>OW386285.2:279788402-280988402 GCA_936432065.2 Rutpela maculata
ATTAAAACAGCTCTAACTGCATACCATGTATACGTTAATTCCAAAATTGTTATGGGATTATCTTTTGGGGCAATTCTAGTCATATAGAAAGAATCCTGATATTACAGAAAAAGTGTCTGCGAAATATATTTAATCTAAAACAAAGGGATAGTTGCAAGAACATTTTTATTGAGAAAACAATACTTACTGTAATTATTAGTCCATATATCTTCGAGGCTACAATCTTTATAAAAAATAACTATGAACTGTTCAACAGACATGATCAAGAACATGATTAACATACAAGAAACAAAAATAATTTAACTTTAGACCTGACCAAATATAGTTTTATACCAAAAAATGTTCAATATTCTATAAAGAAAATATGGAACAAACTTACTATCCTTACGGAATTTATCAATTAATAAATTAAAATATAAACTAAAAATCTTTCTTCTCGATAAAGCATACTACAAACTAAAGGATTTTTTTGATGACTCAATATCTGTGATATATCCCAGATAGCACAAGACGTCTTTAAGACGTCCATATTAAGTCTTATTTAGGTCTGAACGTCTTATTCCTTATAAAGATGTCTTGAAGACGTCTTTCCTTAGACATCTTTAAGATGTCTGATTTCTACATCTTAAAGACGTTTTAAAGACGTCGTAATTACGATGTCAATGTTAGTATTGCCCAATAGAAGCAAAAAAATGTTAACAAAACTGTTTTTTCAATTTTACGATGTTTTTCTTTATATTTGACATATATTTCTGTAACATGTGCAGTGTATTTTGTTTGTGTATTTGTAGTAATTTGTCATTAATAATTTAATTTTAATCTTTTTTTATAAATTATTAATGACATTATTAAATATAAGTGAAAGATTAATGATAACATAATAAATAACAGCGGAATTGTCCAGCAAAATCTAGTCGTTGCATTTGCTAACTATAGAGTTTTTAAGAGAACAAATTCCAACCGCTCAGTGGTCGCGGAGTTAAAGTGTTCACTTAGCTGGAACCAGAACTAGAAACATCTGCCACGCAGCTCCCCAATAGAAAACCACCACCAATAATTTTACATGGAAAATTGGTAGATCATAAACGGTTGAACGGTTTCCTGAAGGGGAAACTACGTGGAACGTATTTATGGAAGCACTCGTACAACACCACGATGCTCCAGCTGGGAAACAGACTAGACTGGAACCTGGTAAATAACTACCTGAATGAGGGGGAAATAGAATACCATACTTATACCCTCAAGGACGAGAAGAACCACGCGTTCGTCCTCAAGGGTCTATATCACGAGATAGAACTTCGTGATATCAGAGAAGAACTACAGGAAGTACACAAAATAGCCGTTCGTGAGATTTACACGTTAAAGGGAACTAGAAACCCAACATATATGTTCATAACCAACAACGAGGTCACGCTGAATGACCTGCAGAGAAAGGTAAGATGCCTTGACCATACTGCCGTTCAGTGGGAACGGCAGATTAACTCTAAAAGTATAATACAATGCCACCGGTGCCAACAATGGGGTCACGCTACTACCAACTGCCACGCAGCCCCCCATTGCCTCAAGTGTGCGGAACATGTCCGTGGAGAACGTGTGTGTGACGCTGGACGGCGGCATGAGCATAGTTGCCGCGTATAACCCGCCTTTGAACGGCTTCACAGTGGGTTGTCTTGAGAATTTGTTGAACGCAAGCCCGCGCTGCTTGCTCATAGGCGAACCTTAACGCACGACATCACGCATGGAACTGCCATCGCAATAACGCGAACGGCAACACTCTGTATGATTACGTCAGTAATCGTAATGTCGTGCTGCAGTAACCGGACGATCATACGCATTTTCCAGATAACGGTACAACACCTTCCACCCTCGACATAGTGGTCAACAAGGGTGTGAGGAACTCCACGTCGCCAGTGGCGCTGGAGGAGCTCACATCCGACCACAATCCCATCTTCTTAGAGTTGGAAAATATGTCGAGGGAAGACATTACACGCAAAGTCACATCTTATAGGGATGCCGACTGGCGTCTCTATAAGACACACATTAATACTCACTTAACACTTACAAACAACATCACAACAGCCGCCGAACTGGAAAATGCTGTGGGTGAGTTCACAAGGGTACTGCATGGCGCCAAACAGGGTGTTGCAAAAACCATAACTATAAATCCATACAAAGACCGACTCGACGCAGTGGTCATACAAGACATCCATGAAAAGAACCGACTAAGACGACTTTGGCAGCGAAATCGCGATGTCGACGCCAAGGCCGAGATGGGTAGACTGCAACGGCAGATCAGGACCGCCATCAACACCGCAAAAAACCGGAAATGGCGGGATAGGCTGGAAGCGCTGAATCCTCAGGACAACTCGCTGTGGAAGCTGTCGAAGGCAATGAAAAATACGCGGGAAGCTATACCCGCCTTGACAAAACCAAACGGACAGACGGCTATGACAGACTCGCAGAAGGCGAATAACTTAGCTGACCATTTTCAGAACATACACAACGTACTGATACCGAACAATGTTGAACATGACCGCATCGAAAATAACATTAACGAACTAATTGGCCATGACGTCCAATTGACACGAAGAGAATTTCTAAAAGTCATGGCCAAGCCCTCGGAGTTGGCCAAGATCATATGGACCTTACCTAATAACAAAGCCGCGGGTTCAGACGGTATCGAATATAAGCTACTCAAATATCTCCCGAGGAAAGGTATTGTACAGCTGACGTACATTATCAACGCGATCCTGCGACTGCAACAGGCCCAACCAGTGGAGATGCGCCGTGGTCGTGCCAATCCTGAAACAGAACAAGAACGCGAAGCTCGCCGGCAGTTACCGACCAATATCGCTACTGTCGGCGATCTCCAAGTTGATTGAGAAGATCATCCTGATCAGACTAGACTCTGCTCAGGATGAACTTCACATCGATGACGAGTACCAGTTCGGCTTCAGGCGGAGCAGGGGCACTGTGCAGCAGGTCGTCAGGATCGTGAATGACGTCAAAGTGCAATGCAACCTCGGGAAGAGCACCGTCATGGTGCTCCTCGATGTTGAGAAAGCCTTCGATACCGTGTGGATCTCGGGGTTGCTTCACAAACTAAACGCACTGGACTTTCCCATGCACATAACCAAACTTATTCACTCTTTCCTGACAGATAGGTCGCTGCAGGTCAGGGTGAATAATAAACTATCAACTCGGCGGGACATTCGCGCGGGTGTCCCCCAGGGGTCGTGCCTGTCACCGAAACTGTACAACTTGTACGTCTCCGACTTCCCGGAGTTCCCGAATACGAACCTTGCCAAGTACGCCAATGACACGGCCATGTATGCACATTCGCACAATGCACAAGCAGCTAACATGCTGCTGAAAGCACACATGGCCCGTGCCACGGCGTATTACGACAAGTGGAAGATTCGGATCAACGCCGAGAAGTCCGAGTCGATCCTCTTCACGCGCCGGTTTACAGAGAACCGCATATTAACGCCAATTTCGATCGGGGGAAAACAAATTCCAATCAAACGGTGTGTGAAGTATCTGGGGGTTAACTTGGACAAACGACTGACGTTTAACATACATATTAACGAAACAATACGCAAGGTCTACTTCATGTCCAGGAGTCTGTACCCGCTCCTGGTCAGGGGTAGCGGACTTAACAGGACAAATAAGAAACTGCTGTACACGATGGTGATCAGGCCGGCCATCACATACGCGGCGCCGGTGTGGTGCTGCATTCCGGCCACGACAATGCGAAAACTTCGAGTTCTCGAACACAAATTTTTGTGCCTCATTTCTGATTCCGGCAGATACACCTCCCTCAGAGATCTATACGCACGATGTCACGACATAACCCCACTAGCGGACTACGTCCAAGAAATCTCCCAGAAATTCTACACCTTCAAGCTGGGCAATAGTCCGCTAACCAGCAACATAACTCAAATCAGAATGCATAATGCCCCATTCCAGATCAAACACCCCCTACCATACCAGGCGTTGCCTATCTTCCGGCAACCTTTTCCCTAGCCATACTTTCCTATACCACAACCTACCATTCCCCTACCTTTGATCTTTCCTCAACTTTATTTTTCCAATCCTCTCTATTCTCTTTCTATATGTTCTATTTTTGTTCTTTTTGTCACCAAAAATTCCATTTTGGCCGATAAACCTTAAAAATTCAAACATTTTAAACCCTATTCTCTTTCCACCACATATTCTTGGCGTCAGGGAGATCACCAGGTCGGCAGTTCTCATACGGGTTTTTTTCGTTTAGCTTTTCACTCGAGTCAACAGCCAAAATTTATTCAGTGTTACAACCAGCAACTAGTTCTAAGTTTTATATTCATTAGTTTTAGGCCTTTGTGGGCAGCATTATTTTCAAACATATTATTAATTTTAAATCCACGCTAGGTGGGTAGGAATTTTAATTGTTCCTTTTTTTGTCATTGTTAAAAAGCCGAGCCGAACCTACCCCGCTCAGCCCTACAATCACCACGGTGCTGCGCACCGTGGTTGTCTAGCTGGCTCCGAGGCAGGTTTCGGGGAGGCGCTATGTATATATGAACATTAATAAATTTTATTTGCTTGCTTGCTTGTTCACTTACGGGTCAATAGGTCTACGGTTCGATCCCTACTGATTCCGTTTTTTTTTTCGTTAAAATAATTCTAAAAAAGTTTTAGTTGGTTTTTATAAAGGTTGCTTATAAAACCAATATGCAAAGGTATTTTTTTCAATTTTAGGTCTGTTTTAGACCAACAATGAACCTCGAAAAGACGTCTGTAAGTCGTCGCGATTTGTAACATAAGGCCTAAATAAGACGTCTTCCAGACGTCTGTAAGGCGTACACGGACATCTTTAAGATATCGTTAATGTCTAAGGAAGACGTCTTTAAGACTTCTCTGTGCTATCTGGGTAATAGTTACCACTAGTATCAATATAAATTGTACATGAAAATGTATACTTTTAAATTTAAGCTTTATACATATATAATGTTAATTAATTAAACCCACTGTGATATTTATTATATGGTAACTTTTAAACGTGTATGTTCACATATGATTTTATACTATAATCCGCTGTGAAATATTTTTATTTTTATTTAAATTGTAATTAGATTTTTTTGACATGTTCTGTACTCATTTATGAGAACTAATAAAGAGTCTATCTATCTATGGGTCACGTGCGCCGACGTCACAGATTTTGATACCTTAGGAAAAACAAAACAGCTGTCATTGAATCAGAATGTTTTTCTTTAAAGTGAGTTTTACTGTGTTTGTGCCATTTAAAAGCTTAATGCTGGATTATTTAACATCTACAACCATTCTGAATACTTTTATATCCTCAATTTTGTTCTTCAGGATGATGGTTAGTTCGTATTTTGTAGAACTGTCTCATGATGTAGAGCAGCGGTTTTCAACCTGTGGGTCGCGAAGCAATTCCAAGGGGGTTCTGAGTTATTGAGAAAAAACCCAATAAAGTTAAATCGTTTATTCTAAAATCTAAAAATCTAAATATTACACAAATATTACAAGCACGGATTTATGGGGGGTGGGGGTAACGTGGTAATTACCCCCTCCCTTTTGTGAAAAAAGACACCATATAAATTAAGCAATGAAGACTGACGTGCTATAAACTATTTGAAGTATGTAGTAAGACGTGTACAATTTCTTCCAGTGGTTAACCCCTCGTTTATAATGTATCTATATAGATTGGACTATACAATCCATTGCAGTGTCGGTCTGGCCAGGTCGGCGAGTCGGCAAATGCCGACTGGGCCTTTTGACCCCCCACTGATCCATTGTAATTTCTGTAAGAATTTTATTTTTCATGTATTCCTAAGTAGTCTTTCATAATTTTGTGTAAGTTGTTTGCTCATTATCATTTTATTAAATATTCCCTTTTTATGATGTTTTATTTATCACTCCTGCTACTATAATTATATTTTTAGCAGTAAATTGAAATAGTCAGTTACGTCGATCTTGTACATAGGTCAGGGTGTATTAAATAGATGGCAGGACCAATAAGTTCTCTCATTACTTACGCATAGATAGATAATTTTACAGGTGCATACGTGCATACAGTGTTGCATACATTCCCTGCCTTTTGTTTTTTGTTTAGTGAAACAAGAGTCCAGTGACATGACATTAAGTAGCTAAATTAAAACATTGAAAGAATATATGCAACACTACAAGCAGCATTGCACGTGTCGCCACAGCTAACCTCAAAAATATATATTTCTTAAGATTTACAAGTATTACGTAGCTATTATTAAAATTTCTGTCTGGTTCCTGTACTTTCAACCAAAATCAAGTTCAACGTTATGTGCATGAAGTTTTAAATAGTTTGTCACAATAAAATGAGATACTTTTTGCAGGTTAGGAATCTAACCTATAATTAGCAGTCTATTTTTATCAATCAACAATATTAAAAAATTATTTGCGTGAGTTTTTAAATATTTGCTTGGAGCCAGTATGGCTCCAAGCTAAAAATGCCTATACAAACATTAAAAATGAGAATAAACGAAAAAAACCTTTAAATTTGAGGTTATGTTAGTTTTACGATGCACATGCCCAGGTAATTGTAGGACCTTATTGCTCGCGCCATATACTAAAGTAAATAGAAACCATGAACTTATGAAGCCATTATTATAATAGGAAAGTGCTGTACGTCGGACCACCTATTTAATACACCGTGACATAGGTACATGCATGTTAACTGAAAGTAAAACAAAATATCTTTACTAAATAAGTTATTTATTATGCAAGGTCCATTAGTACTTCTAAGAAGAATCGACAAGAAAGTTATAAGAGAGGTTAATATTGTAACAAAAAATGAATGATTGTAATATAACATAACATATATACTTTATAGAAATATCTATCTAAGCAATAAATAACATTTAACTCGAAGGGCTTTTATAGCTATAATTCAACACTTACAAAGCCAATTCAGACTTTGTTTACGTATTCACTGGCCGTAGACCACTTCAAAGTTTTAATTTTCTACCTTTTCAGTGTTAAATAGCTCAACACCGAGTTTTTAAACACCACAAGATGTACTTTAAAAGGGCACTTTGCATCACTTATTGACGGCCGTAGGTACTTTGAATTTCCTTCCTTAATTTATCGAATATTTTTATGAAGCCTGCAAATTTTCCTCTTGGAGTGTACTTTATTTAAAACAATTTCTACCACTGCACTTTTCTTTCCTTCGGCACAGCTCCACACCTTCGCACATATAAACAAGAAATAATTATTAAAAATACTGACAAACCAACACAAAATGTTAATTTTCTTTACCTTGAATTGTTTATTGCTTGTTTGAGCAGCAGTTATTATTATTATAAGCACTTTTAGTTTCACATATGGGTTTTAAATTATATCCCTTTTTAATAGAGGATGCCCAACTGGATGTATCATCGTAGTCTTGTAATATGGCTGTTTTTCTTTCAACATAAACCCACGTTAAAAATTAAATTTCTACATTAATATGCAACAACATACCACCAATAAAATCCTTGGAAGACTCGTAAAATCATTCATTTTAATTATTTGAAATCAGTTGCAGTCTTTTAACTTCCAACTTCTTCTCGTTGCAAATTGAGGTTATTTTATAAAAACTGGCATTGTTTCGTATTGTCACACTTCCACAATTAATAATAAATCAAAAATTTGTCATTTTGTATGTATAATATACATATAAACAATAATATTACGAAAAGTTTAATCAGTTGCCATTTGACAGTTAAAGAATTTCAGTTTGTTTTTTCTAAGGTCTGAGATCCGTGACGTCACGCGCGCGCGGCCCATAGTCCAATCTATAGATAGATATATCATACAACATTTAATTAGGCAAGCATATATGGAAAAAAGGTTGATTATTGATAACCAATTTTTTGCAGTAAGCTTTTATCCTGTAAATTTCTTAGAGAGTACTTCTTTTACCCAACCACAAACAGTTTCAATATTTGTCTTCTTTTCTAAAAATATAAGAATTTAATTCGATGGCCCCAACTTTAATGTAATGGAATATGCCTTGGTTCTTACTTTATGTGCAGTCTACTGTGGTTCACGTTCGGGACAAATCATCCCTCTAACTGTATATTTAAATATATCTCTTCTTAAATAGACATAGAGATAGCATTACCACTACCAGATTCTCAAACTGTACTGAAATCACTATAAAATACACGTAAAAATATTTGACGGTTCCTATAACTGTTTTTTCTAATATTTATAATCAAAATTTTAGATGTAACGTTCCTTGCAGCTTTTGTACCTTTAACCACTGCAATGCCAAAACGACTGTCTCTTTTTAAAAATTCATTAATCATAAATATAACTACGGCATGGTAGAATGTCAAAATTAGCTTTTACAAATCTTGCGTTGGTCATTTTGTGAATAGGCGAGGTGTTTTATAAGAGCTAATACAAATACAATACAAATTAACAGAGATGGATAAAAACCAGGTTTTTATTTTTTGGAGTTTTTACCTGAGAAAAAAAACATTTTTTTTCCGCGGAAAAATATTTTTTTATCAAAATGAATTGATAACACAGGCCCACAAAAAAAGTTAATTGAACTGGACTTCTGAATCTGAATATACTTTTCTTTAGTATTTTTTCCTGCTGATTACGAATCTGAAGTCAGAATGTCATATTACAGAGAAACCCCGAAAAACTGTCAAAAAATGCGTTTTTTATGGTTTTTTGAGTGTTTCTCCCAAACTATTGAAGTCTGTCTCAAAATTTATTATACCTCCTTTAGCACACTTAATAAACCTTTCATTGGAAAAGGGTAAATTTCCTGATTTATTTAAATTAGCCATGGTGTTTCCGCTATACAAAAAGGGCGAAGTCACAAATATTGATAACTACAGACAAATATCTTTGCTATCTGAATTTTCAAAAATTCTAGAAAGGTGTGTGTATAACATAATAACTGACTTCAATGACAGATACAACATTTTAACAATTAGCCAGCATGGATTCTGTAAAGAGAAATCCACGGAAACTGCAACAAATCAGCTATTAAATTATGTTTATGGGGATCTTGACAAAGGCAACTACGTTGTATCACTCATGTTTGACTTATCTAAAGCCTTTGATAGTCTAAATAGGCATTTTGTCTTAAAAAAATTATACACCTTAGGCATTAGGGGAAATTTACTATACTGGATCGAATCTTACCTAGAAAACCGCGAATTACTAGTAAAAATAAATAATGAATTGTCAGACAGATTTCCTGTTACTCTAGGGGTTCCTCAAGGATCGGTCTTGGGTCCGTTGATTTTTCTACTTTTTGTTAACGATTTACCTCACTTTATTAGTAAAGGTAGAGTCACTATGTTTGCAGACGATACCACAATAACGGTAGCCGGCAAATCCCCTGCGGAAATTCAAATGAAAATTGTGGACACATTTATAGAAATGGATTTCTGGTGCCATAAAAATTCTTTAATTCTGAATAAGCAAAAAACAGTATGTATAAATTTTCATCTTCAAAAGACTATTCCTGACACTCTTATAAAGGAGTCCCCTTATACCTTTGTAACTCATACTAAACTACTAGGCACCTGGCTTGACTCTGATATGAGTTTCCGCAACCAAATCACACATGTATGTGGAAGGCTGAATAAGGCCTTTTACGCAATTCTACAGATGAAGTCGTTTTTAACTGTTGAGTGTACAATAAATCTTTATGCTTTTGCTTACTGCCATCTATCCTATAACATCATGTCTTGGGGTTCTGCCTCTGATCTCAGTAGAGTTTTGATTTCACAAAAAAGAATATTAAGATTAATGTTTAATTTGGACTACCGGGCAAGTTGTCGTCAAGTCTTTAAAGAATACGCAATTTTAACCGTGCCATCTATATACATTCTGAAATGTGTTTTGTTTACCAAGAGACACCTAATGGACTTTATACACCAATCCGATATTCACAACTACAACACAAGAAATATAAACCTGCGATTGCCTACATACAGAACAACTATGTTTCGTAAATCTCCACGCTACAATTGTATCATCCTCTATAATGCATTACCTGATGATATTAAATTATTAGGGAACTATACTACTTTCAAAAAAGGCGTAAAATCTTGTTTAGAAGTAAACGCTTTCTACTCCGTTAAAGAATTCTTGTTTCCAGTAGGGAATTAAGGCCTGCAACTTAGGTTTATATGTTTTATCACTTGTTTCTTATTTTATAATATGACTGAAATTTTTTTATTACTGATTATTTTAATGTAACTGTATTATTTATTGCTGTTTATATATATATATTTTTTTTTCCTGTAATTTTTTGTACCGCTATTTTATGACTTGCCTTTTGTAACTTATGTTATGTTAATTCGAGGTTAATAAATTATTCTATTCTATTCTATTCTATTGCGTCTTTCACGGATACTATGTTTTTTTTATGGATACCACGTTTTTTTTTTTCATGAATACATAGCGTGTTACGATGGTCTGCGTACACCTATTTTGAATAATTTTTCCCGCTGATCACAAATGTTGAGTCAAATTTGAAGGTCAGTGACGAAAATAATGAGTAAAATCAAAAAAACTGTCAAAAATCGGGTTTTTCATGGATGTCGCGTTTTTTCATGAACGCGCACGCATAGCGTGTTCCAATGATCTGCTTTATCGAGTAATTTTTTCCGCTTATCATGAATCTGGAATCAAATTTTGGGATCAGTGATGAAAACACTGAGAAAAATAAAGAAAAAAAAAATGTCAAAAATCTGGTTTTTTAGGGTACCCAATCATTGTACGTGCTATATAGTATTTCAATTTTATATGGGTTTTCGTTTTCGAACGCGCTTATCTTCAAACGTACAAGGGATTTCTTCACCGTTTCGTTCCTTTTGGTTTCACTTCTCTTTGTAGCATTCAGCAGTAATCTGCTAACATGTTGACATCCCATTTACCCTGAAATCGACGTTCAAAGTCTTTTAAATCTTGGAGGAATCTTTCTCCTTGCTCTTCGCTGAGGTCGCTGTTATTTTCTCATCCAGGTGTGAATCGAGAAAGTGCAATTTCAAACTCATCATACAACCTAACTTTTCGTAATTCTTTATCATTTTTGATACAATGTTTCTGTAGTCTGGATCTTTGGTATTACCGAGAAATTTTGTGGACACATCTTTAAAACTTAACCATGCTTCATTTATTCATAGAATCAACGAATTTGGTAATACCAAAGATCCAGACTATAGAAACATTCTTGCTTTAAAGAAAGACAAAACAATAAATAATGTTTGTAAACCAACCTTTAACTTAAACACTGCACACTCAAATGTAGAAGGTCCAGGCGGATTTCAAACGTCCAACAAGTGTTTATCACATGGGTGCACAGTTCCCATACGAAAGCGAGAGTCTAAACAATACACAGGCAAAAGCATGGTTAAGCACTCTACAGCAAAACTAATGTTCAAAAATACATCAAGGAAGGCAAGGCACATTATCCTGACGGGCGTTGATGAGCAAGATGTTGACTTGTGGTTAGTTCTCGATCAAGTGTTTTCCAGGTCAAATTGGTGATATGCCGCGCATGCAACAAGGTTGGCAACACTTGTCAAACAAAAACAAATCAAAGCACTAAATTCGAATTTGAATTCACATATACAGTGTCCCATTTAAAACTCCCGGTGCCATTTTCTCGATAACCAAAAGTGATATTTGAATTCTGTAAATAGACCAGTGCCAATAGTTTTTGATAAAAAAAAATTCTTAGCAGTATATGGGTCGTGGGAAAATTTAGAATTAATGGTATATAATTGGGGAAAAATCGATTGGACCCCAACAGATAACCGGAAGTGGGGAGTGAAAAGGTGTGTGTTTTCTGACAAAAGTAGACCTACTTCATTCGCGCAACTAGAGAATTTTTCTGGGGGTGTCCAGGCCCCTTGTGTTTGAAACGCAAAGTTCAGTGGCGGCTCGTGCGTAAGATGCTTAGGTGTTCTGTAGATATATATGTGTACACGGGGGGGGTTAGTGATAGCGTCGCATGCGGATTTTTTTTGTCATTTCAAGGTCATTTAATGACCTTGACCTTGACAAAAGAAGTCATCGTGCTCTGGCAATGCTGGCCAAAAGGCGAGCCGGCCGCCTTTGGTGTATAGTAACATTTTGAAATTAATGTTACATTGAACTTTCGATGCTTGGAGCCACCCCCCTGGAATTAAAACAATTTAAACATAATTATTAATAATTATGGTCAGAATTTTTGGTAGTTCTGCAGCACTTATGAAGAAACCGCCTCTGAATTACCATTATACCTAGATGGGAAATCCTATTTTAGCTATTTCATAGACACGTTCGCATTATGCATAAAACTACTTTTCACTTTCCGTCAAATTATAAAATGAAAAAACTATACAAATATGTAAATATTATTGATTTCGAATGGTTTTATCGTGTTGTTGACACCATACGACGCTTAAAAGTAAGAGATTTAATATTAGGAACATACTGAAACATATACGCTTCAGATTTTCAATTTTTATTAAAAAATATGACATTAAAATTCACAAGAAACTGAAATCTAAATCCTAAATCAACACTAACGCGCATAATTTAAAAACAAAACGGCTGAGCTGGCACTCGCCGACATTACCGTTATAATCGACGGGCGAAAATGTTTGACCTCACTTGTGTCAAATTGGTATAGAACTTGGGGATGGATTATGGATTCCAAATAATTTAGTGATACATTAGTCGATAAATTTAAATTTCCTTTTGCTAATTTTTATTCTTTCTTCTGGGGTGGGCCGTGGCTAGTTTGGGGTGCCCCCCCCCCCCTCCTAGTTGCGCCAATGCCTCCTATCGAAAAAAGTTTAATGTAAAAGTTGTAGATAATTAAGAGATCTACAACTTTTATTTGAACCATTTTTTTACATAACCTCAAACATTTTGAGAAAAATGCGAAACGAAACGAAACGAAAAACCAATTTTTGTTTTCTATTTTTATTTTCCACAAAAATAATTTAATTTTCATGAAATTCGGTGAAAATGTACATTGTTATGCATCAAAAAAGCTGTAATTTTTTTGAGGCGTAATATTCATTTTTTGATTTTTTTGGGTTTTAAATTGAAAAAAAGCCTAATTTTCAATCAAAAAAGTTGATTAACAAAGTTTTGATTTTTGAAAATTTCAGGACGGTATTTTTTTCATTAAAACCTCTACTTCAAGATGGTGAAAAAAAATCACACTGTTACTATGGAAAAACATTGTCAAAAATGGAAAAACCCCCCCAAAAAAAAAAAGACTTTTAAAGATCGTTTTTACCGTAATGTCACTAATTCTCCATTGTTCATTGTGTTGTAAGTTGTGCAAAACGGTAATTTCAATGTTGTACGTAATAAGGGAACTTTAATTAACCGTTTAAGGTTCGGACTGCTGAAAACCAAAATGTTTAAACAATAATTTTACCTAAGAAATTGCTAAAAATGACCATTTTTAGGCAAGAAAAAAAACTTTTTTATGCTTTATGGGCACTCTCACGTTAAAAATAAGTTTATTACGTATTTTACATTAAATCAATTAACAAAGTAGAAATACATAATCAAAATTTATAATAAACTCATTTTCTGGGAAGCTGCTCTACATCATCAGACTCAACACATTGTTTGGTTTCTTCAGGAACTTCGATAAGGTCTTCGACTTCGTCAAGGTCCTCAAGTTCATCTAGATCTTTATTTTCGATATTATTTTGAACATTTGTTTCGTCACACATCTCTGAATCGCTGATTTCTTCTAATGGTTGTATTTCAGAGTTAGGACAATTTTCAGCCCCTTGACAATTCGAGAATAGAATAGAGCATTTTACTCCATGCTTTCGACAGCCGCATCTTTTATGACCACAACCAGTTTCACAGCTGCAGCAGATTTCAGCAAACTTTCAGGAATTAATTCTTTTTCTGTCAATTTAGGCATTATTCCGGTTAGATGGTGTTTCCATCCCTAATCCGTAGCTGTAAGTTTGTTACCAAGCCAAGTTTGAATTTGAAAATAAGCCCTGTAGCAGTGTTGTTCAGCTACTCCCTCAGTTGGTGGTAGTTTTTCTAAATTAAATGAAGTCCTTACCGTAGCGGTTTAATATATTTCAAACCTCAATTCGTTCAGTGACATATCCTTTTTCTTACATTTATAAATAGACGCTATTAGCTTCAATCCACTTTCGGCTATTGTTTGTTTGTCTACATTTCTCCGATAAAAAATTTCTGTGAGCTTTGATAAATTTTAGTTAGCCAGTAATGATTTTACAATTGTCACATCAGCTTCGGGATTTCTATCAAATACAACGTAACTTTGCTGCGTAGTGGCTCTGTACGTAATCCAAATACTTATTAACGATTTCATCAATCGTATCATTTTTTTGCCAAACTACTTTGTGTAGCAGAAATCCACCATCAACGTGTAGAGTATTACTGGAGATCGGCAATGCATCAACGCTCGTAAATTCATCGTAAAAATGCGATTTCGCATTTTTTCTGAGGCGATTTTCTGTAAATATTGACAATGGAAATGGAGCAAGCTCATACTCCAAATACTTTTTCATATCATATAAAGCAAATTATATGTGATGAGAAACACAGAAGTAAATATTGAAAATTACGATGAATAACGGTGTAAACAATGACGTGCCAGTTGTGAATGCGTGAAAAGGCAAGGACAGGTGGGTTGCAAGCGAGCTGGAAGAAAAGAATGAAAAAGAAGTGCGCGCGCACTCGAGAGCACATAGTAGTAAAACTGCCGCGCCATAATTCAATTTTTCAACTTTGAATATTTTGAAATATGTATATCAATAAAATTGTATCTATCAATCTATGTGTGCCCATAAAGCATAAAAAAGTTTTTTTCTTGCCTATAAATGGTCATTTTTAGCAATTTATTAGGTAAAATTATTGTTTAAACATTTCGGTTTTCATTCGGTTAAAGTTCCCTTATTACGTATTACATTGAAATTACCATTTTGCACCACTTAAAACACTTTATTTAAATGAACAATGAAGAATTAGTGACATTTACGGAAAAATCGATTTTGAAAAAGTGTTTTTTTGGTATTTTCAATTTTTGATAATGTTTTTCCACAGTAACAGTATGATTTTTTTACACCATCTTAAAGTAGAGGTTTCAGCGAAAAAATACGTCCTGAAGTTTTCAAAAATCAAAACTTTGTTAATCAACTTTTTTTATTGAAAATTAAGCCTTTTTTTCAAATTAAGTTCGCAAAAAAATCAAAAAATGAATATTATGCCTCAAAAAAATTACAGCTTTTTTGATGCATAACAATGTACATTTTCACCGAATTTCATCAAAATTAAATTATTTTTGTGGAAGATAGAAATAAAAAAACAAAAAATTGGTTTTTCGTTTCGTTTCGCGTTTTTCTCAATATTCTTGAGGTTATGTAAAAAAATGGTTCAAATAAAAGTTGAAGATCTCTCTATTATCTACAATTTTTACATCAAACTTTTTTCGATAGGAGGTCTACTTTCGCCAGAAATTGTAAAAAACCACGTTTTACCACTAAACACACACCTTTTCACACCTCCACATCACTTCCTGTTATCTGTTGCGGTCCAATCGATTTTTCCCCAATTATATACCATTAATCCTAAATTTTCCCACCATCCACATACTGCTAAGAATTTTTCAGACTTTTGGCCTTTGGAAACCGGTTTGGCACTGGTCTAAAAAGGTATCTACTAGAATATATAAATGACTTCAGTTTTGAGAAAAAATGGTTATTTTACACATTGAGGTATAGATGGCGTTGCAATGCAAAGAAATTTTTCGATCCTAGGAATGATGAAATTAGTTGCATGAGATGGAGAATTATATTCTAAGCAACTTTTTTAATATGAACAGTTTTCGAAAAATCACTGGTTTTCGAGATATTTGAACTTCAATGTAATTTTTCAAGTAACAACCATTCCATCTTTTTTTCATATGTCTACAATTTATAGTCTAAAATTTAGTAGAACTTACAACATAAACATGACGCAAAAATTAGACAATAAACAATAAACAAAATGTCAAAGTCTTTAATTTCTAAATAGCAGTTTTACTTGAAAAAAAAAAAAAATTTTTGTATTTTGAAATAAATGTTTCATTACCATCTAAATGAGCCTGATTCACTATGAAAAATGTCCCAAAGGACTTATTGTCTAAAATGTATTTTAAAAAAGTTATGACGATTTTTATATTCAAAAAAATTATATTGAAGTTCAAATAAGTATCTCGAGAACCAGTGATTTGTCGAAAATTGTTCGCATCATAAAAGTTGCTCAGAATATAATTCTCCATCTCATGCAACTCATTTCATCGTTCCTAGGATTGAAAAATGTCTTTGCATCGCAACGCCATCTATACCTCAATGTGTAAAATAACCATTTTTACTCAAAACTGAAGTCATTTATATATTCTAGTAGATACCTTTTACAGAATTCAAATATCGCTTTGGGTTATCGAGAAAATGGCGCTGGGAGTTTTAAGTGGGACACCCTGTATATATAACAAAATATGACGACGGAATATTTTGAAAAAAATATTAATAGTAACGCCAAACATTAAACACTGTTAGCTAAACGTCTAATTTACTTTTGACATAAGAGGTTATTTTCTTTGTTGTCAACAATGTCAACTTGTTCGTCTTCTTCTGCTTTGCATATCAATTCACATCTAACTGCCCTTATGATGTCACTGCCGTTTTCGCGGCACATTAAATTGGTCGAAGTTTAATAATTATTTTAAATATATTGCGCTTAGATTTTTTCTTCCAAATCTATATATAGGTATATAAAAGAATACCCCGACTGACTCACTGATGTGCGAAAACGCACAGCTCGAACCGCTGGGTATAGAAACTTCAAATTTTGCATAGAGGTTCCTCGAATGGCATAGGCAACCACTAAGAAGGGATTTTTCGAAATTCGGCTCGCAAGAAAGTAAAAAATGGGGTTGAAATTTTAGGCGAACGAAGTCTCGGGCATCAGCTAGTTAAATATATAAAGAAATTAATGCCTCGACTACTACATTTCACCATTTTTGACATTAACAACCACCCAATTGTAAATTTTAAATAAATGATAATTACACTATTACTATTTGCATCCTACCTTTCCCAGTTTATGTACAGTTTTGAATAGTCTGGTATTATAACATTCGAGGGTTTTTGATTTCAGCCATTTTTGTACTACCTCATTATCTTGATGAGTGCAATTTTTTGACAAGTAGGTGGTGCATCCTTCAGGATGATAACCCAGACACGTTTTTCCAGGTCTTAAATCATACAGGGGATCTTTTAATTCAACCCATAAAGGTAGAAGCTGATCCCAAATATTACTTATTCTTAATAGATCTTCTAAACGATTTTGATCAATATTTGGGATAAATTTGGTGTCGCCAAATCCCTAGAAAAATATAATAATAATTTAGTAGCATTATTCACAAGATAATACAGTAACTTTATACATCCTACCTGATGTTAAATCAGGTATCTATGCTTTTTTAAAATGTTGTATAGGATTAAAAAGTAATGTTAAATCCAAGTTTACGACCTTGGCAGACCTCCGGGTCTTGGTCAAAAATCTAAAAAACTGTGAGATTTTTGTTTTTATTTTCAGTTTTTGTCGATTTTGACACATAAGATCTACTTTTTTGGTAAAAATAATTTAATATTTTTTAAAAGTAGACTAAATTTGGTACAAATCGGTACCAGATCAAATAGTATCCGAGATACAGCTGTTCAAAATTTTGAAAAATTTTCATTTTCGACATTTTTAACAATTTTAACTTAAAAATCTGTGAAATACTTACTACTACTATAACTAAGTTCAGAAAATTCATTTTACCCCAAACCCAAGCCCCAAATGGGGTTAGAGGGAGCCAAAAAATGCCCCCCAATATATAGTACTATTATAGTGAATAGATCGGAAAAGAGGAAAGAATATTTAAAAATATATATATATATATATATATAAAAAAAATCAGTTATAAACAGATCTTATACTTTTTAAACAACTTTAGCTCTCTTGGACGGTCCGGGAGTGTCATCCGTCTGTGTCGCTGTTCTCTCTTATCTTCTTTTCTTCTTCTTCTTGAGACCAGAAGAGATTATCCAATGCCTCGTCGTCTGATTCTTCTTCAAGGTCTGGGGAGTGTATATTTATACTTAAATCAAAAGCATCGCCGCATTACTGTCCACTGCGTTGCAAATCCTCGAACATTTTAATCCAGATTTTTTGCAACTACACGCATTGCTACAGCTCCTCTTGCAGCATTTCAATTGCTGCATCCCTGGACATTATTTTGGGAGTGAGGGGCCCTGGGACATGCGCACCCAGCCCCAATCAACAGGATTCTTTTCCACACCTAGCTACTTCTACACCTGAAAGGTATAGTAAAAATTGTAATATTAAAGAAGTAATATTTATAATTGTTATTTTTACCTGGTGGTACACTTCTGTGCAATAAAATCACGTACACCAAGTTTTCGCTATATTAAATCTTTCTTTATTTAATTGTCAGTGTCAATGTTATATTTTCGAATGTCGAAATTAGCTGAACATGAAAAAATTCTAATTTTCTCTAACATTGAAGAGTAGTTGCTAATCAATATCATTTGAATAAAAGTACCGTTATGAGTGTGAAGAAAAGGTGGGAGGAGGAAGATATCATAAAGAGAAAAGACGGTTCAGGCCGACCGACAAGTTCAAATCTCGCTCAAGATGAAGCGCTCCTTGGCTATTTGAGGGAAAATCCGTTTCAAACAGCAGTAGCCGCTGTGTCCATGACAAATTTTCCAGCATCGAGGTCAACAGCTAGCCGAAGGATAGGAAAATTGGAATTAAAAAACTGTGTAAGTGCCAAGAAGACCATATTAACAGAAGAACATAAGCAAGCCCGCATTCTGTTTTGTTTAAATTATGTCTATCGCCCATTGGAGTTTTGGAAGAATGTTATGTTTACCGATGAAAAAGTTTTTCAGTCTTGTAATGACGGACATATTCGGGTGTACCGTCCTGAGAATACCAGGTTTCACGAACGCTACGTGTCTCCGCAGAACAGGTCCGGGCGATTTTCTGTTAATGTTTGGGCATGGGTAACCGTGTATGGCCGTGGTGTAGGGTAGCGTATCATGGGTAATGGTAGATTTAATATATTTCCACTGGATGTGGAAGTAAAATTATCACAGGCAGACACGTGCAGAGCAGCCATGCAGAAAACCACTTTTTAATGTTTTGAGCTTTCAAAATATGGCCTTATCTCGGACACAATTTTTCAACGTCAATTTTTACATTTGTTATAAATCGAAATCATTAAATCATTAACATTTTTCCAAATACCTTACTTATGACATTTCACAATCAATGTCACTTTTTTATAACCTATATGATAATAAAAAATCTAAATTCCAAAAAGACTGATTCACATCACTTAATAATAGTAAAAACTGGATTACTTGATTTTTCAAGTGTACGGGATTTTATTGCACAGAAGTGTATGTCTGCAGGGAGTGAAATCGTGCAGCATTTTAGGTTGGAGGCAATCTAGCAAGATTGAAATTAATTTTTGCTGAAGGCCTTGCAAACAACTGGAAGCGTAAATCATTCAGATTCTGGCTTGAATGTTTGCCTCCATATAGCACAACCATGATCACCCCGCCTGCTTCGACAATTTGCTCAGGTGTGGCATTTGATTTATAAAATACAGCAATCTTATCCTCAAGGTCTGGATGTTTTTTGATTACAGTAAATAATTTCATTTTTCCTTGCCCGAATAGTGCCGATGTAGTCACATCCACTGCAGGGGTCCCAGCACACTTTTTAGTTTTTTTTTATGATTTTATGACACTTTTCCAAAATTTTATGACACTCATTTATTATTGTTTATTGTTTAATAACATTAACTTCATAGAACGATATTCTTAATATATATTTAATTATATACAAAGAAAAGAGTACAATATTCTTAAATACTGGTACATTAATATATAAATAATTTTTGAAATATATTATAACAAAAAATACTGAAACTGAAATATAAATAATTAAATAAATACTAAATAAAAATGGTAATAAATGTAAACGTAGCAAAACAAATAAATTAAGGCAAAGTTTCCTTATTTCTTACGCTTTTTGAGAATTAGCTTTTATACATCAAAATGTAGTCGTGCTCCATCTCCTTTTGTTACAAGCGGAGTATCGATGCGCAGTCGACCATTCACAGTATATCTTTTTAGTTATGTGGATACGCGCATATTGCAGGTTAGGTTGTGACGCCCGCGCAACAGAATAAAAATGAGAAGCACCTATTCAATTTTAAGTGCGAACTTTGATTAAAAAGCTGACTAATAAAAAATCTAATTAATTGTAAGTATGAAAAACTTGTGCTCTGTCTATTTTTTATGATTTTTATGGCAAAATTAATAATTTATAAAATTTTATGACAGATTTCTTAATTTTATGATTTTTTATGATTTTATGACAACTGGTACCCGTGCCACTGAAGGCATGCAGAAATAGAGAGAGCTCAGGAGACTTGTATTGCGAGGAGGTGTTTGAATAAGGTCGCGTCCGGTTTTTTCCTCTCCCACATTTTTGGAAAAAGATTGTGTATTTCTTTGTAATGCCTGTGAGAATGGCTAGAAGATCTATGTCTTCACCAGCCATCACCTCAATACCATGCAGCTGCAAGAGGGGCTGTAGCAATGCGTGTAGTTGCAAAAAATCTGGATTAACATGTGCATTGCAATGGACAGTCATGCGACAATGCTTCTGATTTAAGTAGACGACGAGGTGTTGGATAATCTTTACTGGGCTAGTTGGGAATCTCAGCTCTAATTTAAGGCTTAGTTTTTGGAGCCTAAGTACCTGTCAGACATATGGCTGAAAAGTGTCGTACTCAATGTAAAATTGTCTGCTGAATCCGAATCCGGAGGGCGCATAAAAATCGGGCCTTCAATTCGCGAATTTAGCCTTATTTCGGAAATTGTGAAAAATTGAATTTTTAAAATATAACTTGCGTTTTCTCTCACAAAAAATAAGCTAAAAATCTATCTTTTTTTTTCAAATTGTAGCTCACAGTGCATTTAACGCAACAGTGTAGTCAAAACACATCCAATACTTATAAAAATTTTAGAAAAAAACATGTAGTGAACCTCTACACAGCCGGTGCACTGAAAAATGTAGCCTGCGATTTCATTTTTGGGAAATTGACAAAAACTAGATCGTACAAAATTATAAGAAAAGACCAAAATTATTTTTAGTGATTGATTCATACTGATATTTTGAGTGAAATGGAAGATGATCATATTTAGTTATTTCGTACTGTATTAATAGGTACAATATTCCTGTGTAGTGTCAGACTTTACCGGCTCAATTTTGTTTAAAAGGTACAGTTATTAATATAGTTGTTTAAAATTCCTTAGGTTTAATTACTTCTACTTTATGGAAGTAGAGTAATAATAAAAAATGGGGGTTTATTTTATTCAAATAGGATTAGGAAGGATGTCATGAAACGTCGAAATTTTAAGTTGGAACAGAATTTTAAAAATTCTGTCAGTAACTTTCTTTGGGCGTACGATTACTCTGCAACGGTTTATGGTGTTGTCTTGAAATTTGGTACAGTTTTGGATAGAAAATGTGGAAGTAGTGATTCCTTAGGCAATGGTTTGTATTTATATCAGCTAAGCGAAATACATTACAATTAATAATTAGAAATTATTATAATTATAAGTTTTCATCAGTACATTTACCGAAACATAATAATAATGCAAGACCAGTTCTCCAGTTTTCGTGCAGAAACACCTCTTGCTGCAAATATTATTCTTACACTTGCAAACAACTACTTAGAAGTGACTGGCTTCAATTGTTTCTTACACACGGTAGGTATCAGTATCAGCGCACCTTTTGTCAAGGTCTAATCATACTGAAGAACATCTGGAAGTTTTGGAGACATCTTTTTCCAAATAAGAAGTGTATACAGGCACATATCTTGGCATGTTCATAAAATGCGTCTTCAGTAGCTGGTAAAACTCTATATCGCTATTGCAGTTTAAAAATAAATGTGCCCTTAGTTCTTTAAGGCTTACCTGGAAATGTGAGTGACCATACAGGCATTTAAAGAATATGAAGCCAATGTTTATAAATTCCATGACCTTGCAATCGTCCACGCCATTTATGTATTTTTGCCAGAGGATTGAGTGTTTCTCAATTTTCAATTCTGTTTTTTTCTCTTCCCAAATGTGTAGTTGGTGTTATTCCACGAAGTACATAGGTAAACTTAAAAAGGGTCGCTGTAAGGAGGAGAGGTATGAGTGCCTGTTGCTGGGTCTTACATTATTTTATTGCAGAACAATACAAATCGAACTTTTGAAGCCACAAATTTACTTTCATTTTGCTGTACAAAAATAATGACAACAAAAAAATATCTGTTACTTACCACTACTGCTGCTCTTCCAAAACACAAAATTTCAGTATGGAGAATATAACTATATCGGCTTCCTCACGGTTATGAATCTTTGCATTTTCAAGCTAATTCTAATTATAGTAATTTCTGATTATTAATTGTTAATGTATTTTGTTAAGTTGATATAAATACATTCATATCTATCATATTTAGAGACAATTTCATTTATACAGGTTAGATACCTGTATACATAATAATTTAAGTGTTTCTAAAGTTATGATGAAAATTAAACCTAAGGCATTTTAAACAACTATATTAATAACTACATATTTTAAACAAAAAAGCCGATAGCAATATAGAGTTTTACCACCTAACACAGGAATATTGTACCTACTAAAACAGTACCAAATAACTAAATATCACGCAAATGAGTGCCCGCATCCGTCGGTTTCGATTAGTAGCACACTCGATCACAGGACGGCCAAATTAAAAAAAAATCATATCTTCCGTTTCACTCAAAATATCAGTATGAATCAATCACTAAAAATAATTTTGGTCTTTTCTTGTAATTTCGTACGATCTAGTTTTTGCCAATTTCTCAAAATAAAAAAAAATCTCGCATGCTACATTTTTCAACGCGCCGACTGCATAGAGGTTCACGAAATATTCTTTTCTAAAATTTTTATAAATATTAGATGTGTTTTGACTACAGTGTTACATTAAATGCATTGTAAGCTACAATTAAAAAAAAAGATTAGATTTTTAGCTTGTTTTGTGGGACAAAATGCAAGTTATATTTTAAAAATACAATTTTTCACAATTTCCGAAATGAGGGTAAATTCGCGGATTAAGGGTTGAAGGCAATCCCCGATTTTTATGCGCCCTCCGGATTCGGATTCAGCAGACAATTTTACATCGAGTACGATACTTTTCAGCCGTATATCTGACAGGTACTTAGGACTGAAAGATAAACATCTCCAGAATCTGGACTAGGCTCAAGAAGAAGAAAAGGGGATAAGAGAGAACAGCGACACAGACAGATTTAATCTACAGTGTCTGCTTTAGTACCAATTTGTAGCAAATTTAGTCTACTTTTAAAAAATACTAAATTATTTTTACTAAAAAAGTAGGCCTTAGTTGTCAAAATCAACAAAAACTGAAAAAAAAAAACAACAAAAATCTCGTAGTTTTTTTGGATCTTTTACCAAGACCCAGAGGTTTGCTGAGGTCGTAAACTTGGATTTAACATTAATTTTTAATCCTATACAACATATTAAAAAAGCATAGATACCTGATTTAACTTCAGGTAACCTCTTTTTTGATGACAAGGTTACTGGATTAATAGGAGTCTTGTTAGATACAGCGTGATTTGAAAATTTTTTCATAAAGCAACTACCCCTAGCCAACCCCTACTTTTCATTTTTACACGTATATATTTTTGCATTTTTGGAATCTGCATATGACCGTGCTAATTTCGTGACTTTTTCCGCTATTTTGAATTTTTTGCAGCCAATTTTAATTTTCAATCTAGTGTGCCGTGACCCACCAATTGTTCTACTGTTTATAAATAATTGAAGAAAAATACGTATTGAATTTTTTTGTTGTCAATTTGTGCCACTAGGCCTATAAAATTAGGCCATTTTAATCTCTAACCTAAACCAAATTTGGAACAAGCGGATTTTGGCGGCATTTTTATTATGAATAGAAATTGTCTCTACAAAAAAAGCAGCCAATGATAAATACATGAAAGTTCTAGCAACCCACAATCAGCAATGTGGAACATCATAAAAAGCAATAACCCAAAATTAAATGCGCACATAAGTAATTCTCTAGATGCCAACAAGTTTAACGACTTTTTTGTAAATATAGCCGAGAATATCATAAAAGATTTACCCAAAACTGATAATGACCCTCTTGAGTACCTTAAACTAAACTCCAATAACACAACTGAAAATACATTTAATTTCAATAGTGTATCATATAATGAGATAAGATCGATAATTTCAAACCTCAAGAATAGTAAAAGTAAAGATCCATACGACATAAGTGTAAACAAACAAAGCTTATCAATGAACGTATTAAGAGCAATATTTTTCCTAAAGCCTTTAAGATTGCAAAAGTAATACCTGTCTACAAAAAAGAACCCTGAGGAACTAACAAACTATCATTCCATATCTCTGATTCCAATTTTCGCTAAAATATTTGAGGCTGCATTGAATAAACAAACAATGCACTATTTTGAAACAAACTCTTTATTCTACCCATGTCAATATGGTTTCAGACAAAAAAAATTGACAACATTAGCTATTAACAACTTAACCCAAATTATACTGTAATATGTACACATTTGCTCAGTTTCTCGACTTGACTAAGGCATTTGACTGTGTGTCGCACAGCATACTCCTAGATAAACTCCACTTATATAATTTTAATAACAGTAGTATAAAACTCATAAATTCTTATATCTCAAATAGACACCAGTATGTAACTTACAATCTGAACACATCCAGTAGAAAACGTGTCAAACATGGAATCCCGCAAGGCTCGGTATTAGGCCCAACGCTCTTTTTATTATACATAAATGATTTGGCAATCTGAGATAAGACTTCCAATGTGATCTTATTTGCAGACAACGCTACCCTACTAAAGCATTACAGCTCCCTTGAGTTCATTGAAAGAGATGCTGGCCACACACTGTCAAGCACAAAAGATTGGTTCATATCAAACAACTTATGCTGCAATGATAGCAAAACTAAGTCCACAATTTTTAGTTTATGTAATGCAAACATAAATGTACCAAACACTGCTAATAGCAGCTGTCAAATGTCTTGGTGTTGTTCTTGATATCAAATTGACCTGGGCTGAACATGCTAATTAGGAGGTAAGTAAGTAAGAAACTCTCCCAGGGCATATTTTTAGTATGTAACCTAAAAAATACTGTATCGGATAAAACCCTAATGACGTCCTACTATGGTTGCATCCACTCTAAACTGTCCTATGCCATTCTCACTCAGACAATATTTTCAAATTACAACGAAGATGCATCAGAATTATAGCTAGGCTAAAATATCGCGACTGCTGCAGAGAACAATTCAAAACCCTTGGTATACTCACCCTACCATGTGTTTATATTGCAGAATGTTTGATGTACATTAAACAGAATTTTCACCTATTTCAAAAACACAATGATATCCATCAACACCCAATTAGAGACAATAATCAAATAAAATTGAATTTTCATAAATTATCAAGAACCAGAGATGGCACTACCTATCACTGTATAAAATTTGTTAATGTTTTACCAGATGAATTAAAAACCTTACCATTTAACATCTATAAATACAAAATTAAATCATACCTAAAGAAAAAAGCTTTCTACAACTTTGAGGAGTACCTCGTCAACGATTTTACAGATATGATGTAAATATTTTGGGAGATCTGCTGGCTCTCAATAAAATTCAACACATATTATAAGTTGCTAGTATTGTGTATGTTCTATAATATGGTTTTGTTGCATTAAGTCTATTTTCTATGTTTCTGTGTTGGGTTATTTATTAATTTTGATGTAGATTTTAACTATTTTTCAATGTAAATTTTATGTATTTTAATGTAATTTTATCATCAGACCTGTGTAAACACTGTTTTTGTGTATAAACATCAATAAATTATCTATCTATCCTATCTATGAAGAGGGTGCTTTTTAACTAACTACCCTAAAATCCGAATGGACAAACTACCAAAAACCCCATCCCAAAGGTATATTTTTTAAATTTTTTAAAGATTTCTCGAAAACTATTGATTTTTCGTTAAAAACACAAGAATGCTAATGCATAAAATTTCCGAACGAATGGTGTATAAAAAGTTTAGAAACACATTTTAATTAGGTGTAAAACAAGCTGCAGGAATAGATAAAATTCTATTTTTCAGGTAAAAAAATAAATATACGAATGCTGTTTCACTATATCAGATATTATATATAAGTATTAAACTAAAAAAAGTGTGACCAACAGAAATGTTTACACCGCACGTAAAATTTGAAGGTAGCGCAGCTACAGCAAAACAATAACACGGCACAACTGTCGCGTCGAATCATGACTTGCATAGGGTGACCATACGTCCGGAATTTTGCTGGAAAGTTCAGCGTTTTGGAGTACTATCTGTGATCAAAAAATTTTTCCTCTCGGTTATCAAAAAATATTGGGATCAAGAAATGATTTTTCGGATTTCTGCTCCCCCCGCTCATCAATTTTTTTCATAGCAGAAGTGTCCAGCACAAAAATCTGGCCTTAAACTTGCATCTTCGTCGAAAAAACACTCGCAAAGGCGAACAGTACAGCCATGTCTTCAAATAAGGAAAAACTTTCATTCATTTCTTGAAATTTCATTTTCAAAAAGCTGGTATTTCTGTAAACCAAGCGGATTCGGATGCAGACTACTCAGTTGCTAGAACTGATACCGAATGTGTTAGAAAAACTAGCGATCATGTTGTCGTCGTTGCACAAGACACTGATTTGGCAGTCTTACTCACTGAACACTGCACAACTCAAAACTTATGCTTAGACCTGGTACCGCTGGAAAATCAGATAAAATTACAAATATTCACATACTTTAAGTATGTGAACTCAATAAATGAAACTGTTGCTAAAAATATCTTATTTGTTCATGCCATGTCGGGTTGCGACACAACTTCGGCTTTTTACAAAAAATGCAAAAGGACTGCATTCACTGTTTTGCTAAATAATGATATTCATAATACAAAAGAAAATCATAAGATGTATGAATAATGCTCACCCACTTTCTCATTGTAAGCCAATATTTAAATCGTATAATATTCTCACGTTACCAAGTCTCTACTTTTATCAGCTGATAATGTATGTGATGGAGAAGGAAACATCCTTCTTAAAGAATAGTGACACGCACTCATATTGTACACGAAATAAGGAAAATATACATCAGCCTTATTCTAGACTCTCAATAAGCCAATGTAATCCAACTTATATAGGTTTATAGAATATGTTACAACAGGATAAAAAGTATCTTATACTTTGACAATGTAAATTTATTTAAAAAAGAATTACACGCTTTTCTAGTAAATGAGTCATTCTATTCTGTGGATGAATTCCTTAAAAAAAATTTTTCTAAAGAAAAATAATGTATTTTTATGTATTTTATTTATTCACATTTTTATGTATTTTATTAAATCACATCTTACGTATTTTACCATATCTTTTTTCTTATATGTCTTGAATTTCAACTTTAAATTTAATGTATATTCCGTTACTGATTTGTCTTTTATTTTTTAAGTTTTTGTTTGACTAGTCCGATAATTGACGCTGTACATTGTATCAATTTTGTGATGAATAAAGATTTCTGATTTGTTTAACAAATCCTTAATTTTTAAAAGCAATTCTCCTATTAGAAGTAGGAGAAAAATTTATTTGGTATGGTAATTTGGTATGGTAGTCGTAATTGCAACAATCTGAATGAATATCTTAACTATAATCAGCTAGTAGCCCGGCAAAACTTATTTAGTAATTTTGAGTTAGCAACTTTATCACCCACATAGGAAGCTGCTAAACTTCATATTAAACGAGTATACAAGTTCAGATGTGGTTGGGCAACAATTTAAACTCTAAAAAATGGGGATGGGCTAAAAAAAATGGCGTACTAGAACCGAAGAAAAATTCATAAGATATTGCACCGAATTTTACCTAAAATTTTTATTTTGTGGATGCAAAGCAAACTGCACAAAAATGTACGTCAAGTTGTGATTCCTAAACATATGTTTAGGAAAATACCTTGAAAATTCTGAGGGTGTCTTTGGTTGGCGATGAGGCAGAGATTAATTAAAATGTGCACCTATTTAAGTTTTATTTGTTTCATTTTTGAATTATTTTAATGTGTTTCTTTGTTTATTAAATTCATAGTACATGACCCCAAAAATCGCCCATTTTCTAGCCCTCAAATTTTGTTTCAAACTAAGTGCTAAATTATTGTTAATAATGAGAATATCCTGAATACAAAATTTCAAAATTAGCATATGTTTAGTTTTTGAGATATGAGGGATTGAAGTTGTGATATGATGCTATCAAAAAATACACAGCCCCACAAAAAATGAATACTCATCAGCTATGGCAGAGCAATCAAGAAATTCTTAGTATTTTTCGACGCAGAACTTATATCTAATATCGACGAATCCATATATCCATTGATCAATTCAGAAGGGCCAAAAACATCCCCTACATAAGGATGAAAATAGGGAAAAATGATGCTATTGAGTTGTGGAGCTTCTATAAATAGAAATATAATATAAGTCTATATTGGCTGAATGCATGAACGAAGGTGTTGACTAGGACTTACCCAAAGTAATTGAGGCACACCCTTAAGAGGGTGAAAAATTCCCCAATATTATACAAAACTGCATAAAAGCTCCAGTAACTGGCGAAAAAGTTTGAACCCTCTAAGCTTTATTCAGGGGCGCCTCAAGGTAGATTTTCCATCCGGGCGGGAGCACTTTTTGACGCCCCTCCCTGAGAGACGTGTTTTGAGACGCTGAAGATAATTTTGGATACAAAATTTTTTTCTTTCATGTCAGTTCCCTCTACCACCCTTTTTACCCCCTAAAAAAATAGCAAAAAAAAGACCTTGTCCCAAAGGTTCTGACATAACTTTTCTGAAGTATTTTGACGTGCTGAAACCAGTTTCGCACAAAAGCAAATTAGGTGGTATAAGGAAACTGAGCCGACAGAAAAAAAAATTTTTTGTTCAAAATTGGCTTCAGCGCCTCAAAATACTTCAGAAATGTTAAATGAGAACTTTAGGACAAGACCTTTTTTTTGTAGACCTGTGTAATTAATTTGTAATATAAAATATTTTGTTTACTCCATCTGAATGCTATTGTAATAAGAGGACCATCGACACAAGTTTACTTAGATGAATGTAGGTTGTCAGAAATCAAATCATCGGCGTCGGGCATCAGTGAAATAATTAAGAAAAATTGAATTATGTATATTGAATTATATTTATATGTAACAGTATTATAAAAATTCCAACAAAACAAAAAACAATAACAAGAATATTTAAAATAAAATCTAATACTTGGTCATTTTGGTCATTTGGTCATTTGGTCACCGTCTTTTTCTATTACTTGAGCCAATCCATTCGGCATTGACTGAATTATATTACATTTAATGCTTGGATCCAGCTCCTCCCAGCACTCGTGGATTATTTCCCATAGTTTGTTTGAATTTTGTGGTCTAAAATTTCTTTTATATATATTTTTTACAATTAAACTCCAAACATTTTCTATCGGATTAATATGGGGACTATAACTGGGAGATGGCAGCACTTCCACAATATGAGTTTGAAGCCACTCCGTTACAGCATTAGCGGTGTGGACTGGACAATTATCTTGTTGATAAATGAAATTATTATTGGGATACATTTGTTCAGTAGATGGGAGCATTACGTTCTCTAAAATGTTTATATAGTTCAAAGCATTAAACCTTCCCTCAACTCGCCAACAAACACCAGGCCCATGGACACTTATCCAGCCCCATACATTTACAGAGAAACGTCCAGATCTAAAAGCAACGAAGCTAGTGTATCTACCTTCAAACCTTGTATTGTCTGGACGATAAACACGAATTTGGCCGTTATAAGTCGACTGGAATGTCTTTTCATCAGTAAAAACGACCATGTTCCAAAATTGAATAATGGTATACATAGTTCATTGCAAAAATTACCCTTGACTGCCGACGTTCTACAGTAACATTTTTTTTGCAGCTGAACGATTTTTTAACTCAGATTCCTTGACCCCTCTGCTGGAGATAGGTTGCGAGCCAGGAAATTCAGTATCAATCACAGCATCCCTCGCCTTTGCAAATGGATTCTCTCTTAAGTATCCCAAAAAAGCAGCATCTTGTTCAGGGTTGGAAATTTTGGGACGACCTGAACTAACTTTTCTCTTTAAGGAATCTTCTTGCTCCCAGCGTAATTTTTAATATAGTTTTCTTGTTTCTCTTATACACTGTGCTACAGTACGAATTGTCCATCCATCTTCGATTTTGGACACTATTTGAGCTTTTTCAATTTCAGATAAATTACGAGGCATTTTTATTTATCTACTATCAAAGTCAATACCAATGCTTTGCATTTTTGACAACCTATGTCATATGATAACCTCCAATAACAGCCGGTTTTACACAAATATGATAAAGCTCACCTCTCATTCTAATACTTGTATGCTTTTTTAATGAATACAACTGTACATGTTGCTGGCCTTTGTTTATGCAATATTTTTAATGATCGACTCCGTCTCAGTCAATAATAGGGCGGGAAGCTTGAGGTTAGTGAATTATCTCATTGCTAAACAAGAATGTTTGTGATGCATTTTTTAATTATTTAGGCAGTTTTAATGTCATTGGACTGTTCTGCATTATTACCATTTTAACAGAGATAGATACTGATATTATTTGATATTTCCTTCCAAAGAAATCTAATAAAAAGGGTACAAACAAAAATTAAACAATTTTTGCCCTGTTTGGCGCCCCTCTGAGCCGGTGCCCTGGGCGGTAGCCCGGGTTGCCCGACCCTGGCTTTGTTAATAGGAATGAACCATAAATCTGTTATGACCTAGTTCATGAAAACAACCCATCACAGAGTGCAAAACTACCCTTTATAATGAATTATGAACTTGAGTCAGTGAAAAGATAGTGAATGTCTCAGATATTGCATTCTGATTGCAGTGTGTCTGGATTCGGAACGATAATCAATGTCCCCACAATAGTTTTTTTACACACCTATGAAGAAGTGAAAAAACAATGCACATTTATATAAGCGATCTCGCTGAGAGAATATTACATTAAAGTAAATTCTGTCACAAGGAAAATAAAGGGCGCTCTCCATAAAATTAATGTCCTAATGGTCTGTTTTCAAACTACAAGTGAATTTTATAAGAAGGTGGGGGTGCGAGGGGGTGAACATCAGGCTGTATCACATTAGTGAAAATCCTATAGCAAGGACTTTCAAGAGTGCTCTTTAGGAATGTCATGGTCTCGTGATACTTTTTCATCGCTCTAGAGAAATTCACAGGGGTTAGAGGGTGGAAATCTGAGCAATTTTACAATGATTATATTGTATGGAAAAAAATTCTGACAAAAAAGGTAACCATTCCTTTCCCCAAAGCCATAGTCTATAGGTCCGTTTTTAACCCTCAAGTGGATTTTATGAGGGGGTAAGGGGGCGAAGGCATGAATATCGGAGCAATCTCGTAATCACTGCATGCGCTGAAGCGGGTTTTTTCCACTTCGGCTGAATACCGAATATTTATCCTAAATTTCGCCGATGCACAAAGCTTCGGCCGAATCATATACCGAAAAAGGAATATCTTGCTCCAGGTTCAAACACGAAATGAGACATCATATATCCTTATTTCTAACTGCGCGTAGCTAATTTGTGAGGTATTTTCCTGTTGCATGCTTCGGCCAAAGTATGCCTCAAGAAAATACTTGTCAAAACCCACGAATTGAGCTCTATAGCTCAATAGCATCATTTTCCCCTATTTTTATCCTTATATAAAGGATGTTTTTGGCCCTTCTGAATTAATCAATGGATATACGGATTTGTCGATATTAGACATGAATTCTGCGTCAAAAAATACTAAGAATATCTTGATTGCTCTGCCATACCTGATGAGTATTCATTTTTTATGGGGCTGTGTATTTTTTGATAGCATCGCGCATATCACAACTTCAATCCCTCATATCTCAAAAACCAAACATATGCTCATCTTGAAATTTTGTGTTCTCATTATTAACAATAATTTAGCACTTAGTTTGAAACAAAATTCGAGGGCTAGAAAATGGGCGATTTCTGGCCTATTTTTGGGGCCACTCTTTCATATATTTTTAAAATATTTTAAATATATAGTCCAGTCGAATTAGACATCACAAAAAATTTTGCGTACTGCGGACTTTTTTTTGTGGAAGTTGTTTAAGAGGGCATAATAAGCAAGCATAGAAAACTACACCCTGCTGCACCATGTGCGTCTCCTATTTTTAGGGGTTGAAACTTTGAAATTTTACTTATATGTCCATATCTGTTTCCCTATTGGCCGTAGGGCTCTTTACCAAGTTACACTTTTTGAAGATTCATCCCTCCTCTACATAAAATATATATTATACATTTGCCGTAGGACAAACGCTTTTGGCTGTACGAGGCCGGAAAGGCCGCGCTGTCCGAATTTGGGAGTCTTCTGTACAGGACAAACTGCTATTATTTCCAATCTACAATACTACACATACTAATGCCCTTAAGGAGGGATAATGATTTGTGAAAAAACTTTCATCGGATACCGCGCGGTTTTCATGATACGGGATGTTGAAATTTTGAAAACCCCCTTTTTAAAAAAAAAGTGAACCTACTTTTTTCCGCTCATTTTTCTTTCATGCATGTACGACCCTAATATAAGAAAATTTATGTTGGTTTCATTTTAATACAATCGTTGGTTTAGGAGCTAGACAGCAAAATATGCCAAAAATCTTCTTTTTGGTATTGTTGCATTAAAAAAACCAAAACCAGTATAATTCTGGTAAATGTTTTTGTTTATCCTAAAAGTCCAATTCATTGCACATAGAATGTATGTTTTTGTATTAAGTAGGATCAACACTTATTGTGTAATAACGATTTATGTCATGTGTTCACCAGTGTCCTTTTTCACAATTTTTTTTTGCGGCCTTATGGTTCATAGTAGGGCATACCTGAACAGGGCACATATTAGGGTGTTAAAATGGATCTCTTGTTAAAATGCGATAGGACGTACCGTTTTCGAGTAAAACGCACTTGTTTGCAAAAAAATGTTTCAGGTCACACTTTTCATCGACTGACTAGTAAATACTCACCGCTGACTACGAAAACATAAAACTATGTGTCGCTTTTTGCTTTTTCTGTTTATGAGGGACATTGCTAATGAAAAAATGAAGGGACTCGGACGGAATAGGGGGTTCTCACTCCCCTATTTGAAGGTTCACGCTTGTCTCGAATCATCATTGCAACTTATTTTGTGTCTATAACAAAATCCACAGTAATTTTACCTTCCTCGCGAAACAGCTATTATATGTCCATTTCATCGGAAAATGATTTAAAAAAACTCCTAAGAAAGAAAACACCAAAATGTAGAATTTATTTATCAGATCACAATTCAGAACCCAATGAAAACTCAAAGCAAACATAACCAAACAAGTGCGTTTTACTCGAAAATGGTACGTCCTATCACATTTTAACAAGAGACCCATTTTAACACCCTATTATGTGCCCTGTCCTCGTGTATAATGCTTTCTGCCCTACTATGAACTATAAGACCGCAAAAAAAAATGTGAAAAAGGAGACTGGAGAACACATGACATAAATCGTTATTACACAATAAGTGTTGATCCTAATTAAATACAAAAACACATTTTCTATGCGCAATGAATTGGACTCTTAGGATAAACAAAAACATTTACCAGAATTATACTGGTTTTGGGTTTTTTAATACAACAATACCAAAATAGTCATCTTTGGCATATTTTGCTGTCTAGCTCCTAAACCAACGATTGTATTAAAATGAAACCAACGTTAATTTTCTTATATTAGGGTCGTACAAGCATGAAAGAAAAATGAGCGAAAAAAAGTAGGTTCACTTTTTTTTTTAAAAAGGGGTTTTCAAAATTTCAACATCCCGTATCATGAAAACCGCGCGGTATTCGATGAAAGTTTTATCACAAATCCTTAAGGGCATTAGTATGTGTAGTATTGTAGATTGGAAATAATAGCCGTTTGTCCTGTACAGAAGACCCCCAAATTCGGACAGCGCGACCTTTCCGGCCTCGTACAGCCAAAATCGTTTGTCCTTCGGCAAATGTGTAACATATATATTATGTAGAGGAGGGATGAATCTTCAAAAAGTGTAACTTGGTAAAGCTACGAGCAATATGGAAACAGATATGGACACATAAGTAAAATTCCAAAGTTTCAACACCTAAAAATAGGGGACGCTCATGGTGTAGCAGGGTGCAGTTTTCTGTGCTTGCTTATTATGCCCTCTTAAACAACTTCCACAAAAAAAAGTCCACAGTACGCAAAATTTTTTTATTATGTCTAATTCGACTGGAGTAATGGTAATGTTACTTGACATGTGTATCACTGTATGTTTAAAATTAAAAATAAAATGTGTAAAAAGTTTTTACAACAATTACTTAAATACTTGATATAATATCTTATATAGCGAAACAGCATTCGTATATTTAATTTTTACCTTACCATAGAATGGGGTAATTTCCATTTTTTTTAAATTCAGTTTTGGTAATATATATCAAGTAAAGTTATTATTTTAACAATTACTGCATAATCAATTTAAACCAAAACAATAATTTCTTAAATAAAAATAAGAAATAAGAATACGCCCGTCTAGACACAGATTTCAAATAATTTTATTTGGCGGGAAATAATTTAACCAATTATAGACAGCTTTCGCTTAGACTGTAACTAACTTTTATGAATGCCAAATTGTGTATTTACTTTACATTATTTTGTCTGACACTTCTATTTTTCTCAATATCCTGAATGTCAATAAATATTATACACATGTATTTAGAAGGAACTAAAAGGTATTTATATTTGTTATTATGTAGAAGTTATCTTAAAAATGTAAACAAAACTTACGGCGAGGACTATGTGGCAACATTTCTTGTGTGCTACCAGCTGACATTTCTTGTCGCAATACAAGTGAAAGAGATATATTGGTTAGATTTATTTGTTGTTTGCCACCAAGTTCTTTGAATATCAATTTTTTTGGAACAGTTACAAACATTTTTTCCGAAGCACTTATATTTGTGTTTCCACATTTATAAAATACCTTTTAAATGACATTATCTACTATTTGTAAATTATAGCAAATACCTCGATGAAAGAAACTGAAATGCTTCAAATAAACACAACGGCGACGTTAGAACACATCTGTCATTTGACTAACCGTTGACATTGTAGTCATGTTTTGCTAAATATGTTTTTAAAAATCTAATCGGCCTTCAAAATTATTTAAAATATTTAATAATTCGCGCCTATTATTTTTTACAAAAGAAAATTAAATTTCGTGGATAAATATATTAAAATTGATTTAATAAATAAGCTTTATGTTTTCTTCAATTATCTTTGCTAAAACTAAAGAAGGAATTTCAACTTGGCAACACCATACTGTTTTGTATAAAACCATTCTATCAACAAATCCAAACAGTCCAGCTACGTCATCGGCCAAAGTACCTACGTCACCAATTTAAAACACCTGTTGCTCCACTAATTTTAACTTCTGTTTTCTCAAAAAATTGATAATTATTTTCACGGAAATCTGTATTGGAAGGCTTGTTTGTACATATTCTATGATATTATTCAATAAAAAAAAAAAAAAAAAAATAGGAAAATACCCCATTCTGCATCTTGTCTCACACCTAATTAAAATGTGTTTTTAAACTTTTTATACACCATTCGCTTGGAAATTTTATGCTCTATAAAAAAATATTCCTGTTTTGTACCTTTGGGGGTAGTTTTAGAGTAGTTTGGTCACTAAGATCTTGGATTTTTAGTCAACAGTAAAATCACAAGAGCTTTTTTTTATCGGATAAATTTCTCTTTGTAACGAAATAATTTTGCCAATCACTGATTTTATGAGAAAAACTGACATGAAAAAATTGCGAGACCGGAGGTCGAGCGATTTTGTCAAATGTCAGTTTTTCGAGCAAAATTACTGATTGGAAAAATTTTGAGTTAAAAAGAAATTTATCCATAAAAGAAAAGCTCGAGTGATTTTTGGCAAGATAAATTAACGACAGAATATGTGAACGAACAACAACAATTAAAAATAATTATAATTTTCTCAAAACGACTCATATCGTACAGTATAGTTTCCACAAGACTTAAAAATTTTAGCGGACAGTATAGATTTTAAAATGACGTGCGACTACTAGATATACTCTGCTTTTGAGGAACAGGCATTTTTATCGTGATAAAAAACGATGCACCTTTTTTATCGCTGTCAGTGACAAAATGTGACTGTCAACTTGACTTTTTTATATAGGAGTTAATTTATCAGTTAAAAAGCACCTCAGGTACTAGCAAATACCGTGAAAATCAGCTTGTTCCAAATTTGTCTTGGGTTCGACCGTAATTCTATTACTACGGGAGCCCACCCTAAGCGTCCGTGCACTCCCCCCGATCTTCGGGGACAATGTTTTTCATAAAGATTAAAGCCTAAAGAACAATTTAAGACATGTCCCCAAAAAGAAAAACTGGCAGTAAAAACTTTCTGCACAAAACACAAAGTGCATAAAATTTTTTACAATATTGTTCCTATACAAAATTTGGATAGGAGTTATCATTTTCCAGTTACCATTGTTCCCGTTTTCGAGATAAATGTCTGCAAATTATAATATTATTATTGTTATTAATTTTTTTTGTTTATTTTATTTTTTGTTATGTTAATAATATAAAATTATATTATATGCCTTACAATAATTGACAGAGTTATTTACAACAGTGAGATAAAATTGGTAGTTAGAGTTCTACATGCTGGAAGTGTGTCTACAGTTTTTTCAAGTTTTAACAAGGTTAAAAGTCGTTAAAAAATTAGGTTTTTTGTCTCATAGTGAAACCAAAGTTTTCTTAAATGGTGTGTTAATTAATGTTTCCACAAAGACTGCATTTTATGCAATATATGAAGGACAATTGAAAGTGCTGAACTGAAATTTATTATATGGACATTAGCAAAAAATTATCAGTTAATCCACTTCTTTGATAGTCAATTTTTTGTGTTCTATTTACCTATTGATTAAAATAAAACAGGACCGGACTCTAAATATTTTAATGTAATTTTGTAAATGTTTCTTTACAATGACTCATTGTGATACTTGTAAAGAAAAGGAGAGTGAATTAATACCATGTGATTGGTGTGAAACAACTCAATGTCAAAAATGTACCAACCTAACTGCTTCTGAAGTTAGAGCTTTCACATTGAAAAAGCGATTGATTATATTTTTATGTGCAGAATGTAAACAGAAGTTTGAGGAAAGAATAAGTAAGGATAACTCTACCAGCAAACTGCTAGAAGAAGTAATTTGTAAATTAAATGATATCCAAAATGAGTTTAAAATGCAGAAAAATACAATTGAAAAACAAGGAAGCATCATTGAAACGCAGGGGAAAATTATTGAAAGCCTTTCAGTGGCCATAAATATTAAAAATAATGAAATCAAAAGTGACATTAGTAAAGTAATAAAAACTCAAGAAGATATAGTAGAAACATACTCAGAAAAGGCAAAGAAAAAGAAAGCTGATCCGGTAGTGGTAATTAAACCCAAAAATGCAAATCAAAAAAATGATGAAACAAGACAGGTAGTAAAGAATTCATTTGATCCTAAAAAAATAGCAGTCTCGTGCATGAAAAATTCTCGTGATGGAGGGGTGATAATTGAATGCAAAAGCAAATCAGCAGCAGAAAAACTCAAAGCCGAAGCATCTAGTAAAATGGGTGAAAAGTATCATATAAGTGAGCCAAAAAAACATCTTCCTAAGATAAAGATAGTAGGAATTACAGAAACGAATGTACCAGAAGAAATAGAAGAATTATTGCATGTACAGAATGAAGATATCTTATCAAAAGAAAAATCAGAAATTAAAGTAACACATGTTGGTCCAAGTAAAAGAAATAAAAGAAGCTTTATTGCATATGTACAAATGGATGGCGAAAGTTATGTTAAAGTTTTGAAAAGTGGAAAAATCAATATTGGCTGGGATAAATGTGCAGTGTATGATGCAGTAGATGTTCCAATTTGTTTTAAATGTTGTGGCTTTAACCATATTGCAAAACAGTGCAATAAGCAGACAGTGTGTGCCAAATGTGGAGCGTCACACCATACTCTTGAGTGTGACATTGTGGACAATGAAGCTATATGTGTAAACTGCAAATATGCAGTAGAAAAACTTAACATGAAGCGAGTGGATTTCCATCATCACACATGGAGTAAAGAGTGTCCAGCATATTTGAGAAACTTAGAGATTAAGAAGAGCAAAACCGATTTTTTATAGATAACGATATTGGTGATAGTAACCAAGATACTAATATGAACATAGCTCACATAAACATTAGATCTCTTATGTCTAAATTTTTTGACTTTAAAAATTATGTACTTCAATCTAACTTTGATCTCATAGGTGTAAGCGAAACATGGTTAAAACCATGTATAAAAAACAGTGATATAAATATTCCAGGGTATCAGATTTACAGGCAAGATAGAAAAGAACACGCTGGAGGTGTGGCGATATATTCTAAAAAGTACTTAAACACTAAATTGATTGAACTGAATAATATAGAGAAAGAGGAAATTGAACAAGTCTGGATCGAAATTAGTCTAAAAAGGAAGAAAATTGCCTTTGGATCCATTTATATACCACACGAGTTACCGATTTATAAAATGGAGCTAATTGAGGAGATGTTTAGTGAAATAATATGCTATGATAACTGTATATGTACAGGAGATTTTAACATAGATATGTTGAAAAATGTACCTGCCACACAACACTTTACAAACTTATTGCAGATATTTAATTTAAACCAGTTAGTGACGGAACCGACTAGAACAACTGAAACAACCGGTACTCTTATTGACTTAATAATTACAGACATAACAACGAAGGCTTTAGAATCAGGAACAATTGACATGTCAGACTTGGGGTGTGATCATGATTTAATTTACTGCACATTAAACATGGAGAGAGATACAGAGAGGGAGAGAGTGAAAACATATAGAGATTATAGGAATATGGACATCAAAAATTTTTATAGAGATGCCGAAAAAATTAATTGGACTGATATCTATATGACAGAAGATGTAGATAATAAGTTAAAACTCCTTAATGAAAAAATTGTAAACATTTTTGATCTGCATGCTCCTCTTAAAACAAGTAAAATAAGATCAAGAAAGAATTTACCTTGGATTACATTTAATATAAAATGCCTAATGAGAGAAAGAGAAAAAGCAAGGAAGACATATGGCAAAAATCAAACAGATGGAACACGTACTTATTATCAAGAGATTAGAAAAGAAGTGAAAAAAGCAATAAATAGAGAAAAGGCTGCGTATTATGGGCATAGATTTGGACAACATCAAAACAAAAATGCAGACATATGGTCAGAGGTACAAAAACTTGGAATAAGAAGAAAATATGCAAATCTGGAGTTACCGCCGAATATAAATGATCCACAAATTATTAGCAACTTCTTTCAAACAAGTGTGACGAAAACTCAAATAAGCAGAGATGTAATAGATCACTATAATGAAAAAGATGACATACCAAATTTTAGTTTTACATTAATTGAAGCAGAAGATATAAAGAAGGCATTGTATAAAATTAAATCTAAATCATTTGGCATTGATGGGATATCAGTACACATGCTACAGCTGATTCTTCCTTATTGCTTGCTTCCCCTAACTCATATAATAAACATATCGCTAGAAATGGGTAGAATACCTAGAGAATGGAAAACAAGTATAATTCAGCCAATTCCAAAAACAGATACAGTGAAAGAGATCAAGGATCTACGCCCAATAAATATTTTACCTGTTGAATCAAAAATCTTGGAACGAATAGTGTATAATCAATTATATGACCATTTAAATAGGTACGACTTATTTCCACTCCGACAGTCTGGATTTAGAAAAGGTTTTAGCACTGCAACAACACTATCTTGTATTGTAGATGACATTATTTCAGCAAAAGATAAAAATATGGCAACTATCTTAATACTTATGTACATGTCAAAAGCCTTTGACTCTGTGAATTTTGAACTTTTATTAGCTAAATTACATTCTAATGGTGTTAGAGAAAATGGTTTACTATGGTTTTCAGATTACTTAAATGAAAGGAGTGTTATTACCGGAATTCAACAACAGAATATTAATATTTTTTCAGAGCCATGTGCTGTTGAAACAGGAGTTCCTCAGGGCTCAATATTAGGACCATTATTGTTTAATATCTTCACTTTTGATGCTTCTGAAATTTTAGAACATTGCAAAATATATATGTATGCCGATGATTTTCAACTTCTTTATAGTTTCAAGCACGAAGACACAGAAGCGGCCACTGAAGTCATAAACAGAGACGTCAATAACCTTGTGGACTATATAACCAATATCGGCCTTCAAGTCAACCCCACAAAATCACAATTGATTGCATTTGGCTCTAAAAACTTTCTAAATGAAATAAAATTGAACTGTGAAGTCAAAATAAAAGGTAAAACTCTAGAGTACAAAACAAGTGTAAAGAATCTTGGTCTAATAATGGATGAGAACTTAAATTTCGAACAACATGTGCAAAGTAAATTTCAAGTATCTTTTATGAGACTAAAATCTTTCTATCAATATAAAAATATTCTTCCTAGAAATGTTAAACTTTTATTTGTTGACTCATTAGTGCTATCATTGTTTAATTATTGTGACTGTGTGTATTACCCGTGCCTTAAAGAAAAAACAAAAAAAAGAGTCCAGAGAGTACAAAATGCAGGAATAAGATATTGTTCACAACTACCCAGAAGAGAGCCAACAAGTCACCACATAAAGGAAATCAAATGGCTACGGATGGATGAAAGACAAAAAATTCATTTGTTATGTTTCGTATTTAAAATCGTAACTGAAAAAGTGCCTAAATATTTATACAATAAGTTAAAATATAGATCTGATGTACACGATATTACAACCAGACATCGGGATGATCTAGATATTCCTCAGCATACTACAACTTTGTTTCATTCAAGCTTTACTTACATAGCAACTAAAATTATCAATGCTCTTCCCAACAATTGTTTCAATATGAAAATTGATCAATTCAGAAATTATGCGAAACGCGAATTATATAATTTAAACCTGTGAGTTGCATTTAGTTATTGTTTTGAATTTGTGTATATTATTATTTGTTTATTTATATGTATTATTTATATCTTTTATCATATGATTTTAAGCCAAAGGGTGAAGTTGTAAATTGTCTTTATCGATGAACTTTCACCTTTTATGTGTAGTAAAAATATTGCTTCTATAACTGTTTCTAAAATATTTAAAACAAACTGGATCCACTCTGTATTTGTCTTTAATATGCACATAATAAATTTCTTATTTATTTATTTATTTATTTACCGATATATGAATTTCCGTGTTTTCTTAAGTTTGGACTCATTTATCTGGAAAATGATAACTCCTATCAAAATATTGTATAAGAACAAAATTGTAGAAACTTTTATGCACGTTGTTTTTAGTGAAAGAAGTTTTTGTCCATCTTTTTTAGTTTTTGTGTTAAATGATAAAAACAACATTGGCAACAGTTTTTTTATTAACATATGGCCGCCATTTTGAAAGTACAGTTAGTTTTTTTTTTCAGGACATGTCTTAAATTGTTCCTTAGGCTTTAATCTTTATGAAAAACATTGTCCCCAAGGATCGGGAGGGGGGGGGGGGGTGCACGTAGAGCTAAGGAGGGCTCCCTGACTATGTGACCTAAACAGAGAGGTCGAAAATTGATAAAATCATTCTTTCGAAATTACTCAAAATTTTCAAATTAAATTATATCACTTTCATACTACAGCTAAATGTTCAATACCAATCTAACGATATATCACGACACATCCTGGTGGGTCAATTTGTGGTATATGTAAACTTATAAAGTGTTAAAATTTGTTTTCGTACTAATAGCTTTGTAAGTGTCATTTTTTGACATCAGTATTATGAAAATGTTACTTGCAGTGCCTGGCAAAACAAAATTTTTCTACTACCGTCTATATAAATAACCTTTGCAACCCTAGCAACACGTGTGATAACACGTGCAGTAAACATTCGAGTTACCTGGTTGCTAAGGAGTAGCTAGCTACAAAAGTAGAACTTTCGTGGCCAGGACAGATAAATAAAAAAAATAATAATTTAACGCTTCGTAAGTTTGCATATAACTTGCTTTGGATTTCTTGGGGTAAAACGAGGCACAAGCAATATTGGCTGCCAAACATGAACCTTGATGACAGATAGTAAATGTTTCGTTGGAAACAATTTTCACAGAGAGTCTCCTAAACTATAAAGTTTATTAAAAACGTCAAATAGTTTCATGAAAATTACTTTTTCTAATTTTGACATATAAAATGACACTTTTCAAAACTGACGTTAAGCGTCAAAGCTTCCAACTTTTCATAACCAGTTACGAAAAGTTAAATTTTACCTAACTGATGAGGAAAAGTTCGTTATATCATCAATTAAGAAAAATAAACAACTCTCAAAAAGAAAAAGAAACAATATTTATTCAACACAAAACTGAATACTGAGTCCATAAAGTGGAAGCTAATAAATTCTTTCCTTCAAATTATGCTAACAAAACTTTTTCATTAACATGATTTACCTTATGCTATTAAATTCAAATAATATTATAACTTGGCTAAATAACATTTGTCAATTTTGACATTAAAATTATGTGTAATAATATGTATTATATTAGATATGTATTAGTCTTAGGTGTAAATTTTTATTGTTTTTAAGCCCATATTTTAAATGTTTTTTGACACGTTCTACGTCCAATACGGACATTTGTAAAAATGGAACGAATAAAGTCTTACTTACTTACTTACTTACTTACTTACTAATAGCAGCAAAGGTAACTATGAAAAAGACTACTTAATTTTTAAGATCTTTAAATAAATTTAAAGGGTTTTTAGACGTTTAAAATTAGAAAAAAATCTTGTATGTAACACGTTTCGAAAGACAATTTTGTGTACCTCGTGTTATTTTGCGGGATCTCGCTTTGCTCGTCCCGCAAACTCCACTCGTTACACAAAATAAAGTCTTTCGTAACTGGTTACATAAATAGCTATTAAATTATTTAATCCCATAATATCTTTCAGTAGTAGAAAAAAATATAATACATTACATGATGCGAAAGCCCTTTTAGGTGTTTGGTGTTCTTTGAAATCACCTCACACCTAACAGTAAACTTTCGCATCTAGTAATGTAAATAACTATTACTTTTATGCCCTAGGGCAAAAAAGTAACTTTTTTGACCTGGGACAGAGAAATAATGTAATAAAAAAGTTAAATAATAATGAAATTCTGACAGCAACGAAGCACATGCATTTTTGACTGCCTCCTGAATGTCGATACTTTCATCATAATCCATATTTATATTGCAAAAAATCTCATAAATAACTTGAATGTCAGAAATTATTATGAAGTTATGAATTTGACAACTTACTGACAGTAACCATAACACCTAGAGAGCGTTCATAGCAAACACACTCCAATTAAAGTCTAAGCCAACTAATAAATGAGTTAGACAAATCTTGAAATACAAAGGACCTTTCTTATGGAAATGGGGTTTCGGTAAAATTGGCTGAATTTTTAGTATGTTGTAGATTTCGACTTTTTGATCAAAAGTTCTCATGGGCCCAATTCGATTCTACATCTAGTTTCCGAGATACTGCTATATATTCTTGTAAAATTATGTATCTTCTCGATCTTTTAATTTATTAATAGGGTATTAGAGGTCAAAGGAGCCATTTCCGAAAGTTTTTTGATCAGTAAGCCACATACTTGATGTAAGAAATGTTTTAGCCAATTTGACCCAATTTTTTTTTCACTTGTTATTTTTATATAGATTTTCCAGCGCCTTCGCCAACATTATTCAAACTTTATTTTTTCTCTGCACTATTTTTACTAAAAGAACAAATCTTTTTAGTGCATTATAGTATAAAGGGCTCTTATTACGTATCACAATATAAAATATATAAAAATAAATCTTAACACGTTGAGCCCCGGTGTAGAATCGATTTTAGGGTTCTCCCGGACCGGCATTTTTTTGTTACAAATTTCCTTATATAAGGTCGAATAAATACACTTGGTGCCATTTTTATTGCAATCATTTTGATTTTTGACGTTTTATTGACATTTGAAATTGAGGTACACGCAAGTACCTCGCGGGCTGGGGCGGTGTGGGACCGGCGAGGTACTCACGTGTACCTCACATGACATTTTATTTGTTTCTGCACGTTCATTCCTGTCTGGCATCCGATGCGTATGTGGTGGTTTTTGTTAGTCGTATGTAGCATTTAGGTGTGAGTGGTTGTAAAATGGGAGAATACGAGCGTGAACAAGAGAATTTGGAAAGAATATGGCAGGAAATTTTATCTGATGAAGAGGATCGTGAAAGTGAATTTGGAGATATTTATACGTCGGACGAATATGAACCCAGTGATAGTGAAAACAGTTCAAGTGACGATGATGTGCCCCTAGCAATTGTAAAGAAGAGCAAATGTGAACCCGTACCTTCTACCTCTAAATCAAGTTCTTTCAGCCCAAGTGTTTTGAGTTACGATAAACCCAACAAACGTCAAAAAACGAAGGAGGCTTTTGCTGTGAATGAATCTGTTCCTCTTATTCCTAGAGATACGGTAAATCTGTTTTTTTCTTATTGAACTCTTTTGTTTTATGTAAGTTTTTTATTTATTGTAGATAGATCAAGTCATTGATGATGTTATTGCTGCGAACGTATCAGATACTGATGGTTTCGATGAAATAGTTTGGGGGCCTGTAGATGGAGCGAATCTAAAAACCTTCGACAAAAATTTAGGGGATACTGGAATAAAACCAAATTTTTATGATCTTTATGATAAAGATCCATACGATATTTACAAAATATTTGTCACGAATGAAATAATCGATTACATGGTGGATCAAACAAACTTATACGCCCAACAAATCGGGCCAATACGAAGATCTAAAACCAAGTCTTGGGTTCCCACTAATCACAATGAGATGGAAACGTTTATAGGTATATTGCTCTGGATGGGACTTTTCAAACTTCCTAAACTCAGAAATTACTGGAGTAAAAATTTCTTGTATGAGAATAACATCAGTAAGATAATGACGAGAAATAGATTCGAACAATTGCTAACCATGTGGCATTTCAATGACAACAATGATGAATCCTACGCAAATGATAGACTTCGTAAAATATCTCCTTTGATAATAAAACTAAACCAAAAGTTTGCAGAGGTACTGACTCCAGGAACCAATGTATGTATCGATGAAACAATGGTCCCATTCCGTGGTCGTTTGATTTTCAAACAATTTATTAAAAACAAACGACACAAATTTGGCATAAAGCTATATAAATTGTGCACAGAAAGAGGTTATACTTATAACATACGGGTTTATAGTGGAACAGATACCTCAAAAACTGGTAGTGCTTCTCAAAAAGTTGTAATTGAAATGATGAATGGCCTTCTAGATTGTGGTCGCACTCTATTTACAGACAACTACTATACAAGTGTAGCTTTAGCTACTGAATTGCTAGAACGAAAAACGCATTTGGTTGGCACTATTCGTTCAACCCGAAAATTGAACTCAAAGGACGTAGTTGCTAAAAAACTTCAGAAACATGAGGTTTTTGCACAAGAAAGCAACAACGGCATAGTTATGCTCAAGTGGAAGGACAAAAGAGATGTCCTAATGCTTTCCACTAAGCATACGGATTCTGTAAAAATAGTTCGTCAGCGCGGGAAAGAAATCTGTAAGCCTCAGGCTGTAGTTGATTATAATGACTCGAAAGGATACATTGATTTGTCGGATCAGCTAAAAGCATACTCCCATTGTCTTAGGCGTAGTAATAAATGGTATCGGAAGCTAGCCATGGAGCTACTTTTGGGGTCAGCACTGGTGAATGCTTTTCTAGTATTCAAAGAAGTTACACAAAGCAACATTCAAATAACTGCATATAAAGAACAACTAGCTCAGATATTGCTACAGGTAAATGAGCCAATGTCCGAGGATGATAAAGACGAGAATTATACTGAACACGAACTGGTTGAAGCCGAGAACTCCAGGAAGAGGTGTGCACAATGCTATAAGCAGATGAAACAAGATAACAGTAGAAAAACAGCCCAAAACAAATGCCCAAGAACCAAGTATATATGTTCTGCCTGCAAAATACATTATTGTGTAACTTGTTTTTTTATATCTCATAAATCTGTAAAAAAATAGTTTTATTTACTTAGATTTTAAATGTTAAAAATAAAAAAAATCTCTGAGAATTAGTCAATAATTTTTAAACTCAAACTGTGTTCCTATATGTAAAGATTTTCATAGCCCGCTGATATTCGCCTATCCTCCGGGACCGGCTTTGTACAGTTCGCATGCATTTAGCTTCTAAACGTGGGTACTTAATTTTAAATCGAAGTCTGAATAGATAACGTTCGCGTGGGCAACGCATCTACCTCACGGTCCAGTGAAACTTTTGGAGTGTGGGTCAAAATTTACCCACCCGGGGCTCAACGTGTTAAAATCGGTGATTTTTTAAATGTACAAGGAGCCATTCTTTTACATTTCTTGACCTGTATCTCGGAAACTAGATGTAGGATCGAGTTGGGCCCATGAGAGCTTTTGATCAGAAAGTGGAAATCTATAACATACTAAAAATTCAGCCAATTTTACCGAAACCCCATTTCCATAAGAAAGGTGCGTGGTTCTTTATAATTTTGAATTAATTTTCTTAAAAATTGTAAAATTGCTAGTACTTAGTACGAAAAACATCGTGTGCACCTCGGCTTGTATCGTGTATTTACAGGTCTCGAACACTTGCAAACCTCAGCTCTACGAGTTTCGATGTGCAAACTGTGTTCTTGACCTGTAAAATACATTTACAAACCTTGGTACATAAATAACTATTTTTTTATTTTTCTGTCTTGGCCACGAAAGTTCTACTTTTGTGGCTAGCAACGCCTTAGCAACCAGGTAACTGGAATGCTCGTTATCGCGCATTACTAGGGTTACAAAGGTCAGTTATATAGACGGTAGTAGAAAAATAACATTTTTGGCGGCGGAAATGGGTACATTATATTGGTATTTTGGCACCTTGAAAAGTTAAAGTCTTGTTGAAAACTATCCATCTCAAAAAAATAAAAACTTGTTACGTACTTTGTAATTTCCTGCATTAGAAAAGAATCCTGCTGCATACACAAATAACGCTTTAAGTTCTTCTTTCGTAAAACCGGATTTGAGAGCTGAGGCTTTAAATTCTTCAGGATCCTCTGCTGAGAAAAGTTTATGAAGCAGTACAAATGTTGGTCCAGATTCTGGACTCGTCTGTAGTAACGTTATAAGACCACCAGTCCAAGAAGCTTGACTAATGTAATGAGCATATAATCGTTCTTTCGGTGTAAGGCCACTAAATGCAGATGAAACTTCTAAAGTAACGATGGGTTGATCGTTCGGTAGAACATACTGGCTCTTATCCACTTCAGATTCCATGCTATTATAAATAAATTTATTTAATTAGACAAATTATAAGTATACTTACGTCAGATCATATGCACCTATTTTAGTTTACGTGAATAAAAGTAAAATGAACTTATGTGAATCTTTACACGTATGAGTACTTAATTAAAGTCAATATAATTAATAGGTGTAAGTTGAGGTTAAATATACAAAAATGTAGAGATGTGTTGCTATTTAACAACCTGTTATTTTATGACTGTTATTTGTAAATAACATTAACAGATTGTTATTTCTGTTCGAAAATAACAGGTGAGAAAATAACAGATAAGCAGCTGCGGCAGCAGCACGATGTATAAAATAACGTCTCTGAAATAACATTTGCAAACTACGCGCTGCGGTATGCGCATGCCAGTACTTCTCAGCGATCTGTTATTTTTAGACTGTTATTTTAAACTGTTATTTCAAAACAGCAGTAGCAGTCTAAACTGTTATTAAAAAATAACTGCTTTTACCCATCACTACAAAAATGACAACTGGTTTTTCACAGAAACAGAATCAGTAGATCCCAAATATTTCAAAGAACAGAAAACCGTTAGAGCGAGTTTAGATGTAGATACCAAAAATAGACAAAAATAGGTTTTTTTATTGGTCAGAAGAGTTTACGTCATGCCACAGAAGACAGGAACTATAGTTCCTGTCTTCTGTGGTCATGCATTTATCGTAAATTATTCCATTTTGAACTTTCGAGATGTGTAAAAAAATCACTACAAATCGTGATGTCCTTAACACAATTTATTTTTTCATGACAACGACCGGATCGTGTGCCAACAGCGGCCATCTTGGTTTGGATTGCCTAATGTTTTTGTTTATAATAGGCGTCTGAATTTAAGATGCCAGCGCCAAAGTGGAGAACTCGTGAACTAATTATAGGCTTTTTGTTTGTTGTGGCGAATACTTATATTGATTTTTTTTCTGTTTATCGTTGTTTTTGGCGTTAAAAATAATAACATTAATAATATATGACCTAAAGGTATGCAAGATTTTGTTGTAAGTGATTTGCAAGATGTTAATGGCATTATTCAGCAAAATTCATATTTTTTTAGGTTATCTAGTTTTTCCCTTGAAAATTACAGTTTCTTCGAAATAATGGGTGTCTGGCTAGTTAAATATTAATAAACTTAAATATTTCTTTAAATTTATATACAGTTGTAGTTTAAATCACTTTTTTTTTCAGGAAACATGAGTGACATTTAGGTTAAGCATATTGCAATGTATGGAACATTTATGAATCACTAAAAATGTAAAAATTCTAAGTGTGTGTATGAAGGGGAATATGCTTTAAATGCGGGACACATTATTTTGTGTGGTACAACCCATATTCAACACAAAACTTAATAAATGTGTATGCTCTTTGTTTACAAACAAGTGTCTGATTCAAATACCCATGAAATTAGTGGTACATTGAATATAACTGAAAAGATATTTATTAATTCTTTAAGTTAAATAAATGAAACAGTATTTTGTAAAATATGAAATAGAAATATTCAGAGGTAAAACATAATAGTGCTTGGTGCAGTAGTATATATTACTTTTAAATATACTGGAATTACATATATTTACTTATTTCAAAAATTTCACTTGCAATGTGTGATTGTCTAGGACATTATTATTGCTACTCGGGCCACGGTTATTTGCACCAGTTTTTTTCATCTCAATGCCTGGTTAAAGGTGTCTACATCAAAGAGGGTATGCTTTGAACATTGTCGTGCAAACTCAACTTTCACGAGTTGTCCCTGCAATCTACAAAGGATACCGACTAGGTTGGCTCCAGCAAATTGTATCTTGTATAGCCCCTTTAAACGCTATCATATTTTTAATAACTTAGCATCTCAGTTTATCATTTACTTATTGTTGATATCATCGTACACTAAAGAGACAATGACAGAAAAAGCCCATAATTAGTTTGACTATAGACCACCAGGTGGCGTACTCCTTATTTTCAGACGCCTATAGCTATTTTCTTTCGTGCTGAATAAAGTTAACACGATCAGTAAGCAACCAATAAAGATCAAGGATTGCAAAAATACGTCGATTTGATTGGCTGTTTAGTGATTACAATCAGTTCGTTCAGCACGAAAGAAAACAGCTAACAGGTCCATTTTTTTGTACAAGAAGTGTGACACTAATTTTAAGTGACGGAGATTGCATCAATGTGGATATCATAAGTTAAAGAGAGACAATCTTACACCAATGCAGCTCAGTGCTACACTTTTATTGTAAAGGAATAGATCTAATATATGTATTAGAACCAAACTCATTAATGATTACTAAAGTTAATAGTCCAATTAAGTCGACAAATCAAAATTTTGAGGTAAATACTTGAATTTTTGATATAAGTTATAGTCCAGGAGGCAGTGAAATTTTTTCGTACTTATTTTCCCAGTCGGTGTATATGAATTAATCTGTTCTCTTAGTGATAAAAAACAAGAATTTTTGAGTCTGGCTAAAATTTTTGGATGGATTCAAAAAATAAAAACACAATGCAAGTCCACTTATTTTCCCAGTCATAAATATTTTACATTTACTAAAGTGGAACATAAAGTTTATGAAAATAGCAGTCTGGCTTATCTCAGATAGCGGAAAGTGAGTCTGGCTGAAAATTTGCGGATTTCAAAATTTGACGAATTTTGCGGATCCGTAACCCTCATTTTGCCAGGCTTGAAATTTAGCACATAAATTGATACAATTCTAAACTGTAGTTAAAAATAAGTCTGGCTCATTTAAGAAATTGGCAAATGAGTCTGGCGGCATCTTCAAAATGGGAAAAATAGAAAATTTTTGCTCTTATTTTCCCGGATTTGAAAATTTGCCACATGATAGATTATACTATAATTTCATAGAAAATACACGTCTGGCTGACATTTACAATCACGAAGGCCTTGCCAGACTCACAAGCCAGGTAGTTAAACGAGGAGTGGAATAGCAGCACGTGCGTATTTAGGTAACGACGCTGGAATGCGAGTTACCTGAGCGCAGCTGCCTAGACCCCTGTCCCTTGTGTACCTATCTCTGTCAGTTACTCGGATTTTGAGTTCGTTCTTACTACCATATGACAATATACACTATAGTGATGGGTCGAACCAGCCATTTTTGTTTAGCAGCTATTTCTGCTACTGCCACTTTCAATTAGCAGTTAAAAATAGCTGCTATTTTAATAGCAGCTATTTTTTAGCATTAGTTGTTGTTTTGGCTAAATGGCGCATATTAACAGTATTACCACTATTAGCAGATAACAAATGAAACTTTATATAAAAAAAATGCAATATCTGTATGGGCTGCTCCAAAAAGCAGCACTAATCACCTGTATAATTGAACGTGCCGAATTCAGCGCGCCTGACGATCATTAGACGAGTCTGGCAAGGCTTTGGGGGTGTTCCACATTAGCCAGATTGTATTTTAAGCTGTTATTATAATATAGGCCATCATCTGATAAATTTTCATGACTGCGAAAATGAGGGAAATTTTTTTGATGAAAACTTTTCAGTTTTTCACCTGCCAGACATATTATCCATACTCACAGATTAGCCCGACTATTTTTTTTTACTTAACTTCAGTATACCTCTTTCTACTAGAACTATTTTTATCACTGGGAAAAAAAGGGCAGTGTATTCGTATGTTCTGACGCATTTTCCGCCTCAACCCATCGGAAAACCCCCCCCTAAATATATATGAATTTTGCTTAGAATTACTAACCGAACAATTCTATCCATGTTTGCTGACTGGGAAAATAAGTACCGAAAATCGTCACTGCCTCCTGGACTATTACTTTGATGTATTAGAACACGATTAATCAAAGAATTTTTTTTTGAACCCCCGGGAAGGGGTGAAAAAGTGTTTTTTTAAAATTACTCAAAATGTGTAAAAGCTAGTAAAAAAAGTTTCAAATAAAAATTGTAAAGCATGAAATTTTACATAAAAATTATCACTTGACTTTTTTAGATATTATTAAAATTAACAGAGTTAGGGTGGTTAGAAGTTAAGGGATGATATGTAAACTTTTAAAAAATCATAGCGTGTTGAAAAGTTAATGAATTTAATTTTTTTTGTTTACTCAGAAAAATATAAACTTTCGTTTCAGAGAAATGGATTTTTTTTTAAATTGTTAATAAAAACGTCATAAAAATTTTAATTTTTTTATTTTCAATTAAAACCACTTTGAACGGTGAAACGAATTTTTTTTATATACCATTCTCATCATTTAATATATTGAACATTTTCTTTTGAAATTTGTTTTTTACCCGATCATTTTCAAGCAGGTATGAATTTATTTACCTGTTTAATTGTTTTCCAAACGTAAGACACTGTTCTTGTGACGTCACGATAACTGAAAAGAAATAAAGAATGCGTATAGGCGAGTCTGCCTGGGATTTTTCCCAAAAATTTTCTATACCATTTGAGTTAGCCACGGATTCTTATAGGAAAAATTCCGCTGAACAAGATTTTCTTATGAAAAATTTTCCTAAACCGCGAGCTTCATGGTCAAATAATTGTTTAAACAATTTTTTTTTCGTTTTTATTTAATAAAATGAAAACGGTTTGACGGATCCGAAATCTTGATTCAATCGAAAGATATACCCAGGTAGCAAAGGCACGTGAAAATGACGTGAAAAAATGGTCAGGAGTGACGAGAAATGACGAGTTAGATGACGTAAATGAAACGTGAAAATGACTTCCTAATGTCTCAGACGAATCACGTCTTTTTCAGGTTATATTTGGTAATCCCCCCACAGGTTTTTAGTAATAGGAACATATAAAACTACATACTAGTTAGTAATCTACTTGATAAAAATAAAATAATTAATGCATAAATAAGTTTTGTCCTAATGAATTTGTTTGTTAGCCATCCGTAATTTTATTTACACTAAACATATCTAATATTGTTTACCATCACTCCACAACTTTTTCTCACAAGAGTTGCCTGCAAATTATAATGTTTATTAAGTTATTATTAAATTCATTTTTACTTACCTTTACCAATACCAATTGCGGTCCGTAGGATTCGAACCTACACGTCTCCCGGTGTCCGTATTACAGTACTGACGCTTCAACCAACTGAGCTAGCTTGGCGACCGCTATTTCGGATGCTAAAAGCAGTATTTATGGTGGTGAATGAAGTCTTTATTATATGAAATTGAATTTCATGCCTTGTTTAAAATATATGAAAATCTTTCAGGTTCTCGCTTCGAGTTACTAGTATTTTTATTTATTTATAATTATTAAGAAGAACTTATTTAATTTAATTAAACTGTCACCAGTGTCACCTGAAAAATACGAGTACTTGTTGAACAACGTAATTATTACATTAATTTAGTGGCGGTTCGTTAAAAAAAATGTTTACTTTAAGAATTTAAGTTTTAAGTTGAAGTACTTATACAAACCTGGGAACAGTGTTGGAGAAAAAACGGTAAAGGTATAATATCATCTACAATATAAATAGAATATTTAATGGTCTAAAACAGACCTAAAATTGTAAAGATGTACATTCGTACATCGGTTTTTTAAGCAATTACTTTAAAAAAAAACAACTAAAATTATTTTCGCAATTATTTTAACAAAAAAAAAAAGACGGAATAAGCAGGGGTCGAACCCCGAACCTCCTGACTTAAAAGACAACAACAACAATAATATTTTATTTTAAATTCAAGCACAATATATGTGCCTCACCGGATCCTAGCCCGGAGCGAGCCAGACAACCACGGCGAACATCGCCGAGGTGGGTGTGAGGCTGGGTGGGGTAGGTCCGATTCGGCTTGGAAATAAATTCGTCCACATGGACCTAAAAGTAACTTAAAAATAAACACAACACTAAGAACACTAAAATCGTAGGCGAGCGCACTTCGTAATTTTGATTGTTGATACGGGGAACACAACTAAACGAAAAAACCCGTTCGAACAAATGACGACCTTGTGGTCTGATCGCCGACAAGGAAGGTAGGGTGGAAATAAAATTGTGGTTTAAAAAATTAGGATTTACATAAGTTTTCGGCCTAGAGGGGATTTAGAGAGACAAAAAAGAAATGAAAATAACAAAAAAGATAAAAGAACAAAATTGTACAAACATAAATGGGAAGAAAGAGGGATTGGAAAGATGTAAAGTTGAGGAAAGATAAGAGTAAGGGTATTGGTAAGTTATCGTAGAAGAAAGAGTGGCTAGGGGAGCTGCCGAAAGATAGGCAACGCCTGGTATGGTAGGGGGTGTCTTATATTATGCTGTCTGATTCGGATAATGTTGCGGGTAAGCAGGCTACCGTCCAGTTTAAACTGGTAGAATTTTTGCGAAGTTTCTTGGACGTAGTCCGCTAGTGGGGTTATGTCGTGGCAACGTGCATAGAGATTTCTGAGGGAGGTGTACCTACCAGAATCTGAAATGAGGCGCATAAATTTGTGTTCTAATACTCTTAACTTCCGCATTGTCGTGGCCGGGATGCTGCACCACACCGGCGCCGCGTATGTGATGGCCGGCCTGATTACCATCGTGTACAACAACTTTTTATTAGTCCTGTTGAGTCCGCTACCCAGTGCCAGGAGCGGCTACTGACTCCTGGACATGGAGTAGACCTTGCGTATCGTCTCATTAATGTGTGTATTAAACGTCAGTCTTTTGTCTAGGTTCACCCCCAAATACTTCACGCACCGCTTAATTGGAATTTCTCTACCCCCGATCGAAAGTGGCGTTAGAATCCGGTTTTCTGTGAAGCGGCGCGTGAATAGAATCGACTCTGACTTCTCGGCGTTGATCCGAATTTTCCACTTGTTGTAATATGCCGTGGCACGGGCCATGTGCGCTTTCAGCAGCATATTAGCCGCCTGTGCGTTATGCGAATGCACGTACATGGCTGTGTCGTCGGCGTACTTGGCAAGGTTCGAATTCGGGAACTCCGGGAAGTCGGAGACGCACAAGTTGAACAACTTTGGAGACAGGCACGACCCTTGGGGGACGCCCGCGCGAATGTCCCGCCGAGTTGATAGTTTATTATTCACCCTGACTTCCAACGATCTACCAGACAGGAAGGAGTGAATAAGTTTCGTGATGTGCGTTGGGAAGTCTAATGAGTTTAGTTTGTAGAGTAACCCCGAGATCCATACGGTATCGAAGGCTTTCTCAATATCGAGGAGCACCATGACGGTGCTCTTCCCGAGGTTGCATTGCACCTTGACGTCATTCACGATCCTGACGACCTGCTGTACGGTGCTCCTGCCCCGCCTGAAGCCGAACTGGCACTCGTCGTCAATGTGAAGTTCATCCTGAGCAGCGTCTAGTCTGATCAGGATGACCTTCTCCACCAACTTGGAGATCGCCGACAGCAACGAGATCGGTCGATAGCTGCCAACGAGCTTCGCGTTCTTGTTCGGCTTTAGGATTGGCACGACCACGGCGCATTTCCACTGGCCGGGCCAGTGTTGCAGTCGCAGGATCGCGTTGACAACGTACGTCAATTGTACAATGCCTTTTCTCGGGAGATATTTGAGTAGCCTATACTCGATGCCGTCTGAACCCGGGGCCTTGTTGTTTGGTAGAGTCCGTACAATGCCCGCAACTTCCGAGGGCTTGGCCATGACTTTTAGAAATTCTCGACTCGTCAATTGGATGTCATGGCCAATCAGTTCGTTTACGTCATTTTCGATGCGGTCGTGTTCCGGATTGTTTGGTATTTGTATGTTATGTATATTTTGGAATTGGTCGGCTAAGTCGTTTGCTTTTCGTGAGTCTGTCATCGACGTCTGTCCGTTTGGTGTTGTTAAGGCGGGTATGGCCTCCCGCGTATTTTTCATGGCCCTCGACAGCTTCCACAGCGAGTTGTTTTGAGGATTCAACGCTTCCAGCCTATCCCGCCATTTCCGGTTTTTTGCGGTATTGATGACGGTCCTGATCTGCCGTTGCAGCCTACCCATCTCGACCTTAGCGTCGACATCGCGATTTCGCTGCCAAAGCCGTCTCAGTCGATTTTTCTCGCGTATGTCTTGTATGACCGCTGCGTCGAGTCGGTCCTTCTATGGATTAATCGTTATGGTTGTGGCAAAACTCTGCTTGGCGTCTTGCAGCATCCTTGTGAACTCGTCCACTACATTTTCCAGTTCGGCGACTGTAGTGATGTTGTTTGCAAGTGTTAGGTGAGTGTTTATGTGTGTCTTATAGAGACGCCAGTCGGCGTTTCTATAAGATGTGACCTTGCGTGTCATGTCTTCCCTCGACATGTTATCCAATTCTAAGAGAATTGGATTGTGGTCGGATGCAAGTTCCTCCAGCGTCACGGGTGGCGTGGAGTTCCTCACACCCTTATTGACCACTATATCGAGGGTGGAAGGTGTTGTACCGTTATCCGGAAAATGTGTGGGATCGTCCGGATACTGCAACACTACGTTATGATTACTCACGTAATCGTACAGGGTGTTGCCGTTTGCATTATTGCGATTGCAGTTCCATGCGTGATGTCGCGCGTTAAGGTCGCCTATGAGCAAGCAGCGCGGGCTTGCGTTCAGCAAATTCTCAAGACAACCCGCCGTGAATCCGTTCAAGGGCCGGTTATACGCGGTGACGATACTCATGCCGCCTTCCAGCGTCACACACACGTTCTCCACGGAAGTATTCCGTAGAGTACGGTGCGTGTGCGCAATGTCTGACTTTATGAGTACGGCCACGCCGCCTCCCCTATTGATGTCGGCCCTATCTTTGCGGATTGTCGTATACCCTCGGACGCGTAACTTGTCGCGTCTGTCGAGTTTTGTTTCGTTCAGCAGCATAATGTCTATTTTATGCCTCATTAAATAATTGATCAAAAAAGGAATTTTGTTACCTATACCATTGGCGTTCCAGAAAGATAGTTCGAGCCTAAAAGGCATCGGCGGGCAGACCTTGGAAGAAGGCCGTCACCACCTGAAATTTATCAAAAGCGTCGGTGCAGCTCTTGAGTTGTTCGTTCAGTTCTGTCATCCGCATCAGCAGTTGATCAATATTGATAAGGGAGGCCATCATGTCAGTTTGCTGCTTAAGCAGCCCCGCAGTTTCGACATGTCGTTTTGTGAGTTTGGGATGGAAGGCATCGGCGGTCTCTCCGAGGTTCTAGCTGTAGCAGGAGGGGGAACAGGTCTTACTTGGGGTTGTTGTTGTTGCGATTGTTGGGCTAGCCTTTGAGTCCACACGTTCGTTTTGGGTGGGGTAGCTGCCACGTACCTGGTTTGCTGAGGGGGTGGGGTTCTCATATTTCTCATGTCTATTTGCTCCATTTTTTTGATGTAGATTCGACATCGGACACTATTTGCGGGGTGAGCTTCCTCGCAATTAGCGCACTTGGCGGGCTCTTCTCGGCTTTTCAGACAGTCCTTTGTGTAGTGTCCGTTGGCACACTTAAGGCATTTTGGGAGCGCTCTACAATTTGATGTGGCGTGCCCCCACAACTGGCACCGGTGGCACTGTATTATACCTTTATTATTGACGTGTCTCTCCCATTGGATCGATGTGTAATCGATATGCCTTATTTTTGTTTGTAGCTCCCTAAGGGTAACCCCGCTGTCGGTCACTAGCATATATAGAGGGTTGTGGGTGCCTTTTAGGGTTTTACCTGGATTTTGTGAACGGATTCTAGTTCATCTTTGATGTCACTGATTTCTACAGCATGGTACAATCCGCGAATAATGAAGGCATGCGTCTTCTCGTCGCGTGGAGTGTAGGTGTGATACTCAACACGTCCTTCATTCAGATATTCGTTGACCAAGTTCCAGTCCCCTCTGTTAGCTAGTTGCAGCGTGGTGGAGTTAGTTGCGTGCTTCCATAGGTGCTCATCCCGTAGTTTACCTTTGAAAAAGGTATTTAGCTCACGCTGTTTTGTGAACCTCCCATGTATGATTATGGGAGGAGGTTTCTTGCTTTTGGCTGGCTGGGGTTCGGGTTCTGGCAGCGGCTGGGGGGGTATTACTTGCATATCTTTGTCGACACTCACGGGCCCCTCGTGTCTGTTTTTAATTAATGTTGGTGCTAAAGGTGGCAGCATCGACTTTTTAGAAGTTACGGGGTGGGTAAAATTCGCATTACCATCTTCGTATACTTTTTTTATTTTTGGTTGGACATGAAACAGCTTGATCATGTCGGTGTTCAAATTACCTGGGGCGTTGTCGGTTGTGGTGATGACTTTCGCCCTTGTTGGCGCCGTCTTAATGCTCGTTTGACTTCCGTCTGAGTTGTTGTCTATATCATTGTCGATTTGCATTTTTGTAGTTGGCCTCTCGCTTTTACGTTTTAATGCCCTTCTCATGATGATCGCTCTATCAAGGCTGACGCATGAGACATCACTCTCGTTACCGGACTTCCTCGGTAGGGCTGGCCATCCATTAGAGGAGCCTCTTAGTTCTTGGATTACCGCTTCCCTGCCTGGGCTCGTTTGGGTAACGTCCATTTTCAGTTTTAGTTATATATGTTGCCTTAATTGGAAAGAACCTCAACCGGTTTGGTTTGAACCGGCCGGGGAAAGGCGAAATTGTCTTTTTTACGCCTCAGATGGTTGTTCGGGGAAAAATTTTAGTTCTAAAAAGTTTTTTGTTGATTTTTGTTTTTAATAGTTGTAAAAAATTTCTGGGGTTGGTACTAATGTTTTTATTTTAAGGTTAGGCGCACTTTTAATTTTGAGGTTGGATTTACAGGAAATTTTTCCGGTGAAATACCGGAAACTCGTTCAAAGTTTTTTGGATTTTTAAATGTCACTGTCACTTATGAGAATTTATGTAAAAACTCACGGTTGGCCCCGCCGGGGGCTGTCTTCGGCCTCACGGGCTCCTTAGAGGTTATGGAATGTCTCGCGCACCGCCACACACTCGGGTTGTAACTTTTCAACGAGAAAATCACTTAAAAGACGACGCTTAACCCTCTCGACTATTAACCTCTGAATGAATACTTGCTTAAAGCCTTTATAGTGGAACACGCTAGATTTTGCTTTTTAATGCATTTTAATCTAATTTATTTTTTATTAAAAGAACTCGATATATTCACAAATAAACTGCCGAATCTTTACAAACTTTTCCCAATATAAATTATTTTGGATATTCTTAAAAAACATTATCCTCGAATAAAAACGCCAATACTTATCCCTCATGACACGGTTTATTTTTTTTAAACTTTACACTCTGCTTACGATAACAAAATGCCATCAGCGAGTTTTAAAGTTTGTAATCCGATAAAATATAAATAAATTTAACACCGAAAAAAGACGACAATATGACGTGATATCTAGTACGTCATTTTAATGTCATATATGAGACGTCATTATGTCGTCGATTTTTAGTGCCCTGACGTCTTTTTGACCAGAATCACCAGATTTTGACGTCATTATAACGTACCCTTGCTACCTGGGTATTCAATACGCGTCGGTTGGCACCAGGCACAACTCATTTTGTCAACCCGTTCATTTGTTGTAGCCAAAATAAATTCCTTAATTAACAAATTGATTACTCCGAAACTAATGAGGTCAGGATATTATTTTTTTCAAAAAACATGCCTTTTATACCAAAAAATGTATCCTATTTTTTTTTGGCCCGATATCTTCAATACTTTTTGATTGTTAAACAATTGGCGTAATTTGTTAATCAGCAAATAACTTTTTTTTCGAAAGTTTGATCAACTTCAAGCCAACTTTAAACGATAAATATTGATGTCGGGCATAACCCCCATAGAAGTCTGCACGAATGCAACTTTTTGCTTTTGTTTATTTAAAGTTTAAATTAATTTTGCAAATTAACAAATGGAATATCTCGGCTCTGGGTAAGCGTATCGAAATGGGGTTTTGTGCATATGAAAGTGCTTGGAAAAAGGAAAATTTTGAGACTAGAAAGAACTTGATCGGATAACCGGAACCGGAAATATAAGTGATATTGCGTTAGAGACTCTAATTTGTTTATTAAGAACTTTTTTGACACGAGGTTTGGTGCAAATGAAAGGTAACAAGTTTTTCCATCAACCACAAAAAGTTCTACAAAAAATATTCAATCCCTGAAGAGTTATGCGCGTTTTTGACCCTTAAAAAAAATCAAAGATGGGTCAAGGAAACTTTCCATTGGAAAGTTTCCAGGAAATTTTCGGAAGTTTCCGGAACGGAGTTTTGATAAAAATGAAAGTTTCCTGTAAAATATTTGAATATTTCGAAAGTTTCCAAAATTCCGGGAAAGTTTCCAAAACTCCGCGAAAATTTCCAAATTTTTCACGAATATTTACAGTTGTCCTCATAAATTTGAAATTGCCGCCACGATGATCTAACATAAACTCACACGCTAGAAATCCAGTTATAATTTGTTGATATTCTTTCGAAATTATCAAAAATTAATCGGATGTTTGATGACGTAGGGTTTCATATGGTCACCGCTCGGATTATTACTATTGGCACAGAATTTCATCTCTAATTTCGTGCTATTGGCTATGATCAAGGATGAGTTGATAGACATATGATAAGTTATGTTTATTTGTTTACCTGCACTATTGCTTCTCGATGAATAATATCTAGCATTTTTTTCTGTTACATTAAAAACGAAAATGATTAAAAAGAAATATACTTTTATTTTTTTTTTACAAATTATAAGATATTTAATAGTTTTAGTTTTATTTTAATAAAAAACCGCTGCCCAAGGAATCACTACTTCCACATCCGGATTTTCTATCCAAAAGTCACACAACGAAAAAATTTTGTATCTGGAAATAATTGTTTATGGAACTTTAATAATATAATATTTGAAATCCTCTACCCCAAAAACCCATAAAACGATACCCCACATCGGTAGTGGGGTGAGGGTGGTGACAGGGGGTGGAAGTGGGGGGTGGATAAAGTAAACAAATATTTTGAGGTTTCTGGTTCTTGTACACACACTAAATCACATTTTTTTTCCATCCCCTTTAATAATGGAGTGGGGTGGGGGGGGGGGGAATGGGAGTGGCTAATGTCAAAATTTTTTTTGAGACCTTAGCTTCTCTTGTCTATACTAAATATCAATTTTATGAACTCTTACCTGCTTGATTTACCTATTTACTCCAAATTTACCCCAATTTACCCCCCAACCCTTCGACGGAACAAGATGAAAATAATCTAGTTCTAGATCTCGTTAAAGTACATATGTGTACCAAATTTCATGTCAATATCTCAAACGGTTCCAGAGTAAACGTGCGCACAAAAAAAGTTACAGACCGACAGACAGACCGACGGACCGACAGAAATTTTTTTTTCGCTCAAACTTGAAATCTCGACGTTTCATGACATTCCAAGCCTATTTGAACAATAAAAATTTTTAAAAATGTTTTTGTCGTTACTATACTTCCACTGGATGTGGAAGTAATTATGATGAATGTTATGTTGTGTTATAGTGGATGGTTTAATTTATTTTCATATTATTATTTTCTTGTTATTATTTTACTTCCACATCCAGTGGAAGTATAGTAACGACAAAAAAATTTTTTAAAAATTTTTATTGTTCAAATAGGCTTAGAATGTCACGAAACATGGAGATTTTAAGTTTGAGCGAAAAAAAAAATTTCTGTCTGTCTGCCTGCCTGCCTGCCTGCCTGCCTGCCTGCCTGCCTGCCTGCCTGCCTGCCTGCCTGCCTGCCTGCCTGCCTGCCTGCCTGCCTGCCTGCCTGCCTGCCTGCCTGCCTGCCTGCCTGCCTGCCTGCCTGCCTGCCTGCCTGCCTGCCTGCCTGCCTGCCTGCCTGCCTGCCTGCCTGCCTGCCTGCCTGCCTGCCTGCCTGCCTGCCTGCCTGCCTGCCTGCCTGCCTGCCTGCCTGCCTGCCTGCCTGCCTGCCTGCCTGCCTGCCTGCCTGCCTGCCTGCCTGCCTGCCTGCCTGCCTGCCTGCCTGCCTGCCTGCCTGCCTGCCTGCCTGCCTGCCTGCCTGCCTGCCTGCCTGCCTGCCTGCCTGCCTGCCTGCCTGCCTGCCTGCCTGCCTGCCTGCCTGCCTGCCTGCCTGCCTGCCTGCCTGCCTGCCTGCCTGCCTGCCTGCCTGCCTGCCTGCCTGCCTGCCTGCCTGCCTGCCTGCCTGCCTGCCTGCCTGCCTGCCTGCCTGCCTGCCTGCCTGCCTGCCTGCCTGCCTGCCTGCCTGCCTGCCTGCCTGCCTGCCTGCCTGCCTGCCTGCCTGCCTGCCTGCCTGCCTGCCTGCCTGCCTGCCTGCCTGCCTGCCTGCCTGCCTGCCTGCCTGCCTGCCTGCCTGCCTGCCTGCCTGCCTGCCTGCCTGCCTGCCTGCCTGCCTGCCTGCCTGCCTGCCTGCCTGCCTGCCTGCCTGCCTGCCTGCCTGCCTGCCTGCCTGCCTGCCTGCCTGCCTGCCTGCCTGCCTGCCTGCCTGCCTGCCTGCCTGTCTGTCTGTCTGTCTGTCTGTCTGTCTGTCTGTCTGTCTGTCTGTCTGTCTGTCTGTCTGTCTGTCTGTCTGTCTGTCGGTCTGTCTGGCATTAGCCACCCCCATTACCACCCCCACCCCATTATTAAAGGGGATGAAAAAAAATGTGATTTAGTGTGTGTACAAGAATCAGAAACCTCAAAATGTTTTTTTACTTCATCCACCACCACTACCACCCCCCATCACCACTCCCACCCCGCTACCGATGTGGGGTCGTTTTATGGGTTTTTGGGGTAGAGGATTTCAAATATTATATTATTAAAATTCCATAAACAATTATTTCCACATACAAAATTTTTTCGTTGATTCCTTTGGCAGCGGTTTTTTTAAGTGTTAAAATTTAAAATTAAATAAACATTTATTTATTATTTTATTTATTTGTTTTACACTTTTAATTCAATATCCCAGTAAACATTAATGTAACTTTACCTCTCTGAGAGGTAAGATTAACAGAACATTTTTATATAAAATATTTTACATAATTTTACATAGCATATACGTAAAATAATATCATATTTAAGTCAACATATTAACTTAATTACTTATACACAAGTTTACATATTTGCTACATAATTTTACTTAAAAATGTTTACATACTTCATTTTACGACATCGAACTCATGGAACGCGTCAGTGTCGCACGCCAGTGTAAAATGATGTAAAATCTAACGTGTGTTTTTTGATCATTTTTGTGAAAAATTGTGGATGATGTCTTTTAATAACTTTGATGCAGAAGTGTGAACTATAAAGCGTTGTGACTTCTTTAAATATTATTTTGTTTGGACGTTTTATTAGTGTAGAGGTTAGGTGCAAACATAAACAGGCCCCCTTGTTTGCGAATTTGGTGTACATACCTATATTGAAGGTGCAGCACCATTTTCCAGTGAATGGCCCAAAAGTAAGTTTGTGTTGTACCGTTTTTATAAAGATATTTATTTAAATGAAACGTAATCTTTTTATAGGTTAGAATTATTTCATGGGCAATCGTTATTCTCGACAGACAATTATATCATTACATGGATTTTGTTACCCAAAAGCTGTATGTTGGTGCTGTCCCCACATTATTAAGTTCAACTGAATCCAGCGTAAGAAGTTGTAATTCAAGGAAACCCAGATCTTAATAGTGACCAAAAGCTTTTGCGAAGTACTATGCATAGGTATGGTTATTGTTTACCGACATCTTATAGCACCTACTTTGTGTTCGTTATTGTATTGTACGTATATTTCAAGGTTTTGTATGTGTAAAGTAGGCTTATATTTTCCTGCAATTTTTCTTTTGTCCAAAATTGGCTTAAGCACGTCAAAATAATTCAGAAAAATTAGATCATAACCCTAGGACAAAACCATTGCCCCTTTTTAGGGGATAAAAGGGGTGGTAACCAAAAACTGATAATTTTTTTTTTAATATCAGAATCGGTTTCAACATGTTAAAAAACAGGATTAGATGGTTCTGATCAAAAGCGCAGCCCCTTTTCTTGTTGTCTTGTGATTAATGATATTGCTTGTATCGCCATTAAAAAAATTAATTTGATCATTATAAAACTACGAAGAAAACTAAAATTGTCTGAAACTTCATGGTTAATTTTGTTGCAATAAATTAAGACAATTAAGATTTGTCATTATTAAAAATATGCTTCTGGTAGAATTAAATCATCTTGGTAAAGGTCCCCGCACATTTTCTTACATCAAATGGCTCTCGGTGAATGTAATAGTATAATATAATTTAATATTTATACAAAAAACGCTTAAGAAACAGTAACAAGTTCGAAAATTGAATCGTTGATTGTTTACTTTTCAGTGGCGTTAATTAACAATTCGTTTATATGACTGTTAAAGAAACTACTTTTATCATGGGATTCTCACAAGATTGATGCACTCGTCTACAACTTATGCATGAAAAAAGTACTGCTTTACACACTTGTTGCATAAATAAGTAGGTATTTTAAAATTATTTAAAACAATTTTTTGGCAATTATTTAACAAATGCATCTTTTTCATGCTTCACGGCTCCCAATTGGCGCAGAAAACTCCGTTTTTTAAAATTGTTTCTTTTTTGTGATCTTTTGAAGCATTCTAATAATTTTTAATTGTTTAATTCTGAGAAAAAACGTTCTTTATAAAAAATTTAAAATGATTTTAAATAGTTTTAAAAAATTTTGTTAACACCACTGAAGAGTAGGAGAAAAATCTACATTCTAAAACAAATTGTTCTATGACTTGATGCACTTAAACAGTCAACGGTTCAATTTTCGACTTTGTTATTGTTTTTTTGGCGTTGTTATAAACATTTCCACTTGAAATTTGGTGTGATGATTTAATTAGCATATTTTTTTATTCCATTTTGTAAAAAAAAATCTCTTAATTTTAGAGCGAAATTCAAAAAACCAGGATATTCTAAGATCTAAGAGGCTTTAAAATTAATCAAGAATATAGAAGCTGCGTGAAGTCATTCACTCCTAGTTGCATTTTCATTCCCCTTTTTTTTGGCAGTTATATGCTGCATACTCTTATGTTGAAATACTCCAATAGTCCCCAAATCACCATCTCGGATCGGATCGACCTCAAATTTTCCATTCCATTGGAAGCGTGTTTTCGTAAAGTTTTGTTAAAATATATACATTATTATTTAAGCTATCATAAATTGTTTAATAACTTAACAAATTGATCAAAATAGTTTGCATCTAGTTTTCTTCACAATTTAGTAAAGGGATACAAGCTATATAACCAGATTTACTACACTATACAGGGTGCGCCACTTAAAACTCCCCAGACTTGTAACTCTTTTATTTTCGAAGCGATGACCATGTTGGCACATCAACTTGTAGACATTTTTAAAGCCTTTAAATATCCATACAGACTGATTAATTTTTTTTTGAATGGTTAAGAAAGGAAACTTAATTTCTTTGAATATTTTTTTACCTCACCCTGTACATGGACTGTGTTATTGTTTTCTTATAAAGGTTTTAATTAGCTTCAATTTATGTTATTAAAATAAAAAAACTTAAGAAATAAAAAATTTGCAATTTCCTACTTAGTACATTTTAATATAAGTTAGTTTTTAAAAATATTTTTTTTTATTTTTGGTTACTGTTTTATTACGCTGAATATTGTTAAATCTGTTTGGAGTGTTTTTAATTCCTTTCTCTAAAACCAAAAAGAATTTCGAATATGACGTAATAATATAAATTGAAGCTAATTAAAACCTTTATAAGAAAACATTAACGCAGTTCATGCACAGGGTGACGTAAAAAAATATTCAAGGAAATTAAGATTTCTTTCTTAACAATTTAAAAAAAAAAATTTTTTTAAATGCTTTAAAAATATCTACAATTTGATGTGCCTTAAAAAATAAGAAAATTACAAGCCTGGGAAGTTTTAAATGGTGCACCACCCCGTATATGAAATAGACTAATATTTCAATTATTTTCACAGGTTGTGTAACTAATGTTCAAATAGCAAATGTCAGAGTGATGAAGGCTGACCAAAGAACGAGTACAATCAGAAACGACCCGAGAAATGCTTAACACTTATTGTAGATACTTAGTTAACTTGAATATAGAATAGTTACACAAAAGACACTAGTATTAATCTCTTCTAAATCAACAGTTAATAAAATAAATTAAATGAAATTTGAGCTTTACTAGGAATGCAAGGCAAGATAGGTAGGTGGGTATACATCAGTGGAGAAGAAAAAATATCGTATAGATGCTTTCTAAAGAACATATAGGTCACTATCAAGTGGTTGAATATACATACACTGAAAAAAAAAATGGTTTGATTCAAGCATATATTGGTTTATATATATACGCAAATAAATGTATTCTTCATATAAAACAAATACATTTGTGGCAAGTAATCAAAAGCTGGTAGTAAATTAATTATTTTTGAAATAAATGTACTTGTTTTATATGAAGAATATATTTATTTGCGTAAATATATATAAACCAATATATTTTTGAATCAAACCATTTTTTTTTTTAGTGTATATGCCACATTATACATATACGCTACGTCATTTGTTCTATACCGTGAGGTCACAGTGTTACCTCTTCACTATGTAAAAATCATATGCACATGTTGCTGACATTTCGCAGAGTATGCACATATGATTATGCGTCACATTTTACATAGCACGTTACTTCTGCGAAACTTAGTTTACGTAGCATTTACGTATATGCTATATATTTATTATTGCTGGGTAACTATATGATATTTAGATCTTATTTCTGTCTTGCCTTCTACATTTCCGTTTCTGCACAAAATAGGAGTTACGACTTACATATGACATTTACATACATTTTTTATTTTATAATCCACATATTTATCACATTCTATAAATTATTTTATGTATATTTAATTGTTTAATAACTCAAACAAAACAAATTACTGGGTAACCACCCAATTGCTCCATATTCTTCATATAGCACAGGGCACATATAGCGGGTGTCATATAATATATTTATATGCACTTATTTGGTATCAAAATGAAGCATAGATAATCACGAATCAGATTTCACCATAAAATAGACTCTGAATATTTCCAATGGAAAGTTTCCAGGAAAGCTTCCTGGAAACTTTCGGAGTAATCAAAACTCCGGGAAACCTCTGAAAAAAATCTCTCCCGCAACGTGAAAATAGTAAAGATTTGACGCGCAATGGGGTGGCGGGTTCGATCCCCGGTGTGGGCAAATTTTTTTTTCATCAAATTTGTTTTTCTTTTATGTAACCAAGTATTTTTTATGATAATAAATCTTTTTACTTTCTGAGAAATTTTTAAAAACGTCGTAAATAATTTTTGTTGCAATTTTCATTAAATAAATGATTATCTTGCAACAAACATATACAGTATCGGAAGATTTTGGATTTGGGTGGCAGGCATAGTTTCAACGGCTTGACAGACCGCCTACATAAAGGCGTGTACCAGTGCTCTAGTAGAGGGAGCAAATAATGACGCGCGATCAGGAAAACACGTACATCATTGTCATTGCTATTAAAAATTTCAGTACCATTTATTCAAAGGAAGGATGTAGTTGGCTCTGTTTAGTATAGGTAATATTATTACGTGCTTTAATAACTAAAATTATTTAACTCGTTATACTTTCAAAACGAGTCAAATAATTCTTTACATTTCCCGCAGACAGAGCTGCCCACGTACATGTGGTGGGGAAAGCAGGTGGCACGAGTAGGGTGTGTTATACGATAAAAAAGAATAGCCTAGTTGCTTCGTTCTCGCTTGCTCTCATTGCCGACCCAAATGAAACATTTTCTGACACTGTATGATTGTTCTTGTCCAACGAGGATTTGTCGGTAGTTTTTGTTTTTTTTTTACTACTTTTTGTGAAAGGGAAGGCTTGATTTACTTTATTTATCGAAAAAAGACCAAAAATAAAAAGGCAACAATTTTTTTTTCACTTTTTTCTTATAATGAAAAAAGTTCACGTCTCATGGAAAAAACACACACTTTGTTATTTGTAAATGAGAAATAATCAAAAGATATAACAATTTTAAGAAAATTGAAAGAACGATTCTTAAAGAGGAATGAATTTCCAATAAAAAAGCCGAACTCCCGAAACATCTTTATAGTATTAATAATTTTAATTTAATGTTGAAAATAGAACTCTGCGCGGCGAACACTAAGCCGTTACGATGCTCTGAAATCAGCCGTAATAAGTAAAAATATTTTTTTTATGTTATTAAATAATAATAATAATAATAATAATAATAATAATTTATTTACTATGTAAATTTTTACAATTTTTTATATAATTAATATTTTTCGTAACAATGAACAGTACATTTTAAATGAAATTTTGTTAGAATCCCATATACAATAAGCAAATAAATAAAGTTTGAGCTCCCATAAAAATACAAAGTACTGAGCGTGGGCTTCACAATCTATATTATTACTTAACTATTATGGGCATAATAGAGCTTTATTGGTAATAGTATACTGAGTACACTTTTAATGAAACATGAATACTGATGTAATATTTCCTTATTCACTATAGTATTTTCAAAAATTCAATAACGTGTGCAGAATTTAAATTTACACATCTGAAATTTAAATTCAATTATAATACTATATCATAATTATAGCTGAACACTTATTTATCTTATATTATCTAATTTGGGGTTTATATAAACACCCATATATACACGTATACATATATACACCTATATCTACACATATACACATACATATTCCTTTTTTATAAACTAATTTCCTAATTGTAAATGACATTTAAATTTGATTACAAATAATAATTATTTTTAAAATCAATCTGCTTATGTGCGTAAGATCTAGGCTTAGATAGGAGCCAATGCTTAAGTTTTGTTTTGAATAGTATTAATGAATTAATCTTTTTTAAACTAGCGGGCAATGTATTATAAGTTTTTGGTCCAAGGTAGGCGAAACACCGTTGGCCTACTGTTTTAAAAACTCTAGGGATTTTTATTGCATCTATTTTATATCTTGTTGAATGGCAGTGACTAATGGGATTTTCACTTCTACTTCATCTTTCTCTGCTGATAAACTATTGTAACAAAATAATTGTTTTACGTCTAGGACATTTACTAAGTTGACATTTGCTAAATTTTTAAAAATTATGATGTTATTTAGACACTTAATGGAACAATATCACGTTGAAAAAAAAATGTTTCACCGATTTTTCATAAAATGAGCCTATTGATAATCAACAAATTTTTTTAGAGTTTGCGTTTATATTTCAAGTCGGATAATTGTTAAACAAAAGCCACTAAAATTATTTCGCTTCATGGAGACCTTATGTCAACTATACTTTATGGGATTATGACATTGCGATGTTTTTAATTATTATACTCAGTTGTACGAACTAAGTTGAGCCAAGTTCAGCTTAAACCAAGATCAAAAGTCAAGGTTACGATTGTTGCAATAATCGTAATCATGGATTTTGATCTTGGATCAAGCTGAACTTGGCTCAATTTAGTTCGTACAACTGGCCCTTAGTTATTAATTATTTAACCTAACAAAAAAAATTAAAAAATGAAAAAGAGAGGGCGAATTTTTTTTTAATTAATTTTAATTATTATTACTGTTTTTACATTTAAAAGTACTGTAAGATTACATAAACTTTAAATTTTTATTGCTATTTGTTTAAACACATTTTATTAACAAATACGTATTTTTGAAAAAAAAATTTTGCAATATTTTATTTGTTATCCAATATTGTGATTAAAAAAAAATTCTTAAAAACTTTTTTTAATTGTTTATAATAATTTTTTTCTTTTTTTCATTATTTAAACAAATTATTAAGAAAAAAATTTATTCTTAAAATTTATTATTTGCAATTCTCTACAAGATGAAAAAAAGAAAAAATTTTGTTGTTAATTTATTTGTTTATTTAATAAACAATTTGTTATTAACAATCGCCGAATGTTTTTAGATAGAAAAACATAACAAAAACAACCGTATACATAAACATGTAAAAAAAAAAATAAATTTAACATGTTTATGTATACGGTTGTTTTTGTTATTTTTTTTTCTATCTAAAAAGAAAATAAACACATTCGGCGATTGTTAATAACAAATTGTTTATTAAATCTAATATATAAAAATCTCGTGTCACAGTGTTTGTTATCTAACTCCTCCGAAACGGCTTGACCGATTTTTATGAAATTTTTGGTGTATAGTTGGTAGGCCTGAGAATAGCTCGTAGGCTATTTTTTATATCCCTAGGTGATAAGGGGATAAAAATAAAATTTCTGGATAGGGCCACCCTATCCAGAAATTTTATTTTTATTTTTTGGACAAAAATTTATAATTTATATGGCAAAACAACGTTTGCTGGGTCAGCTAGTAAACAAATAAATTAATAACAAAAAATGTTTTTCTTTTTTCGATATTGTAGAGAATTGCAAATAATTAAGTTTAAAAATAAATTTTTTTCTTAATAATTTGTTTAAATAATGAAAAAAGGGAAAAAAATATTATAAACAATTAAAAAAAAGAAGAAATTTTTAAAATTTTTAATCACAATATTTTTAGGCTATTATCTATGTTAAAAAAAGAGGGTTGAAAGGAACTAAAACGTTAAAGGGTTTTTATTGTTTCTTATGTTCAATTGACCCCAAAATATGAGAAAACCGCTGAGTGCTACCATTTAAAGATCGAAGTAAAAAGGTCCACTTTTCACATTTTGAGTTTTACTGGAAAACTATGCATTTTTCCTATAAACACGTCAATAGAAAGAAAAGTTGTAGAGAATTAAATTTCCAATCGAAATGGCACCTTCAGAAGTCATATTTTTTTTTACAAAAGTACGCCCAGAAAACAAAACAAAAAAAAAACGAAAAAAAATGCGATTTTTTTTGGTTTTTTTAAAATTTAGCCTGTAACTTTTTTTCGGGTACATTTAGGCATAGACATTCGCATAAAACAAGCTGACGTTTTACCCGTTAATTATCATTTTAACGGTAAAACGCTAGTTTTTTTTTTATGTAGCAATGTCTATGCCTAAATGTACCCGAAAAAATGTATAGGCCAAAATAAAAAAAAATAAACAATTGCATTTTTTTGTTTTTTTTTGTTTTGTTTTCTGGGCGTATTTTTGTAAAAAAAAAATTTTGAAGGTGCCATCTCGATTGGAAATTTAATTCTCTACAACTTTTCCATTGACGTGTTTATAGGAAAAATGCATAGTTTTCGAGCAAAACTCAAAACAACAATAGGCTCATTTTATGAAAAATCGGTGAAACAATTTTTTTTCAACGGGATATTGTTCCTTTAAGTGTCTAAATAATACCATGATTTTTTAACATTTTTAAATTAATATTTAATAACATAATAAATATTTTTACTTATTACGGTCGGTTTCAGAGCATCGTAACGGCTTAGTGTTAGCCGCGCAGAGCTCTATTTTCAACATTAAATTAAAATTATTAATAACAGACATAGAGTTTCGGGAGTTGGGACTTTTTTATTGGAAATTCATTCCTCTTTAAGAACCTTCCTTTAAATTTTCTTAAATATTAACAGTTTTCGAGTTATTTGCAAAAAACGAAACTCGTTATTTTTTTCAATCTTCATTTGTTTATAACTTTTGCAATTGTTTATATGCGGGTTTGAAACTTTTGCACATTTTTCTAGATGTCATTCCGAATCGTCACTCATATTTTCACCTGCTTTATCAAGTATTAACACGACTTTGAACTTGTGAACTAGTCTATATATCTCAGTGCAGCGGTGGTGTATGTTTTGGTGAACAAATGCTCCTATAAATTGTTAACAAAGTTGTTTTTGAAATTGAGAAGTAAAATTATTTCAATTGTTAATGTAGAAAAAAAATAATTTTCAATATTGTAAATATTAATTTTTGCAAATAATTTTTACTTCTACATTACGGATTAGTTTATTACGCATTACGGATATTAGTTTATTAATTTAATCGAAAATGCATAAAAAAAACATTTTTTGCAACCTTGGTTAAAATACGCGAATTTCGACTAATTTAAAACGATGTTTAAAACAATTATTTTCAAGACTCCAATAATTCTTCTGCTAAATTTTCTCGCAAAAAAAATTATATTGTGTACATTATTTTTAATTTAAATCAATAATGTCAAACAAATAATTCTAAAATTTAGTAGAAATCAGCAAGTATTGACAATAATAATAATTTCTTTCATTACAATTCAAAATTAATTTTAAAAATATTTAGATCACGTAAACAAAATTCCACGTATCTAATACCTATAACCAAAATATACATAAAATGAAGCATATGTAGATTTCGCAAAACATGGAGAAAAAAAAAATCTCATCAATATTTACTTTTTTCCGATTAACGACAATTGTTGGCTAATCAATATTTAAATGGAACTCTTATTATACTTGTCCACAATTAAAAATTTTAGGAGCATTTATTCACCAACACATCCACAACCAATCAATCAATCAATCAAAACAGATTTATTAAATATTTAACATACAAATATGCACCCGAGTCGGATCGACCGCTGCATTGAGATATAGGGCATCTGCATCATGTAACCAACATAACCTTAAATTTTAAGTTTTTCAAGTTTATTCTGATTTTTAATGTTTGTATACGCATTTTTAGCTTGGAGCCGGTACTGGCTCCAAGCAAATATTTAAAAATTCATGTAAATAATTTTAATTACAGGTTAGATTTCCAACCTCCAAGAGTCTTATTTTATTGGGACAAAGTATTTAGAACTTCATAAACATTACACTGAACTAGATTTTAGTTGAAAATATGGGAACCAAGCAGAAATTTTAATAATAGTTGGGTAATACTCTTAAATCTTAAGAAACACATATTTTTGAGGTTAGTTGTGACGTCACGCGAGGATGCCCTTACTGCTGTGATAAGGTGAAAAGCCGCATCTAGATATTTGACATAAATGAGATTCTAATAATATATGAGCAAACATGAGTTATGCAGTTAAAAATATTATTAAAAAATTCTAAAGTACAAAATCATAAGTGCATAAAAAGCAGCTACATGATTTTCTTAATTAATATTTACTAGTTGGGAAAAATACAAACGTCTTTGTTACTTTCCTCGCCAACCGACAATTTACAGATGGGCTCATGTCCTTACATTATGGATGGGCTATTATTCTCCTTATGACTTATGACGGCAGTATAGATGTGACGCATGCGCGTCTTGTAGGCAACGCAGCAGCTACAAAACAATTTTATCTTTGTCGCACGCATTCTTTATTTCTTTTCAGTTATCGTGACGTCACAAAAGCAGTGTCTTACGTTTGGAAAAAAATTAAACAGGTAAATAAATTCATACCTGCTTGAAAATGATGTGTAAAAAAAAATTTCAAAAGCAAATGTTCAATACATTACCTAAATGATGAACAAAATGGTATAAAAAAAATTCGTTCGAAGTGGTTTTAATTGAAAATAAAAAAATTAAAATTTTTATGATGTTTTATTAACAATTTTAAAAAAAATCCATTTCTCTGAAAGAAAGTTTATATTTTTCCGAGTAAGCAGAAAAAAAAATAAAATTCATTAACTTTTCAGCACGCTATGATTTTTGAAAGGTTTACATATCATCCCTTAACTTCTAACCACCCTAAGGGCCGGTTTATCAGTGCGCGGTTATGTACTTTATCCTACAGCTAAATTAACTAAAAGTTTAGAATGTGATGTTGAAATACTGAAATGTTTAATAGAAGCACATTCTAAACTTCTAGTTAATTTAGCTGTAGGCTAAAGTGCTTAACCGTGCACTGATAAACCGGTCCTAAGTCTGTTAATTTGAATATAAAAAAAAGTCAAGTGATAATTTTTATGTAAAATTTCATGCTTTTCAATTTTTATTTGAAACTATTTTTACTATAGCTTTTACACATTTTGAGTAATTTTGAAAAAACATTTTATTATATTTTTTTTCACCCCTTCCGTTCAAAAAAATTTCTTTCATTAATCGTGTTCTGATAGATCAAAGTAACTTATATCAAAGATTCAAGTATTTACCTCAAAATTTTGATTTGTCGACTTATTTCATTAGACTATAAGGCAAGATAATTCTTCCTTCGCTTGTCGAAGGGAAGTATTGTAATCGCGAGAACAAAAGCGCTTTCCGAGATATCTTTGAATTCTCATGTTCCTGAGTATGTAGATGAAGAATATTAAGATCTTTCAATTCCATCAGTCTAGTCTGTCTGTCTATGTGACCTTCTGTCGCTCTGGTGTCGTTATATCTAGAAAACTATTTGACGAAGAAGAATATTATTTGGTAGGTATTTGCCAACTAAGAAATGGAATATACTTTTATAGTGAGGTGGGCACTCCGCTCTCTCTGTGACATCACGTAACAGTGAAGTGGGCCGATTTTGAGCAAAATGTTAATAAAATAGGCCGGCCTCGTCCGACTGCAACTTTTACTCGTTATTTTTAAAGTTATTATCGATATGTGAATTTTACTTTGCCTAATATGTTGCTTAAATATACTTTAGGTAAGTAATAACTTGGGGTAGGTACACAAGTATACTTTTACTTATTAATAAAATAGTTGTATATCATGATACTATGAAATATAAGATACGCTCGGTACGACTACCAGCTTCCGACCTGCTGTGCGCATAGCGTCACCCTCTAGTCAACTTCAAATCGAGCCCGCGCCAGCGACCATCTACCTAAAAATACACCTAAAAATACATCGAAAACCGTAATACAAGTCCTAGAAAGCTAATTGAAAGCAATTTTACTTTTTAATATCATAGAAATCTATGACTGCTTTTGTCAGCACTTTTCATTTCGCATAAGGCCGTTGTGGATTTAAATGTTTGTGAAAAAACCTCCAAAATAAGCACGTATGATCTTTTGTACTGATGATTTTTCAACGTGTAAGCTATTTACTTTGTTTTTATTTAATATTAAATTTTAATTCATTTAATTAAACACAATAAATAGTAGTAGTAAATAATATACTACTTTAATTAGTTTAATTATGAAACAGTGCATTTATCTAACGTTATTCAGGAAAATAAACAAACAGTCAAGAATGAGAAATATTTATTCTGTTATTTCGAGATAAATTGCCGGATTCTTTAATGTTTTTATTATGAAAAACATTTTGCATCTGCAAAATAGCGTTTTCGCAGTATGACTTAATCCACTAGCGTGGGATATATCAATGTGTTCTCTCATGGTAATTATTACAAATATTTAATAACCTCCATTGATTTGCTGAAACATCTCAAGAAAATCTGAATTCGATTTCAGTAAACAACACTAACGTACATTAGTTCTCACATCGCAATCTCTGCGCTGTATCGTTCGCGAGGGAGTTCCGTATACTTAATTGCAATTTTCTCGGAAACTGTTAATTCTAGAAAAAAAAAGTTTCAAATAAAAAAGTTAGCTCCATCCTTTGTCTTCATATGCCCTCGATATACTTGGTATCTATTTTGAAAGACAAAAAAGTTTCTCGTTTGTTGTATTCCCACCTGTAAATTTTCACAGTTTATCGACATAGCCTTAGAAAAAAAATCATATTTTCTACACTTATTAAAACCTGACCTTCATATTAACACATTTTGTTAACAAATATGGATTCATCACACGGTAAAAATTTGAGATGAATTCGTTGTCCCGTTTTTTATTTTGAGCGAGTTAAAGGAAAAAATAATTGTATCTATTATTTTACAATTTTCTCATATTTTTGGCTCTATCTTTTGTCTCGAACAACCAAAAGAGTCGTAATTTTTTATTTTATCGAAGGATAAGCTTCTAAACACTTCGGTTAAGGTAATTTTAGTTTAAATCTAAACTAAAAATTGACCGCTGAACTAGTTGACTTTTACGTGACGTAACAGCGGGAACTGCAGTAAGGGGAGGTATGCGTGAGAGCGTATCTCTATTTCTTAGTATCATGGTTGTATATAGCTATTCATTGAAAAAAATCTATCTTTCTATATACTTAATAATATGTCATATTTTATATATAAATATTTAAGCAGTAAATATAATTTACCTTTTTTGTGTTATATCACGCCAAGAAACACTAGTAGTGGAAGGACATTTACCAAAATTCTTGAAAAATTGAAATTCGTAAGAATATAAACATCATTCTGTCTTGAAAATATAAATGATTTAAATTGACATGTCCAAATCTGTCAAAAAAAGAGCCTTCTAATGAAGTTGCAATAACTTTTGCATGCTCAAGTGACACCAGGACATAACGCTACATGAATAGACGGATCCTTTCTACTTATAGCCTAGAAAATAGCGTGCAAATTCGACGACGAATGGTTATCGTCTGCCAGTCGGTAATCGAAAAGACCATATAAGTAAAAAAATTTTTTCTCTCTGAAACTTTTTGGTATGGTGGGGAGATAGGGAGGGGTGCATTTGTTTTTAAATCGAATGATTATCGATATCTGTCCGCATAGGTAGTTAGCTCCGATTAAAGAACTTATATCTAGATACATAATGGCATCAGTTTATGTGTTCCTGAAAGATTCAAAATCTAAGGCACTTCTTCCCATAAGTTCTTGATTGGCTAGTCGATCTATTCGCGGCCGATTCGGGCACCATAGGTTCCGTTCGATTATCATAATCTCAGTTTGACACTTTTGACAGTATACGCCATTAATGTTAATAGGTGTTTTTGGATCAAAATGTGGTGAAGAAGTCTTTTTACTTTAAGTTGTGATTTTCTTAATACCTAAATAATATTCTCTATTCATATTTACACAGTTTTGTGACAATATATTTAGTGCAAATAAATGATGAAGTGCTGTGCCGTTTGCAGTTTAGAAAAGAAGAAAATCGATCGTTCCATAATCGTAACATGATGAAGTTCCGTTTACAGTTATAAAGTAAATAGCAATTAAATTTTAATATCCTTTCAATACTTATTATCTTACTGTAATATCGTATGCCTACATCACGTTATATAAAGAGCCGGTAATGCAGGAATTGCAATAATTCATTTTAATGAAAATATTTACCATTCTACACATTTTCTACACACACAACGCCACTGTTGCCAATGGGATGTGATGTTCATCTATTCATTTTAATGGACATATAATGTGACTATGTTAGGAGCAAACAAGGTATATAGTGAAAAGATAGCCTGTTATGTATCTAGATATAAGTTCTTTAATCGGAGGTAGTTAGTATATGTACTTCACATACTCCAATTACGCTGACAGACGAAACTTCCGGTCGGCGCGCGCGCTAACCGGAAATAGAAACTAAAATTTTTTTTCTATTTTCGGTTAACGCGCGCGCCGATCGGAAGTTTCGTCTGCCAGCGTAATTGGAGTATGTGAAGTACATATACTAACTACCTATGCGGACAGATTTCGATAATCATTCGATTAAAAAATAAATGCTCCCCCCTCCCTATCCCCCCAACATACCAAAAAGTTCCAGAGAGAAAAAAAATTTATACTTATATGGTCTCTTCGATTACCGACTGGCAGACAGTAACCACTCATCGTCGAATTTGCACGCTATTTCCTAGACTATTGTATAAAGGTGACTATTTCATTCCTATAAATTTCGTCCAATCAAAATCGATCATTTTAATCAAAATAGTTTCGCATAGTTTCGCATCGACAAAATTCAACATTTAAAATTTTGCCAACGTTGCTCGCAACCAATAAAAAGCCAGAATGAAGCAACCAATCTGTTTTTCAGCGGCAAATTTTCCTTTGTTTTTTGACGACATACTATCCGATACTAGCGTCTAGCCGTTGCCGGGAGCACCGATCCCGAATTTTGCCGAACTATGGTCTCTAACTTTTTTTTGTGCGTACGTTTTCTCAGCAACCGTTTAAGATATTGACTTGAAATTTGGTACACATATTTACCGCATGACGGAAACTAGAACCAGATTAATTTGTGTTAATTCCGTTGAAGGGTTGGGGGTGAACTAGGGTAAATATGGGAAAATAAGTAAAGCCAGCTAGTAAGAGTACAGTAACTACGGATTTGGTGTATATACTAGAAGTCAATACCTCAGATTTTTTTATAACATTTGCCACCCCCATACCACCCCCTCTTCATTATTAAAAGGTAAAATGAAACAAAATTGAGATATTTGACTTGAAATTTAGTACACGTATGTATAACTATAAAGGTATATAGAGCTAGATTATATTTTGAGATAATTTCATTGAAGGGTTGGGGGGTGAAATGGGGGTAAATATGGATAAATAAATAAAGCAAACTAGTAAGAGTCCAAAAACTTGGTCAATGGTCTCAATTTTGTTTATGACATTTTGCACCCCCCCGTAACACCACCCCCACTCCATCATTAAAGGGGATAACAAAATGAAATAAAGATATTGACTTGAAATTTGGTACACGTACATATTATAACGACATTTGGAACTAGATTATATTTTGAGCTTGTCCTTTGAAGGGTTGGGGGTGAAACTGGGGTAGACAAGTAAAGCAAGCCAGTAATAATAAGAGCTCAGAAATTTGGCTTTTGGTGTATACCAGAATCAAAGGTCTTAATTTTTGTATGAAATTTTTGAAAGGATGTTGAAGGGGCACATCATTTTATGGGTTTTTGAATGAGTCGATTTCAAATATTGTTATTAAAATTCTTTGAACATACTTTCCACATACTATAATGCAAATATAATATGAAAATCTTTTCGTTTAAAAAGACTTGGACAGGAAATCTGGACATGGAAGTAGTGATTTCTTAGGCAGATTTTTTTTTAAAGCAAAACTAACTAACTAAAAGTAGGTATTGTTAATATTTAACGTTTTCTTTTATTAGCTGAAAATAATAATTGTTAACAGAATAAAAAATACAAATCAGCCTTAACTTGACGAGTCAGTCAACTTATTGATTAATCAAAATTGTCAGACACCTCCTATAAAAAATAAGAATGTAAAATAATAAAGGAGTAGGAAAACTTCTATTCTCAACAGGTATCAGTTTCATGTATAAGTTACTAACAAAATACTCTTTAAGATAAGTGCAGTTAATTCGAGCCCCGCTGATGGCAACTTTTTAAAAATTACTAAATTATTAAAAAAATTGGCCGTTTTTGGATGATTTTTGTCATCACTTTATTTAAATAAAGTTAAACATTTGAATTGGTATATATTTACTAAATTGATTTCAGTTGAGGTTTTATAAAAACAAATGTTTTTATTTATACCAATTGAAAATGTGGATAAATAAAAATAATATAAAATATAAACAAATTTTATTCAAAAACTTAAACGAGCATTAATATAAACACACAAAAAATTGTATGTAGGTGCTTCAAGGCTTATATAAAAAAATTACATTATTAGCTAGATAAGGATCATTACTAGAAATAAACATTTAATTTAAATAACAAATATCTACAATGTTAACACCTAGTAAAATAATAAATATCTAATAAATAAATAGCTAAGATTCTTAAGAGCAAAATTAGTAATGTATAATTACAGGAAATATTATTTCAGGAATACCACTCCAATAAATCATAAATTAGAATACAAAATTTTAATTGCTATGGTATTCGACTCTTCTGAAGAAGGTTTTTTAATAGATGACATTGTTTGTTTTGGTTTCTTTTTTGTGGACCAAAATTTTCTTTGTGGTGAGATTTTTTCGTTATGAACAATATTTTTGTGAGATGATGGAAAAGTGTGTCTATTCTCATTGTTGTGATCTATAGCATCCAAGGTTGGGAATTGATAACTTTATCAATTGCATTTTTTCATGTTAATTAGCAGAAGCCAAAATATCTTGAAACTGAATTAATAAATTTCTGTGTCTTTCTTCAATTGAATGCTTCATCTTTGGTTTCTTGGCCAATTGTGTAATAATTGCATCCGATTCCTCATTTTCTTGACAGTCAATATGTAACTCGTCAACTTCATGTGAAGATTTTTCATACATATCTCGAAATAATAATAATAATAATAAATATAGCATATAAAATACTATTAGTGCTTTATGTCAAAAACCTATTTGTTTTTTAACTGAAAAGTTTTATAAGATATAAAAAACGCTCTCTAAAAATGTGTTCCCTACACTCAACTTTAAGATTTTTTATATAATGACCTAATAACCAAACCAGTTACATTAACTACAGATTAATCCACTACCCTTAGTACCACCTCAAACCTCAACCTTTGTATTATTACTCAATGTCACACGCTTCTACGTTTTATAAACATGTACATTGTATAACAGTTTTTATATGTAAATACTAATTAAAGCTGCATTAAAACACTGTATGTATGCCATAGATATATACTTTGTCTAATCTCTCCAAAATAAGATATAACCAAAACCAAAAATAATTTAATGTACCACTAGTTCAAATTTAGACAAATTATGCACAAATTTAAGGAACTTTGTAATTCAAAATTATAGAGGCATACGCAGTCAAATCCAAATTTTTTAAATATTTCTGACTGTGCTGGAGTCATAATTATTAAAATAAAGTCCTCCTTTTTTAACTGAGGTTGTTCTTCTGAGATTATCCCCTGTGGCTTGTAAAACAAAATACATTCTCCAACACGCTGCATCTCCATGACCCAAGATTCTACACTAATAGCATCATTGTGATGTCGAACCGAAGAAGAACATAAATTGAAGGCACTTTCTATATTAAATAAATCTTTTTTTGTCATTAAATGAATTCTCTTTAAAGTGTTGTCAGTAATTGAATCTCGAATTTCATCCAAAATATCGCCAAATGGAATTTTGGAAGCGATCTTAGCCGCAACATTTTTTCTTTCCAATTCTGTCAACTGAACATGACCTGGAATTAAAAAAAAAAATAATATCAAAAAATGATCTAAGGACTGAGTTTTGACATATTATTTCTTTTATCCGATTTTCGATTTTTTTCTTGTTTAAAAGTGAATTTTGGAGTATTAGGTAAATATAAATCTAAATTTTTTTTATAGGTATACCGAAGTATAAAATGAAAATAAGTATTAATTCAATAATTTATAGAGCAAAGATTTAAACGTATTTTCTATAAAAAGGGAAACAATCTAAAAAATATGTGGTTATTTATGTACATCTGTTAATATTTCACTTCCACTTAAATACAACAGCATAAAAATAAGACAGCTAACTATTACTTCATTTAAATTAACAAGGGCACCTACCTATATCAAGTTTATGTCCAATATGAGTCTCAAGATATTTTACTTTTAAATTTCCATCATTTTCTATAAATAATTGGATATTTGCAGGACAGTAAGCATTTATTTTGTTGGATCCTTGTGTCTTAAGGTGACGGATTCCTTTTCCTTCTGGAAAATAATTTCCAGAACGATGGCAAGAGTATTGAATTGTTGTGTGAGACTGAAATGACTCTGTTTTTGTCTTGATAAATTTTGAGTATGCTTCAATTTCAGTTTTCACTAAAAGTAAAAATAAATACATTATCATCCAAAGTTTCATAAATATTATAAATAAAATACTTACTTTTCCACTGATTGAAATCCTCAGAGGAAGAAAATGTTAGATTATGCCATTGAAGAGCAATTTCATGAACATTTTGAAAATGATTTAGAAAATCCTTTCTGAGAGACGCGCTATACTCACATAAAGGGCACTTTTTGGCATTTTTTATGCGTTTTGTTTGAGGTACGCTCACACCGTGAATTTTTATATGCCTTCTTAAACTTTGTCTGTGATTAGAAGTTTTCTCACACACACTGCATCGGATATGTGAATCTAGGGAACTCTTTTTGTTTCGCAGAGGTGCTAATTTCGAGACGTTTTTCGAGTGAAATTTCCTTACATGTTTTCTTAAATTTGACACTGTACTATAACTCGTTTGACATTCTGAACATTGATGTTCCATGTCGAATATAGTTTTATTTATTCGTTACAAAACACCGAACACAGTATAAACTAAAAAACATCAACATTCCATGTCGAATATAGTTTTATTTAGGTAAATTCGGGTTCTGAAAATAACCGTCCCAGAACTATCAGAGAACTGTCAGGAGTTTGCGCAGTTCCAAATCCGACCACATCAAAAGCAACTGCGCAAACTCCTGACAGTTCTCGGACGATAATTTTCAGAACCCGAATTTACCTTTTATTCGTTACAAAACACCGAACACAGTATAAACTAAAAAACATCAACATTCAACATAACTAAATGCATGACATTTGCAGTTGCAACATGGTACAGAGTCTCAACTGTGGTTGCAAGCAGACGTTGTTCGTAGCTTATACATACAGTTTCTCTGTTCGGGATTGGCGCTCCCGGCAATGGCTAGACGCTAGTGTAACCGATTCAACAATTCGGCGACATTACAATAAATTTTGCAAACGTCAGTTCACGTCAGTTGTAAAAAATGTGTGAAAATAATAATGCTAAATAGTTTGTTTGATATGTCAAAATTTACTTCCTATATCTAATAAATTTGTTTTCCTTTGCCTAAATTTTTATTCATGAAATAGTCATGACGAATACCATCCGTGATATAATTTCGTCTGGCAAAATTTAATGATTGTATTCCGGCACGGTCAATAAACGATACGGTTGCATCAATCAGCAGCTTTAGGACGAGAGAGACGGGGGGGCGGGAAATCGAATGAAAGAGATAGAGACTATCTGATTTCCGTGCAAAAGACAGAGACAAAGATGCTTGTAGTGTCTACAGGTGACGTAGGCTGTAGACCCTACCGGAATCTTTGTCTCTGTCTTCTGCACGGAAATCAGATATGTCTGTCTCTTTCATTCGATTTCCCGCCCCCCGCGTCTCTCTCGTCCTAAAGCTGCTGATTGATGCAACCGTATCGTTTATTGACCGTGGTATTCCGGTGCTTCGTTCGAAGAGAACACTTATTATATTAACTTGTAGTACCGCTTGAGGTGCTAGTTTGGTGCACAATGTTTTAAGAAGAAGAAGAAGAACAAATATTCCCCAGCTTCCTAATCCTAATAACCCACTACAGATTTCATGGCTGGTGAAGGACGCACGTGCCGCGATTATTTCTGTAAGTCTTGTGTAAATTACATTTATTTTAACAATTTCTTTCTTTTAGATGGGTAAACCAAAAAGAAGTAAGTCCCCTGAAAACAGGAAGACATGTAATGAGATCAAAAAACAGATAAAAAAACTGAAAAGTAGGCTCTCAAAAGAGAGACATCATAGGCGGAGGCACTCAAGTGTTAGAGCTAGCAGGAGTAGGGACAAAAGTCCTTATTCCTCAAGTCATCCCGACCAATCTAGTTCAGGCCGATACTCATCTTATTATTCACCAGATACATCTCTGGATAAAAGCCCAAGTAGTAGTTCCAGCTGGGATTCGGAAGGTCCAGCAGGTGACACACTACAACAATCAGATATTCATCAAGGCCCAGTGGATTCAGAACATGACAATTTGCAGAACAGGGAAAATATTCCTCCAAGTACAGATGTTTTAGTAATATCAGAGGATATAACCTTAGATGATGACATTCTAAAAGCTCTTGGGGAGGACTCTCAGGCAGCAAAAGCTGCCTCCTTTGAGTTACATCCTATCCTGAAAAAAAAAGGTGGGATATAATTTTGGGCAAAGGAGTGGACAAATCAGAAAAACTGCAGTTAATAGAAAAATATCAACTACCGACAAATTTAGATTTGTTGCAGGCCTCGGAGATAAATCCAGAAATTCGTTCAGCAGTTTCAGCGGCTTTACTAAGAACCGATAAGTACTTAGCAATAAATCAAACCCAGTTGGGTACAGGTTTATCAGCATTAGGAACAGGTATGTATTTGCTCCTTAAGGAGGAGACAATTAACTGTAAGGAAATTCGAAACCAAATACTCAGTGATGCTGGAAAAATATTAGCTAATGTTCATTACAATATGTCTATGACAAGGAGATCCCTAATCATACCCACCTTGAATAAGACTGTTAAGGAAGTTACCAACTCTGCTCCAGTAGGAAAATTACTGTTTGGTGAAAATTTAGGTGAGAGGATTAAAGCTGCAAGGGCAATGGAATGATCTGGTCAAGATTTAAAGCAGACAAATTTTCTCCCTAGTAAAGTGGCTTTTAAGGGGCCAGCAGTGGTAACTAAACAGGTCATGCCTAGTAGTTCACGTTCTTTAAACTTTCGGAGCCCGCCGAGATTCCGAGGAGAGTCACGACAGGAGGGCCGTCAACCCTAACTGAATCGAACAAAAAGGAATTATCCTCCTCGCCGCAGGGATTAACTACAGAGGTAAGTTGGGTAGCTGGCAGATTAAAGAAATTTGCTAGGAATTGGATTAATGTAAACGCATCTCACGAGATCCTAAGTTGGGTTAAGGGATATAAAATTCCTTTTCTTAAAAAACCAAGGCAAAGATGGGTAGGGGGCAAAAACTCTCACCCTAGTGGAGGAGAATTAGCCCATGCTGTTCAAAAGTTGATAAGACAGGGTGCTATCGAATTAACGGTACACGATACTGATCAATTTATTTCATCTTATTTTTTAGTTAGAAAACCAGACGGTTCAGATCGATTTATATTAAATTTAAAAGAATTAAATTCATTTGTTGATAATCCACACTTTAAAATGGAGGATTATAGAACGGTAATAAAATTGATTAAAAAATATTGTTTTATGGCTTCAGTGGACCTAAAAGATGCATACTTTCTAATTCCTATTCAGAGGGATTTTAGAAAATATTTGCGATTTAAATTTAACCATCAATTATTTCAGTTCACCTGTATACCTTTCGGATTGTCATCTGCACCTTATGCCTTTACAAAATTTCTCAAACCTGTAGTTACTGAACTTCGCTCAAGAGGTATATCTTGTGTAGTATATCTGGATGGTTTTTTTGTTTTTGGCTGAGACAGAATATCAGTGTAGACAAGATATAAATAGTGCACCAACATTGCTTGAATCTCTCGGATTTATTATTAATTCGGAAAAAAGCTGTTTAGTTCCAAGCAGAGAATGCAGGTTTTTAGGTTTTGTTTTTAATAGTTTAACTATGTCTATAAGTTTACCTAACGATAAAGCTAGTAAGGTTATTAACATCATTAAAAAAGTGAAAGGTTTAACGAGGTGTAGAATCAGATTTTTTGCTCACTTTATTGGGTTGCTAGTCTCAGCCTGTCCTGCTCTTAATTATGGTAAATTATATACCAGAAGCCTGGAAAGGGAAAAATTTTTAGCGCTAAAGTGTTCGGGTCAAAATTATGAAGCAAAAATGCTTATTAATCACCAAAATATTGAAGAGGATTTAGACTGGTGGGAAAGGAATACTCTTCAAGGATTTGCGGACATTCGTGAGGATACCTTTAAACTAGAGATATTTACTGACTCTTCTCTTACCGGCTGGGGGGCTCGGTGTCAGGGGAATAGCACCCATGGCTGGTGGCATAAAAGTGAGAAAGACTTTCATATAAATTATTTGGAGCTTTGAGCAATTTTCTATGGCCTCAAATGTTTTGCCAAAGATGTAGAATCATGCAATATAATTTTAAGAGTAGACAATACCACTGCAGTCTCATACATTAATAGAATGGGCAGTATTCAGCATGAGAGATTAAATTCGTTAGCCAAAAAAATTTGGAAATGGTGCGAGGCAAAGAGGTTGTGGATTCAGGCTGTGTATATTCCATCAGGTGAAAATATGGCAGATCAGGACTCCCGAATTCTGTCTCCTGACACTGAATAGGAATTAGCAGACTGTTTCTTTAAAATTATAGTAAAAGCATATGGTGAGCCAGAAATAGACTTGTTCGCTTCCAACATTAATTTTAAATGTAAGAAATATATTTCTTGGTTTTTAGATCCTGATGCTTTAAACACAGATGCGTTTACATTACCTTGGACAGGTTACTACTTTTATGCCTTTCCGCCTTTTTCATTAATTCTTAGAGTTCTGAAAAAGATTGTCTCAGACAAAGCTAAAGGTATACTAATAGTACCATACTGGCCCTCACAACCTTGGTTCCCATTATTTTTAAAGTTAGCTATAGGAGAACCGATGCTAATTGGGCCATATGAATATATGTTATCATCTCATTTCAGGGACACCCATCCTTTCAACAAATCCCTCATCCTGGCTGTGGCGAAACTATCAGGCAATCCTTCAGATTGAGAAACGTTCCTGAAGAAGGCATTTCTACACTATTAGAGTCGCTATCCGTAAAGACGCAGAAACAATATAATGCAACTTATAAAGCCTGGTGGGGCTATTGTTCAGAGAGGGGCATACCTGTTTTTGCAGCAGGAGTTCCTGAGGTTATCAGTTTCCTCCAGACACTATTAAATGAAAAAACATATAAATATGGAACATTCAATTGTTATACATCTGCGTTGTCACTAATTCTGCCAGGAGATATTCGTATAGCAAGGTTTTTGAAGGGTATAGCACGTCTTAGACCACAGAGACCTAAATACAATGTGACTTGGGATCCTCAGCAGGTTCTTTCCTATCTATCCTTACAAGCACCATATCAGGAATTAACATTACCAGATTTATCAAAAAAGATTATTACCCTGCTAGCACTCACCACAGGTCATCGTCTACAGACTTTTTCACTAATAAAAACGGTAAATATTTTGATGAATGAAACGGGAGTACAAATTTTTATACCCGACCAAATAAAAACTTCAGCTCCAGATCGCGAACAACCTTGCCTGGAATTGCCTTTTTACAATGATGATCCTTCACTGTGTGTGGTAAGAGGAATTATTAACTATATTGAAATCACCTCGAGCATTAGAGAATCAGCTCAGGAGTTCCTTTTCCTCACTACCAGATCCCCTTATAGGAGAGCTACTAGCCAAACTTTAAGTAGGTGGATAAAAGAAGTTATGGAGAAATCGGGAATAGACACGAACATATTTAAGGCTTATTCGGTAAGACATGCCTCAACCTCAGTGGCATTCAGAGCTGGAATTCCATTAGGTCTAATTAGAAAATCAGCTGGTTGGACTGAGAGGTCCGAAGTATTTAATAAATTTTACAACAGGCCCCTTGCAACCAACAAATATTTGTTCGCAAATGTGGTTTTAAAAAAGTAGTTTATCTATTAATAATAATATAGGATGGTCTTGTAGTTTCAGATAAATAAAAAATTAAAAACAAATGCTCTGAATATCTACAAGTTAATATAATCAGTGGCGGCTCGTGATATTTTCTGCAGAGGAGGCTTGATATTTTGAAAGACAATTAACTTGCAATATGATTACAATTTGTACATTTCCCCACCACCCTCGAGGTAGTACAACGGCGCGTTACATTTTTTTGTCGTGGGTTGTTCGCCAGGATACCGATTCACGACTTGAGAGAATAAAAGAATAAAAAGAAAAGGAAATAGAAAATATAATGAGACGAAAAAATCATTCTCATGAAATTTCCGTTCCTACGCCTCGAGTATCGGTATCCAAAGGAGCCCTACTATCCCACTTATAATTAAGTTATAACTTTTAATAAAAATCAAAATAGTTTTGGAAAAAAAATTAAAGTATTTTCCGACAAACAAAAATTGTATTCATTATCACTGCCAGAGTGTAAAATTATAACTTTTAATAAAAATTAAAATAGCTTTGAGAAAGAAGTTATATAAAAAAATATAACCGCGGAAGAATTAAAAAATATTTCCTAAAAAATAAATAACGCAAATAAATATTTTTTCTAAAATAACAACTATATTAATCTTTGGTGTAAAGCCTAAATATTTTTATAAATGAGTGGTAACCTGCGATTTTCGGAACTAGCAAAATGGTTGATTACTTCATTATAAAATGAATCGTGTTTCTTCAATTCTGACAAAAAATGTTTTTCTATTGAAATAAGCGATACATTTGAGAGGCGGTCTTGACTTATTTTGTTTCTAGTAAATGTTTTTATGCGTTTAAGTGCTGAAAATGATCGTTCTACAGAAGCTGAGGTTACTGGAATTGTTGACACTAATGATAAAAGTTTGTACAGTTCGGGTAGACAGCTTTTTAAATTATTATTATATATATAAGTAAGCATTTCTTGAGATGATTTTGGATTTGCTAAAAGTTGCTGGTCAGAATACAACACGCATAGTTCATTTTTTAACGAAATACGGTAAAAAAGGATAATGGTCCATTAATTTCTCCATTAGACTGGTAGGGAATGATTTAGAAAACGCTGTAAAATTATTAGGATTTACTAAATCGTAACATTGCAAAGTATTTAAATCAGAAAATCTAATTTCAATTTGGATTATAATGGTGTCTAAAATTTCTATAAAAATTTGTTTGTAATGTATATCTGCCCTGTCAAAGTTATATGTTGTCTTTCTTTTTTTAAATTGTGGCCCTGGCTCATCATCTACGTTTTCAGTATTTTCTAAAAAAATATTGTATAAAGTATTGAAATGTATTTCGTTATTGCGAAATTCTTTTAATTTGGATATAAGTGACTTAAGTCTATTTTTAGAATATGTTATATCAGTTAGTTTATTCTGTAAAATTTGGAAAACAACATCAGTTTGCTCAAAAATCATGTTAAAAGCTTTTAGAAAAAATATGAAATTTTTATCCAACAATAACGATTTTAATCCGTAAGCTGCTCTTAAAGTCTGAGCGTCATTTAAAAAATCTTCACTTTCCAAAATAAAATTAAAAACGTCAATAAGTTCTTTCCTGTATTTGTCAACAGTGAAAACAACTCTAGATGAAAAATTCCAACGAGTGGGAGCATTTGTCGGAATTCTATGTTTCATATTAATTGTATTTAAAACATCAGTTCTTTTGGTAGATTTTGAAAAAAATGACGAAAAACCAGTAATATTTGAAAAAAATATTCTAACTTCTTTAATTCCGTTACATGCTTTACTCAGAACTAAATTTAATTGGTGTGCATAAATGTGAATGAAGTAAGCTTGAGGAGCAATATCTTTTATTTTTGTTTGGAGTCCATTAAGATGCCCTGACATAACTGCAGCGCCGTCATAGGTTTGTGCTATTAATTTATTTTTCAAATCAAATTTACCAAATTCGTCGATTAATAATTTAAATAAACTCTCCGCGTTTCTTCCACTACTCACATCAAGAAAACCAACAAACCTTTCAATAACTTCGCCGTGCATTACATATCTAAAAATTACGGAAAGTTGAGATTTACAGGTAATGTCCGTCGTTTCGTCAATTTGCCACGAGAAAAATTCGCAATTATATAGTTCTTCATAAATTTTGCCTTTAATAATCGAGCTAACACTCTCAATTAGATCATTTTGAATTGATTTAGATGTTCCGGAAAAAATAGTGGCGTTATTCAAAAAGTTCTCTAATTTTGGATCATACATTTTTAAAAAATCTATTAGCTCTTTGAAATTTCCTTTATTGCACGAATCGCGTTTTTCGTCATGCCCTCGGAAAGAATTTTCTTGCGAAGATAAATATATAACGGCATCAATTAATCTCTTTAATATTTCCCTATTTTCACGGACCTTTTCATTAAAATTTTCTATTTCTCTCTTATGTGCAGATTCCAAATAATTTACAATATTTTGTTTACCAAATATTTCGAATTTAACGCAAGATGAAATGTGCTCCTGGGATTTTTCGTGCTTTTGTAAACCTCGCGACAAATTTTTCAAATTATTAAACCCGGTCCTGCCCCAAATTGCGGATTGATCATTAGTGAATAATAAACATCTCTAACAATATAATTTGTTTCTAACTGTTGATGCCGTTAACCACTCGATTTTTTTATAATTGTTATCACAAAACCCTCTGTTTTGTTTTCCACTTTTAAAAACTAACGAAGGCATTGCTGGTGTAGGCCTAGCAATTCTTTTAATTCTTACCTTTTCGTCGTAAGTAAGAGTAGAAAATCCATTTAATAACAAATAATCCACCACGTCTGGACAAGAGATGTTGTTGGGAATATTTTCACCTAGAGCACTCATTTCTAGCCCGCCTATCAAATGTTTTATGTATTTTAATGTCAAGTTGATCTTAACCGGCTAAACGACAAATTACCACTGACAGTTCGTTTTCCTGTGAATCACCTGAACCAAATAAAATCGAGTACAACAAATATCAAAGGGACCGCTGCGAGTGAAAGTACTTGTCTTCTCTATACTGTGCCTGAACTCCTGAACTGCACATGCGCTATAAAGAACTGAGGACTGAGGCTAGCGGCCTAGCTTGTCTTATTTGAAGTGTTGCTAGACAACGCAAAAGTAATGCAAGGTCATTTATGTTAAAACTAAATGCCTTGAAGTTGGAAGCTATTTCGTATAAGCCTCAAGCGAAGCGCTCTGTTCATTCAATGAAAGACCGGGTCGCCCGGGAAATATGCATACAAAGACAATCCGGACTGTGACGTTATAGGTATGTTTGTGGAAAGGAAATGCAGAACTTTTTTATACACTGAAAATTAATTAATGAACTATAAACAATAAACAATATTGAAAATTGAGATATAATTAAGTAGAAATTTCTACAAGTAAAAGATATTAATTTGGAAGATTGCAAGATATGTTGCTTCTTCCAAAGGGAGGCTCAGCCTCCCCTGCCTCCCCTGACGAGCCGCCACTGAATATAATAAGTGTTCTCTTCAAACGAAGCGCCGGAATACAATTAAACGATCAAACGAACTTACCTGTGATGTTCGATCGGAATTGTATGAGGCGCTTCGTTCGAAGAGAACACTCCCAACCTGTATAAACATATTTTACCCTTCCCGAAATGAAATATGTTTTTAATTTTGAAACTCTAAAATTTTATGAAATCTGTAGTGGGTTATAAGGATTAGGAAGCTGGGGAATATTTGTTCTTCTTCTTCTTCTTAAAACATTGTGCACCAAACTAGCATCTCAAGCAGTACTACAAGTTAATATAATAAGTGTTCTCTTCGAACGAAGGGCCTCATACAATTCCGATCGAACATCACAGGTAAGTTCGTTTGATCGTTTAATTATTCTACTCGAGTTTGTTGCTTTGGCAATTTCGCTCCTGACTCAACGGTTCTGCTGACTTACTAGGATTTATGCTTTATTTGTACATAGCCCATGCAGTCACTTTATACATGAACCTCTAAAAAAATATAACCTAAGATTTTCCAACAGGATTCTCTTTATTTTGGCGTCACAATAGTATATTGTGTATCTAGGTGTGAAAGCGATACATTCCCGGACGACGATGCGAGGCGCTAGCCGAGGCCAACAAGCATCGAAGTCTGGGAATGTGCTTTCACACCGAAGTACACATACTATTTTTTCTGAAATCACAATAAATACTATTTTAAACGTATAAAAATCAAAAATATACATTTAAAAAAAAAATTTCTGAAATCACAATCAATACTATTTTAAACGTATAAAAATCAAAAATATTAACATATTAAAATATATATAAAAACCGTCCTAGGCCGGGAAGTAACATTCCCGTACGGCTTTGTTGATTGTTGCTTGGCAACGGATCTTTTCCGGTCTGTTTTCTGATAGTTTCCTAGCAACGGACTAAAATACTGGAATTGTGCATTTTTCGCTCTAAAATCGCGCCGAAAATGTAGACATTCCCGATCGATTTCAGAAAAATAATTTTTCAAAAGTCCATAAAGCCAACTGGACGGCTACAATAGTTACAACTGGTCAAATGTCAACAAAATCGGTTTCTCTCAAATATCTCGTAAATCATCGGTTTTATGTTAATTTTGGTTATTATAAAATTTGTTTGTGAGATAAATCTGCATAAATAAGGTCCTATACAAAATTTACGTAGAATTAATAGTTTTACTTCCACATCCAGTGGAAGTATAGTAACAACAAACAAATTTTTAAAAATTTGTATTGTTCAAATAGGCTTAAAATGTCATGAAACGTCGAGATTTTAAGTTTGAGCGAAAACAAAATTTCTGTCTGTCTGTCGGTCTGTCTGTAACTTTTTTTTTATGCGCACGTTTACTCTGGAACCGTTTAAGATGTTGACTTGAAATTTGGTACACATATGTACTTTAACGAGATCTAGAACTAGATTATATTTTCATCTCGTTCCGTCGAAGGGTTGGGTGGTAAATTGGGGTAAATTTCGGGTAAATGGGTAAATCGAGCAAGTAAGAGTCCATAAAATGGGTATTTAGTATACAAAAGAGAAGCTAAGGTCTAAAAAAAATTTTTGGCATTAGCCACCCCCATTACCACCCCCGCCCCCTTATTAAATGGGATGAAAAAAAAAATTGTGATTTAGTGTGTGTACAAGAACCAAAAGCTTCAAAATATTTTTTTACTTCATCCACCCCCACTACCAGCCCTCTACCACCACCCCCACTTCCACTACCGATGTAGCATATCGTTTTATATGTTTTGGGGTAGACGATTTCAAATATTATGTTGTTAAAGTTACCTTGAGTAGATGGATGCGCAGTGGCTTTCCTCGAATATTTGGACACTCAGTGACTTTTTTCGAGTATTATAGTAGGTTACCTCAAGTAGTATGGATGCGCAGTGGGTTACTTTAAGTTGTATGGATGTGCAGTGGCTTTCCTCGAGTACAATGGATGCGCAGTAGGTTATCACGAGTAGTGTGGATGCGCAGTGGCTTTTCTCGAGTGCCATAGATGCGCAGTAGGTTACCTCAAGTGATATGGATGCGCAGTGGGTTTCCTCGAGTAAAATGGATGCGAGTGGGTTACTTCAAGAAGTATGAATGCGCAGTGGCTTTACTCGAGTAAATTGGATGCATAGTGGGTTACCTTGAGTAGTACGGATGCGTAGTAGGTTTCCTCAAAGAAAATGCTTGTAGTAGAGGCTTTACTTCTATCGTGTAGTTTACTGTGTCTTGACATTTTCTGCGTATTAGTTCGACATTCAGTTGAAGTATATTAACGCAAAAAAATTTTTTGAAAATTTTCATTGTTTAAATAGGCTTATAATATCAAGAAACGTCAATATTTTAAGTCCGAGCAAAATAAATTTGTCTGTTGCGTCGGTGTGTATGTTAGTCTTGTATCGTTTTGGTGCTCACGATTACTCTGGAACTGTTTAAGATATTCACTTAAAATATGGCACACGTATGTTTTTTAACGAGATCTGGAACTAGATTATATTTTCATCTTATTCCGTTGCAGAGTTGAAGGGTAAATTGAGGTAAATGGGGGTAAATTGAGGTAAATGGGGGTAAATAGGTAAATCAAACAAGTAAGAGTCCATGAAATTGGTATTTAGTAAATATAAGAGGAGCTAAGGCCTCAAAAAAAAATGGCATTAGCCATCTCCATTACCGCCCCCACCCCCTATTATTAAAGGTGGTGAAAAAATAGTGTGATTTAGTGTGTGTACAAGAGTTAAAGTCATCAAGAATTTTTTTCACTTCATTCACCCCCACCTCTATTACAGACGTGGAATGTATAATTTTATGGGGTTTTGAGGTACATGATTTCAAGTATTATACCATTAAAGTTCCATAAACAATTATTTCCACATAGTGGAGTGCAAATATAGTATTTTGTTGTAAGAGACTTGGATGTGGAAGTAGTGATTCCTTGGGCAGCGGTTTTTGAGATTATTGAGAAAACTCGGACATTGTGCTGCATTCGTTTCCGCACCACCTTTGAGGTAGAATGCAAGGCGCGTTTTTTTTTTACATGGTGTCCCCTATAGGCCTAATCCATGGGTTAGAAATTATATTATAATTTTGTTGATTATGGTTCGTCTGTGCTGACTTCTTCTTCTTCGTCTCGGTCTATCCCTTCTATTTCCACTTTTCAATATTTTCAATCAATATTTTCATCTTTAACAACCATCTCAGCAGAAAATAACGAAATGAGTTTGTCTTCATCATCGTTGAACTCAGATTCAACGGTTGTATCCTCGAACATTGTACTGAGACACGACTGGCCCCGACAAGAGACACACACTACGGCACATGGCAATCCTATTTTTCTGCATCCACAATTGGTGCCACAACCTTTTGTGTAATTGCAGAAAGAAGAATCTGGTGCAGGAGGAATCAGAGTATCAGAGTAGTTGTTGGCTGTAATAAATTATTTAAATAATTATATAAAGTCCAACCCCATTGCTGAGGGTCTAAATCTTTTCCCAGCCAAGTTTGAACCTGGTAATATACCCTGAATATATGCTGTTGAGTAGCTGTTGCTGTGGGTGGAAGTGACGACAATTGCACAGGCTTATTTATTAGCAAATTTTTAAAATAGTTTTCTATTTTGAATGCCGCCAATGCTTCCTCTAAATCTGGTCTTTTTTGTAATGTTTTATTTGCATTTATTTTTCCTTTTCGAAATAAAGCAATGGAATGTTAGAAAGCTACTATTAAAAGCCGAAGAAGTGTCCATTTCAAGTACATCTCAGACAGTAATTATGCAGGTGTGTGTGCATATAAACGATGTTCCTCTGTATTCATGTCTTGTTATCTGTATCCAACACTCTATGTATATAATAGTGGCGTATGCACTTTGCTCCGAAGTTTCTCAGACCAATAATATCTCGAAAACTATTTGTTCTACGTAAATTTTGTATAGAACCTTTTTTATCCATAAAAATAAAATTCTATAATAGCCAAAATTAACGTAAAACCGATAATTTACGAGATATTTGAGAAAAACCAATTTTCTTGACATTTGACCTGCTGTAACTATTGTAGCCGTGCAGTTGGCTTTATGGACTTTTGAGAAATTATTTGTGACGCCAAATAAAGAAAATCCCGTTGGAAATTCTTAGGTTGGATTTTTTTAGAGGTTTGGCCTTTTTACTTCCACATCCAGTGGAAGTATAGTAACGACAAAAAGATTTTTAAAAATTTTTATTGTTCAAATAGGCTTAAAATGTCATGAAACGTCGAGATTTTAAGTTTGAGCGAAAAAAAATTTCTGTCTGTCGGTCTGTCTGTCTGTAACTTTTTTGTGCGCACGTTTACTCTGGAACCGTTTAAGATATTGACTTGAAATTTGGTACACATATGTACTTTAACGAGATCTGGAACTAGATTATATTTTCATCTTGTTCCGTCGGGGGCTAAATTGGGGTAAATGGGGGTAAATAGGTAAATCAAGCCGGTAAGGGTCCATAAAATTGGTATTTAGTATATATAAAAGAACTTAGTCTCAAAAAATTTTTTGGCATTAGCCACCCCCATTACTACCCCCACCTCATTATTAAAGAGGGTGAAAAAAATAAAATCTTAATTTAGCGTGTATACAAGAACCTAAGCCTCAAATTTTTTTTTACTTAATCCACCCCCACCCCCACCTCTCTGCCACCACCCCCAACCCCCACTACCGATGTGGCATATCGTTTTATAGGTTTTTGGACTAGGCGATTTCAAATATCATGTTATTAAAGTTACTTCGAGTAGTATGGATGCGCAGTGGCTTTCCTCGAGTACCATCGATGCGCAGTAGGTTGCCTCTAGTAGTTTGGATGCGCAGTAGGTTTCCTCGATCATTTTGGATGCGCAGTGGCTTTTCTAGAGTACCATAGATGCGCAGTAGGTTATCTCAAGTAGTGTGGATGCGCAATGGGTTTCCTCGAGTCAAATGGATGCGCAGTGAGTTATTTCAAGTAGTATGGATGCGCAGTAGGTTACCACGAGTAGTATATATGCGCAGTAGGTTACCTCAAGTGATATGGATGCGTAGTGGGTTTCCTTGAGTAAAATGGATGCGCAGTGGATTTCTACAAGAAGTATGAATGCGTAGTGGCTTTCCTCTAGTAAATTAGATACACATTGGGTTACCTCGAGTAATATGGATGCGTAGTAGGTTTCATTGAATAAAATGCTTGAAGTAGAGGCTTTACTTCTATCGTGTAGTCCACGGCACAGAATGATGTTTTATATCTTTGTCATGCTATTTTCTGCGTATTACTTGCACATCCAGTTAAAAAATGGCGCACGTATGTATTTTAACGAGATCTGGAACTAGATTATATATTGATCTTATTCCGTTGCAGAGTTGAAGGATAAATTGAGATAAATAGGGGTAAATAGGTAAATTAAGCAATTAAGAGCGTATTTAGTGAATACAAGAGAAACTAAGGTCACAAAAACATTTTTGGCAATAGCCACCTCTATTACCACCCCCACCCCATGATTGAAGGGGCTGAAAAAATATTGTGATTTAGTGTGTGTACAAGAACCAGTCATCAAGAATCTTTTTCTTTTCATTCACCCCCACCACCACCACCACCACCACCACCACCCCTACTACTGATGGGGCATATCATTTTATGGGTTTTTCTGGTACACGATTTCAAATATTATAACATTAAAGTTCCATAAACAATTATCTCCACTTAGTGGAGTGCAATTATAGTATTTTCGTTGTAAGATACTTAGATAGAAAGTCTGGATGTGGAAGTGGTGATTCCTCAGGCAGCGGTTCTTATATATAAAGTGACTGGGTTAGCAGTAGTGTACGCGGGAAACACGTTGTCAGCACATTTAGTTTAGTTTAGTGGTTTTATGCATTTTTATGATTCACTTTTATCTGAATAACCATTGTTCTATTACTTCTAATGTTTTGAGAATACGCTTTACTTTGATATTATTACTATAGTGTGTGTTTTGAAATAAAGTTGTTAGAACCTCTCAAGTCGATTTTTCCTTTAATATTTAAGATGCAAAAGCTCATAAGTATTTTTTTCGCCAAAAAAATTTAAATGAATACATTCTCAACTTCTACCACAAAAGCTAAATCCACAATACTCCATTCAATGTAATAAATGCTTAAATATGTGGTATAGGTAAAATATTAAACGTTTTTTCTTGCTCCTGTAAAATTAACCCAAAACGACTTACAAGATTTTGCACTTTAACCATCGATACGCCAAATCGAGAATGCGATTCAGCATGACATTTTCTGACATTTCGCGAAACGAGTTCGACTCTGTTAGACCAATCTAGATGAGTAAATAAAACGCATGTAAATCATCTCCGCACGTTCGCCAATGCAACATTAATGGACACGTTTAGGTAATGCAACCGCTGAGAATAATCACTCAACTGATTATTACCTTATTATTATTTGGTTCTCGTTAATTGCTGTGCGTTCTCTATATAATGTAAAGCAAGTTGTTAATAAATGTCACTACAAGTGAGTTAAGTTTCACCGCTGACTAAACGCGAATTTTAGTTGCTGGCATAAGACCACAGACGACCTATAGGTCTTCTGTGATAAGACATTCAACAGTTGGTGATTAGAGCATTTTCAGCATTGTTGTTTAGGGAATTGCTGCTTCCAACCGTTGCCAACCGTTGCGGTCTCTAAGCGTACCCATTGTAAATTGACATGAAATTTGATACATGAAAATTCAGCATTCTCTGATAATAAGCCTGACGTTACACCTTCAAAATTCAAAATGATGGATAGAGAGAAAAAATAAAAAAAAGAGATCACTAAAAATTGTGAAATAGCATTTCACCGCCGCCCAGTTAATTGAACGTTATTGCCTAATATCTATATCGAGGTAGGTGTAAAAACCGCTGCCCAAGGAATCACTACTTCCACATCCAGATTTTCTATCCAAGTCACTCACAACGAAAAAAATTTGTATATGGAAATAATTGTTTATGGAACTTTAATAATATAATATTTGAAATCCTCTACCCCAAAAACCCATAAAACGATACCCCACATCGGTAGTGGGGTGGGGGTGGTGATAGGGGATAGGGTAGTGGGTGTGGATGAAGGTATCTGGTTCTTAGAGTACACACACTAAATCACAATTTTTTTTCATCCCCTTTAATAATAGGGTGGGGGTGGTCATGGAGGTGACTAATGCTAAACATTTTTTTGAGACCTTAGCTTCTCTTGTATATACTAAATACCAATTTTATGGACTCTTACCTGCTTGATTTACGAATTTATCCCAAATTTACCTCAATTTACCCCCCAACCCTTCGACGGAACAAGATGAAAATATAATCTGGTTCCAGATTTCGTTAAAGTACATATGTGTACCAAATTTCAAGTCAATATCTTAAACGGTTCCAGAGTAAACGTGCGCACAAAAAAAGTTACAGACAGACCGACAGACAGACAGAAATTTTTTTTCGCTCAAACTTAAGATCTCGACGTTTTATGACTTTCTAAGCCTATTTGAACAATAAATATTTTTAAAAAAATTTTTGTCGTTACTATACCTTCCACTGGATGTTGAAGTAAAATGAACAAATGATGAATTCAAACGCATATTTAACCGACTTCAATGTCAATATTAGGTAATAAGGTTCAATTAACTGGGCGATGCGACGCGACGGTGAAATTTTGTTTCGCAATTTTTAGTGTCTCTTTTGAGGGCTGTTCAATTTTAAAAAATTGTTTTTTATGTATAATGCTTGAGTGATCTAAAAATACTATGACATAACCATCCAAAAATGGGTACAAATGATATCTAATAACGACAACGACATCCCACAACCCCATGTTATCAGATAATATCACAGTACAATCGCTGATGCAAATCATGAGGTTATGATCGCACCTGCCACTAATTTCGGGTTCCTCAGAATACTCGGGAAACATTTGGAGCACAAATTATCACCAATTACAAGCAAAGCTATAAATTAATTTTGGTGCAATTCATAAATAAAACATAATTAATTGGTCATAAACAAAAATTACCTTCGCGGTTCATTACGTGTAAAAATAAAAAATAATTAAGAAATGGACAAACAAAAAGTGTACTTATTTTCAGGGCTGGCTCCAGGTATTTTGCCGCCCCGGGCATAGTTTCATTTTGCCGCCCCTCTCTTATAGGTGTAAAAACCGCGGGGTCAGGCGGGGTAAAAATGAGACAAAATGACATCTTAAAATTTTTATGTTGCTTAGAATCGAGTCATATTTAATGAAAGATTGGTATCATATGTAAAAATGACAGGAAAAACTATATTTCTATGTATTTTTTTATTAAAAAGTATCGTTAACTGATAAACGAAAATAAACAGTGTCTCATTTTTACCCTCCAAGTGGGGTAAAAAAAAGACAGTGGAGGGCAAATGAAAGACACGTAATTTATTCCCATTCTTATTGACGTTGTATAAATGGAAGTGCAAAAATAAGACAGAGGAGGGTTTTTTCTTTTATATGTAATTTATTCAGATTTTTTACTAAACAAGAAGGGGCTTGCAGAAGGGCTAGCTTCTCCTAAATTAGGAAGCTGAAATGTGCCTGCTTCAGTCTGCCTATTTGGTCTCTTTAGTCTCTTTTAATTTTTTCGTTAAAATCAAATTTTTGTTGATTTAAAACTAGCAGATTAATAAACTTGATCACAAAATGTGAAGTATGACACTTCTAGTTGACGTCTGCCAAATACGGACAATGCAAATAGAGATACTATAAAATCCCCAAAAAAGTGTTAAGGTGCGTTCAAAAATTTGTTAAAAGTGAATTAAAGAGTTTACTGAATAATAGTTTTTCCCGCATTAACAGTAGGCACAGGACCAGATTGGATAACATAAAACAGTTCTGAATGTACAAAATAAACTTGAATAAAAAATTAAGTTTAATTTAAGTTTAATTTATTTCAATCTGTCTTTTATTTTCCCCGCTACCTGTCTGTCTCATTTTTACCCTGCCTGACTTTATCTTTTCAGTCCGTTATTTTTTATAACATTTTAAGAGTCACCTACTGAACATTCTTGATGGTTTGTTTTTTTAGTTATAAGGTTTACAGCAATTTTTGGATTTTCAGCAATATGATTACTAAAAGGGTAAAATAAAATAATTGAAAAAATTAACCGTACTGAAACTTAAAAAAAAAATACCACACCACAGAAATTAGAAAAGAAATAAAATCACATGTAAGAAACAGAATGTATGTATGTAACCTACTTTATATACAAAAAAAAACTAACAATAACAAATTATTTATATAAAGTTGTATAGTGTATAGTGAAACAATTCTTTCCTAGCTTTTTTATATTATTTGATAACTGTGGATTTGAAGAATTTGCCGCCCCTAGAATTTTGCCGCCCCGGGCAGCCGCCCGCTTCGCCCCCCCTTAGAGCCAGCCCTGCTTATTTTATAGGTATAGGCATTGTATATAGACATTTTAACATTGTGTGTCGGTACAATATAATTACGCGAATTTGACAATATTCTTGTTAGTGGCCGAGGCATCATTATTACTAAACAAACTCATGATTAATATATGTAGGTATAGAGTACTTGTCTACTTTGCAGACCGAGTTGTAGACTTTTTCGCAACATAAAAGCTCTTAAAGAATAATGTCAAAGTAGAGGGAAAGAAGAATGCGGCAAATACTTACCATTATATGTAATTAAAATAATCGGTATATTTATATCCTCATTTAAAAAATAGTTATACTTATATAAACAATTTTGAACATATTTCATCATATTTGATTTTATCTGATTTACCATGTTACGGTAGGTATTGCTGCCACTCCTGGGTATACCGCTGGGCCGGCTACGTCTACGCTGGGTTGGATTTGGATCATGCTTGTTGCAGTGGCGGCTGGTGAAATTTCAATATTTTTTTTCTCGTCTGTGGCGCATGGGACCCATACGAAACTTGGGAAATAACATCTAGAGAAGCACTTCTCTAATGACCCCTAAAAAATTTTGAAAAAGCAGTTTGCGAAAAAATTTTTGAAAATTCGCTAGCCTCCCCTGGGTCTAGGGACCCCTGTTTACTTTTATTTTTTTTTGTCATATGCATTTGACTTTTCATAAAAATGCATCGACAGATTTTGGAGTTTGTGAAAATATTTTCATTACTAACTGAGATACAACGAATTGAAATATTGTAATTTGTTAAATTGTAAATTACAAAATTTCAGTTCATTGTATTTCAGTTAGTAATGAAAATATTTTCACAAACTCTAAAATCTGTCGATGCATTTTTATGAAAAGTCAAATGCATATGACAAAAAAAAATAAAAGTAAACAGGGGTCCCTAGACCCAGGGGAGGCTAGCAAATTTTCAAAAATTTTTTCGCAAACTGCTTTTTCAAAATTTTTTAGGGGTCATTAGAGAAGTGCTTCTCTAGATGTTATTTCCCAAATTTCGTATGGGTCCCATGCGCCACAGACGAGAAAAAAAATATTGAAATTTCACCAGCCGCCGCTGGCTTGTTGTCAGAAGCGAGAGCCACATGACTCATGGACAGTGTAGGTGTTTGAGAGAGAGATGCATTGCCACATTGTGTCGTGATATAGTGTTTATATTAAGTATAAAAAAATTTGTAATAGCAACCACTGAAAAGTTGGAGGTGGCCGGCTTTGTAACTAAGAACTTGTGATGTTGACCGTCTTTGGAAGTAGGCATATATTTCCACCGCAATTATAGCTAAATAAGGCAATTTATGGAACTAGATGCTTACTGGCTTATACAGAGGACATATTGTAACTGATAAAATATTTTTAACATTTTTTTGGAGGTGGACAGTTTTAAAATTATCCGATTCACTTCTCTCTTTGTGTTTCTGCTTCTAAAAATCTTATTCTTCTTCTGAGTCTTATGATTCCTCCGTTTATAATTATGGCATTATGGCATCGAAGCGATTTCTTTGTGGTATTCGTTTCTTTTCTAGTTTGTTTATGATCCTCTCGATTGTTGTTCTCATCCACGTGTAGCATGGCCTCCCTATTTTTAATTTGTTGTTGTTCAGTATTAGCGTTTCTTCAGGGTATTTGTTTTCCCTCCTAATAATCCGTTGATTTTAGCTTCAAAAATAACAATTTATCGCCAAAAATTAGTCTATCCCCTACAGAATTTCCTCAGGAATCCGAAAAAAATAGTGTTATCCACTGAAAACGGAGGCTTTAATTGTTATTTAACTTTTTCTAAACAAAATGAATTTTGCAACTTAGTTTTTTGCTTATATCTTCGCTTCTAAAACGTTCGACCCATCAATTTCTTCGTCATGAGCTCCCTTATTAGGTAGGTATAGCAAAGAACGAATCTTTCATTGTTAATAACATTTTATGGCAAAAAAACTGAAAAAATTGAATTTTTCGATCCTTGAACTTTGAAGTACTGTAGAAACAAATATAAAATTTGTATGTTAACGATATTATGAGAAATAGTACATATTTTTACCCTTAAAGCTAGGATTTTGCAGAGTGAGAGAGAAATATGCGTTTATTTTCGATTTATTGTAAATATTTAAAAAACTACACAGAGTATAGTCTTAAAACTATTTTAGATACTTGCTATTGTTCTAACGAATACAAAGATAAAAACTATATATGGTTGTATTCCTTATAGCAATGGGAAGTATCTGCAATTATTTTAAAGATTATACCATTTATGATTTTTTAAATATTTATAACAAACCGAAAATAAACGCATATTTCCATCTCACTCTGCAAAATTCTAGCCTTAATAAAATGCACTTTGTCCCGTTGCAAAACATTATTTTTTTTGCAATTAATTTATAAAAAAAAATCAAACTGCTATATTTAAAGATCAAATTAATACTTTACGGTTTTGTTTCGGTAAATACATTGTATTTGACGTACATTTACATAATCAAAAAGAATATTGCAAAAAATTTAATTTGCGACTTTTTTACGCAAATAATCAATATAGCAACTTAAACAAATGTAAATATCTCAGTGAATTTTGCATAAAATTTATTGCAACCAACGGCATTTCAATTATCATAAAAAAACAGGAATTTAAAAAAAAAAATTTGCTGCGAAGCTTTGGTGCCTAGATATGAAGAATTCACGTTTTTTGCGATTACGGCGAAATTTGAAAATATTTTTACTTGAAAATTTAACTGAATATTTCTCAAAGTGTGTTATCGCTTACAAAAAGTGCCATGTCTATATCTATATACAGTGTGTCTCACTTTTCATCACTACACCTCAATATCTCGGCCATTTGTTGATCGATTTAGATCAAATTTGGTATACTTCTTTTGCTTCAGATTGTGATTAAAAAGTTATTTAAAATTTTTTTTTCGAAATTAAATACGCCTACTATGATCAAAAAAATTTGGCAAAAATTAGGAATTTATATTAGCGATTGAGATAGGGTTTTTGTTTTTACAGAATCTTGTTCGGCATGACCTAAAACCCCTGTATACCAAATTTCGTTAAAAAATATTCATTCCTCTACAAAAAAATCATATCTAAGATTTTAATAATAATCACCCTACTATTCGAGTTATTTATTGTCGGATATTTATATAACTTGGTAGTGGTGTAATAATGACGCTAATTAAGCATTAGGACACATTTTTTATCCAAAACACTATTATGAAATGAATATGTGAAAAATGGTGGCTATTTCTTAAAATACTTAGAACTCGGCATACATCTTTGTTAACATGGAGTGCTTTGGAATGGATTTGACAATTCTTATTATTTCAATTTTATCAGCAATAATTAATTGTTGTGCAGCCAAGTTTAAGTTTAATTTGACATTCGATGCAATTGTCAAATCTATTCCAAAGCACTCCATGTTAACAAAGATATTGGTATGCTAAGTTCTAAGTTTTTTAAAAAATAGCTACAATTTTTCAAATATTCATTTCATAAAAGTGTTTTGATAAAAAATATGTCCTAATGCTTAATTAGCGTCTTTATTACAGGACTGCCAAGTTATGTAAATATCCGACAATAAATAACTCGAATAGTAGGGTGATTATTATTGAAATCTTTGATATGATTTTTTTTTAAAGGAATGAATACTTTTTAACGAAATTTGGTATACAGGGGTTTTAGGTCATGCCGAACAAGATTCTGTAAAAACAAAAACCCTATCTCAATCGCTAATATAAATTCCCAATTTTTGCCAATTTCTTTTGATCATAGTAGACGTATTTAATTTCGAAAAAGAAAATTTTAAATAACTTTTTAATCACAATCTGAAGCAAAAGATGTATACCAAATTTGATCTAAATCGATCAAGAAATGGCCGAGATATTGGGGTGTAGTAGTGAAAAGTGAGACACACGCCAGATCCCCTCCCCGCTTCACTCGAGCAGCGTACTTGGACAGTATCACCGCGGGGGCAACTTTATTTCTCTTTTTCTCGGCTAGATGGATTTTTTTTTAATTAAACTTGGAAGTAGCGGAAGTATAGTAACGTATAGTAACGACAAAACATTTTTAAAAAATTTTTATTGTTCAAACATACTTAAAATGTCATGAAACGTCGAGATTGTAAGTTTGAGCGAAAAAAAAATTATCTGTCTGGAACTTTTTTTGTGCGCACGATTACTTTACTTTTGGAATTGCATAGTTTCAACGACTTAACAGACCGCCCACAATAAAGGCGTCTACCAGTACCCTAGCAGAGGCAAAGTGTGACACGCCCCTTAATGTACATGATTGCTTGCTTCGCTCTTGCTTGCTCTTATTGCCGTACCAAATCGAACACTTTCCGATAGTGTATAAGAGAAGCTGCCTCAAAAAATTTTTTGGCATTAGCCACCCCATTACCACTCCCACCCCACTATTAAAGGGGATGAAAAAAATGTGATTTAGTATGTGTACAAGAACCAAAAACCTCAAAATATTTTCTTACTTCATCCACCCCCACTACCATCCCCTCATCACCACTCCCACCCCCCTACAGATGGGGGATATCGTTTTATGGGTTTTTAGGTACGCGATTTCAACTATTATATTACTAAAGTTCCATAAACAATTATTTCCACATACAAAATGTTTTCGTTGTGAGAGACTTGGATAGAAAATCTAGATTTGGAAGTAGTGATTCCTTGGGCAGCGATTTTTTCTCAGGTTTCCGATTCTTCGATTATTTTTCAATCATTTAATTGCGTTGCTTCATAAAATAAATATTTAAAGATTACATACAATATATTTGGTAATACATTGATGAGCATGAATAGTCTTTATTCTTATTGGGGATAAAAAAAGGATTATATTTTGTATTTAAAAATTAATCTATTGAATACACAAAATAGAGATTATTTTTCTGTCCTCATTTTTTTTTAGGTTGACTTCCTGTGTCGGACTCGCTGTCTGTTTTGTCTCGCACTTCTGTCTCTGTGTACAGACAATCATTGTCATCATTGTCATCGGGAAGGGGGATCTGCCGTCTAGCGTCAGCGCGAGCGCCAAAGATGCAATTTTCTCGATTTTTTTTTTGCCATGGCGCTTTATATATATAGACTTGGCACTTTTTCTAAGTGATAACACACACTCTGAGAAATATTCAGTTAAATTTTCGGGTAAAAATATTTTCAAATTTCGCCGCAATCGCAAAAAACGTGAATTCTTCATATCTCGGCTCCAAAGCATCGCAGCAATTTTTTTTTAAATTCGGGTTTTTTTTATGACAATTGAAATGCGTTGGTTGCAATAAATTTTATCCAAAACTAACTCAGATATTTACATTTCTTTAAGTGGCAAAATAGATTTTTTGCGTAAAAAAAGTCGCAAATTAATTTTTTTTTGCAATATTTTTTTTGATTATGTAAATGTATGTCAAATACAATGTATTTACCGAAACAGAATTGTAACATATTAATTTAATCTTTAAATATAACAGTTTGATTTTTTTTTTATAAATTAATTGCAAAAAAATAATTAATATTTTGCAATGGGATAATGTGCATTTTATTAAAGGTAAAAATATGTACTATTTTTTATAATATCGTTAACATACAGATTTTATATTTGTTTCTACAGTACTTCAAATTCGAGGATCGAAAAATTCAATTATTTCAGTTTTTTGCCATAAAATATTATTCAACAATCAAAGATTCGTCCTTTGCGTATACGTACCTTATAGGGGATCTCATGACGAAGAAATTGACGGGTCTACGACCTTTAGAAGCGAAGATATAAGCAAAAAATTAAGTTGCAAAATTCATTTTGTTTACAAAAAGTTAAATAACGATTAAAGACGCCGTTTTCAGTGGTCAACACTATTTTTTTCGTATTCCTGAGGAAATTGTGTAGGTTGTAGACTAATTTTTAGCTAGTCCCAAAATTTTCCGAAATATTTTCCTAATATCACCGGACTATAATAACGTTTTATGTCACTGCTTTCGGCTTGTTGTTTTTGCGAGTAGTTGGATGATGTTGGCTTTTGTCGTTGCCGCCTTCTTAACTCCATATGTCATCGTGAGTTGATTTTGGGGAGGGGTATGTGTATGGTTGTATTCCATTTTGTAGACAGGGGTGTGATTTCCATCCATACTCGCAGGTGATAATTTCTACGATTTGCTCTTTAGCCTTTCCGGTCCATAGTGTTTTAACTCGACTATCTACTGTCTACACTAGATGCGGTATTTTTTTTAGCTTTAGTTCTTATTCCTAGCAGTTGGTTCTTTGATGGTGGTTTGTCCAAGAATCAGTGGCCTGTTTCTTTTATTAGTTTTGTGCGTTCTTTTATTGTGTTTTCTGCTCCTCCAGCTTCTTGGTCCAATATTGCAGTGATATGTATTATGTTATGATATGTTCTTTTGCTGATATTATTGTTTTTTCTATATTTTTTCACATGTCTAAAGGTTTGGTTTAGTCGTTGTCCTATTAGAAGTGTATGTTTTCAAATTATACTCTACATTTTTCCTCGCCATGGTTTCTCTCCTACTCTCTTTTTTCCTTCAGTGCTTCTTTTTGTTTTTCGTTTGTTTCACGTCCGGTGTTGTTTGTCTGTAGCCTGCATCTTTCTCAGCTATTCAACTTGTTTCTTTTTTCTTCCTTGTTGGGCTCATAGATGACCTGTCCCTTTTTAACGCTCTTCTTGCCGCAATTTTTTTTTTAACTCATTGATGTCCAGTCTAATTCTTCTCCTCTCAGTTGTTTTCCTATTTCTTCAGAGTAGTTGTTCTGGGAATCTTCATGCCGTAGTAGCCCAAGTAGCACACTTAATTCCTTAAGAGAATAAAAATATTGGGAATAAGCCTCTAGAGGTCTAGAAGAGGTCTATGAATGGCAAATGTCAGATTATTTTAGGATAAACCAATATCTCGCACAGAAATCAAAACAGCCTTAAGTATAGAATCCTGTAAGCAGATTTTTGCCTACCATATAAGTCCTGGAGTACTCTTTAGGATATCTTATCGCTTACCAGTATAAATTCTTACAGGATTTCTATTAGATGTACCGCATCAATCCTGCAAGCATATTTTTGACTTCTTGATGAAATTTCTCTAATAAATCTTTAGGGTATCTTATTGCTTTCCAATATAAAGGGTACTGACGACATTCCTATAGGATTTCTATTAGATGTACCATCAAATACTTCTTATAGAATTACCCAGCGGCAGCTGGTGAAATTTTGGTTAGCCAAAATCTCATTATTGAGGCATCAGACTCAAACCAAAGATTAGAGTAGTGATGGGACTATCCGGATGAAAATTGTAGAAGTATCCGATTATTGAAATACTCGGAACACTCCGATTATTAGAAAATCATCCGAATAATATCGTTTGGATGATTTTTACTGCCCGTTGCTCAGTGTTCAGTGGTCAGTCAGCGACCGATGCTTCGCGAGTACAGATGACATGACATTCCGATGTTGAGTTCCAAGTTAGCCGAGATTCCGAATTATTTACCACTTATCAGTTTCCGAAATCGTTGTAAATTGTTTTTTTCTTACATGTGTTAAGTTTTTTATTTATTTTATGATTGTTCGACTCTTTTGGAGACAAACGCGTCAAAATTTGTCTAAGAAATGTTTTAGATTTTCTGTAACAACGAGCAAGTAGATAAAGTAAAGTAAAAATTAAAAATTATTGAGGAATTATTTACTTGTAAAAAGTATGTGTTTGTTATTAATAAAAATAAAAAATACAAGAACGTATCCGTTTTCTATTCTCGACTGTTTCCACTAGTTCCTGCATGTATACGATGTCACTACTCTGCACTATAATTTAATACATTTATAGTGCTTCACCTCAAGTGGGATTCGAGGTACCTACTTGTCACCATGTATTGGCACTCGTATATCAAATGGACGATTTTAAGCAATATTACATCTGAACGCTTCACTGGTATTAATTAAATATCAACTATATAACCTAACTGTTGTTGTGCTAATATTGTAATTGTAATTTGACAGTGTATTTATAGCTACTCTAAGTGCCTTTGAACAATAAATTATATTATGGTGACAGTGTTTAGTGTGCCTAAAATGGTATAGTTTTGCATTTTGGCATGGTTACAACTGATACCAATCTATGAATTTATTTCTGTAACCATTACATGGTGTATCCATCGATTTCCAGCAGTTACTGTAAGTACAAAAACAATTATATTTCTCCATTGTATCTGGAGGCGACTTGCAGTGTCTAAGGGCTATATTCCCTTAATTTCATCCGTAATCGTAGTTGTGAACGCTATACGTCATGGGCGGATCCAGGAGCTCCCTAAGGGGGGGGGGCACTTGCACAAATTGACAAATATTGAAAAGTACCTGATAAAAACCCAAGTAGCAAAATAAATAATTTATTTTGTAGTAGGTTATACAACCTTTATAAAATCACTTTGCTACTTGGGAACGGTGTAAAAAAACATATGCTGGGTGACTTCGACAAAGCGACGCAGCCGGACCGGACGTTTCTGATTTTTGCACAGCACAAGGAAGGCCCAAAGGGGGGCAATTGCACCCCTTGGATCCGCGCCTGCTATACTTGGCGTCAAAAATTTAATTCATATGACATTATTGGGACTGTTTATATAATTTAGTAAATTCTCATGATTATAAAACTCAATTTGCTGGTGAATTAGCTTATAGAAAAATAGAGTGGAGGTTTATTATTATTATTATTAATCCACCATCCACTCCTCATTTTGGTGGTATATCGGAAGCCAATGTTAAGTCAGTTAAAATGCATCTTTATAAGGTAATTGGTGAACAAATATGATCCTATGAGGAATTTTACACTTTAATAACGCAATTCTCGCCTGGTTTGCGTTCTTAGTTCTGTTTCTGCGGTGCCAATAGCACTTACGCCTGCGCATTTTCTAAATTTTCTCCTCTGCAAAGTTTGCCAACTCCAGACTTAACGAAAGAACCATTGAATCGTTTTCAATTAATTGATCGAATGGTTCCAGATTATTGGCGTCGTTGGAATTTAGAATATTTAACTACCCTGCAGGTGACAGATCTAAAAAAATAGAACTCGATATGGTGATAGTCCTAAAACAAGACGGGACCCAACCTTTACACTGGCCTTTAGGGCTTGTGAAAGAAACTTTTCCTAATAAAAATTGCGTAACTAGAGTCGTTTCAGTAAGAACTAAACAAGGACTTTTAAACGTCCTGTTGTAAAAGTTCGCCCACTTCCTACACAATAAATATTTAGCTTAATTTAAATATGGTGTAGTTAGTTATAGGTAGTCATTATTTTATTTTTATTGGTATTTAAATTTAAAATTTAGTTTAGTTTCTCTGTCGCATACATTGGTCTGAAAAATAATCTGAAAAATAATCTGAAAAATAATCTTTCAGGGGCGGAGGGATGTTTGGGCCATGTATAATTAATTTCAAATTATATCTAAGTAGTTAACTTTTATTCAAATGATATTTGGGTAGCTTAAAAATAGATGTCACTCATGTGTTAAAATTTAATTCATTCTGTTCGAATTTTTATATAATTTTTTGTAGTCAGGTAGATAGATAGTTTCTCTAGAGGGAGAGTAATTTTGCATTCTGAATATTGTAGCCAGTTTTACCAAATTGAGTGTGTTTGTGTATTTTGCGTACATGCGATATCTTTCCCATTATTCCTTTTAACATTTTCAATTGCAACGCAAGTGAAAGTGCATCACGCCAACTGCTGGATTTGGTAAGATTTTCTTTAGTTATAGCATATATTTCTTTAGATATATTTAGCATTATTTCTGTACTTTCTGTACATAAGAGGTTTTTAACCTTTGACAAATTAAGTAGGGTTTTTTACATTCTTTTCCCTACACATTTCAATCTTACATAAATCATAACCAATACAAAATAGACCGATTTTATTTGAAGTAACAACATAAATAACACAAATTCGGTTGAGCTCCAAGAAGACCGTTTCAAAAAATTAAAATCACATAATCTGAATGTCACCTGCCACAACATCGTCCTCTGACTCTGCGTGCAGTTTGCGTTCATTGTAACGTAGATATATTTATAGATTGTACAATTAGCCCTTGTCAATGAACGTTCAATAAGGAGGTCTAGAGGGAAATGCCGAGATCACAATTTTTAACTTGAGGGCTGTGTTTGGACTATTTAGGAGGTAAATATGCCAAAAGTCCCCGAACATGGGAGGTGCGGGGGTGTAAGAGGGCGCGAAGAAGGTCCCGGTTTTTGGTTTATCGCTCATATCTCGAAAACGGTTAGCCATAATCAAAAAGTGGCTATATGCAAAATTAAAACTGACTAAATTTTCTACAATAATGTTTCTATTAATTTTTGTCGCATATGTTATTGTTCAGTAATGGATTGTATATCTTTTAACTGTATTCCAACTTTATTATAAATGTATTATAAATTGAAAAAAAAATTTAATAATCATCGTGGAAAAAAATTTGTTGTACAGATATCCGTTTCATAGCAGACTGAACTCAAATATCGAATATAAAATGTCTTTGTGTCTGTAACTGTGTGTGTGCGCGTGTATATGTATGTATGTATACCATTTCTTGTAAACACGATAACTTCTGTTAGACTTAAAATATTTAATTACAATTTGAAACATATGTAAAACAGCATAGTACAATAATCCCAATTGAAATTGGGCCGTATCTGTAATACATGGTCATAACTAGAGGCCTACAAACTCTGACTCTTACGTAAAATAGGTTTTATTTTAATTTCAGAGCAAAATGAGTTTTTTTGATTAAGCATACAAAATATGAAGATGTACAAGATTTATAAACTGTAATATACTGGGTGTATGTTAGGTTCAAACCAACTTTATTTAAATTAGATGATATATCAATGTTATCCTAAAATTTGGAACATAGTGTTTTTAGTAAGATTATTATGTTGTGAGAGTTTGTAGGCCACGTATTACAGATATGGTCCAAGTTCAATAGGGATTATTGTACTATGCTGTTTCACATATGTTCCAAATTGTAATTAAATATTTAAGTCTAACAGAAGCTATCGTGTTTACAAGAAACGGTATACATACATACATATACACGGACACACATACTTACAGACACAAAGATATTTTTTATTCGATATTTGATTTCAGTCTGCTATGAGACGGATATTTGTACAAACAATTTTTTTCTACGATGATTATTAAAATTTTTTTCAATTTAATAATAATAATAATAATATAGTTGGAATACAGTTAAAAGATATACAATCCAATACTGAACCATAACAGATACGACAAAAATTAATAGAAACATTATTGTAGAAAATTTAGTCAGCTTTAATTTTGCCAATTTTTGATTATGGCTAACCGTTTTCGAGATATGAGTGAAAAACCAAAAATCGGGACCGTCTTCGCGCCCCCTTGCACCCCCCGCACCACCTATGTTCGGGGACTTTTGATATGTGTACCTCCTAAATAGTCCAAACACAGCCCCCAAGTCAAAAATTGTGATCTCGGCATTTCCCTCTAGAAACCATTCATTGACAGGACTAAATGAAAATAAATGATATACCTTTGACATGTGAACCATAGTTAAATAAAATAAAAAGATAGTAATTTGGTAATTTGGCCATAGCGGTGGTTAAAGTGAGGATTCCCCTACGAAAATCAGCGGTTCAAGCTCTGAGCGATATAAAGTTTCTTTTATTTCTAAAATGTTATAAATAAATTATTTTTATCACCGTTGTAAATTATGGTCCAAAAACTACAATTAAACAGAGAAAAAATCTTTTCGCAACCAAATGGCAATTTTTTTATAAAGCTTCAAAAAATTTTCAGAAATCCCGTTCTTCAGGGAAAATAACAAATATTTTTAATTTGAAAATTTCTATAACAGTTTGCTCCTACAAGACATATTATTTCACCAAGTTTCATTAAAAAAAGATTAATTATTTTTTTAGTAATTCCGGTTTAAGCATGTAAAATTAGAAACTGTTTATTTTTATTTTTTTGCAAAAAAAACGAATGACATAGGATTTGGATCTATGCAGTATTATTCATAAATTATTTACAAACATTTTCATTTTCAGTTTGGCCTGATTCGACGAACAGAACCCGAGGAGTTATTAAAAATAAACGGGATGGAAACAAATTTTTCAAAATCAAAACTTAATTTCCAAGAAACGCTCACCTCCCAGATTGGACAAAACTTTACTGTAACTCCCTGATAAAATACATATTGCGCTTTTAGAGAAAAATTGACCCTCTAAACAATCGTTGAAATCGTGTCTTTAATGCTTATTTGATCAGCATATTATATTGCAGTTTCGATATCTTGTACATGTTCGTGTTTTGGTAACATTTTGATCTAAAATTTTCGTAAAATAGTTTATAACAAAACTGATAATTTTCACTCTTCTTGCGATAGCCCAATTTCTATAGGGAGTATTCTACCATGCTATTCTACATATATCCCAAATATGAAATAGATATAAAAACAATCATGTTCACGAGAAACGATCTACAGATACACATAAGTACGCGCATACATAGACAGCACACAAATATACACAAACATACATACATACATTTTCTGTTCCATATTTGAATTCAGGGTCTCACAATTTTTTTTCTACGATGATTAATAAAACCTTTTGGGTTATAATATACCTAGTAGATTAAATCAAAAAGATATAATAATAAAACAAACATATTTTGGTATTTTTATTAAGTACACTTATAACTTTACAATAAATAATATAATATTACTCTTTCCTAATTCTACATAAAAAAACAGCATTCACTTCATAAAAGTGTATTATTGTAAAACATAACAAATAATAATGTGGCAAGGATATGAAAAAATGAAGTACGTATCGTTTTCAGTTTGTTGACTAAGTCACATTTATTTTACCTAAGCTAAAATAAATTAGAGTTGGTACTAAATAAATACTATACTAATTTATGTACATTCTGGCGTTGACATACAGGGTAATTCACATAAAATTCCTCAGGCAATTTCCGTGGTAACGAAAAGAGATATTCAAATTCTGTAAAAGCCAGTCGTTGGGTATTCTTCTTGACTTTATTTTGTCTTTCAAATATTGTCAATGACAGTAGCGTCTGCGGACTAATGGAGTAATCAGGTGGCCAGCACGATCACCTGACATAACTTCATTAGATGTCTTCTTATAGCGACATTTAAAAAAATTAGTGTACAGTGAGTCAATCGATGATATGGCAGACCTATACAATAAAATATATGCAAGTGTTGCCACAGTAGACAGAAATACCTAATTAAAAGATTTAACATGTGTATCCATGATGGAGGAAACAATTTTGAACATTTGCTTTAAAAATAAATGTGTACATATTTTATTTAAACGTCAACATAAATTACTACACAACCTACTTGACTTTACATTATTAAATTAGACTTAGGGGTCACTGGTTTAAGTAACAATAAAGATGCAGAGCTCAATAGGCTGGGACCAATCACAAGGGTTCATATTCATTATTCAACAGTTTTCGCAATAGACTATTTAAAGTTCAGAAAGATCGGGTGTGCCATAACTCAATTCAATCTGTCATAATAAGGAGGTCATCGATTTCGCCGAAAGTCAAAAAATGTCACTTTTCGTACGCTCCTGTAGGTTCGAATTATCGATTTCGCCGGTGCGATTCACGATGTGCATCACTTGCAATTTTTCCTCTTTTCATAATGATATAGTATGGCCCTTAGACTCATATTTAAAAACGATCTGAACGTTCAAAAATTTCGTGTTTCGCCTTCTTTGCAGATTGCGAAAACGGACACCTCAACAGGGTGTTTGTCAAATAAATCGAAAAGTATCACTCCTAGCAAAAAAATTAAAATCTCCAAGGTAAAAATCATAAACCGAGAAACAATTTACTGTTCGTCATCACTCTCCATAACTTTTTGTTTTTTTTTTGGAGATATGCAGGTTTAAAAATGGAGAAAACATTTTAAGTCAAAATACCTCTTTAAAAGTTAAATATCTCAGAAATTAAAGCACTTGTGCCAAAAATATTAAGAAATCAAATTAAAGATTACAATTTCTTTTTCCTGTTTTAAAAAATAAAGAAGTTATGACCGATACAATGTGCGTCTTCGCATTTTTCCCAAAAAATCTCGTCATTTGTCGGCAAATTTACCTTAAATTGCAATTTTCTGTTGAGCAGTCGTAGAAAAAATAATATAGTATTCCACTTGCGTGTAATGGCTATTATTCTCTCGCCTTTGGCTCGTGCCGTAAACGTCATTCTCTTAAGTAATACTATCATTACACGCTCGTTGAATAATATACTATTGCACTTCAGTGTCATCTTTGTACAGCCATTTGAAAAATTGCGAATTACTTTAAGTTAAATCTATTATATCTTTTAGCGAATTTTGATTTCCTTGTTAGTTATCAAATAGTCGACTGGGGATTTTTTTGCTCTATCTTGAGAACCATTGATTTTTATAGGAAAGTGTTTACCTACTACAAAAAGTACTTAGAATTAAACATACTTTAATAATTTTATACTTCCAAAGTTCTTGTCATTGCCAACATTAGAAAGACAAAATAAAGTTACAAAGAATATCTACCTACTGAATTTACAGAATTCGAATATATCTCCATTACCACGGAAACTGTCTGGGGAGTTTTATGTGAATCACCCTCTATACAGGGTGTACCATATAAAACTAGAAAGTCCAATGTCTCGCACAAAGGGGACACATTTTGTTTGAAAATTCCCACTTTAGTAGCAGTGGCAACGTTTAGTTTCTTTGAATATCAATCCATAATTTTTATCATATTATGATCAACTTGTAATTTTAATGTGTCAACTCGAATGAAATTGAAGCCGCATTAGAGTGTTTTTAACCCATTTCGAAAAGGAAGTTCCCAGTTCTCGCATGTCTCGTCTGCATGCATCATAACGGTCATAACCTCTAAACTATGGCCCCATATCAATGCGGTATTCATTAATGTTACGGTTATCAGTAGGAAAAGCTGTCATCGCGACCACAAGATAGATGGGTAGACAGAAAGAAGAAATACAAATTTTAAAAGTGGTTTTAAATATCACCACCATTTGTTGGAAGCAACATGTATAAGGACACTTTTTAATATTCACCGCTCTATGTCTATTGGTAGAAGGAAATTATTAGAAAAGTTTTTTTTTAAATTTGTAATTTACATTTTGTAGCATTACATTATTTTCTTTATCATGACCATTCCTTTTTCATTTAATATAGGTTTTCAGGATTCTATTTTAATAACTTTTAAACTTTTTATAAATAAATCATAAATAAACAAACTACAACTAAATCAACTTAAAATAAAAGTGAGGTTACAAAAACACCGAGATTTTACCGAAATTTCAACTCAAAATGTGGATGTGGTGCCTCACCGGTTAATTTTGAAACGACTAGGCGGGATCCGGTTGAGATCGGTGTACTCACCCGGTGAATATTAAAAAGTACCCATAATAAACATGTGAACTTATTACTTAACTTTTAAAAATACCGAATAGATGAATCTTAGTGTTCAGTAAAAGGCAAACCCTGTCAGGAGTTCACCTCTTGACCTTTTGCAATAAAAAAAACGAACATTTTCTTTTTTTTTTAAATTAACCTTCCTTAAAAATGGTCAATAAAAATGGTAAAATAAAATTTCACCCAGCCATCCGGATATCTTATTACCTGATATTGATATTAATGTGTCAAAATAAAAATAAGATAACCATGCATGTTTTTAACCGTCGCCAATATCAATATTAGGTAATATAGTTGAATTAAGCGGGATACTATGTAAAATTTTATTTCATAATTTGAAAAAAAATTAAACTTAAACAAGTTATTAAAAAACAACATACCTAACAACGAAGAGATTCATCTTTACCTCCAAATTATCCTGACACTACAAGATTTAGAATCCCAGAAAAAAATCCATGTGGATCAAAATCTATGTACATTGTGGTCATTAGTTTTTGTCGGTGAATGTATTCACCTTACAATTTTTTTGAAGAAAAGTTCGTAAATCATATACAGTGTGTACCACTTTTCACGGTAACACCTTCGTAGCTCAGTTATTAGTCATTCAATTTCAACCAAATTTGGATCGACTTCAAAGACTTTTACTATATCTTTTTGAGTAAAACAAAAGTTGCTTCAGTCATTCACAAGCATTTTTATTAAGAAAAAAAAAATTGGCAGGTTTTTCAATTTCTATGATATTTGAAAGTATTGATGGCACTGGGTGGTAGAAAAAGTGAATTTTAATAGAAAATGAAGGCTGGCTTTTTCGAAATACAATTCGTTTCCAAGTTATTAATTATTTAATATTTAAAAAATTTAATATTAGGAGGTTATAATTCGAAAACCATAAATCAAAATGTCGTTAAATTTTAGATATAGAGGTTCTAAGGCATATTGATCAATAATATTGCATTAGTTCTCCAATAAAAAAATGCCTAATATGACTTTTCGAAAAATGGACTCTTTTTTCTTAACAAAAATGCATATTAATGATTGAAATGGGTTTTATCTACTCAAAAGAGATATAGTAAATGTCTTTGATTACGATCCAAATTTGGTTGAAATTGGATGGCTAATTATTGGAACTACGAAGGCATTACCGTGAAGAGTGGGACACATTGTATACTATATTCCTTTAAAAGAAAATTGCAGTTAATGATACTAAAACCACATTTTATTGAAGAGAAAAGCAACAGCAATTATATACACTCCCGACATAAATCAATGAACCCAGGATACATCAATTTTGAATGACATGACTTCTTTGCGTTCTTTTTCCAATAAAAAATGCTTGCATATCTTATACTAATTGAGACGCCACATCGAAATCATTGCTACTAAAATGACAATCTTGTAAGAGGAGTCGCCCTAGTTGCCTAGTTTTACCTATTGATCTCGAAATATTATCACTGGTAATTTTATAGGGGAGACCCTGTGTTTCATTTATCTGCAATATAATGAGCATGATGACAATCTGTAAAATCAAATTAAAATACGCAGATTGAACAGATTTACAAAGAAGGCAATTACGAGAGAGATAATTCTAAACTATATTTCTCACCTTTTTCATGGTGACATATCTTCCAGGAAGTTTTGTACATATTGCTCAGAAAAAAATATTATTTGAAATACTTACAGACTTTCGTTCGATTTACTGTATCTGCTTAATTTATTTATTATAGATGCCCGTCGCTATGGCTGATGCCAAAAAAATTTTGGGACATTGGCTTCCCGTACATCACTAAATTCCAATTTTATGCATTCTCAATTGTCTGCTTTAGCTCCATTTACGCCCCAACCTTTCAACAGAATAAGATCAAAATATAGTCTAGTTTTTAAAATTTATTTATTTAATGTCGGCCTATTTCCGCTACCAAGGCCTATTCACCGACGCGACGCCATGGAGCTACTCCCAACCTGAAAATTTTGCCGAACTTCTTCTCTGTCGAAGAGTAGGGATCTTTTATTTGCCTAACATTTAATAGACATGGAAGCGACTGCTTTACATCCCCTACGTAATCCTCGTCTCAAGTTACATAGCTTCTACGTATACACTGACATACAAGCTGCTAGAAGTTGGGACGAAATCGTCGTGTTTCCCCAGATGGGTTAACTCATCCAAGTACTAACCGCAATGAACGTTGTTTTAATGTAAGTATCGAAATACGTGTACATTCAAGACGTCTCTACGTTCGCCCCTACATAATCTAGTTCCAGATCTCATTATAATACATACGTGTACCAAATTTCAAGTCAATGGCATAAACGGTTTCAGAATAATGTGAGCACAAAAAAAGAGAAAGTTTCAGACACACAGACAGACAGACAGACACAATTTTTTTTTTGCTCAAACTTAAAATCTCGACGTTTCATGATATTCTAATCCTGTTTGAACTAATTTATTTTGTTTTATGATTAGTATACTTCCACTCCACTACTAGTACAGTAACTAGAGGTTTTAACTTCGGAATAATGTCATACTGAACGTATTTCGTTCATTTTATAATAGTAAATGCTTCACAGAAAAGTTTCTATATTGTTAATTTATAAGGGGTGGATGCCACTCCTTGTCAGGGGGTGGCACTTAAAAAAATATATATATATTTATTGGAGCTGAAAAAGAATCGGATTTTCTATGCAATTTTTCACATGAATTGATAGTTTTTAAGTTATAACGATTTCAAAATTGCGACTTTTATATATGACAAAAAAAAAAAATTTTAAACAGGAGTCCCTAGACCTAGGGGGGGCAACCGAATTTTGAAAAAATATTTCGCAAACTTTTACGGGTCGTTAAAGAAGTGCTTCTCTAGATGTTATTTGCCATATTTCGTATGGGTCCCATGCGCCACAGGCGAGAAAAAAATTATTGAAGTTTCACCAGCCGCCACTGAGTATCTCAGAAATTGTGACACCTACATCAAGCACGCTAAGAAATGAAATTAAAGACAATTAATTGCGCTTTCAAATGTAACATAAGAAATAAAGTTGTGACGGAAAAATGTCCATATTTATATTTTTTTATATAAAAAGGTCGCCATTTTGTTAATCTAATTAGACAGTAATTCAAAAAAATTATCCCAAATACAGTTTTTCGTTAAAATGTAGCATTACCTAGATGTTCAATTTTTTTGCTTATTTAAAGCACTTGTAATTTCGAAAAAACTTAAAATTTTTATTTTTTGCAAATTGCTCAATAAATATTAGTTTTACCGAAAAAATGATAGAGACCAAACAAAATCAACAAAAGATCATATTATGATCACATCTCTAATAATTGTTAAAATTATAAGTAGAGAATAAGATAAAACAAGAATATAAAACTTAAAAAAAGATAATAAAAAAATTCAACTGTACAAGTCCTTGTTAAGTTACATTACTTCTCAAATTACCATAATTTACTATGTTGTAGAAAATGCTATCGATTAAAAACTGTTTTTGTCTGTTTTTAAATTTTTAATAAATATATCGTAGTTGCGATGATCAGAACATATTTTAAAAAATAAATGACAAAATGTTATAGTGAATTATCTATTTTATTCCTTTTTACTTACCAGAATTAAAACGAGAAATTAATATTAACACCTTACCCCATTTATATCCTATAATTTAAATTTTTAAAATTTGACTTCAGATTCGTAATCAACACCAGAAACCTATACGCATAAATTAAAACGCGAAATCAAGCAGTTTGTTACATTTGCCCAATTTCCCTCCGCCATATCGGATCCGCTATTTTCAATTTTTAAATTTTGACTTCAGACTCATAATTAACGACCCCGAAAACCTACATGCATAAATTAAAACGCAAAATCAAGCAATTTATTACGTTTGCAACGTTTCCCTCCGCCATATTGGAGTCACCGTTTTCAGTTTTTAATTTTCACTTCATATTCGTAATTAGCGACCCCAAAAACTTATAAGCATAAATTAGAATGCGAAATCAAGCAATTCTTTACATTTTGCCTCATTTCCGTCCGCTATATTGAACCCGTCAGTTTTTATTTTAACTTAAAATTCGTAATCATCGACCCCAAAAACATAAATATTGCATTTCAAAAATTGATAATCAATACTTTTTCATATATTATTATTTTTTATTTAGGGGTTGAAAATCACCCCTAAATCAAATCGGGGGTGAGAGCAAGCGCCGGAACCATATAGAAACTGAAGATGATACCTTTTACTACAAGAATCATCCATAAAAAATATCATTCAATATGAGATTATTCCGAAGTTTTGCATATTTTTTACCTCTAGGTACTGTACTATACATGGTAGTGGACGTAATTAAAGTCTTAGAAGGATATTTTTAAAGATTAATATATTGATATTAAAATGTTCATTTAACCTCCAATAAACTGTTAAGGCCTATCTTGAATAATTGCCAATTTTGAAATTACCTTTGTTACCTGACACATTTTGCCTTACCTTTTTAACACGCTTTTATTATTACATTTAGACGCTGATATATCATATTAAGAAATTGAAAATTTATAGGTATGCATTTAATTTAAATATTATATAATTGTATTTATGGCTGAATCGTTTGTTCCCACGTGATATACATATAATAACGAAATAAATTACCATACAACTACCTACAGCTTTCATATAAAAAAAAACTGTATGATACTCCAAGCGAGACAGGAGAATTATATTTTTAGTTGCGTCTTACCATTTTATGCGAAATAAATATCTCTTTGTGTAATGTCTCCACTTTTTATATAACAATATGACATTTACAAAATGTTACTATTTATGTATTACGAACATTTACGTCATATTAAATCTGCTTTCCATAATTATGGTAAATATAAATTTTTATTAATGACACCTTCTTGGTTAATATCTGTTCATCTTTTAATTGCGTAGGTACACCAATTTCTCTTTTCGTACTATTTCTACATTTTAATAGTGCAAGTACCTATTTTTCATCTTCCTGCTTGCGCCCATTATAAGCAGATATTTAAAATACAAATTAATGTGTAAAATGGCACCTGCTGTTATTACTAATTAATATTTAACAAAAAACCAACATAGCATTATTCTCAAGTCTTATATTTTATTTGTGAATAGATGTTTACAAAATAGTTTGTCCTCTATACTTATTAAATTAATATTGTTACATAGGTACCTACTGAAGAGCGTATCTGTCCCTGTGATAATATTTTTTTAAATTTAAATAAAGTACAAATTGTTGGCAAGAGGTTTCTTTTGGAGCCTGGTAGCCCCAAATGGCGTATTATTAAACATCCAAAAAGTTCGAAGAAAAATAATTGGGATAACACCATCAAATTAGAGGTGAAAAGAAAATTACTAAAAGTAATGATTTTAGCGAAAAATATCTTTAAGGTATATTTAAAACTCATTAAATTACCTTTCATTTAATTTCTTTCTATTTGCTTAAAAATTGGCTGAGATGGTATTTATAAAAATATTTTCGTTCCTTTTCAGTAATTCAATTTTAACGCGAGTTTTTCATCATTTTCTCTAAAACTAAGGGCCCTATAAGAAAATGTTAAATGCGTTTTAGTTTAAAAGCTTATGTAATTCCCTACCATTTGGTTTTTTGGTTATTCCTTTATAACCAAACGTGACTAAGTTATGGCGAGCTTTTGTAAAACAGGACGTTTTCTTAAAAATCGAAATAGCTAATTTGTTCGGAGAAAAAAATTATATAATTCTCATTGTAGCTTTTAAGAGCATAAATATGGTGACCTATATTATATTCATTAAAAATAATTTATAACCTAAAAGATCGATTTTTTAGTAAAAATGTAGTGTCCCCGGGTGGCGTACAACACACTTGTAAACTTTCTTATTTTTGATTTGCCGAGAAAAAGTCATTCTTTATAAAAAGTTTTGCTTGTCTTAGGAAGTCATAAACAGTTTAATTCAGTAATATAACAGTTAATATTTTAATATATCGGACAAAATTCATAAAGTTTTGAAAATGGGTAGAAATGTTAAGGATAGCATAAGAATTACTAGACCGAAAAGTTCCCACACCTAAATAGTGTACTTCATCTCCTAGGAGGTCGTTTCCACCCCCATTTTGAGGTTTTCTAGATTATCTTGGGAACGGTGCACTTTTTGATAAAATTACCTATATACAAAATTATTCCTTATAAAATTCTCTATCAAAAATGCCTTTACAATTGTTTTCATAAAATTAATAGTACCGTGGGAAATAAGGCGCAGACATAAGGTTAACACAATAAATTGTAATCTTTACTATAATCTACTTTAAAGTTCAATGCTTCAAAGCAGTACTAAACTTCACTTAAAATTATAATAAATGTAGCGCTTCCACTCTCTCACCTCTAAAAAATATCGCAATTTTTAAAGAATTATTTGCACAATTCATTCGAGTCTGGAGTTAAAAACGTGCTTTAGTTTTGAACTGGCTTCAGTACCTCTTTGCCTTTTCGATGACAAAGGTCTAATGAGAAAAACTAACAACGCAACTTTATACCAGATTATTAATACTGTTCCAGAACGAGACCATATTTTCGAAAATAGTGAGTATGTGACTGATGGAGGATACTTGCTTCGCCGCGTAATATGGCAAAAAAAAGGAGGTTTTATAACGTTTACAACGCTTACGTTAGTTACATAAGAAAACATTACGGTCATAGAGTAACTGTCGTGTTCGATGGTTATTTGGATAATATAAATAGAACGAAGAGCCTAGAACAACAAAGACGGGTACTGCAAAGAACCTGCCTTGAAATTATATTTGATGAAAACACTGTTGTTTCTGAAACTCAGCAGAAGTTCCTTAGTAATTTGTTTAACAAAGAATGTTTTTTGATGGCAGAACTAGTGAAAAAATTTAGGAATGAACGAATCGAGGTGTTTGTTGCTGCGGATTATGCCAATTTGTTAATAGTACAAACTGCTATTGAAAAATGTTATAAGTGCGACACAGCTGTTATCGTAGGGCAAGATATTGACCTGCTAGTCCTTCTTATTGCTGTTTCTCCCTCTGGCAAAGACATTAAATTTTTAAAAGAAAAACAGGGTAATACCAGCAAAAGGATTTACAGTTACCGAGATTTACAATCCTCAACTTTTTTAAAAAACTGTAAAGAAACAATATTATTTGTACATGCCATTAGCGGTTGCCACACAACCTCAACGTTTCTTCCAAAGAAAAAGCTAGTCATGAAGAAATTGTAGACTTGTTGGTAAAGCGAACAATACTGTAAACTGTAATGTTATCAAAACTATCACCAACTTCTGCTGCTACTCGGCAACACACATATCGCGTATTTTACCAAATTCAAACATGGAAAATCGGTACGCTAGAAGCTACTGATTGGGAATGGAAAAAAGTCGGCGGTATATTAAGCCAAATTATGACAACAAAAGAACTAGCTCCAGAATCGGTTTTAACACTAATTTCTTGTTCCTGCAAATTAGGATGCGAAAACAAAGTTCTACAGTTACAGAAGCGCAGGCTTACGTTGCTCCACAATGTGTTACCATAGCCGGACAAGCATGCATGAATGTCGAATCTATGGAAGACGACGAAGATTAATTAACGCAGGCAACCTTCTGATAATTAATTATAATATTCTCGCTTCTTTAAAAATTGCGATATCTTTTAGGGGTGAGAGGGTGGAAGCCCGACATTTATTATAATTTTAAGTGTAGTAGCTATACTGCTTTTGCGTTAAGCATTGAACTTTAAAGTAGATTATAGCAAAGATTTAACCAACCCTCATGTGTGCGCCTTATTTCCCACGGTACTATTAATTTTATGAAAAAAACTTTAGAGACGTTTTTGAAACAGAATTTTGTAAGGAATAATTTCGTATATAGGTATTTTCATCAAAAAGTGCTCCGTTCCCGAAATAATCTAGAAAACCTCAAAATGGGGGTGGAAATGACGTCCTAGGGGATGAAGCACACTATTTAGGGGTGGGAACTGTTCGGTTTAATAATTCTTATGCTATCCTTGACATTTTTACCAATTTTCAAAACTTTATGAATTTTGTCCGACACAAGTCGTTATATTACTGAACTAGTTGTCAAACTTAAGATAAATTAAACGGGGTATTCTGAAAATAAAAAAAAAATGAAATCGATTTTAAGCAACTAATTTTTTCTAACATTTTTATTGCAAATTTTATTTGACAAAGTTTTTTCAATTATGAAGAAACGCTTAAATACGGAGTTTAGTTGCAAAATAAGGAAATAACAATTAAAAAAAACATTTTATTCAACTAAGTTGAAAACTATTCTACATGTAGACCTCCTACTAATACACATTCCAGTGGAAGTATAGTAACGACAAAAAAATTTTAAAAAATATTTATTGTTCAAATAGGCTTAGAATGTCGTGAAACGTCGAGGTTTTAAGTTTGAGCGAAAAAGAAAATTTCTGTCTGTCTGTCGGTCTGTCTGTCGGTCTGTCTGTCTGTAACTTTTTTGTGCGCACGTTTACTCTGGAACCGTTTGAGATATTGACTTGAAATTTGGTACACATATGTACTTTAACAAGATCTAGAACTAGATTATATTTTCATCTTGGTCCGTCGAAGGGGGGTAAACTGGTGTAAATTTGGGATACATAGATAAATTAAGCAGGTAAGAGTCCATAAACCTGGTATTTAGTATATACAAGAGAAGCTAAGGTCTCAAAAAAAATTTTGTCATTAACCACCCCCATTACCTTTATTAAAGGGGATGAAGAAAAATGTGATTTAGTGTGTGTACAAGAACCAAAAACCTCAAAATATTTTTTTACTTCATCCACCACCACTACCACCCCCACCCCCGATCACCACCCTCATCCCACTACCGATATGGGGTATCGTTTTATGGGTTTTTGGGGTAGAGGATTTCAAATAATATATTATTGAAGGTCCATAAACAATTATTTCTACATACAAAATTTTTTCGTTGTGAGTGACTTGGATAGAAAATCTGGATGTGGAAGTAGTGATTCATTCCTTGGTCAGCGGTTTTTAAAATCTTTTTCTAAATTTTTCATAGATAGAAGAGATCACATCAAGTAATGCTATGGACTGATGAATGCGACGCACAGTGGGGGATTTTGCTATACTCTTTTTCAAAATTCTGTATGTCGCTCAAGTTTGAACGGATTTTGTTGCGGTTGGGCTTAAAATGCTTGAAAAGTTTCATTATTTGACGTGCAAATGCCACTTTCTCATAAACTATCACGTACAACCCCTAGAAAATGTAATATCAACCCCCAAGATAGCTAAAGTTTTTTTTTTAAATTCAAAATCATTTTAAAAGTGCATTTAAGAAAAAGGTCACTGGGCATTTCCTGGAAGTAAAATAATAATATATATGCAAATTAATTATACACACCCTTTTTGGAGGGTGAATTTTGGATGTAAAGGAAAAAATGAATATTGGGGGTCTCAAAATGGCCCTTATAATGTATTTTGGTCTCCATTTTCCATTTCTGAAGTCCATTTTTACGTACAACCTCTAAAAAATATAAAATCAATCAGTAAAAGAAGGTACATTTTAAATTAAATCTCAAATTTTTTAAAAATGTTACTGCATGTAACAAAAATGGCACTGGGCTTTTAAAATGTCAGATAGGTCTTTCCTGAAATTTTCCCTTTTCTCTAATTTGGAGGTTGATGGTATATTTTCTAGGGATTGTACGTGATAGTTTATGAGAAAGTGGTGCTTGTACATCAAAGAGTGAAGCTTTTTAAGCATTTTAGGCCCAACCGCATCAAAATCCTTTCAAAATTGAGCGACTTTGAACTCATTCGGTGTTTTCACAAATTTTAAAATCTTATTGACTGTGAAGGTAATACTTAATTATAACTAAAAACATTTGAATTTCCACAATCAGTTGAGTAATATCCAAAAAAAAGTATTTTTAATTTGAATTAAAGTTTTACCGCTCAAAACACTAAGCCATATTGTTGACGTCATCGGTCATATTGATGGTAAACAACTAACCTCAAAAATACATATCTTTTAAAAATTTCCGAGTAATATGTCACTATTATGAAAATTTCCGCTTGGTTCTCCTACTTTCAACTAAAATCTTGTTCAATGTATTGTTCATAAAGTTTTAAATATCTTCTCCCAATAAAATAAGGCGATTTTTGTAGGTTGGAAACCCAACCCATATAATAATTAGTAGCTCATTTTTAGTAATCAACAATATTCAGACATCATTTGCGTTAATTTTTAAATATTTGCTTGGAGCCATACTGGTTTCAAATGAGAAGTGCGGATACGATAATTAAAAATGACAATAAACTTAAAAAACTTAAAAGTTGAGGTTATGTTGGTTATATTAATGCAACCAATGATGTCAGCCCGTTTTGTATAATACCCGTTCAGTTATTCAGTTTTGCTATTTATTTGTTGAAATTTTAAATTGATAGATGAAAGAATGGTGTTTAAATATTGGTAAGTGCTTTAATGTATGGAGTACTTCATTTTAATAATACCAAAAAAGCAAATTTGTATACAGTGGAAACACCTGATTGTCATATTGCTTATTTTTTCTCCCCTAACCCCCAAAAAACACCCCCCTTCCCAAAAAAAGTGGTCTGACCTGCGGACCATACCAGTGTATCCTTATATATTTTGACCCTCTGAAACAGAATCCGAAGTCAGAATTGTCAGATTCGCTCGTTTCTCACCACTAACCCCAAAAATCACCCCCTCCCCCAAAAAAAAGTGGCGTGGCCTGCGGACCAGATCAGAGTACACTTATGTATTTGGACCCGCTGAAACCGAATCCGAAGTCAGAATTGTCAGATTGCTTCTTTTTTTCACCCCTAAACCTAAGAAAACACCCGCCCCCCCAAAAAAAGTGGTCTGGCCTGCGGACCATGCCAGTGTATCCTTATGTATTTAGACCCACTGAAACCGAATCCGAAGCCAGAATTGTCAGATTCGCTCGTTTTTCTCCCCCCCCCCCCCCCCCAAAACAACCCAATCGGAAAATTCTGACTTCGGATCAGCGGGTCCAAATATATAAAGATACACTGATCTGGTCCGCAGGCCAGACCACTTTTTCTTTTGTTTTGGGATTAGGGGTGAAAAACGAGCGAATCTGACAATTCTGACTTAGGATTCGGTTTCAGTGGGCCAAAATACAAAAGGATACACTGGTATGGTCCGCAGATCAGACCATTTTTTTGCGGAGGTGTTTTTTTGGGGTTGGGGATGGAAAAAGAAGCAATCTGACAATTCTGACTTCGGATTCGGTTTTAGCGGGTCCAAATACATAAGATTGCACTGGTCTGATCCGCAGGCCAGACTGATTTTTTTTGTGTGCCTGTGTTATTAGTAAGGTTGTAGACTTGCCTGTAAAGAACAAAATAGTTGTTGTTGTTTTCATACACAAAAACGAAATAGAAGTTGAAATCTCGAACTATAACACACTGATGGCTGCTACCACATCAAACTGCGCATGTAGAGGCCGCAGTTGACCGAAGAGTTCCGAGTAAATCAGGCAGAGCTAATTTTCACTTTTGTTTTTATTCATTTCTATAAAGTATTTTTTGTTTTTATTCATTTCTTTTCATCATGGAACGATACATTATACCCATTTTAGGTGAGGCAATTGTTCATTTGTTAATTTTTTAACATTATGAAGGTGTTTTGTTATTTGTGACTCATCCTCTACATAGCCCATTAATAATTTAAGTGAATATGAAAATTTCTTATCGTTATATGGTGCATACGTTGGTCATGTTGAATTGCATTACATTGCATTAGTCAATTACTTTCTAATTATTTATTTCGGGTATATGGAGACGATAACAACGAAGATAGTTTTGACTAGGGTCCTAAAAGTATTATTTGTAGCTAATTATAATCGTAAAAAAAACACATTTCGAAATGTGGATGGATAAAAATAATATTTGACGAGGTAGATCACGCTATTACCAAGAAAGAGATCTGACAACTCTTAATAAAGAATATGCAAGTTGGATATTTAAAAAAATAAAATGACAGGAAAATAATATCTGGAATGTGGTTGACAAGGATAAAAATCTGATACAAGTTTGATAAAAAAAATAGACAAAGTGACCACTGAAAGGAATAATACAATTAATGAACAGAAGGTGTTAAGTAGAGAGTGGAGATTTTTGCAAATAATTTTACACATTCTTTATATAAATAGTTTTAAAAATTTTCTCGATCAATTTTTATGCAAATGAAAGATAATTTGATAAGCTTAAAGTTTTGATATTTTGATATTTTTCGCTAAAATTAATTGTTTTCGAGATATTCGGAAAAAGTTTTCTTCTACTATTGGGGTTGTTGTCTCAAATATTTTTGATCGAATTCTTTGGATGTTGAATAGGATCTCATTTCACAAATACAACCGAGCTAATTTTTCACAAAAAAGACTAATTTTACGGAGCTGTCTGGCGGATCCTACATAAATAAATAAATCTTAATAGGTTTAGGACTTAAGTTTAGATTTGAATGTAAGTGTTAAAATGTTTTCGCTTGGAACAATGCTATGTAGCATAAGTACACAAAAATAGCCCAGAGGAAACAGACATCCTCTTTTATTTCATATTTTTATACTTAAACGAAATATATCTCCTACAAATGACTATACAGATTTCATTTATCTAGACTGAATTCCCTGGTAGAAGATATTTTCCTGCATCACCATATTTATACACATTTATTCAACATCAATTTTTATTTCTCTTTCTGCTTCACTGTCACTACCGCTCTGGCAGATTGATTGTCCCAAATCTTCACTAGAAACTAAACCGCCATAAGGCTGCTGAAACCCATTACAACTAAAATTAAGAGGTTTAAGTTTTTTCACGGGTTTCTTTAAAAGTTCCTCGATGGAGTAAGGGTTTTTCTTTTTGACTTCTTTCTTCTCAGTTTCCATTCTGGTGATGTCTTCTTTTCTATCCGTAACATCTTCGTGGCTTGGTAAATTTGTACTTCTGGTGTTGCTAGGGTGGTAAGGAATTATTAAATTTGACCAAGAATGTGAGGTAGGTATTTCTATTGGAGAACTAGTGGCTATGTGGAGTTGATGTTGCAATGCCGCCAACCTGTTATTTGTGGAATAGGAAGGATCAGATATGGCAGGAAAATAAGTTAAGGTGTTGCTTAGAGTTGGTGAGGTTTTCGGGTACATATCTCCCCTCAGTATGGATTCTGAAAAATGAATTATGTTGGATTAAAGGCAAATTTTAAAATATATGCAGTAGTCAAAATTAATTTTGAATGAAATTCTCTTGCTGCAGCGATTATATTATTTTAATTTTTGTTTTTCTTTGGTGCGACAATAAGTGCAGTAAGAAGTTTCGAACTGAATTTGATCATTGCTTCATATAAAATTTAAACAATTTATGTTACAAAATTAAAATTTCTATTTTACTTATTATTTCCGGTTCTAATGATACTAGATCTATAAAAATATTTCTGATAATTTTTTAACTTGCAAAAACAAAAAACTATTAAAATTGCTCTTTTTGTATAATTTAAGGAATATATTGTAATAATATATACAGTTTCACAAAAGTGGGTGAAACTGTGCCTTCTAGACCTGGAACTAGAACTTTTAGGCATGCTTAATTACCGGCAATAGTATCTGTCTTTATGAAAGTATTAATATAGTATTAATTACGTATAAATCAAGGCAGAGTGGGCACATAAGGTGAGAAATTTTGTTCCAATAAGTAGTAAATATACACATCTTTTTTTTTGTAAAATTATCAATTATTTCTCTTGTACTTTTTGCAAGATGAAAGAAACGAAAATTGAAATACTGGCCTACTCAAAAATTGTATAATTATCGCACAAAATTTTGAAGCATAAGAAATGAAAAACTTATTTGCCATACAGATTAGTAAGAGTGAAATTGATGCCAGACAAAATTTTAAAGTACGTTTTTATGTTAAATTACCAAGTAAAAAATATAAAAAAAGTAAAGTCGAAAAGATTATTGCAATACGGATAAAATGATATAATTTTTTTATGGTAATTTTGTAAGGCCAGCTCGTTCAGTGGTACACAGGCTAATGCAAGGCACAACGCCCATAACGCAACAACACGCTACAGAGCACCAAAAGTTATACTCAGAACTGAAGGCAGATCCCATTTTGGGAACGCCCGAGGACACTAAAGCCCCAAAGTATAACTTCTATACAAATTTTGAAATCAAAATACTAGACAGAGAGGACTGGAAAAACGGTCCTCCAATATCGGCGCAAACGATCTGGTATACGGAGGCTCCAAGACAGAACAAGGAGTCGGAGTTGGGGTTTACAGGATAAAGTCGAAAATGAAAATCCCAATAAGTCTAGGAATACACGCCACAATATTTAAGGCTGAAGTGGCCGCTATACAGTGATGTGCAAAGGAAATAGTGAGGCAAGGAACTGTAAACCGGTCAACTGTCATTTTTTTCGACAGCCAAGCAGCGCTAAAGGCACTCGATTCCATGCAGATAGATTCAAGACTAGTATGAAATTGTATAAATGCCCTTATGGATAGTCAGAACAAAGTGACCGTGGCAGGACACGAGGGACACGGAAATGAGAAGGCTGATGAAGTGGCCCTGGAAGGCGTATCTAAGGCCCTAGTAGGACTCGAACCCTTTTGCGGTGTGGCTACCTCACGCATACGAACATCCATTAATGAATAGGTACAAAATAAATCTCTAGAGTGGTGGAAGGATTTCCTACAACAAACAGGCCAAAAAGTTAATTAAAGAACGATCGGTCAAATTCACGGAAGACCTACTACGCCAAAATAGAAAGGCTACTAGGATAATGGTGTGGATAACTGGACATTGTAGGTTTAAAAGACATATGAGTTTAATGGGCCTGACACAGGATGCAACATGCAGATTCTGTCAAGAGGAAGAGGAAACCTCAGTAAATATGCTGTGCCATTGCGAAGGCCTAGCCAGACTGAGGTTCCAACTACTTGACGAAGAAACCAAGTGCAGATAGGTATACCAAGGCTATGGAGTCTGATACAAAAGACAAAGCTGGATAGGGAGCTCTAAGTAAAATTATACAAGGAGTGCCACAATAAATCCACAGGTGGTCAAGGACAATCAGCCAGTTCCTTTTTCAAATCTAATCTAAGGTCAGCTCATTTATCCATTTACTGCATCAAAACTAACGAATTACTGCATATTATTTCCTTAACTTCGAAATAATTTCAATATCGTGAAAAATTGACATAAGATGAGATAGAGTAAAGGAAGATAAAAGAGGTGCAACATCTGTTTAAGTTGTCAAAAATTGAGTTCTTCAAATTGAGTAATTTCTTTCTAATTTTTTAAAAAAATAGTAAAAGGTAAAGAATTTTGTACAAAAAATTTTCAATCGATATAGGCTTAACTGATTGATACCTTAATAAAATGCAGCAATGACTATTATATAGTGTATATTAATGCCTAATATAATAAGACCGGGCGGTTCCGTGAACGTAATTCGACAATTTCTCCTACATGAACCGATTCAAAAAATGATTTGATAGGTTTTTAGAGACAACTTTGCAGAATGATACTAGGCTATTGGAAACTAAAGAAAAGAACAATTTTTTTTCTTTTGAGAAAATAAAAATTTTGTTTACTTTTCAATAGCCGAGTACCATTCTGTAAAGTAGTCTCTAATACCCTATCAAAAAAAAATTTTGAATCCGTTCAGGGATGTAGGAGAAATTGTCGAATTACGAAATCATTTTCTTAAGCACGGCACCGCTACCCTTACTGTTATGTAACATTTTGTGTTCCTTTCGTATTCTGCGCAAATTATTAACCGAGTATGCAGTAATACTCTAGAAATTGCAGTCGCGGCGTGAATGTATTAAATGTGTATTTATTGTAATTTTTTTCATGATTAATATTAAAAATATTGTAGAAAATCTCAAAACTAAATGTTTTTGAGCTATGAGATGCAGGTTTTCATTCCGCGGGTGCTAGAACTTGGCGATTCACCGACGCGCGTCGTGGGAATCTGACAATTCTTTTTTGACAGAGAATGAACAGGAAAAAGTGAAGTGTGATATACCTTTGAAATCAGAATAACATCTACTTTTGAATGGGCAGTAACGGAAAGACAGTATGTTGAAAAATAAGAAAGTCTATGTACCAAAAGGACATTAGACGTCATCTGACCTGCAACAAAACCTATTCAGCAGCAAGATTCCGAACTCACGATACGATCACGATTGACGATCCGACACCAAGTTGAACGTGACGATTACAGCGATTCCTATATGGTATCGTCGATCAACATCGGAATTCGGTAGTAATTTTAAATTTAAAAAAATAAGAAAATTTTAGAAGTAGCGGGACGAGTTTTGCTTACCTAGCTAAACTATATTTTTTGTATTTTTGTGTGGTTTCATTTTATTGAAGTATTTGTTTTATTTGGAGATATATCGACTACTATTAATAATACTTTCAATTGTCCGTTACTGGAACCTGGAATGGCCAGAAGAATTCGAAGAGCTGCTAATGTACAGCTGATACGTGAAAGAACAAGAATCCGAAATACAATTTTATTAATTGATTCGTTTGAAACCCCTGTTACTCCCTACCAGATAAGAGATTTATAGAATAATTTAAGTTGAACAAACCGTTAGCGAGAAATTTAATAAATTTGCTACAAATTCACTTAGATGACAGGATTTTCAGTTTGAATTTTAGCCTCCAGAAAAATCGAGTAAGCGGTGTGATGTGTGATGGCAGTAATAAATAAAATGTCACAGTTTAATATTAAGTAAATAAGAAAATTGATTCCTCTTTCCTGTCTTGGGAACGTAATAAAACTAACAAAGACAAGTACAATATTGAAATGAAATAGCCAGTGTCCACGATCGCACGACTGACGACAGCTCAAATGCTGTCGCTGAAATATAGACTATCCGCAAAACAGTAGACGATTATCTTTCACGACCATATAGTCTCAGAACGACGATTCGGCGCAGAAAGGAATTATCGTGATAATGCGCTCTTAGTAGTCATTTTGAAGAACTAAAATTTTTGTTGACTCAAAATTGGAAACACCATATTTGTGATTAATCCTTGCTCTAAATAAAATCATTTACAGCAAGGATAATCAGAGAGAACCCCACAAGATTGAAAAATCGCAAAATACGGTGTTTTAAATTTTGAGCCAACAAAAATTTTAGTTCTTCAAATGACTACTACGCGCGCATTATCGCGACAATTCCTTTCTGCACCCTTGGTGTCGGATCGTCAATCGTGATCGTATCGTGAGTTCGGAATCTGCCTGCAGCTCATGTACGCTACCAATATTATCCTTGTGCCAAACGTCATCAAAATCTAACATAACTAAAGAAATTACCATAGCTAAAAAAACTTAATTCACCGATTTTTTCCTTGTTGTTCCTTATATGAAAATAAATTAAAAAAAAAACAAATATTCCAGGCAGTAATTTAGCATACAAATACACCTTATCTCGCGAAGAAACATATTTTACAGACTTTTTTCTCGACAAATAAAAAAGGCATTTCTATTTTACCTACATCCGTCGACCCACCCCCTTTCTAAGATAGAGTTGTTGGGTACGAAAAAAAAATTAAGCTATTTTATAATATAATAAATAATAATAACCTGTTGCGTGACTGGCTCTAGGATGATGTAACATATCCGGTGGATCCGGCCAAACACCACTGTTCCTCAAAATTCGGTTAACGGAACTCACTGAAGGGATGTTATGGGGCTCGCAGATTCTTTGGGATATTAGTTGCTCACGAATTTCCCAGGCAAACATACCAGGATTCTCCTGCTTGAAGCGCAAGATCTTTTTCACTACGGTTGGAGTGGCCACTTGCTGAAAAGAAATTTTCCTTTAATTTAAGTGAAAGTCGTCATTAATTTTAACTTTAATTAAATTTAACCTATGTCGGTTGAACATTTAATTTTGCTTGGGAGGGATTATCTGTACAGCTACAGACAAATTAAATGACAGCAGTATACATCAATTTTATAATAATATCACTATCCTTCGAGGCTCCAAATTACTTAGCCGGTCTCGTGAGTCGTAGCTTACTTCTGAAATTGTCAGTGAACTCTATACTACGTACCTGGACCTGGCCGTGGAAGAAAATGAAGATTTAGACGGTCAAAATTCTACAGTTTTGGATACATATTTAGTTTGTAGCGGTAATATCGAGTAAAATATTGAAAAATAGCCGACACTTTTGTGTAGGGGGTGGATTTAGTTCACACTAATGTGAGGGACTCTGTAATGATTGATTGCTTTGTCTAGCATTCCCAAGATCTCCTATAGAATGTGTAACAATTATATAAAAATTTCAGTAAATCGGCGAAGAGTGTAATGCTTCCACTAGTTTGTCTTAATTTCTTTTTTGCGTACATAGGGTGGTTCCACAGGATAACCACTAGTCCGGAAAAAATAAGAGGTTCTCAATTCGACCCGCAGGAATGTGTTTTTTTATACAGTGTGTCCCACTTTTCACGGTAACACGTTCGTAACTCAACTAGTCATCCAGACCAATATCAATAAATTGGTATCAAAGATCTTCATTATATTCTTTTTTTTGAGTAAAACAAAACTTATTTCAGTCATTGACGTCGCTTTGTTATTAAGAAAAGCGGAGGAGCGATTTTTCGAGAAGTCATTTTAGGCATTTTTTTTAATTGAATAAGTAATGCAATATTATTGATCAGCATGCTTTAGAGCTTCTATATAAAAAATTTAACGACATTCTAAATGTAATCCAGGCTACCTGGAGTTGGTAAAACGAAGCGAAAATTTCTGACCAAGATATTTTCTGTTTTTTGGACACCAAATAAACCTGTAAATGGCAACTCAGAAATTTTTCTGCATTTTAACTTGTATTTAGCAATTCTTGAAGTCGGGAAGTACAATTTTTGAAAATTTAAAAATTTTAAATGACTATATTAAAACATTGGTTAATGAAAAATTTCTGACCTGTTAATTTTTGAAAGGTACATGTATAAATAAACGCGAAGCGATCCGAAAGCAGTGAAAAATGTCTAATAAAAATAAGACTCTATTTTGTCTATACTTTTAAATAACTAACCAAGTTTGGACAGTAAGTAGCTCTAAATACAGACTAGTGCCACTGCTTAGACTACAGTACAATGGTGTCTCAAAAAGTCATGTCAAAGATTGGTAAAAATGTGGGCCTTATTAGCATTTTTTGTTTAGAGAGGTATTCTGATCATTTGGACTGGTCTATTCAAAAGTTAAAAACAAGTTAGGAGTGGAGAAGGTAGCAAAATTAGTATTTTTATATAAATTATATAGTGATAATAACTGACTGTATTGTCTAAACTATAAAATAGAGCTATAACAAAGTATTCTTTAAAATAATGCTTATTAAAAAGTTATTTAATCATGACTTTATTCAAGAGAATTTATTTTGGGTGTATGCCATTAAAAAATACGTCGGCAAAAATTTTTAACGTCCTTCCTATTCCTTGTGAAACTTTGTTTAATTTAACGTTCGTTTACAACTTCTCCCTTGAATTATATAGAAAATAATTTTACACAGCCTATTGTATATTAATATTCCCCGTGATATTAATGACAATTAATTTTTTAAACCCTTACTAAATGTAAAAAATATTCTGTTGATTAATTTGCCACTGAGAACGAATTTAAAATGGCATATTTTCCAATCATTTTTTTTTTTGTTAGAACGTTTACTTTTTTTTTAAAAACCCTCCCAATTCCTCAATTTGTCGCATTTTGGGTAACCATATCCCTAAAAGCAAATATATTTTTTGAATGGCCCTAAACGAACATTTCTGGAATCTCTTGGGAAGCTTAATTGTAAAAATTCTTCATCCTCTGTTAGATTTTCTTATTATTGAGAAAATGTACGGATTTCGTTAGAAACAAAACTTTTACACAGCTAGAAACACAGACTTGTTATACTTGTATTTTAGATCACATTAGCAGATCATAAAAAGTGATCTGCTAACATATTAGTAAAAAAGTCAGTGTCTATAGTTCATTGCAGAGATATAAGAAATAGAGGAAAAGAGAAGAATTTCCTATATATCAAATGAATATAAGCAGTATAAGTGTAGCTTCATTTAAAAAATCGTCATCGTCCTATAACAATTTTTAATTGTCATTTCATCGCAAAATTAACTAAAAATGAAGCCGTACTATTCCAAATTTCCATTATTTTCTGGTTTATTTTTATTTATCTCAATACAATTTGAGATGGATAAGATAGGGAAACAATCATAATTGGTGAATTCAGTATTCTTATCAGATTATCATGATATATTAAAAGTGAAATGAAGTATAATTTGCAATTTCAAATTATTATTGGCTAAATTGAGTAAACATCAAATAAATAAAAAACAAAATGACTTATAGTAAATATATAAATTTCTTTCAGAAGTTCTAATCAGAACCATTACATTTTTGTAAATTAAGGTATATGAAATATAGTGAGCCGTTAGAAGGACTGGTAGCTCAAAACTCATGGAATATTCCAGGAACTATCAAAATTAAGGATTGCCTAGGTTTGCGAGACTTTAAATTTAATTTGGCCAAGATATGTTAAAGCCTATAATTTTTAATTTTGGCCTCTGATTACATTAGATTTAAAAATACCTTTAAACTTATGAAACAACTTTAATGAGCTTACAGGTGTTCTTTGCGATTTTACACGATGAAGCATTTTTTATTATTGTTTTCATAATAAAGAATAAAAATAATGAGGAGAAAGTTTTACGCTATGTGGCGTTCATGCACCAAATTAAGGCGAAATGTCAATCTATTTAGTGATATTGTTAATAAACTTCAACTAAAAAACTGTAATGAAGAGACAAAAAGAAAACGAAATGTGCAAATGCCGATTTTTCACAAAAGCAAAGCCAATGTTGTGAGACAAGTTGTCGGAAACCAGAATTGTTTGAAAACAAATACAAAGAGTAGCTAGATGGTCAGGATTTATTATTTTCTGGAGTCAGCTCGATTGAAGATCCTTTCATTGAAACGAGAAATGGCACATGGAGGAGACCATTGAAAAAGTTTAGTGAGCCTTCGGCTAAAACAAACAACTTTGATTTCCGAGAACTTCTATGTCAACGTTGGCTTATTTGTTGTGAAGAATTGGCAATTGTGTATTTAATTTGTTTTTCTGTCTCTGGTTGATGTTTTTCAATTGGAATTTTTTAATAATATTTCTGACCAGACCGGCATTTCACGCTATAACGCGTAATTTTCATTCTTGGTTTTGAAAAACTAATAAAATAGGGTTTTTCGTTTAAAATCACAAAAATGCCTGTAAGCCCTTGAAAGTACACCAATCAAAGCTCAAAATAACGAATTATAGGCTTTGGGATCTCTTGGTCAACCATACCTCCAAGTCACGTAAACCCAGCGGAACTCTAAATTTTGGAAGTTCCTGTTTCTGTTCCACCGTATTTCATATAGCACAATTTACATGAATCCAAAGTTTCAACTCTGTATCTGAATTTTAAACACACCTGGAAGTTATCGCTACAAACTAAACATATATCCAAATTTTCAAAATTTTGACCATATAAATCTTCACGTTGAGTCACAATGCGTTGTCAAAATCTTGCAAAGCAGTGTCAAGCGTAACAGCATAATGTCGTGGTAAAGTAGTATTACTATGAGAAGATGCCAGCAAAAAATATGCGCAGAAACGAGTTTGTACACTCCATCATTCTAAGCCAATGGGAAAGAATTACGTGACATTCAATGTCAACACCAGTGACGGCGTTGCCCTACAGTAGAGCGGCGGCGACGGTAATAATAGTAATAAAACAACTTTATTTAAAGTTTAGTACAGCTTACTATTCTTATACTTCTCCTGGACAAAGATTACTCGTAACAGTTGGCAAGTTTTAATCTACTCCATTTACACAGCTCCTTGACCGCGAAACTTTTATTGCAATTACACATCCCTATAGCCCAGATAAAGCTATGCCATTGGTAAAAATATTCGCGCATGTTGGCTCCGCCCTGTCATCTTATCATAGTAATACTAGTCTAACTGTCTCTCTCTCTCTCCGATTCATAACAATAGGACTGGCTTATTCACACAAGTTAACAGTTAGGCAATAAACAACGTACGCTCTTCCCCTATGACGTGATCAGATAGAAAGAGACGGGTACCTGCCTCGATTAAATTCGGATTTGCTTCACTTTCATCGAACGACGAATCCATTGCGGTGTGGGGTCTATATTATAAACCCACACCGCAATCAGTAATATACCCATGCACTTCATCCGAGTATATATAGTAAACCGCAGATTTAACAGGCACTCAAAAAATGTCGGCATCTTTGGCTTTGCGATGCGGTGTGTTGATGGGTCAAAGGCGCCGATATTTTTTGAGTGCCTGTTAAATCCTCGGTGGTCATTTAATTCTTCCATAGTTGTACACACTATAACATATACTAACTCCAAAGTGTCGGTTAAAATGTATGGGGTATAGTTGAAAATCACCGACAGGTATTTCGTGTGCACTTAAAACCATTGGAGACCCTGATTTTATTACACCTGGAAGGAATCACAAAGTGAGTGGCAGACGTGTGGCCTTCAATGTTGAGACTCCTACACGGTGCACAAGGAACCAAGTGCAATTGATACCACTCGAGATTTTGGTAGTAAGTTAGGTGGATCCAAAAATTAAAAAAAAAATCGAACCGCCTTCAAAAAATATTTCTAAAAAGTAAGAAATAAAATTTCACTCAGTTTTACAAATATCTATCTACCTATTAGCGAAACATAGCAAGGAACTGTATCCTATTACCAAAAATCAATTTGAAGTCGGTGCAAAACGCATTTTAGAAATTAGTATTTTTTCGTTTGCACCCACTTCAAATTGATATTTGGTAATAAGGCATAGTTCTTTGCTTCTCTCCACCAATAGGTAGACAGGTATTTGTAAAACTGAATGAAATTTTATTTCTTACTTTTTAGATATTTTTTGAAGGCGGTTAGTTTTTTTTAAATTTTTTCTTTCAACCTTTTTAGCACCTTCTTTTATTTAATTCACTTCTACATAGTGAAGGAAACTATTGTAAGAAAATCTGTATATTTGTCTTGGTGTGAAATGGAAAACTGCTGCCTAAGGAATCACTACTTCCACATCCAAATTTCCGGTGGGGTTGGTGGCTGATGCCAAAATAAATCTACAAAAAATATGCTGGTATTATCGCATCCTGCAAGGAAATAGTCATCATCAACAGCATTGAAAACAACGACATGAACGAGAGCATGCTGTATAATTTGTTTGTAATAAAAGCAAATTGTTCAACGGACGCGTTCTCAGTTAAAAGTCTCAGTTCAACTGTTGTCGTAGAAAATATTCTTCAGCTGATTCGCCTCCATGCAAGGCCCTCTTTCGTTGCAAAGTGGTATATGACATAATAAAAAGTTAAAATAATACCATGTTGTTTGTGGAAAATTATCATTATTATAAATCGAGAACTAAGTTTTTAATTGATATCACCGGCGATTCCGCCAAATCTTCGAACATGGTCGTAATGTAAAAAAATGGTTTCCAACTTTTGTTCGCCTTATATCAGATATTTAGTGCGGGACCATCGCTGGACCATAACCTACAATTTGTAGCAGGTTTGTTAGAAACCGCCTAAGCTACGCCAGAGTAATCATTAAACAAATATATATGAAAAGAACAAATATATATGAGAAGAACGGGTCGAATTGAGAACCTCCCCTTTTCTAAAATTTATGAAATCGGTTAAAAAGGCATCAAGCATTTAATGATTGAAATGTAGGCTAGGCAAGAAAACATTGGTGTACTCTGGATTGAGAGTATTTCACATCACCCAAGATTGTCCTTAAATGAAAGCTTGAGATCGAATAGATACAAGAAACTTGGTACACCGTAGTCTACTCTAGTGTGTCTAACAAAATGCCTTGAAAGACTCCCGAGCGGAAAGAATGTGCATACGTACCTCCCTTGGATCTTTTATATAATTTCCCGTTTTTTAGATAGGTTTAGGGTAAAATATGTATAGGTGTGCGCTGCGTGTATATGTGTGCAAATGTGATTATCCGATTAGTATGTATATATAACAACTTGTGCGTGGCTGCATGGATATCTCCTAATGCCATAAAAAAAAACTTGGTGGCAAAAGCGCAAAGTGTAGTATCGGCAAAATTCCTAAAAAAGAGTTCTGGAACTTTTCTAATGGGTGATATTTATTGAGTGAACATGAATATCAAGGTAATTTGTTTGAAACCCCACAGAAGGGGTTTAACGATGGCGTATAATTGCTGATTCTGGCAAAAGTGATCTAGGTAAGTTAGGTATTTTAACTGAGTTTATCGATAAAATTTCAAACAATCCGCTTTCACCACGCCCATAAGTGATAATTGCGAGCATAAACAGAAAAAGAAAAGATTAGGGAAGTTTTTTTATATGCAAATCAATATTTTTACTAATGAATTATCTTTGTGTTGATTCTAGTGATAACGGAAAGTGGAGAAGTTTCTTCCAGTAGAGGAGAAATGAACTCATTTTTGGTTCGGTTCAATATTGGCGTATCTGCGGCTCGATGGATTGTCTTCGCTAATTCATATTTGTTTACAATTTTAAAGATCCCGTTATGATCGGGAAAACTGCCTAGATCACTTTTTGTGATTACTGGGATCAAGACAGAGACAGTCCACCAATGAAAATATTGATTCACATAAAAAGAACTGCTTTAATTTTTTGTGCTATTTATGCCCACAAATTATTACTTATGAGGGTGAGGGAAGTTTAATATCCCGTGCTGGGGATATCTCAAAGTAGCCTTAATTATTTTTCATAATTTCTGTAAAATTTTATCGATAAACCCAGTTAAAACACTTAGTTTACCCAGATCACTTTTGTAAAATTATCATCTTCTAACCTCCTCCTCTGAGGGATTAAATCAACCAAAATTTCTTTGATATTCAGGTTGACAGAATACTATTAATAAATATCGCCCATTCAAAAAATTCCAGAACACTTTTTCGAGATTTCTTATGACTGGGTTTATTTGCATGGAAAATTCATCGTTTTGTAAAAAATGACATACACTCTGCGATTTTGCCACTGAGTTTTTTGTATCTATTCGATCACAAACTTTAACTCAAGACAGATTAGGGTATGAAATGTTCTCAATCTCAAGTGCACCGAAATTTTTCTTACTAGCCTTCGGTTACAGTCTACATTTCTATCACTGGAAGCTTGAGGCTCTCTTAGGTTTACACAGTATACTACCAAAATCTCGAGTGGTATAAAATGTACTTAGTTTCTTGTGCCTCAACCTTGAGACCAACACTTAGCATATTTGCCACATACCTCACGGTTCTTTGTACAGATAGACTCATAATAAAATCAGGGTCTCCAGTGAAATGAAATGCACTCGAAATACGTGACGGTAGCTATCTTTGGTGAGTGAGGATCATGCAGTTAACGACTACGCAATCCTCGCCTAAAAGTACATAGCTTCTGCGTACATGTACATCATGATGTACTTAGATATTAGATGATTTATTACATATCATTTAGAACTATTAAGAACACATGTGTATACAATTTTAGCTCTCTGCAACTACAGAAGTATCATTCGCAAATAGTGTTAGTTGCCATGAAATACACTGACAGACAGTTTAAAAGTAATGCCCTAAAATTCACCCTTGAGGGAACTATAAATCCATTATTCAGTTTTCCGTTGGCACACATATTCTCTCATTTACCAGATAAAATAAAATCAAATGTATAATGATACTCACGAAACACTGATAACCTAATTTATCACAACTTTTACGGACAACAGTACGCTTTTGATAAGTCCATGAAATAAATATGCTGTACTGATTTTTGGACATTCCTGTGAGACTTAAGAATGGTGTGTTTAATGCAACCATTTTCTTTTTAGTTGAAAAAGTTATTCTATATTAAAGTCATATATTGTTTGCGATAATTTTTATTACTTATTTATTACTATTGACTACCGTAGATAATAATGAGAGAGATCTACAAGAGGTCCTATAATTTTTCTTTTTTGTATGGAAGTTTAATCGCAGTAACCTTTAATTGATTTACAAATATACCATACCTTAAGGGTATATTAAAAAATGGCTATAAATACATTTTACGTAGGTACATTTTATTTAAAAAAAAACGTGAATTTTCATTCAAGCTGATTACATCTTCACACGACGTTTCTCAGAGAGTCATTGAGGAAAGGAAAAATTATTAGTTCATACAATTGAGCTATGTAGTTCTACATTATTGTATAAGAAAGTTATGAGCTAACCACATCAAGTATTTTTATTATATATATACAGGGTGTCCCACTTAAAACTCCCGGCGCCATTTTCTCGATAACCAAAAGCGATATATTATTGTCTAATATTTTTTAAAATACATTTTAGACAATAAGTCCTTTGGGACATTTTTCATAGTGAATCAGGGTTATTTAGATGGTAATGAAATATTTATTTCAAAACACAAAATAATTTTTTTTTTCAAGTAAAACAAAGGTGCAACTGCTCTTTGGAAATTAAAGATTTTGACATTTTTGTTTATTGTGTATTGTCTAATTTTTGGGTCATGTTTATGTTGTATGTTCTACTAAATTTTACACTATAAATTGTAGATATATGAAAAAAAATGGGATTTTTGTTACTTGAAAAATTACATTGAAGTTCAAATATCTCGAAAACCAGTGATTTTTCGAAAATTTTTCATATTAAAAAAGTTGCTTAAAATATAATTCTCCATCTCATGCAACTCATTTCATCGTTTCTAGGATCGAAAAATTTCTTTGCATCGCAACGCCATCTATACCTCAATGTGTAAAACAATCATTTTTACTCAAAACTGAAGTCATTTATATATTCTACTAGATACCTTTTGCAGAACTGAAATATCGCTTTTGGTTATCGAGAAAATGGCGCCGGGAGTTTTAAGTGGGACACCCTGTTATATTAAGTTTTAGGTACATCAATATAGTATATTATGTAACAAGTTTTATAAACGTCATTTTAGTCACGAGTTTTATTAATCGCGAGCGACGCGTAGCGGAGCGAGTGTTTAATAAAATGAGTGACTAACAAGTTTATAAAACGTGTTGCATATTATACTTTTTCTACGACAGCAAATATCTAAATAAAAAATTTGGAAGTTATTTTAATATTTCATTTATTAACGTATCAATAACATGGTAACAGTACAAAAATTACTAAACTATTGTTCTACTTATTGTGTATATTAATGGTTACATTGGAAACATTTTGGAAATTGCTAAAAAAACTAAGTGATTTTCCTAAATGCGTTCCATCGAACTGTGTTAAATTTGCTTCATGATTTGAATTGAAGCTAATACTTGGTCCACTTTCATTTTTATCAATGCTTGAACTTTGAGCAATTGCATTATCAATATTCTCTTTATTTTTTTGCATTGCATTATTTTGAACAGTGTTCATGATTTTAGTAGCGGTCTCAATTTTATTGTTTAACGAGTGGTCAATATAACTCTCTGCAACAGCTGTGGATCGCCACCCTCCATGACGCTTTAATGCTGTGATGTCCGCACCCGAGTCCACCAAAATCGTCGCTGAAGACCTTCTTAGGCAATGACCAGTATAAGCAGCAGGGTCAGGTAATTTTAAGAATTTTGCTACTACGCTAGAGAGGCTGCCAAATTTATTAATTCCAATTGGCTGTTTTCTACATTTTCCTCGCTGGTAGTTTAAGAAAAATCGGGTAGTACTTGTCAGGTTTGGAGGTCGAAGTTCCATGTATTTCTTGCATGTATGATAGAAATTACCTCCAATAACAAACTGACGTTCCGTTTTTGTTTTCGTGTCAGGAATGTGAACTAAAAGGGCCGTGTTAAGGTCTTCAACATCACTTGTTTGAATTTTCGTCAATTCTTCCCGCCGACAAGCTCCCATTATTCCAAAAAGTAACCCTACCTAAAATATTTATAATTTTGTTTATTTTTATTTAATTTGATTTTATACTATTACCTTTGTAAATAGGTATTCTTCGTCTGGAGCAGATGATAAGAATTCTCTAATTTGCTGGGGTGTCAATATTTTCGACTTTTTAGGTCTGTAACCGTCTGATTTACGCTTCAGAAATGCGCACAATTTGGGGTACTTGCTAATATCAACATTGTTTTTTAGATTAATTGTCGTCCGCAGCATTGAATAGATTGCCCACAAAGAGGACGGTTTCATCTTTTTCGACAAATTTTGGAAATAAGCAAGTAATACATTCTCAGAAAATGAATTTGTTTGGTTTTCTTGACGCCAATCTTGGAAAAGTTTATATGCACGTTCGTATTGACTTTTAGATTTTTCTGGCAGCAAACTAGCAGTTGCCGATGCCGCTGCTTGAGTAATTTCGGGCGGAATTCCAATGAAAACATCTTCTTCACTTTCACTGTCGTTTAGGCTCATTGTTTTCCAAAAAATACAAAATTACTTGTCTCTTGTCACAACGCGTCGATTTATTTTGACATATTGATGACAAGAATTACGGAAAACTAACTTGATTTTTGCCATTAAAATATCTAGAATTAACCTCAGCCGTGACTAATATCTCGTTGCTAAGTTCAGCCTGTGACTAAAATGCACGAAGTCACGGTTTGTCGAAAGCGTGTTTAAAGGATTATTTAGCGTCATGGAAACGTATACGATAAACGCCATTTTAAAGATGGAAGTAGAAAAAATAATTAATCGTTATCTTAATTACGTTCAAAATACTCCAACCTTTATTAAATGATGTGTCCACTAAATGTCTCAGTAAATCATTCTTGAACTTTCTATTCGCGAAGGAAATTTGCAATTTAATAAGTGCATATTTCCATTTTACTATTGAAGTTTATTGCAACTATTTTTAACTATCACTTTTACTTCTGGAAGTATGACCCGAGGAAATTGTATCGTTTATTATAATTACTTTTCATTAAGCACCTTAAAGATCTTTCAACTTTTCTTTGGCACCTAATCTAAACTAAACATGATTCGGACATAATACCGTATATAAAATATAAAATTAGAATAATAAAATAATCTTATGTGTGATTTTATTAGTTCCTTGTTGTCAGTGGCGGGCGAAATATACATAAAACTTCTCCCAATATTTGATGGTAAATCCATGGCACAAAATTATGACAATTTAATCATTAAGTACTTATGTCCAAAATACTACTACTTCTAAATCGTAAAGTGCCAAAGGTGGCTACTAGTAGGTGTGTGGTTCAACTCAGTTGTTGAAGTTTCCAAAAATGGTGAAATATAGTAGTGGAAAAATTTTTAAAAAAATTATTAGACTTCAACTATTTGACGCGAAAATAACAGTGATATGGATGTCATACGGATAGTTTGCTCTAAACTTACATGCAGAATAGAAGAAGAGGACGTCTGTAAAGAATTGGAGTAGCGAGCTGACCACAATAATGGCAAGGCACAGTAAGACTGATTACATATAAATTTAAACATAAAACGTGGTCGACTAAGAATTCCACTGGTGCGGTCTCCAAAAATCGACAAGGGTCAGATTGTTGAGGTTTGGTGCCAATACTGTGATTACTAGATTAGGGAAAATCTTTTTTAGATTTTCTTCCCCCTCGCTCGTCAATTTTTATTTCGGTAGAAAAATTTATTTTTTAGACTTTCGCTCCCTCGTTTATCAATTTTGATTTCAGTGCAAACATTGTTTTTTTTTTTTAAATGTTCTCCCCCCCCCCCGCTCATCAATTTTTATTTCGGTGAAAAATTGAAGTAGGAAGCGCCATTTTAGATTTTCCATACCAGCGGCCAAATCTCTAGAAACGGCCCTGGCTCTATCAGTGCAAAATAACAAGGATCCCAGAATACCACCTTGCGGTACTTCTTGTTCTAGATCTATAAATTCTGAAAAACAATTATTTCTTATCCTTTGTTTCCTTTCAGAAAAATAATTTTGAAAAAACAGTACAGCTGCTTTACTGAGCCTATAATATCGCAACTTAGTGCGTGATTCAAAGTATCAAAGGCTGCTTTATAGCCGAAGAGGATTAAGCAAGTATGTTTACTATTATCGCAATCTTTAATATATCATCAGTCACGTTTAACAGAGCTATATTTGTACCATGGCGTGGATGAAAACCAGATTATGTGGGTGGCAACATATCACGGAACAATAAAAATTGGCTAAGCTGCTCATGTACTATTTTTTCCAGAAATTTAAACAAGGTAGGCAATATACTGATGGGTCTATAGTGCGAAATTCTAAAAGACATTTTGCTATTTATCCTTGTCAATCACATTCGAATTCACCAACAATCGACAAAGCGCCAACGGAAAGAGGTTATATGTACAATATTTATAATAATTGCATATTCCCACGACATATCAATATTAAACGCAATATGTATTTAATTTAATAATATTAACTACTAAATCACGCTATAATTTGAATATTGTGTGAAATGTAACGGCTGTCTCCGTGTCTGCATCGGTGTTTCCTTGTAATAATTGCAATCACTGTTAAATAAATTTATTGAGCACTTCATTATGTTTACCAGATAACCACGTATCTGCGAAATTGTTGTTTATTAACTATGTATTAATTACTGTAAATATGAAGTAATTGAAACTTTATCTTATATTATTGTTATTGTTAATTACGAGGAAAGTAATAATAGTGATTATTTTCTGAAAAGTAGTACCTTTCAATTTATATAAAAAATTACTAATAAATTATACTTTTGCGGTATACGAGGTGTATCATATGATTGAGTAGTCTCTTTTTTGAAAGATAGAAAACAATATGGTAGTCTCATACACTGTATGAGATATACACTGAGATATAAGCCACCTCTAAAATTAACTCTGAGTACAGATTTGAGAATACGGGTGTCCCTCAAGGGTCTGTATTGGGACCAGTACTGTCTTTATTATACAGAATGACAATGTTATATGCTAACGATAAATCTTTGTTGATCCCCGATATATCGAGCGATTTCTTGACACATGAATGTAATAATGTGATGGATACACTAAGTAATTTCTATGGTAATAATTCACTTTCGACAAAGATAAGACAGCCGCTGTAAGCTTTATAGCAGACAAAAAGGATGTTCGAAATTAAATATTTAAATAAATGATTTCGTATTAAAAAGTGAAGAGCAAAATAAGTGTTTAGGGAATCACAGGATTAGTGTCTAAACTGGAGAACTGTGGCAACTTGATGACATAATTGAATAGTTTGTTATTTGTTCAGAAATATGAAATCAATTATAACTCAAGAACAGTTAATAAATATATATCACGCACAGATAGCATTTAGTTTAAGATATGGAATATGTATTTCTATACTCAGATATATTTATCGTTCAAAAGCGAATTTTGGATGCATTGCAAATGGTTTCAGTGTAAAATCATGCAGAGGATTGTTCAAAGATTTTAAAATTGTAACCCTTGTATGTGTATCTCTTTACAGGCCCGGACTGGGCCGGCGAGTTGCCGAGTAAAAAAACTCGGTGTGCCGGTCAACTCGGTGAGCCGGTCAACTTAGATGGACAGTTTCAAGTTATTAGTGTGAACAATTATTTGAAATATGAAGAATAGTAAGAAATCTATCGTCGGCAGGCGCACGATTTTTTGTGATTTTCTCCCCCCTGCTCATCAATTTTGATTTCCGAGTGAAAATATTTTTTTGCGATTTTCTCCTCCCCGTTTATTAATTTTCATTTCCGAGGGAAAAATTTATTTGAAATTTTTTCTTTCTCGCTCTTCAATTTTCATTTCTGTGGAAAAACATGTTCGCGATTTTCTTTCTCCCTCCCGCTCATCAATTTTTATTTCTGAGAGAATTTTTTTTTGTGATTTTCTCTGCCTCGCTCACCAATCTTCATTTTTGAGGAGTGAATGCCTTAAGTGGGTCGATATAAGAAATCAAATTCGGGTAGAAAAAAATTTCCTAATCCAGCCCGCTCTATTTACGAATTGTGTATGGGTATGTATGTTTTTAAACATAATACCAACTTTACGGTAACTAAAGATGTCCACAACATTGGGATAAGACAAATTAATAATTTTTGTATTTCTTTTTGTAAATACATAGTGTCTAAGGATTCACCTAATTATCTAGATCTAAACATTTTTAATAAACTATCTGTTGAAATAAAAGGGGCTAAACATATGAGGTCTTTTAACAAATACTTAGTGTTGAATACATTACATTAATTATAAATATTAGTTTATAAGCATTACTTGGATTATTCCTATACAAATATATATTTGTCTATGAGGAAAATCAATATTATTATTATAAACGTTTTACTTCAGCAATTTTATCACATTGGTATCTTGGCATTTGCAGATGGTAGTGATGTTGTACATACGAGTACCTCAGCATAAATAATGTATCTGCTTGCACATTTTCTTTTTACATAATTATATGTATGACAGCTATTTACAATTTCACACTATTAGACGTTACTACAAGCATTATAAACCCTTTAATGATAATTAACCGTTTTATAACCATTAGCCTGTTAAAAGTTTTAAGATATTTAGTAATGTTTATGCAGTATGTATCAATACACCGGTTTGATTTTCTATTTGATTCAGTCGATAGTATCAAGTATATAGGAAATTTAGATGGTCAATTTAAGTCGAATGAAGACTAGGAGTACATGATAGCTTTTTGCTAATTACTCTTTACGTTCTATTGTACGGTTGGTGACTTAAAAAACAACGAAATGTTGTTTCCTCAAAGTTCTCATGAAAACATTTTGGATTTACGTTTTGTTAAGTATTTTATTAGGGAATTTTTCTACCGAGGTCAGCTCCTGATAGCTCAAATATTGCTGTCAAGTTGCCCATCTTCCCATCTCTATTCTACGACGAACCTCATATTCGCAGTTGCCAGTAGTATCCACAAGTGCCTGAATGGTTTTTGTCTGCTCGGTCCGCAATCATAATTTTCGTTTCGTTCTAAATTGCACTGTACCCAGAACTCATTGCTCGAAGCTTGATTAACAACTGTTTGAACTCATCTCACTTAACGCACTAAGGTGGTATCATCTTCGTCTATAGCTACATCACCCTGCCAGTCCTTCAGCACACATCGTATAATGTGTTCACTGAAGATGTTAGAGGTAATTTAGCGTTGTCGGCTTTCGCCAAAACAGAGTTTTCTTCATACAGTCGGCGAATAGTAAAAATCAAATGTCTGGCTGCTTCTGACTCCAATAATACAGTCCACAGTTTGTCCCGCTTCACATTGCCAAAAGTCTTTTGGTAATCTACACAATAAAGGTATACAGGCACGTAATATTCTCTTTCACTCGTAAATTTCATATTTACTCTCTAGTAGCGCATCCTTTCACAAAGCCTGCTTGCTCAGGAGGCAAACAACACTGAAGTTTGGATTGAAGAATATAGTATTATTTTACTGGCTATGATTAATGTAAACAATATGTAGTTACTTATCACAAATCAACCTAAAAGAATATAAGAATAGTCATAAGAGACCGAAACTGAAATATTGCAACAGTTTAATTTAAAATTTCCACAACTTTCTGTTGCGAGTTAAAAAAAAGAATTATTAATAAGAAACCCAAAACATAATATTTATGATATGTAATTTAATTTAAAGTAGGCGTTCCCTCGCATTAACATATTTTATCAATTCCATTAGATATACCAAAATTAAAACTAGCGCCTTCGCCAAAACATATGATATATTGTGGAGTTAAATTGACAATAATAATTATTGAAAAATCTGGATGATCGGATACAACCATGGTTATGAATAACTTGTTTTACAACTGAATCAAGGATTTGGTGATTCCTAGAGTTTCAGTATCATATGCTGGAAGCGAATTCTATAATAATTTGTCTGAAGATATAAAGTCAACCAGTTTTAAAAAAATATAAAATTATTTTTGATTAGCAAGTCCTATTATTCAATGATTGATTAACTGGATGATGCGTCATCAGCAGTTTCTGTGATAATTTAGTTTTACTAATATACCTATTTATATATTGTTTAAGATTATAGATTGTTTAAGAGGTCGCTTGGCCCTGGGTTGGCCTTTCTTCACCTCGACCTAAAAGGTCTTTTGTGAATATACATTATTTATATGTTAGTATTATAGTTCTGAGTGAAATTTTTTTAGTTTAGTGTGTAAAGTTGTCATTCGCGTGTTGAAATATTCAAATATTTGATGTTTTTAAATATTTTACTATTATTAATTTAATATTTCATTGTATATTATAATGTATTCATTCCTTTGATTTGTCCAATATCATATATACTGATCGAACGGATCAATAAATTATTATTACTGCCAGACAGGGCTTCCATGGCCTCCGACACCATACGGTAGCTGCGCCGGCTAATTCATTATAGCCACTCTCCACGACCTGTGGAGTTAGTGACTGTAAACACCTGAATCATATGCCCTAAGCAGACGAAGGGACCCCAAGATAACCGCCTTCTGCATCTGGCCTGCCAACCATTCTGCCGAATTCTGACAGGCCGGTATGATCTTTAATTCTGAGAGCAGCGAAGGCTTCATCCCTCGAGTACGCCGATTATTAAGAACATCTTGACCGAGTAGTATGGGTACAGCACTTGGAGTTCATACCGGAGATCACGATATTTGGCCCGTTTTTCCCTCTCCTTATTATTATTTTTGTTTTGTTTTTTTTTGTTAAAAACCAGTCACCCTTCTCCGTGGCTCCGACCCTCACAGAGGGGAGCTGGTAGTACCGGTAGCCACTCCCCAACTCCGTGGGGTAAATGACTACTGGGTCTGGGAATCGTGTGCCCTGAGTAGACGTAGCGAACCGAGGATGACGGCCTTCTGCATTCTGCCGGTCAAGATCTCTGCCGAGTTTCGGCATGCCGGTATGATCTTCAGTTCCGAAAGCAGGGTGTGTCTCGTTCCACCGAGGGCTCCTATGATCAGTACCACTGTCTTAACAGTATGGCCTGGATAGAGTCTGCGGAGTTCGAAGAGCAAATCTCGATATTTTGTCCGTTTTTCCTCCTCCTTCAAGACAATGTTGTTCTCCGCAGGAGCCGAGAACTCCACGACAAACATTGTCTTGAGTTGGTAGTCGAGGAGGACTACGTCAGGCTTGTTGGCTTGTATTTGCCTGACGCACAGTGGTCCCAGACTGAGTTTTTTGTTCAAAAATGGCTAGAGAGCTCAAATCTTGTCGGAAATGAACATTTTTTTTAATTATATTAAAGCTTACCAAAATCCGGACAAATCCCCGGAGCCCGAATTTTGAAAAAAAAAATTCCTTTTTTATTATATTAAGTGAAATGCCAAAAGAAAAAAAAATGACTAGAGAACGCAAATCTTCTAGACAAGGGACCGCCTGCTTTACATCCCTTCCGAAGGATGGTATATCCACCACGTAATCTCGTCTGAAATTACGTAACTTCCGCGTATACACTGATATACAAGCCGCTAGAAGGTGGGACGAGAACGCTGTATTTCCCAAGATGGGACCCCATCCAAGTACTAACCGCGCTCGACGTTGCTTCAACGGAATATCGACTGATATTCACATTGAAGTCGCCTCTACGCTCGCCCCTCATGACACGACTTCGATAAACGAGAGTGTTAAATACACCATCCTGGCAAGGCATTATGAATCCCTCTGTCTCTGACTTCAGCCCGGCTGACCTTAAGAAGGCAAAGGTCAGCCTTTCGGATAAGCCAAGGTCTTCTATATTTTTATAGAAGACTCCATGCATTGGCTTATCCGTATGAAGCTGCAGAAAGATGTTGTGTTCTGCAGCTTCAATTTGGGCTTTTCGCCGAGCAGGTTCCAACTCGGTGACAGAGTTGCGATTTACCCGCTCGACGTCGAAGGAGAGATCAAGTTTATCGGCTGCTCTCTGAGCTGCCTTAAACAAAAACGCTCCTACCCCTGCATTTTCATGGTCCCGGACCATGCATGCATTACACAGGTCCACAAAAAAAAAGTTGTCTGCGCCGGGGTACTGACCATACCTATCCCTTGTATTTTGTGCCGCTGAACACGAATCTGACCTTAGTTTTTCCCCTATACGTCAGTTTTTTTTTTAACAGCAAATAAATATATAAATATCACGATTCAACACGACTTTTTCTGCTGTTAAAAAAAAACCGGACGTGTAGGGGAAAAACTAAGGTCAGATTCGTGTTCAGCGGCTCAAAATACAAGGGATAGGTGTGGTCAGTACCCCCGCGCAGACCACTTTTTTTGGTTGCCACTGTGCCACACTCAGTGTGGCACCATCCCACAAAAAAAAGTAATCTGCGCGGGGGTACTGACCACATCTATCCCTTGTATTTTAAGCCGCTGAACACGAATCTGACCTTAGTTTTTCACCAGCACGTCAGGTTTTTCTTTTAATATCAAATACATATATAAATATTAGACTTTTTTGCTTTAAAAAAAAACCTGACGTATAGGGGAAAAACTAAGGTCAGATTCGTGTTCAGCGGGTCAAAATACAAGAGATAGGTATGTCAAAACCGCGGCGCAGACGACTTTTTTTTTTGTGGGCCTGTGTTATTATTATGTTTTGTTGTTTCTCGCTTAGTGCGGTATTATCGGTATTCATCGGCCGAGGCAAGATGAAAACGAACTATTGTGGGCTCAAAAATTTGTGCACAGTTTGACACGTATTAAGGACAACCGATTTCTGCATATCACTAACTAAGAAAGGGGGAAGGCCCAGGGTGACTAAGTTTCTGACGAGGGATCGAGGTACAATGCCGGTAGTGGATATTATTATTGGGAGGATGACAACACTATCTTGCCCCATTGCTCCCTGATCTCATAAGCTAAGTCAGCATACTTCGCTAACTTGTTTTGTGCAGTTTCCTGGATGTTATTGGAATTCGGGATAGCAATGTCAATCAGAAAGGTCTTTTTCTGGAGCTTATTGACCAAGATAATATCTGGTCGGTTTGATGGTAGGGTTCTGTCTGTAAGTACCGTTCTGTCCCAATAAAGCCGGTAGTTCTCATTCTCTAGGACGCTCTTAGGTGTGTAATGGTAATATGGGCTGGTATTTTCTGTAAGGTGGTGAAGTTGCGCAAGTTTTAAATGTAAAATTTTTCTACACAGTTGTGGCGGTGTAGGTACTCTGTGGGCGCAAGAGTTGTACACCCGGCGGTAATGTGTTGGATGGTCTCGGAGGCGCGGATTCATTTCCTGCATCTGTCGTCAGTTACATTCGCATCCTTGATGATGTACTTAAGGTAGTTCCTCGTAGCAACTACTTGATCTTGTATGGCCATAATAAACCCCTCAGTTTCCGGGAATAGATCCCCACGAGTCAGATAATAGTTTGACGCTTCTTGATCGATATTTTCTAAGCTGAGCTCATGGGGATGTCTTCCGTGTAGGGCCTTCTGCTTCCATGCATTAATCTGCGAAGTAACTCTTTCTGCCTTCGTCGTTTTGTTCTGTGGAACAGCTGTACTAAGGTCCAAGGGACTATAACCGTCGTCAGCGAAAGTGACTGCCCTATGGAGGGGAGATGTTTCCTGTTTTCTGAGGAAGTACTTCTGGAGATATACGATTTGTTCGTGGAGTAGGAATGACAGACTAGTCAGAACTCTTCCACCATGAGCTCTTGGGATCCTAAGTCTTTTGATGGCTGACTTGGGGTGATGAGCTCGAAACTTAGTCAATGTAGTTCTTTCTTGTCTTCCTCTCTATATCCTCTATGTCAATCTTCGTCCACTTAATAACGCCAAATGTGTAAGATAAAGTTGGAATTACATAGCTGTTAATGGCTCTCACTGTGTTCTTACCATTCAACTTAGTTCTAAGGATAGCATTCAAGCGACTCATATACATTTCTTTAATCTTCATCTTCATGGTTTTATGCTCTGTACGGACTGATTGATGCACGCCCAGATACTTGTACGTTTCTCTTTCCTCCATTGGCTCAATGATACCACCATCTTGTAGTTCAAATGCCTTGGTACTCTGCTTGCCCCTTATTACTAGTAAAAACTAGTCAAAAACCAGTCGTCCTTCTCTGTGGCTCCGACCCTCACAGAGGGGAGCTGGTAGTACCGGCAGCCACTCCCCACACCTGTGGGGTAAGTGACTACTGGGTCCGAGATTCGTGTGCCCTGAGCAGACGTAATTAACCGAGGATAACGGCCTTCTACATTCTGCTGGCTAAGATCTCTGCCGAATTTCGGCATGCCGGTGTGATCTTAAGTTCTGAAAGCAGTGTGTGTCTCGTTCCACCGAGGGCTCCTATAAATCAGTACCACTATCTTAACAGTATGGTCTGGATAGAGTCTGCGGAGTTCGAAGAGCAAATCTCGATATTTTGTCCGTTTTTCCTCCTCTTTCAAGACAATGTTGTTCTCTGCGTGAGCCGAGAACTTCACGACAAACATTGTCTTGAGTTGGTGGTCGAGGAGGACTACGTCAGGCTTGTTGGCTTGTATTTGCCTGACGGTGGGAAACGAGTAGTTCCAATAAATTAGACACTTATCATTTCCCACAATGGACTCAATATCCCCCGGAGGTTTATTACATCAAAATTTTTAAATATTTTTACAATGGCAAAATACTCAACAAACTAAGAAATGGTAAATGAAATCAAGAAACGGCATAATCACGCACAAATTACGGACGTTTTGGTGTTTGGTAGGATTACTGGCGGCACTCCCCTCAGTTACATGAAAAATTCACTTCGTTCTGGGGTGAACTCGATCCACCAAGGGGCGCGGATGCACAGAAGTTGTCAAAAATGAGGTTTTCAAAAAATTCTCTGTTGCTATTGTTTCTGCAGAAAATTTCATAGTACATAATTGTAGGGCATAAAATTTATTACAAAAAATGTATACATTTTCACGTTGTGGCTTTTGAACAATTTTGATAAGCTCTGGCGAGAATTTCAACTCAATTTGTATCGTAAAATTAAAAATGTCTAAAACTAACGTTATCTACAAAACAATGTGAAATGTATATGTGCAAGTGTACAGCAATTATACAAAATATTTAATAATTCGGCGAAGAGTGTAATTTTTACTCTAGTTTACTTTATTATTTTGGTTTGGGGTTTCAAGTAACAAATGTATCAGTATATAAAATGCAGCTGAGAGAGTTTTTGTCTTTTTCTAATCGATGTTCCACTTGAGCTCAAATACTTATTTTTGTTCTATATTCCCTTGGTCGAAGAAGTTGTGAACGAATTGATTCAAAATTAAAAAACTTATAGCTGCCCAGAATCTCCTTGGATTGAATTAAATTATTTTTTGGTCATAGATGACATGTCAAGTATAATAAATAAAACACAATTCTGTAAGCAATGCAAAAAGAGGTAAATTATATAGGTATAACAGTTCACAAATAAATATTCATTATATCATGTTCAATAGCAAAAGAATCCAAAGTAATCTTTAAAATAATCACAATAAAATTCTTATGTAATCATTAGAAGTTAGTTGTAGAATTTTGAGGATTACCTTGAAAATATTTATATGCAAGCTCGAGTATATTGAAACGTTTAATCTCATATAAAAATAAATTCTCTTATCAACACAAAGATTATTACTAGCTGTAAAATTTTAAAATCAAGAATAACATTCTGTAAGATCTAATAAATTAATGAAAAATATTATTTTGGATCATCAGAATTGGATCAAGAGAATATGGAAAAAACGGATGGAATTTATCGACAAAAGGGCTAAAAAAAGGATAATTTTATACTTGTACTATTCCAAGGACTTGCAGTTCGTTTTAAAACATTTGCATTATAGTCAATAAACAACACATAGAGATGTATATCATTTAGATTTAAGGCCGCGTTCATAATGGGAAATGGAAATATCTAGGTATGAAACAATAATAATGTTTAAACAAAGAAATTGCCATTTTGAACTTGAATGTATTATTATTCCTTGGTAATTGTAATTCGAATACATGATTGATGATGCATGTAAACCACACGATATATGTTTATCTTTTCCAGTAAACATTGATGTGGACAATATAGATGTTAACGCGATAGTGCTGCTGTATGCGTGTTCAGTTATTACACCCCTAAATGATGATATTCCACCCCCTTTAGTAGGACTTAACCTATTACCTGTCGCACAGCTAGGTCAATGATGTTTGTATTAGAAAAAGAAAACAATGTAAACATTAATTATATGGTTAGTACATCAAAACACGGTGTCACTCCCACACGTTGCCATTAAAAAAAAAACGCATTTACAAGAATTTTCAAAATTATTATTATTTTAATTTATCTAAGGAGATTTAAATGGTAAATGGTTTAAAAAACTTAATGTCAAATATTATGGAAATATATATTAAGAAAACCTGCAAAACTGCATAATTTTTTGAAGGTGAAAAGTTAAGAAACCCCTTGAGCGATTATTTTGAAAAATATTTGAGTACATCACTAGATTAAGTGCCTCCTGATATGGGCTTTTACCTTTCATAAAAAAATTGCATATTAAGAATTCTGTGGTCAAATTAAACATCGCATTTTTCCTATGATTTTATTTATTTATTAACATGCTTTTATTAGGTCCACTTGTACCTAACTAACTATCTATCTATCTATGTAATAAGATCTAAGGAACTGAATTTCACCCACTTTTAATTGTTGTATCATCATGAAATTTGGCAATTGGATGTAGCTCTGATGGTAATACAATATAGTATCCTCAATTTTATAATATGTTCAAAATGGCCGCCGCCCCAAGATGGCGGGATATCATTTTCTTTACAACCCCTTTGATATGGGCATCAAAAGAAATAGATTGATAAGTAGAAAACAAATATGTGATCAAAACTTAAAAATTCAAAATGGTAGCGTCAACATGGCGGATAGGTCTTATCAATTATCATCGGATTCCCTTGATATGGGTATCAAAAGAAAGGGCTTGATAAGTAGAAAATCAGCATGTGATCAAGACTTGAACATTCAAAATAATGGTGTCAACATGGCGGATAGGTCTTATCAATTATCGTCGGATTCCCTTGATATGGGTATCAAAGGAAAGGGCTTGATAAGTAGAAAATAAATATGTGATCAAAACTTAAGAATTCAAAATGGCAGCGTCAACATGGCGGATAGGTTTTACCCATTATTGTCGGATTCCCTTGATATGGGTATCAAAGAAAAGGGTTTGATAAGTAGAAAACAAATTTATGATCAAAACTTAAAAATTCAAAATGGCGGCGTCAACATGGCGGATAGGTTTTATCAATTATCGTTGGATTCGACTGAAAATCAGTATCTGTGGGTTAGTTGATTAGAAAAAATAAAATTAATAGTTTAAAAAACTAAAAAAACATGCTTTTATAAATACTACACCAAGAAGCAAAAAGTAATCATCGAACTTGTTCTCAAGAGGTTCGATAATTAAAACTCTAAAGACATCATTAGATTAAATGAAAAGAACCCCACGCTTTTATACTCAAATATTATACTTAATTACAAACACGGCTTATATTAAAGCCCTTACGGGGTAGACAGAGAGAGCAGGTTCAATGATTATTTTTTGCTTTTTAGTGCAGTATTTATAAAAGCATGTTTTGAAATGGTGGGAAATAAAAAAAAAAGTTGAGGCCCTTGGTTTTTGTGCACACACTAAACCACAATTTTATTTCTTTCACCCCCTTTAATAATGGGATGGGGATGGTAAATGCCAAAAATTTTTTTTATCTTCTCTTATACAGTGTGTCCCACTTCGTACTAAGCCACTTGGCTATTTGTATTTGGACTCGTATATATTTTTTATTGCACATAATACCCATAATGAACTACCTTTGGAAGGTAGAACTGTTACTCAATCTCCATTTCAAAGCCAACTGTGATGTTTTTAAAATGAGAATTTTGCAAAAGTAACATTAGCGATTGAGATAGAGGAAAAATGTATTTGGAAAAGTCGTTCAGAAAAAATTAAGTAAGTTCAAATATGAATTTTCATTTAAAAATATTGATTTTTTTTTTTGAAAAATATTGCAAGTCAGAAAAATTCGAGGTTTGGGTTAGTTTAGAGCATCCAGATTGCTATGAATGTCGATTTACTTACATCAATTATTGTAAACACCATAGTTGTCAATTTTTACGTCAAAATGCCTTTGAAATTAACAATTCCAGAAAAAGTGGAAATTATTCGTCTCGTTGGAGATAATGTTCGTTCCTTCAGAAAGGCTGCTAAAATATTTAATCGTAGACATCCCGATCGTCCTCCACTTCATCATTGCACTGTAGCTGCCCTTAATAAGAAATTTGATCAAACCGGCACTATTGCAAAGCCAACATTGAAACCTACCAAAAGGCATCCAGATGATGATATTATATTGGGTTTTGTTAATGATAACCCACGAACCAGTGTAAGAGAAATTGCGCAGGAATTAAATTTATCAAAAAACAAGATTTGGCGTTGCCTTCGCAGGCACAAATTAAAACCCTTAAAGCCAAAATTTCTTCACACGTTGCAAGAAGGGGACCCAGAACGAAGATTAGAATATTGTTATTGGCTGCAAGGCATTTTTCTAGAGGACCGTCGTTTTATTGATAAAATACTGTTCTCAGACGAAGCCACATTTACCACTAATGGCGTGGTTTCGTCACAAAATTGTAGGTATTGGGCCGCGGATTATCCAAATTGGGTAATCACATGCAAAAGTCAGTACTCCCAAAATGTGAATGTATGGTGTGGTATACTGGGAACCCGTCTAATTGGTCCATTTTTTTCGAGGGTTTAAATGCTGATGTTTACTTGAACTTCCTTAACACAGAATTATCCGATGCTATAGACGATTTACCGCTTGCATTGCAAAGAGATATCCACTTCCAATAAGACGGCTGCTCAGTACATAATGCCTTGATTGTGAGGGAATGGTTTAATAAAAATTTTCCTCCAAAATGGATAGGACGTAATAGTCCACTTTGCGAGTTTCCGCCCAGATCCCCATATATTACTCCACTGGAATTCTATTTAAACTCTTAAAGAAAAAGTTTATAGAAGCAGACCACGCACAAGACAAGAATTGTGTAACAGAATTTTTGAAGTTTGTCGATCAATAACTCCTGAAGAATTAAGAAAAGTATGGAATCATAATAAAAAAAGAATTATAAAATGCATTGAAATTGAAGGCGATCTAGTTGAAAAATATTTCAGATAATTATTATTTTCACCATTGTTCATATTGTGTACGTTTTTCTTTTAATTAAATAAATTATCAACATTATGTAGAATGTTTTATTAAATTAAAAATTTCCAACTATTTTCTGGATGTTCTAAACTAACCAAACCAAACCTCGAATTTTTCTGCTACTAAATACCAATTTTATGAACTCTTACTTGCTTTATGTACCTATTTACTCCAAATTACCGTTCAACGCTTCAACGGAATAAGATCAACATATAACCTTTTTCCAGATCTCGTTAAAATACATACGTGTATCAAATTTCAAGTCAATATCTTAAATGGTTCCAGAGTAATTGTGCGCAGAAAAAAGTTACAGACCGACAGAGAGACATTTTCTTGCTCAAACTTAAAATCTCGACGTTTTGTGGCATTCTAAGCCTATTTGAGCAATAAAAATTTGCTTTACTAAGTATACTTCCACTGGATGCGGAAATAAAAGTATACGACTTAGTGTAATCAAGGAACGAGTCAGTATGAGAGACAAAATTGAATCAATGTTGCGAAAGGAGGAGTTGAAAATGTACTTAGTTTCATTTATGCATCTTTATGTATTTTATATTAGCAACCATACCTTAGCTGAGAAAAAAGGAGGATAATGATAAATTGAACTGTCAATAGTGTCAAGCGGTACATAAAACAGAAAAAATAGACTTTAAAATAGAAAAAATTAGGGACTCAGTGAAAAGGGTCTAGCAGTACTTCCATGGCGAAACTGCCCCCGATAGGAACCTATATCGTAACCTATATTATATTGTAGAGGGCGCTAATAGTAGTTGACAGAGTAGATATTAGCTCTATATCTTAGTTAATTGAGGAGCTATTTGAAAAAAAGTGTGCGGAGACGACTATTTTTCAAAGCGATATATCTTAGTTAATTTTAAAGCTAGAGAAATAAAACTAAATGGCAGTGTTATGGTACACTTTACAGTTTATTTTATAGCATTTCCTATGGCCCAAGCCTAAATAAAAGTATTTAAAAAATGCAAAGACAAATTTTGTCAATCGATTTCTATCCGATCTAATTGAATTACCACTTTGAAAAAAATATATAATAATTGCCTATGTCTTGCCTAACAACATGCCAAGTTTCATTAAAATCCAAGAGGTGCAACATGTCGAAAAAAAAAATTTAAGTAAGTGGACCACCTTAAACAACCATTATGTTGACGCTTCTAATTTGCATTACATTTCATTAATCTTTGGAAAAGTTGCGTTTTGACAGCTTATAAAAAGTATATCAACGGTTGGTGGTGTCAACTAGAATATTACAATGTTTTTTTTATCTACTTTTATAGTGACTATAGTCGGTCTCAGTTAAGAATGCAGTTGTTTACGTTATGAGCGGAGCACAAAATTTACACAGGATATGGAAATTCCCAAGTAAGTGGAATCCCCCCATGGCTGACTCAAGCCAGTTCGTACATAAAATAAAAATTAACGGTTTAAATTGGCTTTTATTTGGCACTTTTCTTTTATACATTGAAAATGAAATACATTGAAATTATTTAATTCATATTGCAACATATTTTATTTAGAGTAATAAAAGCTCATTATAGACGTAAATCCTCTAAAAATGTCAGTGTTATAAGAAATGGGTAAACCTACTACTTGCTTGTGCTTGACATCAGGCGAGCTGTTCTTGTCTCTGCCGTTCTGAACTGTATCTTTGATCTCTCTCAGATACCTGCCTAAAAAGTGTACGCAAATATCATAACCTCCGTGTAAGTGCATGACCATGTCGTCACGTCGGTGCACCGCACAATGCACATAGCATCACACATCGCATACTGAAATTAAATAAACCATTATTTTGAATGAGAGTGGCCATATCGACGCCCCTCGCACATCGCACAATAAAATTAAATAGAACCATGCTCTTAAATGAGAGTGATGAAATCAACAACTTGAGCTTCGCACATCGCACAGCGTTTAGCACAGGCGATACCGTGTTTGTGAATCCTTATTTGTAACAAAAGAGATAGATATAACTAGAGCAGTCTGATTTTAATAAAAATGGAAGGAAATAACCGAACAATATATGAACAATTAGTGCAATTTCTTTTGTATTAATATTCATAAATATCATAAAACAATAAAATAAACTTCGATGTGCGATGTGCGCTGCGCGAGAGAGATCAAAGATTCAGTTCAGAACGGCAGGTACAAGAACAGCTCGCCTGATATCGAGCACAAGCAAGTAGTAGGTTTACCTATTTCTTATAACACTTGACATTTTTAGAAGATTTACATCTATAATGAGCTTTCATTAATTTAAACAAAATATGCTGCAATATGAATTAAATAATTTCAATGTTTATATAAAAGAGCCAAATGCCAAACAAAAGCCAATTTAAACCGTTAATTTTTATTTTATGTACCAACTGGCTTGAGTCGGCCATGGGAGATTCCTCTTACTTGGGAATTCCCATATCCTGTATAAACTGTGCTCCGCTCATAACGAAAACAACTGCATTCTTAACTGAGACCGACTACAGTCACGATAAAAGTAGATCAAAAAAACATTGTAATAGGCTAGTTGACACCACCAACCGTTGATATACTTTTTATGAGCTGTCAAAACGCAACTTTTCGCGTGCGCCGACGTCACAGATTTTGAGACCTTAGGAAAAACAAACAGCTGTCATTGAGAAATCCGCCGATTAAACGTGTTTCTTTAAAGTGAATTTTGCAGTGTTTGTGCCATTTAAGAACTTATTGTTGGATTATTTAACATCTACAACTATTCTTAATACTGTTATATAAACAATTTTGTTCGTCAGGATGACGGTTAGTTCGTATTTTGCAGAATAGTCTCCTGATGTAGAGGTTAGGTATACGGCTGCCATCGAATTAAATCCTTATATTTTGAGAAAAAAATACTTTAGTACAAATATTTATGTATTTCCAAATGTTAAACATGGGGATGTTGCAAATTACTTGATTTTTGAAAGAATTACGTAGACAGAAGGACGAATTCAAGGCATTGAGAAGTTTTGAAGCTGTTTGTGGTTAGGTGAAAGAAGTACTCTGCAAGAAATTTGCAGGATAAAAGCTTGTTACAACGGTAAGAATTAGTTATCAACCATTTTTTTCATATATGCTTGCCTAATTAAATGTTGTTTTATAAATAATTACTAATGAAGAAATTAATTTTTCAGGATATGAACTCTTATGAATAAAAGCCATTGTCTCCTTGGACTATTGCAGATTCAGATGGTTCCTTAATGCTCACTGGGATTGTGTTGCCAGTCTAGACAAAACATGTTCACCACTTAACAGGAAATCTTTCCTTTTAGTTTTTTAGCAATGAACATGGCTATGGTTGGAGATTGACCGCTGTAAATTTTGTGAAAAAGACACTTTATAAAATAAACATTGAAAGACTGACGTACCCTCTGTAAACTGTTTGAAGTATGTAATAAGATGTACACAATTTCTTCCAGCGGTTAACCCCTCGTCTATACCTTATATACCTATAGATTGGACTACGCAAACCGTTGTAATTTTTGTAAATTTTTTATTATAATACATTATATAAAATGTTTAACATGTATTTTACTATTTTATGTAGGTCAATTGTTAATTATGACTTGTATTCTCTTAAATATACTCTCCCTCCGTGCAGTTCATGCTTCGCTCAAATAAAATTTAAATAAGAAATAGTTATTAAAAATAGAGACAAACCAATATAAAATGTTAATTTTCTTTACCATGGATTGTTTATTGCTTGTTTGAGCAGCAGTTATTACTATCACAATTATTCTTATGCATTAACTTAAAGCATTTCTTTTAAATGCCTGGAATTGTTTAACCTAACCTCTTCTGGCTGTAAATCAACGTTATTTTACAAAAACTGATGTTGTCTCGGATTGCCACACTTCCACAATTAATAATACAATACAAACTAGCCATTTTGTATGATATAATATCGATAAAAACTCTAGGATTACGAAAAATTTAATTCTGAGGTTCAGTCAGTCGCCAATTGACAGCTGATGACAGCGGTTTGTTTTTCCTAAGGTCTGGGACCTGTGACGTCACGCGCACGCGACCCGAAATGTAATGCAAATTAAAAGCGTCAACATAGTGGTCGTAAGGTAGCGGTCTACTTACTTTAAATTTTTTTCGACATGTTGCACCTCTTGGATTTTAATGAAACTTGGCATGCTGTTAGGCAAGACATAGACAATTATTATATATTTTTTTCAAAGTGATAGAAATCGATTGACAAAATTTTTCTTTACATTTTTTAAATACTTTTATTTAGGCTTGGCCTATAGGAAATGCTATGAAATAAACTGTAAAGTGTACCATAACACTACCATTTAGTTTTATTTTCCTAGCTTTAAAATTAACTAAGATATATCGCTTTGAAAAAAAGTCGTCTCTGGACACTTTTTTTCAAATAGCTCCTCAATTAACTAAGATATAGAGCTAATATTTACTCGATCAACTACTATTAGCGCCCTCTACAATATAACATAAGTTACGATACAGGTTCCTATCGGGGGCAGTTTCGCCATGGAAGTACGGCTAGACCCTTTGAGGATTCGTAGGTATCATCCTTAATATTAAGAAATCCAAGGGGTGCAGAATGGCGTTTTCTAGGCGTTTTCTAGGATGTAAAGAGATGAAAAATGCATTTTCTAAAATATTGTTTTCAAATATTGTTCTTGCTGATAGCTGGACTTTACTGACTTCTGTACGATGAAAATTGACCGAGATACAGAGAGTTGAAGGTGGGGTACTTTTACATCCCCGTTAAAAATTACGTTTTTTAGCGAGTTGAGAGTGCGGGAGTATGTACGCTTGTGCAAGTGTGATGGCGCGCGCGCGTCTATTAGTACATTCAGAAAAACGGCATATTTGTATGTGAAATTTTATCATAATTATTTTAAAAATATTTATTTATTTAAAAAATATTTGGATTTAATATAGTCAAAAATATAAATAACTATATTCTTCACCATCAGCATATGTCGTCTGAGCATCAATTTTGGGTCCATCCTCATTTTCATATTGCTTTTCATCATCCCTTACATTGGAGTTACCGAAATCATTAGCTTCAATCAAATTGAGTGCTTAATCCTGCTCGCTGTATTAAGCAGTTACACGATGGCAGATTTTACATACAGACGAATAATTTACTCCAGCTTTCACACATCACCATCTTTAAGTTGTACAATCTCATGTGCAAGCACATGTTATTAAATTTAATAAGTGAGGTCTCTAAAGTTGTTCTTATAGCTTGCAAGAACCCATTTATTTTAATCCTGCCTCACTGTTCTGGTGATATTTTGCTACCAAGCCATTGTCGCATTTGCTTATAGGTTGTGTAAGAATGTTGAATAGCGGCTGCAGAAATAAAAGGAAATATTTCTAATTTCGGCTTATTTCTTCAATAAAGATTTTTCTAATGTAAAAAATCTATTCATCTAGCGAATATTTTTAATCCGTATAAAAACAAACATTTTCAGTTTCATCGGTACTGGAATTAGCATTATTAAATGCTTTTATGCATTTTCCTTTCGGGCATTTGAAAGTTTCGGATACTTACTTCGACAACTTCAATAAAGGGCAATTACCAAGCCTTCCTGTAGCTATAGGTGTTTGTTACGACCATTTTTTTTACTATAGTTTTCTATTAAATCAATAGAATCTGCTACAGACACAACATTGTGACTTAGAATCATCTCTTCTCAAATAAAACTTAAATCAGATCTTTCCTGATTTCCCGGCTAAGGTATAGTATACAGTATGTCTCACTTTTCATGACTCCCATATCACAGCTCCCTTATTAACAATGCGATTTTTTTTGAAATTTGGGTGGAAGGTGATCACTCATCAGGAGATTGTCTTACCGTAAAACATTTAAAAATCCACCGGTGGCGTTCGTCGTTATGAAGAAAAATTTACAAACTTAAAAAAATCCCGACACAAAAATATCGACTAAATAACTAATATAAAAAAAATGAATTAATACAACTTTAAAAATTATGAAATAATTTTGATTCCATATACGAACTCTTATGATTTATTTAAATCCAGCTTACATTTTCGTTATATCCTCAAGATTTGCTTTCTTATACGCATGAATATATCGGGAGCTGCTGTTTTGAATATAACTATTTAGTAGTTCGTCTTTACAGCAGCCCCCGACATATTCATGCGTATAAGAAAACAAATCTTGAGGACATAAAGAAAATGTAAGTTGGATTTGAATAAATCATAAGAGGTCGTATATGGAATCAAAATTATTTCATAATTTTTAAAGTTGTGTTAATTTTTTTTTATATTAGTTATTTAGTCGATATTTTTGTGTCAGGGTTTTTTTAAATTTGTAATTTAATTTTATTTTATACTTTTTAAACTAAACATATACATACAACATTGCATATTTTTATATCACGAGTCCCACACAGAACTTTTTAACCTTTAAGCCGACGCGGTCCAATTTTGTATTCTACTAGTCGCACACGGTCTACAAGACCGGTTCTGTTATAAATATATTTATGTGTTATATATAATTTTAATAAAAACTGCATCAAGATCGGATCTCCCGTTGACAATTTCTAGAGAAGTTCAACATGGCGAATTCAAGATGGCGACCAAACATCAAAATCTAATATGGCCTAAAATCTTCTCGACAAAATATTCTTTCAAATAAAAAAAAGTGCATCAAAATCGGATCACCCGTTGAAGAGATATGAAGCTACAGACAGACAGACAGACAAACATAAGCGTCAAACTTATAACTCTTTTTGGGTCGGGGGTTAAAAATTAACTAACTTCAAACTTTTGGCTATTTTTTGGTGGTGCGTTAATTTCTTGGAGAAGTGTATATTCATTACGTCGTTCCTATCCGATATAAAATTTATAGTTTAAACCGAATTCTTCACCATTTCTTATAATGCAACGTATGAGCGAATACACTATACGATCAAATTACAGTGTTAAAACTAAAAAATTTTGTCCGCCATCTTGGGACGTCCGCTATATTGAATTTAGTGTGACGTCATTTTATTTTCGTATTCTTCTCAGCAAACCCCTTCATTTGATATCTATATCATGGGGGTGCATAAAAAATAACTGGTCCGCCATGTTGGATTTGGAATGACGTCACTTAGCTAACCATTCATTGCCATCCAAACTAAACGTGTATGCAAAATTTCAGCTCAATCGGTTGGGGATAACTGTTTTAAAATTCAGTTGCGTCCGCTATATTGAATTTAGTGTGACGTCATTTTATTTTCGTATTCTTCTCAGCAAACACTTTCATTTGATACCCTTATCATGGGGGTGCATAAAAAATAACTGGCCCGCCATCTTTGGGAGTCCGCCATATTGGATTTGGAATAACGTCACTTAGCGAACCATGCATTGTCATCCAAATTAAACGTGTATGCAAAATTTTAGCTCAATCGGTTGGGGATAACTATTTTAAAATTCAGTTGCAAGATGTGACCCACAAGAACAAGGCAAGTTAAATAAAAGCTTGTAATCAAGATGGCGATCAAACATGAAAATCTAATATGGCAAACACCTTATCGACAAAACACTCTTTCAAATAAAAAAAAGTGCATCAAAATCGGATCACCCGTTGAAGAGATATGAAGCTACAGACAGACAGATAGACAGACAGACAGACAGACATACAAACATACGCGTCAAACTCTTTTTGGGTCGGGGGTTAAAAATGAACCTAATGTTCCAAAAAAAGATATTAGGCATTTTTTTACAACAATACTAACGCAATATTATTGATCAGCATGCTTCAGAACTTCTGTATCCAAAATTTAACAAAATTTTGATATATTGTTTTCGAAATATGGCCCTTAAAATTACGTTTTTTAAACATTAAATAATCAATAACTTGGAAATGAATTGTTTTTCGAAAAAAAGTCATTCCTCATTTTCTCTTTAAATTTACTATTTCTAGCACCTTATATCATTGATACTTTCAAATTTTGTAGGCCAAGAATTTTCATTGATAAATTAACAAAAATTTTGGGCCAGCAGCCCGGTATATTATTCGGACATTAAATATTACCGAATTTGAAAGTATCGATGACATAGACTGCTAGAGAAAGTAAATTTAAAAAAAATGTAAATAACTTTTTTCGAAAAGCAATTCGTTTCCAAGTTATTGATTATTTAATATTTAAAAATGCAGTTTTAAGGGGGCCGTAATTCGAAAACCATACATCAAAATATTGTTAAATTTTGGGTTTAGGAGTTCTGAAACATGCTGATCAATAATATTGCGTTAGTATTTTTGCAAAAAAATTCCTAATATATTTTTTTGGAAAATTAGTTTCATTTTTCTTCACAACGACGAACGCCACTGGTGGATTTTTGAATGTTTTACGGTGACACTATCTCCAAATTTTAAAAAATCGCATCGTTAATAAGAGAGCTGTGATATGGGAGTCATGAAAATGAGACATACCGTATATTACTCAATATATTAAAACAAATTATTATATGAAATAACAAGTGCACAAACAATACTTTTTAATTTTTTTGTAAAAATGCAATCCAAGTTTTATCCAATCTGGGAAGTGAGCGTTTTTTGGCAATTAAGTTGTAATTTTGAATAACATGTTTTCGTCTCGTTTTTTTAATATCTCGCTTTCTGATCATAAGATCGGACCAAAATAAAAATCAAATTGTTTATAAATAAATTATGAATAAAACTGCATAAGATAATAAATCTTTTTTAACGACACCTGTGAAATTATAGGCCTTGTAGATGCAAACTATTATGTAAAATTACAAATAAAAATATTTTTTATTATCCCTAGAAAACGAGATTCTTGAAAATTTTTTTAAGCTTCATAAGAAACTGCCGTTTGGTCACACTAAGACTTTTCTCTTAAATTGTAGATTTCTGAACGTGTTTTACAATGACGATAAATAAGTACATAAAGTACACTCTATAAATAAACAGCAGGTAATACCTCACTTCAGAATACCAGAGATAATAACAGTATTCATTCCCTATTCTATCCTATTTTGTAATTATCATTATTAGATTTGCACAAAAGTATTAAATTAAACTAATTAGTACCAACGCTTTATCTTGTAATAGGTTGTAAAATATAGTCTTAATATAAATTTGTTTATAATTATATTAATGGTATCAGTGCATTTAAGTCAATTTGGGACACTTAAAGCTGCTCAGTACTTATTAAATGCATTTATTATCCTGAAAAGCATCAAGTCATCATGTATTCACGCCTAGTCTACCTCTAGGCTTAAAATTAATCTAAACGGGCAGATTTAACACTTGATAGCTGAGCAAAGTGTTTAATCTTGATATTATAATTTTCGTTTAAAATCATGGCACTTGATACCTGTAAGCAGCTGTACATGTACATAATTTTGTAGCATTAGCTTTAGTTAATATTATATTTCATTTTTAATTTTGATGAATTACTGACCATCAAGAAATACACATTTTCAAGATTTTGATCAACTAGTCTTAATTTTATGTGCAGAAATTGCGTTGTTCGCCAATCTATTAATAAATTAATTTGTTTTATAGTGAAATATAATTCTGAAATCGCTTGTATTAATTTTCCGGTATTCGAAACACAATTTTCAGTAGTTTTTCGAGGATGGTCTTTTCTCATCGCTTACGTAGCGTGAACTGTAATGAATACGACAAAAATGCACTGGACATTTTTTATAAAGCATCGAATTTCCCACAAAAAAATCCACGAAAGCAAATTTTATCTATTATAATTTACCAGCTACAAGCGCTTGCGCATAAGCCTAAGAATTACCGTTTCCCGCAACATTTTCCAATCGACCCGGGCTCGTTGACTTAATTACCAATCGAAAAAGAAAATGAAGCAGGTCTTCCAAAGTTTTAAAAAAATCATGGAGCTTTTAAATCGCATGTATGATTTTTTTGGGCGAAGTTTTGATCGATTTTCAATACTTTTAGAATTTTGGCGATATTAACCCTTTCCCTTTTTTTAAACTTCTCAGATAAATATTATTGGTCCTGTGGACACTTAAACATTGCCGATTTTTTACTTATGGTCTCTTGAAAATATTGTGACGTGTTTCCACCCCTAGGAAACCACCCTTGCAAATTACGTGGGTTCCAAAAATTATAACAAGAGATAACCACTAACACACTTTATTAAATAATTTACTGGATACTTCACAATACTGTTATTAACTTAAATGCACTTTACTAACTAAAAATAACAATGTTTATCACTTTGTTTTCACTTTGTAGTCTTAACCTCACTTGTCAATTCAAAACTTTTCTTCCCGCCGAGAATGCGGCCTTATATACCTAAAAATGACAGATCCCGAATTTTCTGTATGACGTCACCATTCTCTAGATAGGTCCAGAATAGATGTCATCGCTCTAGAGCTTCTAGTAGGGTCCTTCTCTAGTAGGTGCAAATCTCTACATTCAGACAACATCCGAACTAATTGAATTCTGTGTTGCCTACATTCTGGGGGTTGTGACACATAACAATATATAAAATATTGTAATATAATTGTTAAAATTTTGCAAGAAGCAATGGACCGATTTAATCTAAATCTTCTCATAGCACTTGTTATTATACCTAAAACAAATTGAAACAATAAAACTGATGCAGCCAGAGAATTCCTTATTCAGTTATTTTGATGTTTAATTTGATCCTTTAATAGGGTTATCCGAAAATCATTGGTTTAAAAGTTATTCCGACTATTGTGATTTCCGAATAATTTCCTGTCTCTCCTAGCAAAAATTGTTACTATTTAATGTACTGATCTGAAATGTTGCACATATATACTTTTCTAACGTACAGATGTCGGAATTACCCATTGGATATGACATATAACCAGGGTTGGCTTTAGATGGTTAAGTGTTAGCGCATAAAGATGTATGTATTAAGCGATATCTTACCTTAATTCTTTTTAGCGAATTCAGTATTATTCAAAGTTAATAAAATCAATGGCCTCATTTAGTGATATGTAATTTACAATTTATGTTTGCATTTTCTGTAAGTATTTAACCTTTTAAGTATATAGTGAAAAAATTAGGCCGCTAGCGTTAATATTAACTGTAATATTCGATTTTCAATTCGTAACGTATTTGAAACGCCCGATAGCACGCGGATGATGTCACGGCACCCGCTCGACCGGCTTTATGAGCAGCGTTGTCAGTGTCAGTACATTTGTACTGAAATCAATACTTTTAGAGCGCAATCAGTACGTTAGTGCTGCTTTCACTGTATCGCTTCATTTTTTTTTATATGACGTCCTATTTACTTATTTTGCAACTTCCACGACAAATTTTAAAATAATTTATAATCATCCGTGAAATGAAATATGGCAGAATCAAAAGAACACCATGTTTTTGTTCGCAAGTTAGTTCCGGATTTTCCATCAAAATTCTATTTATCTGTATCTCGCTTGAATAAGCTGTTATCTTTGCATTTAAAAAATGTCTAATGGATGCATGACAATAGGGACCGACCTGGGTTATTCGCAAGGAAGTTAAGTATTTACAGTCTATAGGAATTGTAAAAATGTTTGTGGTCCTTGAGAAGTTATATTGCACTGAGGGACATTTAAAAATTCAATACTTATTGCATACGCTAAGGAAAATTTAACATGTGATTACAGGTCACTGAAAGTATTTCGCATAGAATATGCACTGATGCTCTTTTTGTAATAACGCAGTTTAAGTGAATATTGCGAACATATTTTTTATACACAAAACAAATAAAAACTATCTGAGTGGCGAAGTCTTTTTTTATATTCATTAAAATTCCTAGATATCGTATAAAAAAGATTTAATTAACATCTGTACTTTTTTCATATGATCATTAATTTTTTTATTTCGATATCAGCACGTTAATTTTTTATCCACTGGCAACGCTGTTTATGAGTTATTCGGTCTGTTCTGCTTGCCGTATGAAACTATGTGGGTGCAGGCTAGCGGTCGACCGCTGGCTGGAGTGCTGGTGGCTTCACGTCACACTGCGTTTTCGCGTGCTCTATTTTCATTATTTATCATGAGGGAGAAGGAGTTGAAAAAAAAAATCTAATATTTTGCACATTTACTAACTACAAGGTATACTTTCGAAATATGAATTTAAAAAAAAATTGCTAAATGAGCCCATTATTATAACACTCACTCGAAGAGAACTGTAAGTATATACCCTCGACATAGTGGTCAATAAGGATGTGAGGAACTCCACGCCACCTATGACGCTGGAGGAACTCGCATCCGACCACAATCTTATCCAGCTCCGACTGGATAATATGTCGAGGGAAGACATAACACGCAAGATCTCATCTTGCGTGTCATGTGTCGTCTCTATAAGACACATATCAACACGAACCTTCCACTAACGCCTAACATCACTACAGCCGCTGAGCTGGAAAATGCATCGGAGGAATTCACAAGGGTGCTGCAGAGCGGCAAACGGAATGTTGCAACAACGATGACGATAAATCCCTTCAAAGACCGACTGGTCGAAGCGGAACAGACTGAGACGGCTTTGGCAATGAAATAGCGATGTCGGCGCTAAGGCCGAGATGGGTAGGCTGCAACGGCGGATCAGGACCGCCATCAACATCGCAAAAAACCGGAAATGGCGGGATAAGCTGGAGGCGTTGAATCCTCAGGACAACTCGCTGTGGAAGCTATCGAAGACAATGAGAAATACGCGGGAAGCCATACCCGCTTTCATAAACGTGAACGGACGTACAGCTTTGACGGACACGCAGAAAGCGAACGACTTAGCTGACCACTTTGAAAATATACATAACACGAACATACCCAACAACGTTGAGCACGAACGCATTGAAAACGACATAAACGAAACGATTGGCCATGCCGTTCAATTGACTAGACGAGAATTTCTAAAGGTCATGGCCAAGCCCTCGGAAGTGGCTAGCATTGTCTGGACATTACCTAACAACTAAGCCCCGGAGAAAGACGGTATCGTATATAAGCTACTCAAATATCTCCCGAGAAAAGGCATTGTACAATTGACGTACATTGTTAACACAATCCTTCCACGGCAACGGTAAGTGGAAATGCGCCGTGGTCGTGCCAATTTTGAATCCTAACAAGAACGCGAAGCTCGCCGGCAGTTATCGACCGATCTCGTTACTGTCGTCGATTTCCAAGTTGGTAGAGAAGGTCATCCTGAACAGACTAGACTCTGCTCAGGATGAACTTGACATCGACGATGAGTGCCAGTTCAGCTTCAGGCGGAGCAAGGGCACTGTGCAGCAGGTCGTTAGGATCGTGAATCACGTCAAGGTGCAATGCAACCTCGGGAAGAACACCGTCATGGTGCTCCTCGATATTGAGAAAGCCTTCGATACCGGGCCTTCTACACAAACTGAACGCACTGGACTTTCCCAACATAACGAAACTCATTCACTCTTTCCTGACAGGTAGATCGCTGCAGGTCAGGGTGAATAATAATCTAATCGACACGGTGGGACATTCGCGCGGGCGTTCCCTAGGAGGTCGTTCCTGTCACCTAAACTGTATAACCTATACGTCTCCGACTTTCCGGAGTTCCCGAATACGAAGCTTGCCAAGTATGCCGACGACACGGCCATGTACGCGCACTCGCATAACGCTCAGGCGGCGAATATGCTGCTGAAGGCGCACATGGTTCGTGTTACGGCGAATTACAAGTGGAAGATTCGGATCAACCCCGAAAAGTCGAAATCTATACTCTTCACGCGCCGGTTCACTGAGAACCGCATTCTAACGCCTATTTCGGTGGGGAGTCGCCAAATTCCTATTAAACGGTGCGTAAAATACCTTAGGGTTGATTTAGACAAGAGACTGATGTACAACACTCACACCAACGAGACCATACGAAAAGTCTGTATCCGCTCCTGGCCAGGAGTAGCGGACTAAACAGGACCAATAAAAAATTACTATATATGATGGTGATCTGGCCGGCCATCACATATGCGGCGCCGGTGTCGTGCAGCATCCTGGCCACGACATGAAAATACTTCGTGTCCTAGAACACAAATACGCCTCATTTCTGATTCGGGCAGATACACCTCACTCAGAGATCTGTACGCCCGCTGCAACGATATAACCCCACTAGCGGAGTACGTCCAGGAGATTTCGCAAAAATTTTATGAATTCAAACTGGGCGATAGTCCACTAACCCGCAACATAACACACATCAGACAGCATACTGCAATTCTATTTAATCTGAAACACCGTTACCATACCAGACGCTGCGCGCTGCCTATTTTCAGGCAATTTCCACCTTAGCCAACTTCTTCCCTACTATAACCTATCTTTACCATATCTTTATCTTTACCTTAACTCCTTTCTATTCGTTTTCTGTTTGTTCATTGTTTTACCCATTTTTGTTATTTTGTCCTCTTATCGTCCCAAAATTTACCTCTCGGCCGATAACCTTTTAGAAATCATAATTTTTAAAACCATAACATTGATTCTTCCCCTATTTTCCTGGAGGCACCAGGGTGGAGATTACTTCGAACGGGTTTTTTCATTGTGTTCTGTTTCCCCGTGAAAGTAATCAAAATTTTTCAGTGATCTGTGTGCGCACAGTGCGACATCTTTAGGTGTAATTTTAATTAGTTTTAGGCCCTTGTGGGCATTATAGTTATTGTTTTTAAATTCGTCCCAGGCGAATGGGAGTTCCAACATATCACTCCATTATTGTTCTTAGCCAAGCCGGCCCTGTCCGGTCCAACCTTACTCACCACGACGTTACGCGCCGTGGTTGTTTGGTTGGCTCCGGGCCAGATTTCCGGCTAGGCCAATGTATATTTTTACTTTCAATAAAATCTTTTTGAATCGAATTGGAAGTATATGGGGATGTACTTAGCACTAAACTAACATACAAGTATGTTTTGGAGTTAAACTTCGGCGCCTTTCGTTGAAAATCCATTTATATTGCGAGAAAGACCGCTCGACGTCTACAGATGTATCTGGGGCATACTTAAAATATCTAAACTTTCGCAAAGTCATCACGTTCATGCCCGATGTAGCAAAGCCTACTTCTTTGTCGTTTAAAAGATCTATTACACCTGTTATCGTAACAAATCTGTTTTTTTTAAACAGTTTGGAATTTTGTTTGTACCCTCGCAGCAATTTCTTCCTATAACTGAAAAAAATATATTGTCGAAGATCTGAGACAAAGTTTACTGCATCAACTGTAGTAAGTTCTCATGTTGGCTGACGCGTTGGCTGATATTGAAGGTTCAGTATGGGTAGAGGAATTCGGGAAAAACATCCGTGTATGGTCTCCAGATTTTCTTGAACAGTTGGATCCATAAATGCCTGTTGCGCCTGTGAAATAGCAACTGCCTCATTTGGATTTAACTGCTGTATTACGGATTTCAAATTTCCGAAATGAGAGTAATAGTACGATGCTTCCTTTATCCAAGTTCCCCATCGTGTTATAATGGAATCTGGAGGTAATGGAATATTTGGTAGAATTTCATGAAATAATCGTACACGAGTTGGTGCTTTAAGTAAAACTTTATTTACACTAGATATCAAATTATTAACATTAGGGTAGTACCTCCTAATAGTTTCAGCAATCTTATGAAGCCCATGTGCTAAACATGTTACATGAAAATATATTCAGATATGATTCCTTCAAAATTCTTCCATCATCTTTGATATAATTCATTCCATCGGTAAGAACTTGTCCTTATTTTCTGCGTATTTGTCACCTCATAAATCTTGTAGACTTGAATTCACTGCCTCTGCTATAGTACGAGAATTTGTAGCTTCTAAAACTTTAGAGGCGACCAAGTGTCCCCTCATTAAAAAAAATTCCTCCAATGCACCCACTAAAACATTTCGCTCCCTTAAACCTGCAAGAATTGATTGTTTCGTCCACGCTAAGCCAGATGTACTTCCCATTATGTCCAGAAGAAATTTTCTGTCTCATATTTTCATAATTAAGACTTCTGGTAATGTAGCAACCAGATAAAATATTAATTTTTTTTATGACATGTAATTTTTTTTGTTTTTTTTTTATTAAAATTTCTATTCTTTCTCCAAAACGAATATTGTAAAAAAATTGTTCGACGACGATGTGAAAATATGCTAAAACTTATCTTAGTTTATGCTACCTACATGAAAATTTTAAATTCGTATAGCCATTGGAACATTATTAAAATAAGTCATCATTTTTGAAAAGTCAAAAAATAAAATTAACAAAAACTGTACAAAATAATTATTGAAAGTGTATTGAAGGTACAATAAAGTGGCCAGAGAGATCTGATTTAAACACAATTGATTATTTTGTTTGGAGAATCTTTAAGAAGCAGCCGAGCAAGATTAGTGAATAAAAATTGCAGTAGCAATAAATTAAGTCAACAAAAACTAACAGACATTCATCCTAAAGAAAAGGATTTTTTTACGAAAATGCACATTATGTAATTCAGTAATAAGTAATAAATGAACATATTTTTAATCATTTATTGTTTATTTTTTCACATAATTTTCATTAATTGCAAAACCACCCAAAAAAATTATTTTTTTCTGATCTGGGGATCAGACTTTCATATTCTACAGTATTTTGAACAGCTGAATCCAAATCAGTTTTGCAAAAAATGCAAAATAAGCGCTACAAGCCAAGGTTTTTTGCATTTTCTGCAAAACTGAGACGTGCTGGCTCAAATTTAATGGCAAAGGGCATAGCAGGATAAGCATGTAAAATCTACCCCCAAACAAAATTTTGTTTGTTATCAACTATTTGAAGGGGCTTACCCTAAATATGATGTTCCCAAAATTTCAAGCCTGCAGCAGCCATATTGGAGGAATGGTGGGGGGTTTTTTGATTTTCGTTTTTTTTTTAAATTTTTTCGGATACCGTTGTACGAAAAAATCCGAAATAAGTCACAGTTGTTACTTACATGTTGGACTATTTACCCAATTTTTTTCATAATTTTTTTGGCACTTTAAGAAAGAGGGCCACTCTGAATTTTTCATCGTAAATTACTCATTTATCAGGGCCTATTCCCAAATTTTGTTCATATTTTTAAGATGTGGAAGATAGTTAAAAAAACGAAAAACTGCATTTCCGACCATTCTCTTACACGCGCCTCACTATCATTCGGACGCATATCTTGTTAACAAATATATACAGTTTTTCCATCGCTTATAAGTGCATTATTAACAATCTGCCGCCGTTATAGATCATTTTAACAGTTTTTAGGTGCTATTTATAGCGTTTTTATTACCTACGTTCAAGTATGCCCAGTAATGAAAACAACGACGTGCGCTCGAGCGGGGCCTCCACGGGACCGTCGGAACGACCAATTTTGTTCAGAATATCTACCGTTTATGTGTAAAAACCGCTGCCCAAGGAATCACTACTTCCACATTTAGATTTTCTAACCAAGTCTATCACAACGAAAACATTTTGTATGTGGAAATAATTGCTTATGGAACTTCAATAATATAATATTTGAAATCGTCTACCTCAAAAACCCATAAAACGATATCCCACATCGGTACTGAGATGGGGGTGGTAGGGGGGTGGATGAAGTAAAAAAATAATTTGACATTTTTGGTTCTTGTAAACACACTAAATTACAATTTTTTTCATCCCCCAAAACATTTTTTGAGACCTTAACTTCTCTTGTATATATTAAATTTCAAATTTATGGACTCTTACCTGCTTGATTTCCCTATTTACCCCAATTTACCCCCCAACCCTTCGACGGAATAAGATGTAAATATAATCCAGTTCAAGATCCCGTTAACGTATATACGTATACTAAATTTCGAGTAATCGTGCGCACAAAAAAGTTACCGACAGACAGACATTTTTTTTCGCTCAAACTTAAAATCTCGACGTTTCACGATATTCTAAGCCCATTTGATCAATAAAAATTTTCGAAATTTTTTTTGTCGTTACTATACTTCCACTGGATGTAGAAGAATTACTTCTTCTAGAAGAATAATTAATTCTTCTATTAATATCCGATGGAAAATCACAAGGTTTATTCATTACAGTTTAACTATCCGATAGTCGTACAAGTTTATTAAGTACCAGTTAACAACAGATTCCAAGAAATAACGTTTATAAAAATCAGGGGATGTTAATATTAATAACTTCTGTAATAATGGATAGAAAACTCTATTTATATGACGATAGTAGTATAGGTATTAGTCCCCGGGTAGAAACCCAGAACCTCACTCACCGTTTGAGAGAAATTAATATTTTTCCCGGGATCAGCGACCCCGAAAACGGGGGGATACGCGTTTGAACCGAATCATTTGAAAAAAAAATGATTTTCCACCTCTCGGGAGGGTTTAGTTAACCCTAGGCCTGCTGTCTGAATTCCACTTACTCTATAACCTCCTTCCATGATATTTCAAGTATAACCCGTTGATAAATCACTCCCAGATCCCAAAATACTATAGGATATATCTGAAAACATAAAGGGATCCATAAAAGAGTTGGCCGTTTCAGGGGGTTGCGGCGGTCAAAAACTTCTCCCACCACTTGCATCGTGTTCAGCATCCTCGAAAATGGGGGGAAAGGTAATCTCGTCTTTGCACGAAATATTTACACTATTTTTGCCTTCATTACATAGACTAACATGCGTCCAAATGAAAGTGAGGCGCGTATAAGAGAATGGTCGGTAATGCAGTTTTTCGTTTTTTTAACTGTCTTCTACATTTTTTAAAAATATGAAAAAATCTGGGAAAAGGCCTTGATAAATGAGTAATTTACGATGAAAAATTCAGAGTAGCCCTCTTTCTTAAAGTGCCAAATGCAAATTTTTTTGCATATGAAATTTGGATTTAAAAATTATGAACAAAATTGGGTAAATAGTCCAACATGTAAGTAACAACTGTGAATTATTTCGGATTTTTTCGTACAACGATATCCGAGGAAATTTTAAAAAAGGAAATTCAAAAACCCCCCACCACTCCTCCAATATGGCGGCTGCAGGCTTGAAATTTTGGGAAAATCATATTTAGGGTAAGCCCCTTCAAATAGTTGATAACAAACAAAATTTTGTTTGGGGGCAGATTTTACATGCTTATTTTGCTATGCCCTTTGGATTCAGTAGATCAAAGTATGATAATAAGATATGAAAGTCTGATCCCCAGATCAAAAAAAAAAACTCGCTGAATTCAAATCTGCCATCAGATTTGAGTCAGCACGTCTCAATTTTGCAGAAAATGCAAAAAACCGTGAAAATAAGTACTACAAACCCAAGGTTTTTTGCATTTTATGCAAAACTGAGACGTGCTGGCTCAAATCTAATGGCTGATTTGGATTCAGCCGGTCAAAATACTATAGGATATAAAAGTCTGATCCCCAGGTCAGGAAGAAAAATTTTTTTGTGTGGCTGTGTTCTTTTCTACACCTTTGGTTCATTATATATTTTTTTAGTATTTTTCGGATTTTCATGAATGATAACTATTTGGCATACTCGTTTGAATATTGAGCTTTTTTCTGAAACAATAATCTTAAAAAAAAGGAACAAAAAAAGTATTTACATTGGTCATTTTATACAACTATAAAAAACATTTTTTTTATCTATGTACAAAATTTCACATGACTATATCAACAAATAAACAATTACAGATTTCTGGGACGTGAAAGTCCTGTTTGTCCAATGGTGCGAGGCTCCAGTAGGCTACATTTAAAATTTACATTTGAGTGGAGTACCTCAAAAGATCCGATTTTATCACTGTGCAAAAATTCAAATCTCTACTCCAAAAATAACGAAAATATCTCTCTACCTTCGTCTTAAATGTGACACACTGTATGAATAATAATAACTGAAGTTGAGGGTTAGCTTTTAAAGAAATTTTTATATAACAAGTAGATATGTAATTTTGAAATTTGTATTTTATTGTAATTGCCGAGCAATTTAATGCTAATGTATTATGTTCACTTTATTGTTTTATAATATTCCTCTAAAGTATAATAATACCCTTATAAAACAACTCCGATATAAAATTACAGAACTATCAGCTTAAACATCAACGCGATCTAACAAACAATTTTTATAACCGCACTTCAAAACGTTAACGTGTAGACAACATGTAATGGGCATCATTTCTAGTTGTTGTTCTATAATTACTTTTGGGGCATATGAAAACGTTGCGGTTGGCGGAAGCCTTTTCTAGATGGATCTTCCTGATAAATAAGGGTTGTGACACTACAAACACCGGTCTTATGTGATCACGACACGCGCCATGTCCTTTTCTAGTTAGTCCTGTTCATTTGTCATGTTAGTTACTTACCAGTCTTTATCATTCGTTAACTACCCTGTTACAAGATAATAAAGAAAATAGTTTCTATGTGATAGTACATGTGCTTGGTTTCTGTTATGTTATGGAAAACATACATACATACATGCAGACTACTTTATTTTATACTTGAATTCATTATGTTATGCAATAGAATCTGTACAATTTTTTCTTCGATTATTAATTTTTTTTATCTCGTTATAATATATTATTAATTATAATAGTTATCAGTGTATTGAGAGCACAAAGTAGGTCATTGTCGATTTAAAGAGATCAAGGGCCTTAGTCTTGACTTGAGAGAGTTGAACTAATAATGGAAAAGGAAGAGAAGGAAACAGGAGACGTGATGAGGTGAAAAGAGATAAAATATTTGATTTTCTACTCTCTGATTTAAGAATAAGTTAAAAATAACTCTTGAAATTGGCCTTTCGAACATTTTGACGATATTACATCAGTGATTGTTGGTTCTTGTCAACTAGTTGTCAGTTTGTTTTGATTTTCAAACTTTCATGTAGTGTCTGTAACTGTCTCCAAGGAAATGTGAAAATCAACAAACTAAATATTATAACGTCGTTCGCCATTTTATTACAAACGCAGAAGACTTATTTACCCGAAGCGATACTCTTCTGGTATAGGTATTTTGTGGAGTGTTTTAGCTTTGTGCAAAGAAAAGTCATATTATTTTCGTGAATATGTATTTGAGAAATGATGGAAAGTAATTAGGATGTTAACGATTTCCTTAACGCTCCACCAGATGTGGACGAACAACTAAATATTGTAACTTTAAACCTTTTGTCTGAGAAATCAAGAGACAAGTACGAATCGTAATTAAGGACGTTTATTATTTGGTGCCAAGACAAATGTTAAAAATTATACAGAAAATAGTTGGTTTGTTTCGCAGAAAAGTCTACATCATTTGTAGCTCCCACCATGTGATCGATATTCTCAATGTTGAAGGCCACTCTTCAGGTAAAATATGATATAGATATTGATCCATCAGAAGGAAATCAGTAGGATACAAGGCAAAAGATCCAATTTTGGAAAGGAGCTACAAAGACTATTATAAATTTGTCAATGAAGCCCATGATGAACAATTTCTTATGATAAAGGTAACTTAAGCATTCTTAAAACAATGAAAAAGGTTTTTTTAACTTATTGTTGTACTTATTATGGGCGTCTGTGGAGCATGCCGTAAAGACGAATTGTTAAAAATGACCAAGTTAAGGAAAGTACCAGAAACAAAAACCTACAATCAACGAATTTTTATTATCGATAACGAGGATTTCCTGACCCTTTACCGCATATATGTGGCGCTACAAGAAACAAAAGCAACTAACTAGTCGTCGTTTGTTTTGGTACTACAGAAATGGAGTCAAGTAGTGAGTATGATCACTGTGGGACAAATACCCATTAAAATTACACATTAGTTAACATCTCAACATCAAATTCTTTGACTGCTCATTGTTTTCCGCCACTATCTTGGCAGAACCGGGAGTGGATTTAGTGATCCTTAAACGTCACAGAGGGTGAATCTCCTCCACCGTGGCCGAAAGTTGAGGGTTCAGTCAACATTAAAGTTGCGATCGCAAAGAAGATATGTTCTGAAAGAAGTGGCAGTAGCAATTAATGTTCAATAATAATATAGCCAGGGCTCGTTCGTGGAGAATTTTTTGGTCGAAATTTCGAAATGTTGCTCTTACTAAATTCAATGATTTAAAATCCTACTCAGGAATAACCATGAAAAATCTGACAAAATGTACCTTAAAAATCGGAAGATAATATTCCGTAAGTTGTGGCAATGAGCGGGATTTTTTTCTATTGCTAATCAAAATGAGTCAACTTTGAGTTGTTAAAAAAAATCACAAAACATCATTTTCATAATGCAGAAAACATTATTATGACCCTAAAAATGGTTAATTCAAAACATTCATTCAAAAATGTTCCTCGGTCATTGTTTTAGTGGTTATTTTACTTAATTATTAGGTGTAAATGAACTATAGAAATAAACGAGATAATAGTCGAACAAACAAGAAAATTACCGAGATAATTACCCCCAAGATTCTAATATAAACAAAATTATAACGCGATCTAGTTATAGTCTGTTAAGCGAGAGTATTAAAAAAGTTACTCATGCAATGTGTAGTGTTATTTAATTAAGATAATTTCAATCTGATAAGACATTGTCATTGGCACAGTTGCCCTCCTTTCACAATTCTCTATTTATTTTAATGAAAAGAATGTAATTTGGAATATTTAAATACGGTTAGTCAGGGAGACATCATCTCTTCTAATCATTGACATTATTTTAAATACATTCAATTATTGATAAAAAAAATCGGCAGCTACTGGAAGCGGCTGGAACCTCCCCACCCGGTGAATCTTTGAAGTCGAAAAGAGCACTAAACAATATGAACGATCTCATTTAATTATATTTATTAAGTTGAAATATTTTTTTCGTATTAAATCAGAAAAAAAGTCTTGCGTTCGATGGGATTTTGACCTAAGAACTTGAGTGTTAAATTTATAGTCTGCACAACATTAATATTTTATTCAATGTTTTTAATACAAATATATGCTTCATCGGATCGTAGCCCGGGGCCAGCCAGACAACCACGGTGAACACCGCCGTGGCGAGTGTGAGGCTGGACGGGGTAGGTCCGGTTTGGCTTGGAGAAAAATAGAAAAGTAGCTCCTGTCTTCTGTAGGCAGGCTTAAAGACTAGGTTAAAATTATAATGTGTCCACATGGACCTAAAATTAATATAAAAATAAACACAATTCTATAAAAACGTTCGTAGGCAAGAGCACTTAATAATTTTGATTATTGATACGGGAAACAACTAAACGAAAAAACCTCTTCGTTGGTAATGGGATGGATGGCAGGGATGGCCATCTGTGGAAAAAACCATATAACTCTTGGTGGACAGTTTCCCTGCCAGATGTAGCCAGGGTAGTGTTCATGGTGGCTCGTTTAAGTTTGAGTTGGTATATTTTGTTTTATCTTTTGGCCTCGACCAATTTTTCACTAAATCGGTCGGGGAAGTGATAGCTGTCAAATTTTTAGTTCCAATGTTTCTCTGGGGAATTTGGTTTTTGAAAAATGTTTAGGTTGGTACCAATGTCTTAAATTGTTTTTAGGTTATGTAGTACTATTTTTAAGTTATGTTACCGGAAGAATTTCCGGCGGGATGCCGGAAGTAGCGGAAATAGTTTTTAAAATTTAATGTCACTGTCACTTTTAAAGTTTTATTGGAAAAAACTCACCGAAAGCGTTCCGGTGGGGTTGTTTACACTTGTAGGGCTTGTAAGCGGTTCAGGATGGCCTCTCACACCATCCGTGGGCTTTATAAACGTCGAAAAAACTTGTAATCTCTCGATGCACTTGACACGTCAAAAATACTCAGCATACAGTCTGCACGCTTTAACACACTAGCAGAGAACTTATACCACAAATGGATCCGTAGTATTTTTTGGGAATTTTCCTTTGAGTCCATTTAATAAAATTTGACATTTTTCTGAAAATTTGACATTTTTCTGAAAAGTTATATTTTTCCGAAAATTTGACATTTTTCTGAAGTGACATTTTTTCGAAAATTTGACATTTTTCTGAAGTGACATTACTCCGAAAATTTGACAATTTTCAAACATTTGACATTTTTCTGAAAGGTGACATTTCTTCGAAAATTGACGTTTTTTCGAAAATTTGACATTTTTCTGAAAAGTGACATTTTTCCGAAAATTTGACATTTTCCTGAATTTTTGACATTTTTCTGAAAAGTGACATTTCTCTGAAAATTTGACATTTTTTCGAAAATTTGACATTTTTCTGAAGTGACTACTCCAAAAATTTGACAATTTTCAAACATTTGGCATTTTTCTGAAAGATGACATTTCTTCGAAAATTTGACGTTTTTTCGAAAATTTGACATTTTTCTGAAAAGTGACATTTTTCTGAAAATTTGACATTTCTGAAAGTGACATTTCCCTGAAAATTTAACATTTTTTCGAAAATTTGACGTTTTTCTGAAAGGTGACTTTTTTTGAAAGGTGACATTTCTTCGAAAATTTGACGTTTTTTCGAAAATTTGACATTTTCCTGAATTTTTGACATTTTTCTGAAAGTGACATTTCTCTGAAAATTTGACATTTTTTCGAAAATTTGACATTTTTCTAAAGTGACATTACTCCGAAAATTTGACAATTTTCAAACATTTGGCATTTTTCTGAAAGGTGACATTTCTTCGAAAATTTGACGTTTTTTCGAAAATGACATTTTTCTGAAAAGTGACATTTTTCTGAAAATTTGACATATTTCTGAAAAGTGACATTTCCCTGAAAATTTAATATTTTTTCGAAAAATTGACATTTTTCTGAAAAGTGACATTTCTCCGAAAATTTTATATTTCTTGGAAATTAAAAAAAAAAAAAAAATTCGTGACTCGTCTTGTAGAAATATTTTTTTGATATCATCATCAGTTCGCCTGTTATAAGAATTTTATGCTTTTACGACGTCATCAGAACGTAGGTGTATTTTTAATTCACTCGTATTCCATCCATCTACAATATTTCCACCTACGTTTCAAACTTTAATTGGATATTTCCAGTTAAGTCGATATCTGCACCAGTTTCTAAGAATTTTTCTTATTTGTGACGTCATGTGACGTAGGTGTATTATTAATTCACTCGTAATCCGTCCGTCTACAATATTTATACCTACGTTTCAAATTTCAGTTCGATATCTTCAACCGTTCCCGAGTTATCAGCCGAAATCACTGAACACCTCTGTCATTATTAGAATATCACCCTGTACATTGCACTGCTTTGAGAACAAAACAAGTGAAATTTTTGTTTTTTAATTTTTTTCACGGAAACCAAATCGAAAAAGTGCAAGTGTGATATATCGTTGAAATCGGAATTTTTACTGCTTTTCAATGGTTCAATTACAAATTGCAAGTAATCATAAAATAAACAACTTGTTGTGCCAAAACGGCACTAAACGTAATCCGATCTCAACCAAAACCTTTTCAGATCTTCTGGAGCACTAAAGAAACCCTCATGCAAAGTTTCATCCAAATCCGTTTAGTAGCTTCGCCGCTATCGTGCTAACATACATACACACACACACACACACACACACACACACACACATACATACACACAGACATTTTTCAAAAACAATTTTTTTGGGTTCTTGGGACCTCAAAACGTAAAGATTTGATGTTATCTCAATTTTCGATTTTGGACTAATTGTAGTAACCTCCCACAATTTTATTGTGGGGAGGTTAAAAAAAAGAAAAGACAGTTTTATTTGTACTGTGTACGTTAACACATATAGACCAGTTGTCCTGAGCTTTTTTTTATTAAATTTTAAGTCATGGTCCCGTTTGCAATTGACTTCGATTGATATTGTCACACAGATTATAGATCTCAGTTTGCACATCTTTAGTGTGTGTAGTTTAGTTTCTTTGTTATTAAAAGTTGAAGTTGAAAAACTCGGTTTATCGCGAATTCAAAGGACTAACTTTTCGAGATTTTTTTGCACATAGTTAACGAAAAAGAAAATTTTTAGTACTCGACCCAATATTTCGCCTTAACCGTACAATTTGTTATGAACAAAAATTATTATTATTTTTTTAATTCTCAAATGCATGAAAACGTTTCGAAATATATGCTACAAGTTGTCTTGTGTGATTAAGAATGTTCACACTTAAAATTTTGTTAGAATATAACAATATATGACCGTCCATAAGTTATTGGGAAGTTATCAGGCTCAAATTGTATCTTATTATTAACACTACATAATATCTAAAAACTAGACTCCTTTATTAATAATTAACATATTCTTTTTGCAAAAATCCATATTTCAAAAAAGAAAAATCGATTTTTTTCGGCCAAAAGGAATTTTAGAATAAAAGGCTTCTTATTCCTAGTAAAAGCCGCTGCCTAAGGAATCAGTATTTCCATGTCCTATCCAGGTCTCTTAAAACGAAAAAAATGTTGATAATATATTTGCACTGCACTATGTGGAAATAATTGTTCATAGAATTTTAATAATATAATATTTGAAATCGTCTACCCCAAAAACCCATAAAACACATCGGTAATGGGGGCGGCTGGCGCCAAAAATTTTTTGAAACCTTAGCTTCTGGTATATACACTAAATCCCAACTTTATGGACTCTTACTTGTTTGCTTCCCATTTACTCCCAACTCTTCAACAGAATAAGATCCATATATAATCTAACTTCAGATTACATTACAGAGTAATCGCGCCCACAAAAAAAGTTACAGACAGACTCTTGTTTTGCTCAAACTTATAGTCTCGACGTTTCGCGAGATTCTAAGCCTGTTTGAACAAAAAGAAATTGTTGCATTATAAACGCCAGGAAGAAAACATTGGACAGAATCTTACAAATCGTTTCAGTTTATATATTATTATATAAAAGAATACCCTGACTGACTCACTGACTGACCCACTGACCTATCAACGCACAGTTCAAACCGCTGGGTCTAGAAACTTCAAATTTTGCATAGAAGTTCCTCGAATGACGAAGGCAACTACTAAGAAGGGATTTTTCGAAACTCGACCGGGGCACAGTGGTACGAATCGTGATTTTTTCGTTCAAAATTATCTGGAGCACTTCTTTCGCAACCGATTGAGATACATTTTTTTTTAAATACTCGTTATTTAATTTCCAAAAAACGTAAGAGAGCCGATTTTTGAATTATGCTAACCAAAATTATATTGAGCTTAGCCAAAATACCCATTTGTTACTTAAATCTTAATAAAACCTACAAATAAAAACTTTTTTTCTTATCCACTTTACATAAATCTTGTTAGTCGGGGGTATTTGAGGTCGCTGATTACGAATCTGATATTCAAATTGTCATAAACCAACCTGCAAGATGGTGGAATCGATGGCGGCGACAGAATGCTAAAAACTGCTGCCCAAGGAATCACTACTTCCACATCCAGATTCTTTATCCAAGTCACTCATAACGAAAAAACTTTGTATGTGAAAATAATCGTTTATGGAACTTCAATAATATAATATTTGAAATCCTCTACCCAAAAACCCATAAAACGATACCCCACATCGGTAGTGGGGTGGGGGTGGTGATAGGGGGGTGGTAGTGGGGGGTGGATGAAGTAAAAAATATTTTGAGGTTTCTGGTTCCTGTACATAAACTAAATCACATTTTTTTTTCATCCCCTTTAATAAGGAGGTGGGAGTGGTAATGGGGGTGGCTAATGCCAAAAATTTTTTTGAGACATTAGCTTCTCTTGTATATACTAAATACCAATTTCATGGACTCTTACCTGCTTGATTTACCCATTTACCCCAAATTTACCCCAATTTACCCCCCAACCCTTTGACGGAACAAGATGAAAAATCTAGTTCTAGATCTCGTTAAAGTACATATGTGTACCAAATTTCAAGTCAATATCTTAAACGGTTCCAGAGTGAACGTGCGCACAAAAAAAGTTACAGACAGACAGACCGACAGACCGACAGACCGACAGACCGACAGACAGACAGAAATTTTTTTTTTCGCTCAAACTTAAAATCTCGACGTTTCATGACATTTAAAGCCTATTTGGACAATAAAAATTTTTAAAAATTTTTTTGTCGTTACTATACTTCCACTGGACGTGGAAGTAAAAGTAATGAAAAATCAAATATGTTTGTTAAAGTTTATGCCGAAATCGGCTCTCTTACGTTTTTGAGTATTTAAAAAAAAATTTTTCCCAATCGGTTGCGAAATAAGTGTTCTAGATAACGAACGAAAAAATCACGATTCGTGCCATTGTACGGGGGGGCTGAGATTTTAGTCTTTTTCGGAAACAGTTAGATGCGTGAAATTTGGCTGAAATATTTTTTGTTGCAATCTATTAGATACGTGTAAGACGAAATTTCGATTTTCACTTTTTGAAGAGGTGAAAACGGGGGTGGTATATGGTATAAAACGCACCCGTATTTAGGGCCGGACCCAGGGGGTGGGGGCGCCCCCTCCCAAAGTTCGGGCAGTTGGTTCCAAATGCGGTTGGCAAAATCTACCTAACCATCACATAAAAATATATAATTTGAATTTTACACTGTAACTTCCACAATCGCAAAATTAACACAATAATAATTATTAAGCGATTGACATATTTTATTTTATCAGTGGCGTGTTTTTCATGGAAGTTAGGGAAGCCAGAACCCCAACACAGAATCTCTATTTTTAATATTAATTTTACATAAATTCATATACTAGAAATACTAGAACTAGCAATGATTTTTAAATAGAATCTATATGATTCTACTGATCTAATATAACATTGCCAGGTGTACGTACATACCTATTTTTCGTTTGTTCCATTGTTCCGTAGTTTTTGTTTGATAGTGTTTTGACATTGTGATGTTAGCAACAAAGTTTAACTTGGAATTTAAGGAACTTTTTCCTGTTTCCACCTATTCTTTTTCTTTACTTTATTTAGGCTAAAGATTTTTTTATTTTTAATGTAATCAAAGACTTATTTTCGTTTAACAGTTCCTATTTTTTATTTTATTAAAGGATTTTTTTATTTTTTTTAAGTAGTGTTAGGTTTAGGTATATGATGATCCAACATTGAACAAGGTCATTTTTCAAACGATACAAATGTTTGTCAAAAACCAAAAAAGCCATTCGATGTATTTTTTTCCGCAGAAACCAAAAATTATCATAAATGAAAGCAAATAAATTGAAAAGAAAAGAGTTGTGACACAAGAACAGCATATTTTATTTTATATTAGTTTTTTTATTATAACTTTTGGATTTGGCGAAAAAAATACATCAAATGGTTAATTTAGTTTTTGTTGTAAACGCTTTCCCATAAAAAGTTTTTATTTAATTTTTTTTATGCAATGTAAAGGTATGAGTTGTTTTTTTCATCTTCTCCCCCCCCCCCCCCCCCCCAAAGTAGTAGGCTTCGGTACGGCCCTGCCCGTATTTTTGAAATCGCGTAAGTCAGAAACGTGATTATTCAAGCGATGGACTCTTCTGAGGAAATAAGAAGACACGTATTCGACGGTTTTGAAAAAGAGACCCCCGAAAGGGTGAACGGGGAGGGGGCGGTTTTAAGCTTTTCGAAATCGGTTAGACATAGAAGTGTGAAATTTGGCAGAAATAGTCTTTATTGAAATATATTAGACACGAGTTAGACGAAATTTCGATTTTCACTTTTTGAAGGGGTGAAAACGGGGGTGGTATATGGTCCAAAGGGTACGGGTATCTCTGAAATCGCGTAAGTCAGAAACGTGATATTCCAGGGATGGGCTCTTCTGAGAAAATGAGAGACGTATTTGATGGTTTTTCAAAAAGAGACCCAACCCGAACGGGTGAACAAGGAGAGGGATATTTTTAAGCAAGAAATTTGACACATACCCGCCCATGTGTTTTATTGTCAATTAAAATAATTATATTTTCGTTTAACTCGCTCTAACACAAAAATATAGTAATGAATTGTTATCGAATTGAGATGCGCAATGGATTTTCCCGAGTACTATGGATGCGCAGATCTAGATTTGTGCTAGTAAAGGATACGGGTCTCTACAGTTTATAGTGGAATTTAAACCACTAAAATAAAATAAAAACAAATAAAGTACGACTTTTAGTGAAGCTACTTTGATCTAATTCATTGTATATATGTATATATATTATTAAAGGTCTTAAATCATTACGACAGACGTACAGCTGGAAGGAAGGATGGGCAAGCGAGTGGATTATGTTTTCCTTAATAATATTTCTAATTTTAACACACCACTTTCCATTAGATAAATAGTGTCAGTTTATATGTCCAATAAAATATGTAAAAGATACAATAGATTTCGGGAGCAAATAATAGAATTCCTTGAGATTATGTAATTTCAAGAGACGAGTTCCAACTTTTTGGTGTGTTCTGACGATTGTACTATCATTAAGGTGAGAATATGCTCCTAACAGGCAACACCGACAGGTGGCGATTAAGTATTTCTCAGAACCATATCGGCACCATCATAAACTATGTTTCAATAATCTCCAGATGATGCCAAAATAGTTAGCGAAACTTGAGTCAAATATAGTATTTGCAAGTAGTGCTTAGTGTTTTTGTGTTTGTGGAAACTACTCCGTTGTCGTTTATGTAATTTGGTTAATTTACAGGTTTAATGAAATTAACATGACCAAAGCTGACTTTTTTTTTTTAAATGGAACACTTAATGTCAAAAATAAAATGATGCTATTTTATTTGAGCACAGTTTATGTAACTTTACAAAACGCAGTGTCTACATTAAAATGAGAAAATATTAATTCCCACTATTTTTGTAACTGTAATAATTATATAGTATATAGGTAAAATTCTTACCTTTGTTTTGGAACCGCCAATGGATCCAGGTCGGATAGATCCAGTTTCATAAAACCTTGTCAATATCTTTGAAACACATCCGTGGGAGACTAGAAGTTGTCTCGAAATATCACAGGGGCGTACACCTAATAGCGCTAATTCGACTATTCTTCTTCTCACGCAGTCTGGCAAGGGACGACCGTTTACAAAAACTCCACCAAGTTGATTTACCCCAGCCTGACCTAGAATACAATTGTAAAATTAAATAAAGAATATACTGATAGCAGATGAAATCATTATGAGTTGTAATGCAGATATTTAGAACAGTTTTGGAATAACCACAAAAACGTGAAATACAGCACTAAATTAGGAAAGACTTAAAGTCGTAGAGCCTGTGAGGAAGAGGGTTACTTTTGAAAATACAGCTTATCGACTGCCGGAGATGAGCATGAACCCAAGGCACGATTGGCATGACTAGTCGCGTTTGCTACATAAAGAGCTATAATGATCTCGCTAATTTGAAAATGATTCGCAAAAACGAAGAGTATATTACATTTGATCGGCACATTTCTAAAACCGGAAATATCGCTCGTAAAGAAAAAAATTCCATATAATTGTGTTAGTGAACGAATTATGAACAACTTTCAAAATGTCCGTCCGTCCGTCTGTTCGTCACGTTTCTTTTAAGCACGATAACTTAAGAAAGAAAAGTCCGATTGTATTGAAATTTGGAAAGTAAGTTAGTGTTAGCTAGAGAAAGAACCCTGTTATTTTTGAAGAAAATCAATCAGTAAAGAAGAAAGTTATTAATCATTTAATTAAAGAAAAAAATATTCTCTTAATTTTTGTCGCTTGTACTTAAATAGAAATCTTGCAAAATGTTATCTGTATAATATATATTTTTTTGTCAATGCATTTTACTAATATATATGTTATAATAATATATCTATTGCATTGAAATATGATTCTCGAAAGATATATATTACAGACATCCAATTTTCGTTTCGTTTGATGGTCCAGTGGCTAAAGTTTTGCCTTGCAATCCAAATCCATCCAATATCACTCCCTCTCCTCTCCAGTGACCAAAACCCTGTACAATTACAAATACATGACACACACAGAAACGTAACTGACAGACGAATCTATAGTTATAAGAAAACCAGCTGGAGGAAATATAGAGACCTCGTACACAATAATACTCATATAAATAATAATATAAATACAGAACAAGAGATAGACTTAGAAATACGAAAACTTACTTTAACAATACAAAACGCACGCGACAGAACGACAAAGAGTGTTGACCTCAAAGGTATGATAACTTTTAAAAATAAAATCAAACGCCGCTGGCAGCGTAACAGGCGTGACATAGACAGACGAAGACTGAAGGACTTGCAAGCAAACATAAAACAAAAACTAGACGGTCATAGGACTGAGGGTGGAATGAAAAAATTTCACGCCTCACCCGGGCCGACAACTTGCTCTGGAAGATGATGAAGATTTTGGAAAAGAGCTTCGTTACCTTATCTACCTTAATAAAAGGCGACAACTCTTATAATAAAGATGCCGATAAGGCTGATTTGCTTGCAAGTCACCTCCAGACCACAAATACGACGTTACCTAATAACACACCTGAACAGGAAAACGTAACAAGATTTTTCCGACAAATCCACTCCTACCTTCCTATCCCACCCAGAAAACTGGCAAAAATTTAAACTAATCCAACAGAACTCAAAAAAATTCTTTCCATCCTACCCAATTTAAAAGCCCCTGGTCCTGACAATATCCCTAATACCCTCCTCAAAAACCTACCCAAAAAAGCACTCGTGCAATTCTCCTACATCCTGAATGCGGTGCTAAAACTGCAATACTTTCCTGTATCATGGAAACTGGGGATAGTGATCCCTATCCTGAAACCAAATAAGCCGCCGCGCAGTCCGAACAGCTACCGACCTATTTGTTTGGTAAACACTATGGGGAAGGTGGCTGAGAGGGTCGTATTGCGGCTCTTACGCAAAAATTAGCCAAACACCGCCTAATACCGGTGGAGCAGTTTGGTTTCAGAGAAGGTCATAGTACATCGCTATCGCTGCAGGATGTCATTGGCTCATACAAGAAGAAGCAATGTACTGTTATGTTGCTCTTGGATATTGAACGCGCCTTTGATACCGTTTGGCATAACGAGCTAGTCTGCAAACTACAATATGTTTGTGGCCTGCCCGGGTATTTGGTAGCCCTCATTAAGAACTACCTTTAGGACAGACAAATAATGGTAAGGGTAAACAACACCCTGTCAGAACCCTACAGACTTTCAGGGGGGCCCCTCAAGGGTCCATCCTTTCTCCAATTCTTTTTAACCTCTACATTTCCAATATTCCCACTCATCCTACCACAAATTTACTACTATACGCTGACGACACCACGATCTACGCACACAGTTTTTACGGACAGACGGCAACGCAAAAATACGTTACCACACGAACAAACAGACAGACTATTACGATCATTGGAAAATTAAAATTAACCACTCGAAATCTGAAATTATAACTTTTCACAGAAAGTTTACCAATATAAAAACTATCACAAAACTCAAATTAAATGACAAGGAAATTACAGAACACAAAACAGATAATTACTCGGACTAAGACAGTAGACACAAGACTTTCCTTTGCACCCCATATAACTAGAGTTATTAACAAAGCCTATGCAACTCTCATCAAATTATACCCTTTGGTCAACAGATGTAGTAAGCTCTCCATTGATAACAAGATCTGCTTATATAAAGTAATCTTCAGACCAATACTGACCTATGCCTGTGTGGCCTGGAATTTTATTTCAGACACACAGTGCATGAGGCTCCAGATAACTCAGAACAAGCTGCTACACGAACGCTTACCAATCTATGATTTACAACGACAAGACTGACGAATCCCCTTCCCATAAAACCCACCCCACCATAAATACATCACCTACAACACCACGCTTTCTTATTCATGTCCCCTCAACCCCCCCGCTGAAAATAAAATACCTATAAATTAAGCACTCTGTGCAACATGTTTTATCAGATGATATTCTCAAGCAGAGTTTTTATTTTTATTTTCCCTGCAACTTTCTTCGTACATGACAGTAATATGTTAAGTTAAGTCAAGAAACGATTTCATTTGAGTACTTTATACATAACTGAAACAAACGCAAATGATCAATCAGAAGTTTGCCTGTAACTTTCGCTCATCGGTGGCCTGGGGTATTTCGCCGAGACATCTGGCCGCTGCGGGGCACCGCACAGTCCTCGTGCTTGTTGTAGCGTAGCTCTATATGTCATTGTAAATTAAAATAAAATACCCTCATAATGCCATGTTAATCATAGTTAAATAAAATAAAGATTTTAAATAGCAAATAGCAATAGCAATCCAAAGATTCTGTATTCGAATCACAGACAGATTGGATGTTTTTTTTTATTTTTTTTTTCATATATTTTTTTTCACAACAAAGTTAGTATCACAAAATTTAGGATGTCCAAGAACTAACATTATTTACAAGAAAACTGCGAAGAGTATCCTATAGAATGTGTAACAATTATATGAAAAGCTCAGTAAATTGGCGAGTACCTACGTTTTTAGCTTGTTATAATTTTGCAATTACCAGTTTTATATTTGGAAATTAAATTTTCAACAAAGATAATCTAAAAACCGTCAATACATCTATTTTAAAAGTAATATACCCAGGGGCCATCCATAAATGACGTCACTCTCCAGGGGGGGGAGGGGTTCGTAATTACGTGACTAACTGTGATAAGGGGGAGGGAGGGGGGTCTGACTCAATGTGACCTAACGAATGGTGAACGAATCAAGAAAAAAAATATTGTAAATTTGTTTTTTTTCATTTTTAGTAGCATTGCGCCCATGAGGCGACAAAATTTTTTTATGTTGTGTGTGTGTTATGTAATTTTGTATGTGCACCCCCCCCCCCCATGAGGCGGAAAAAATCTTCTTTTGGATTTCTACTAGCACCCAGCACCCCCCCATGAGGCGAAAAATATCGTGAATAATAAATAACGGAATCGAAAAAAACATAAGGGGGACATAAGCGTGACGTAATTTTTTCTGTAGGGGGCGGCCACAACGTGACAATGGGGGGGGGGAGGTGGTCTAAATAAAATATCAAAAATTGGCGTGACGTCATTTATGGATGGCCCCCCCACACCGTATTATAAGCAGCCTTATTTAGAAGCAGGTTTGGTACATAACCATTGAACGTGTAACGGACATTTTGTCTCGTATCGTTACAGTGCCATTTTCTATTTTATTTAATCATTTTTCATTATTGCATTTGTGGCAATAATATCATGGTGACTAAGTAAATGCGTTCCGTGCACAGATCATTGATCAAACCTGGGCAAGTGTGCGAATCCGTAGAGATTAACATTATCTTTATTAAATTATATGTCCACGTAGTGTGTGACGGATCTTACCTTTTACCTTTATTACAGCATAATTGTTTAATTCATTGTGTTGAATAGTCACGTGTAACCTAGTTAAAAAGGGCTGCCTCTTGTGTTACATAGAACAGAATACTGCTGGTTTGTGTATTGCAGGGTGATTTATTTGCGAGACAGGGACATCAGAAATTCCCATATTCAGCGGCGTGGCTTGGAGTAGAACCTTTGAGGATCCAGTAATTTCGTCAAATTTTCCCCAGCCTTCCCTGGAAAGAGTTTCCTGCTTGAAAGTTTTTTCATCTATATATATGAGGTGAATAATTTTATGAATTTTTTATCTTTGCTATTTAATTCTAAAGAATTTAAACCACTCAGCTCGTGGAAAAATGACCTCGCATTGTATCGAAGCCTTCTGCTTATAAAATTGGCCTATCTTATGTTAACTGTATTAAAACCTTGTTTTCCTTATTTGGATTTGGATCCTATTTACCTTGCTACAGTTTTCTGTAAAGTTTTGGATATATTTAATTTGCCAAAATTTACTACCTTAGGTAGTTCAAATACTTTCTAGTCAGTCATAAAAGATATCTCTTTAATCTATTAGTATTTTAATTAAATACCGAGGCATTTAAGGCCTAGTAGAATAATTTTTTTTTCTTAATACATCATTGCTATTTTGGTCAACTTAATTTTCAAATACTTTTAATCAACGTTAAAATTTCAGCTTTGCTTTACAGTTTCTGTTTTATCTAGTATTATAATAATGATTAGTTCATTTATCTTATCTCCATTTCTTTTGTATATATAATTTTATTATTCGTAATTTTTACAATTTTTCCTCTATTTCCCCAACTGGTTTTTAAAATTATTGTTTCCCTTTCATGTAAAATCTTGGACCAACCAACGTCAAGTGCAACTGCAAGTAGACTCATCTACTAAACGTCTGCTGTTCTGGAGCTTGTAGATTCACCGAGTGGTCCTGATACAATCCTTGTTGAGAGTGGACAAGTGCATAACATCAGATTGAGCAGGAGTCTTGACCATCAGCGCTTCCTGTAAGTCCCTCACCGAACCTCAAGTACTTCAGGAACCCACCATCCATCGCTCTTCAGTTACGTAAGCCGAGTGCATTCTTTCCAATTTTGGTCAGAAGAATTTCAATTTGAAAAAAATTTCATTCATTTGTTACATTTGTTTAAAATTTTGCAAGGTAATTAATACACCATTAAAAATGTCTAATATATTCCTATGTCTAGTCAAATTTTATATTTTCTTTTGTATTAACCATCTTGTAAAGGACTTGTAACTCAAAATTAATTGTTGTTATTACATTGCTAAAATTATATATTATTGTTTAATTGTTTTAAGCTACCATCTATATATTCAAGAACAATAATCACCGTACCTAACAATTCTGTTTATCTCTCTTGACATTAAAAATTAGAAATACGGTGGCGCTCTTTTGGCTTACAGCAACTTCAATAATTAAATTCACATAGGTTACATACTCCCTACGACAGAGCTAGTCTGGAGCTAGGTCAGCGGACATCTTACTTAGGTTGATGCCAGAACCTAACGAGGTGTCGTTGTTGTAAACGTATATCCTGGAAGGTGTTCGATTCTCTTTATGAAGAAAAACAATCGTTTTTAATTTTTCTGAACTAAAGTATAGTAGTGAAGGTGGAATGGGAATACTTCACAGAATACGCCAAAAAATATGGGAGACCGGGATCTGGCCGGACGATTGGAGGACCTCAATCTTCGTAACATTAACAGATGTCTGTGACAAGTAGAGATTTCTGGCATTAATGTCACACGCCAGTAAAATAATGCTGAAAATTCTTCAATCCAGACTTCAGCATTATTTGTCTTGGCAAATACCTCCTTGGCAAGTTGACAAAAGCGCCAGAAAGGGCTGTGTTCTGTCACCAATCCTCTTTAATATATCCATAGTGAATATGTGATGCGACGCGTGCTGGTGTACTGGTAAACTCCCAAGTGGAACTATGATTTCTAATGTAATATTTGCAGATGATACCACTTTAGTTACAGTATGCGAAGATGAGCTCATACACTTGCTGTAGAAGCTTCAGACAATATGCTTTGTTTATGGTTTAAGTGTAAATTACAACAAAATGAAGACTGTAGACCGAACAACTGATATTCACCCAGACATGTATTTAAGATTCGGCGAAGTATACAGATGACAAGATCTGCAATTTGCCAGTTGAGCAAAATTTGGTCTGACAGAAATATCACGAGACATACTAATACTCTAGTTTTCTCCATCTTGCTTACGTCTCTGAGATATGAATCGTTAAGGAAACAGATGTGGGTCTGGAGACGTTTGCTACGAATTTCCTGAACAGATCATCGCATTAATATCTCGATTCTCCAAGAAGAATATCATTGACGCTACGGCAAAGACGACCTTTTTTGTTCAGCACTAAATTCTCTATGAAATCCTTAACAGTTCATTTTCGTAAAACAAAACATTTACATGTTACAGCGCTTCAAAGCTTTCAAAACGTTGTTTTTGCGGATTATTTTGTAAACTATTGATCGTACATTAAAATGTCAAATGAAAATCTTAAAGAGCGCTAATTTCTGTCCGAAACACTACTTTGTAGAGCTAATAGTTTAAGAGCTATAACCTGTGAAAAGTTTCAAAAAAATAGTTTTTTCAAAATACTTCGTTAACTATTGATCGGATATAAAAATATGTAGTTGCAAACTTGTAGAGCATTAAGTTCTCTACAATTTTGATTTAAAACTTATTTGCGAAAGTTATAAAAAATATTTTTTTCAAAACTTCAAAAATATGTAATTGCAAATTTGTGGAGCATTAGATTGTGGAAAATTTAGTGCTCTACAAAATTGATAATAACATATATTTGGCTGCTGGTTTCTTCCGCGTCGATTTGTTGAGTGCTTGGCGTCAAGCACTCAACTGACATAAAGTGTAGAGAATTTAATGCTCTATACGACTGCTATTTGACATTTTAATGTACGATAAATAGTTTACGAAATAATCAGCAGAAATCACGATTTGAAAACTTTGACGCGCTGTAAGTCGCAAACGGTTAGTTCCACGAAAATGAGCCCATTAATGAATTTATAGATAATTGAATGATGCACAAGAAAGATGCTTACCATTTCTGCCGTAGCATCAATGGTTCGCCAGATATTTGCGTTTGACTTTTCGTAAAGATGCCGGCTAACCCCAACCACCATGAACCTCGCCATCTTGACAAAATACTCTGAATGGACCAGGGCCGTTTCTAGAGATTTGGCTGCTGATACGCAAAATCTAAAATGCCGCCTCTAGTCCACTCGATAAAGTAAAAAATACGCCAGAAGCTCGCAAAAAATATTATCTGAGATTCTCCTTCAGTAACTGTTAGTGGAGGGGCTATACATCACAAAACCACAAAAATCCGTTCTGGTAGTGCACCGTAACCCCCCCCCCCCAAAACCACCCATTCGGTGAAAAAAGCCTTATTTTACTGATAACTCGTTAACCGTTGAATTTATAAAAAAAATGCTCATTATAAAAAAGAAAGCTTGGCTAATTTCCTAAAAAAAAGTCCTTCTGTCATTTTTTTGTATACGCCATAGTTTTCGAGAAAATCGATATTGAAAATATAACTAAAATTGAATTTTTAGAAATTGCGTTATATAGTCGTTAATATCTTCGCTAATTATCGACATATCTAAGAAAATCAGGAAGCAAATGAAAGATATTTTTATAACCTTCAATTTTTCACCATAGAAAATTATAAAAGTAACTAGATTCTAGGGTTTTTAAGGTCGTATTAGTAAAAATTTATCTTTTCTAGATTTTTTTGAATATATATTTGCCAATTTTAACATATTATAAAAAATAGAATCAGATATGAAATACATTCATTTAATAACTTTATTTTGTAACCATAAAAAATAATAAAAGTCTCTATATATTTTGTAATTTGGAGATTGTGTAAGTAAAAATTGGTTTTTTTCAAATTTTTTTAAGTGGATCTTTGCCAATTGTTGACATGTTATGGAAAAAGAAGGAAATGAAAGATTTAATAACTTTATATCATAAAAAATTATAAAAGTCACTATATTTTTACTAATTTTGAGATTATGTCAAAAAAGTAACAAAATGAAACACTTTAGTAATGAGTTTTGATCTGAGTTTATTTACAAATTCTAAAAAAATATATTTTACAATATTAACGTTTTTTTTATATTACATCTTCAGCTTCATTGAATGTTATTTTTTCGTCGTAATCAACTTCTTCTGGTTCAACGGGAGGTGTATTTGTACATGTGTCATTTTTGCAAGAACCACAAGCTTCGGTATAAAACAGGCCAGCTTTTTACAAGAGCAAGCATTTCCGCAACCATTTTTACAATTGCAAGAAATTATTTTTAGAATTTCACTTGGTGCTGGCGGTTTTGTCATCAACATATTTGGAGTTAATATTTTTCCTTTTTGTCCATCCCATTGTTCTGGTAATAAATCATTTGACAGCCATTTCTGAACTTGTAAATATACTCTGAAACAATGTTGTGCTGCTGCATCATTGGTAGAAGGAAGAGATGCAAGATTCGCAGCCTTTTTTTTTGACGATGTTTTTCAATAAAATTACATGTTTCAACTCATTGAGGCACTTAATTTTCTTCTCTGCGTTGTAGATTTGTAGAATACAAGAAATGCCATTTTCTGAAATTGATTCTGCTGGTTGATCTTTCTGCTTAAATATTTCTACTGCATTCTTGACCTCGCTACTTGCCTTCTCAAATGATTTAAAGATGGAATATTTTCCCTTAAAATAGAAACACGATGTCGTATCACATCCAGATATTGCATGTAAAAATAAAACGTTTTTTTTTTTACAAAATGGCAAATGATCCAAGCTTTTCGAGGAATAAAATTTTCGCGGATCTTTTCCTTTTCCCGGTTTTAGGAAGAAAATTTCTCTTTCTGCTGGTGCTAAAGCTGTTTATATTACGTCGATGTCTTCACATACTATGTCTGGTATTTTCTCTGTTTCACTAATAGCAGTCTGCACGATGAGAAATCAGCATCATCCAAATTCTGGACTACTTTGATGTTTTCCTGTATTAATTTTTGCGAAATAACTAACACTTTATCATTTAAAAAACAGTAATACTTATTTAAATTTGTATGATTAAACAAAATTATTGTAAATCCAGTCATTTTTCACTTGAAATTTCACTAATTTTATTTGTTTAACAGTTAATTTAATTTAATAAAATTTATTAAAATAATATTTCGAAAAAACACGTGGCTCTAAAATGATGCACATGGCAATAATATTTCTTTGCAACTGTTGTATTTAAGTTGTTTGTTGTAGGTTGTAGTATACTATATAATGCACATTTCCATCCATTCTAAAAGGAGCGTCACCGTGCGTTAAAATTCTCTCCCTTTCAGTAGCATTGTTTTTCTACCTGAGAAATATAGTATAATTTTAAATGGTATGGTCAAATAATAAGAAGTCTTACCTTTATTTTTAGACTGGGTACATTCAAAAATATTAAAATATAAGGACGCTAGATTAATTAAAAAAAAATCCCAGAAAGGTTGTATATTCAATTTTTTGATATTTTTTTTTATGAAGTTTTTTAACTATTAAATGATTAGAAACAATAGTTACATGATATATAAACTCACAAAAAATTTTTTGAGTTAAATTTTCAAGATGTTTAGGTCTTTTTTTATTTTTAAGAAGCAATAAAAATTGGCCAAAATTTGGCTAACTTCAACATGCTAGTAAAGTAAATGTGAATATTTTTATTCCTAACTTTTTCTACATTGTAGTATTACCTTGAACTAAACTAACTTATATTAAAGTCAGTTATTTTTTATGGGCTTGTGAATAGTTAGAAGCGCAAAAAAAATCAAAAGATATTATATTGTTATTATACTCTTCGCAAATCGAAAACGAAGAGTATATTGCATTTGATCGGCACATTTCTAAATCCGTAAATATCGCTCGCAGACAAAAAAATTTTCATATCGTTGTGTTAGTGAACGAATTCTGAACAACTTTCAAAATGTCCGTCTGTCCGTCCGTCAGTCACGTTTCTTGTAAGCACGATAACTCAAGAAAGAAAAATCCGATTGTACTTAAATTTGGTCAGTAAGTTAATGTTATCTAGGGGAAGAACCCTATTCTTTTTGAACAAAATCGATCTGTAAATAAAAATGTTATTAATGATTTAAATTTGAAATTTTTTTTTTTATTATTTTTATATCTTTGTCATTGAATAGAAATCTGGTGGAATGATATTTCATTTTAATATCAAAATATTTATATATTTTACAAATATACATTTCATAATGTAATATACAACCGTGAAAATATAATTTTAGATTGTCTTATAATGTAAAAATTTGCATTTTTTTACGTGTAGGTGGTGGTGTAGTTCTTACGTTTTTGACTCGGAATCCAAGGGTCCCGGATTCGAAACCCAAATGGGATTTGGTATGGTTTTTTTTTAATTTTTACTTTATTTTAGTCTTTTACCAACTAAGTTCGTACTATAAAATTAAAAATGTCTAAAATTAACATAATTTACAAAAAACTGCGAAGAGTATCCTATAGAATATGTAACAATTATATAAAAAGTTCAGTGAACAGGCGAGTACGTTTTTAGCTTGTTTTTATATACTAATAAATATCAATAGCCATCAAAAATGGCAACACGAGAGTATTTTATATCCCCCTTTAAAACCCATTTTGATTTTGCTTCCTAGCTTGTTTGGCTTTCTAGCAATTCAATTTTTTTCATAGGCCGCGCGCAAAAAATTTCAAATACTTAAACGCGCTCATTAAAAATACAAATTTTGCAATTTTTTTCAATATCGATTTTCTCGAAAACCATGGCATATACAAGAAAATTACAAGAGGACTTTTTTTTAGGAAATCAGTCACGCTTTCTTTTTTATAATTTTTGTTATATCTTCAACGGTTAACGAGTTATCAGTAAATTGAGGCTTTTTTTACCGCAGAGGTGGTATTTGGGGGGATTGCGCAGAACTGATTTTTGTGACTAACAATTAAGTACTGAAGAAAAATCTCAAATATAATTTTTTGTGATGGAAATTTTTATAATTATTGGACTACTCCTACTTCAGCATGCATCTGATTTTGCGCCCCAAAAAAATTTTTTTCCCTCGAAAATAAAATTACGCCCCTTCGCATTTAAATTTTGCGCACCCAAAAAAAATTTTTCTTCTCGAAAATAAAAATTGATGCGCGGGGGGGCGCCCCTAAAATAGACCGAGGTGTGCGGTCGCACACCTCGCACAATCTGCTCTACAGGGCCCTGGAATGAACCCCCGAACACTTTAAAAAGAAAAACTGACGCTATTTTTGCAAGAGAAATGTACATATTGATTAGATTAACGTATTTCTTCGAGAAACGGGCTATTAGTGCTTCCCTGACGATACAAGTCTCAGAGGCGTAAAGTAAGATGGAGAAGGCTAGGATGTTAGAATAATATAGCATAATTTTTTTTTTTAACTGTTTAACGTCGGCCTATTTCCGCTACCAAGGCCTATCACCGACGCCAGAAGACGAGCTACCCCCAACCTGAAAATTTTGCCGAACCTCTTCCCTTAAGAAGAGTAGTGATCTTTTACTTGCCTAACATTTAATAGACAAGAGACCGCCTGCTTTACATCCCCTCCGAAGGATGGTATATCCACTACGTAATCCTCGTCTGAAATTATGTAACTTCCGAGTATACACTGATATACAAGCCTATAGAAGGTGGGACGAGAACGCTGTATTTCCCAAGATGGGTACCCCATCCAAGTAAATATCGTATAATTAAAACAAACCCTATTAACTTGGTCTGACAGGAGATAAAAACTTGAAATTAGTATTTAGGAAGCAACAAACAGTCGGAAACTATACTCACTATATTCTAAAATATTTTACATTTCGACATTCGAACAAAATATCAATAAAATAGTAATAGCAGCCAGAAACTTTTATACATTTCAACAAATATATAAATATCCTCTTGAAATCCTAACAAGGGGACGGTAATAAGAAATAGGTATGAGAGAAAAGTCTACTTTTTATGGCCATATGAAACGTTTCGGAGCAGTGAAAAATAAATTAAAATATTAGGTGCAAGCATCAGATGTAAAAACCATAAGGTGAAATTAATAAACTGATGGGTTGTAATTTACTGTATAATTCACGCTTGGCAAATCTTGTTAAATAAATATAGTAATAATAATAATTCAACACGTAACGTATATGGAGGCTTTTAAGCTAATTATAGGTATTCAAAATTGCAAAATTTATTACAGGAAGTTGTGGCAATCTTTCTCCCAATATTACACGAGCACATACAAGAAGAATGTATAAGTAATTAATTAAGGAAGCCTGTTTTTAATACCCCGTGTCACTATGTATATAAAGTAAAAATACTTATAAAAGACTGCATTAGATAAAATCTTTAAACTCGTTTTATTATCAAAATCAATTTTGTGAAATTAACACAAATCGGTATTAAGTACCATAAATAATAAAGTTAATTAAGATTTGGTTATGTGTAATCTTAATTGACGTCATGTACAGAATTTCCTCCTGATAATTGCACTACTTTGGCGGAACAAAAAAATAACTAAGCGGGATTTTGTTGAAGACAGTTTTCCTTTATTTTGTAATTATGTGGCAACTGCAAGCAATTTAACATTTTAGGCGACTTTTGGACACGAAAAATCTAACAGATTATACTTAGCAGGTGTCGATCAATTGCACAGCACGCAAGACAATCTTACTTCTTTTTGATTTCATGTTCACTTATAATTAACATAGTCCTGTAGCATAATAAAATAGTATGACAATAAATTATAATAATGTCAACTTTATCGCAATGCAACGCCTGAAAGAAAAGGTGAGATGTAAAGCAAATATACAGGGTGTTTCACATACAAACCAAAAATAATATTTGAAATCTGCGAAAAGGCTTATGAAGTAACACTTATATGCAATTATTTATAGCTTATATCCCGAGAGCTTTCAATTTTATCGGATAAACTGCGGGTAGCTTTTTTTTGTAAAATTTTGCTTAGAAAATGTTCGAGACTTAATAATTTACCTTAAAAGCCCGAGACCGAAGGTCGGGGGCTTTTTGTGTAAATTATTAAATCAAGAACATTTGCTAAAAGCAAAATTTTGCAAAAAATGTAGCTACGCGCAGTTTATGTGATAAGATTTGGAGCCGTCAAGATTATTTCCCAAATGAACAAAATTCTTACGTACTTTTATACTCAAGTTTTTGTATATGGTGTGTTTGCTTAAATCAGTTTAGAAAAAATAAATGCAATAATAAAATTATTTGGATTCCTTCATGGACATTCTTATAGCTTCTCAGTTCTAATATGGACTTAAAGAGTTTTAAAAACTAGTTTTAAGGTAGCCTTCTAGATGTTTTCTAGAAATGCAGGAAGCTAATAAAAAGCTTCCGACAGCTTTAAAATAGGTTTTAAGAAAGGTTTTAAAACGGCCCTAACAAGGTTTTCAAGAGCGGCACTATGCCTCACTAAGGAGTTTTATATGATGGAATTTAAAAAGGCCTTAACAACCTTCATAGGAGTGGGCCATTTTAGTCTACAAGTCGCTTTATGATGGTATTAAAAATATTGTTACAGCAAAATAGATTTTTCAACACATTTTATAAATAGTTTTATAGCACCCTTGTATATATTTAAGAAACCAAAATTGTTCCTTGGGTAACTTATATAAAAAAAGTGTATGTATCAGACTTATTGAAGATAAAATGGAATTAGAAATTTATAAAGCGTAGAGTGGCAGTATAACCTCTCTAAGGCCGATTAAAAGGTAATAAAAAGACATCAGGTATGACAAAAAAATTAAAACCAACGGCAGTTCATCGTTCAAACTACAAAAGAAAGGCCAAAAAAACAAAGGCGCCTCGGAAATAATAATGATTTTAATATTCATACAAAATTTGCATAGACATGTAATCAGAAAATTTAAAAAAGTAGGCTGCTTCTCGGTTTCCACGGTAATTTTCAGTCATTTCTTGTAATTCTACCTTAATTTGCTAAAGAAAAAGTGATAATTATCAATAATTATAATTGTGAGATTGACCTTGAATATTTTTATATAACAAGAAAAACATGGCCGGCCAACTAAAAACCTAATTGTCATTTTACAGTCCTCTCATTAAACTATATATTCTGATAATGGTAATGACCTAGAATATTTACTCTAAATGAAGTCCTTTTAGTCTTTTTGTATACTATCACAAATAATCCCTTCCTTACATAAATGCAAATGCACTTGACGAAGATCACATGGACTTGATAAAAGCTGTAATAAAACGTTTGGGATTTAAAAGAACCGTCTCCAAGACGAACCGAGCTGACATTTGATACAAAAAACTTAAAACTTAACCTTAAAATAATTTCTTCCATAAAAGACATAATTACCCATCAGTAAGTCATGAAATGCTTTTAATTAACTCACACACACACACATGCACCAACGACACTTCAGGCGCACATATTATTTATTATTTTTATAATGAATGTTTTATTGAGGTTTTAGAAAGTATTTTATGGAATTAAAATATGCCTTTTAGATTTATAGAGGCCTTTTTTCTTCATAACGGTTTCATCACAACATTTGTCAAGGATGTTTTAAGAGTCTAGTTTTGTAATGGCCTTTAATAAGTACTAATAGGCATTGAAAATGTCTAGTTTTAAAAAGGATTTAGAATGCATTTATTGCAAATATGTTAAAACCATAAAGAATAATTTAAAGCCCCTTTAAATCTAAATGGAATTTAAGACGTTCATAAAACTAATTGGCTTTATAAAGAGTTTTATATAGGTATGATAAACCCATTACAAATACATATTATCCTAGAAGCAAATTAGCTTTATAATTAGGTCTTACAGAACGTTTCAAAACTTACCATATAAGTGCAAGCATACTTGAAGCCTAAAAGGCCTTAACTGCAACATCAATAAAGCACGAACCTTTTTTAAAACCTCTTCAAGTCCAAATGACTTTTAAATTGTTCCTTAGGTAAGTAACAATCATTATTATTTTATTATATTAATTGACGGCGACGAGTTCTATAAACAACATTTGTCTCGTAGCCATGGAAACGGACGTGGTAGGTGCTTATTATATTCTTCGCAAATACGAAAACGAAAAGTATGTTGCATTTGATCGGCACATTTCTAAATCCGTAAATATCGCTCGCAGACAAAAAATTTTCATATAATTATGTTACTGAACGAATTCTGAACAACTTTCAAAACGCCCGTCCGTCTGTTCGTCCGTCTGTCCGTCCGTCCGTCTGTCCGTCCGTCTGTCCGTCCGTCTGTCCGTCCGTCTGTCCGTCCGTCTGTCCGTCCGTCTGTCCGTCCGTCCGTTTGTCCGCCCGTCACGTTTCTTGTAAGCACGATAACTTAAGAAAGAAAAGTCCGATAATATTGAAATTTGGAAAGTATGTTAGCGTTACCTAGAGGAAGAACCTTATTGTTTTGAAAAAAAATCAATCAGTAAATAAAAAAGTCATTAATCATTTAAATTAAAAAAAAAATTTTGTTAATTTTTGTCACTTGTACTTAAATAGAAATTTTGCCAATATATATATATATATATATATATATATATATGAAATAGGATTTGAAGGAAACAACTACTCAGCGGGCAAATACTCCGACCTGCATTGAATTACACCTTCAAATCGTGATCAGTAACCAACTATCATTTGTCTGTTCCTAACCAGACGTACACCGGTTTCGAACTTATTATGTTCTCCTCAGTACGCCATAGGTCATGGAACAGACAAATGATAGTGGTCAACTTGCTAGTCTTATACAAACTGAATCAAATGAAGTGACGGTGAGAGGTAAACTCTCATATGGTCAGATGCTACTATACGTCGGAAAAATGTCACTGGCGTATAGCGACTTGCTTTTTTGCAAGTACCAAGAGCGGCGACCTCTAGCCTTAGTGGGCTATACTCACTGTTTATGAAATAGGATTTGAAGGAAACAACTACTCAGCGGGCAAATACCCCGACCTGCATTGAATTACACCTTCAAATCGTGATCAGTAACCAACCATCATTTGTCTGTTCCTAACCAGACGTAGACCGGTTTCGAACTTATTATGTTCTCCTCAGTACGCCATAGGTCATGGAACAGACAAATGATAGTGGTCAACTTGCTAGTCTTATACAAACTGAATCAAATGAAGTGACGGTGAGAGGTAAACTCTCATATGGTCAGATGCTACTATACGTCGGATAACAGCCGGCCGTTGCGTAACTCGTGCGCTCAGTCGCGTAATTGTTACGTAATGAAAAATATATGATTGTACACTGAATTAAATAAAGTAAATAAAATGATAAAAAATGACTTGTAAACCAATAGTTAAATAAAATAAAGAGTATTATAATTTGGTAATTTGATTTGGCAATCCAAAGGTCTTCTGTTCGAATCCTTGACAGAATAGTTGTTTTTTTTTTCATTTTCCTTTTTCATATATTTTTCTTCACAACAAAGTTGGTAGGTATCACAAAATTTAGAATGTCCAAAAACTAACATTATTTACAAGAAAAATGCGAAGAGCATCCTATAGAATGTGTAAAAAGCTCAGTAAATCCGCGAAGAGTATAATGCTTCCACTAGTTGGACTTTTGTTACGAGACCATGCTTGTAAATCTGACAGTTTGTGTCAGTTTGATATCAAAAGTACTTAATTTTTTTTGGCCGACAGTTTTAAGCGTCATTATTTTGTTACCATAGCAAAGCAATACGACTGTTTAGCGTCGACTACGAATGTTATTAATGTGATTCCTAATAAAATATAGCCTGCAAATTGACATTGACGTTTAGATGATCTGTCACTTTACAGTACTAGTACCCGTAATAGCTACTTTCGGGACTAGTACTAGAATAAGCTACTTTCGGTACAAGAAATCGTACCGAAAGTACCTACTTTTAGAAAGATCGTTTTTACAATCTCTGTTATTCTCGTTGCTATGGAAACAAATTTGTGTTAATTGTTGAGATAAGTGTCAAATAGATAAATACACTTAACTTTTACGAGTTTTCAAAAGTCAATTCACAAGTTATGAAAAATACGGATTCAGATTTTGAAGCGTTACAAGCAGAAATTGAAGATGTATGATAGTGTCGGTCGTAAAAATATTTTATTTAATTAGTTATTATTGTTTGTCGTTGTATTTGTTAGAAAATTTATTTAAAAAAATAATACAAAATTGATTTTGTATGACAGTGTCGGCTGAAAAAAAAAATTGTACGTTACACGACCAAAAAACAGTGTTTTACAGGTCTTCCCAAGCTTCCAGGACTCACCTGCGGCTCGCCCTGGAATCTGCTTGGGTCGACCTACAAAACACCTCTTTCCGGTCTTGTAACGTAAATTACTATTGTAAAATTGCATAAATACACCATAGGTATATAGTAATTTAAGTAAATATGTTTTATTTTGTTTTTAGTCCAACTGAGAGTAAATTAAATCAATTATGTGCATTTAAAAGCTAGACGTAATTTATTCGCTGGTAAATTTTAAAAAAGCTAGCTTGAGTTTATTCAGTGTAAAACTGTTGTCATTGGTTGAAATTTAAAAATTCGCGAAACGTCATTGGTCCATAATTTATGAAATAATCATGATCATTTCCCTAATATATTAATTTACTATCAATTGTTTAAAATTACTATGCGCCAACGGTGTATTTATGCAATTTTACAAAAATATTTTTAATATCAAACTGCCACAAATTGTCAGATTTACAATCACGATCGCGTTGGCAAGGCAACTTTTACCTACCGAAAAATAGACAAGTGAATAATTTGTCGTAAATTATCCGTAGAGTTATGTGTTGCCTCACCCACATAACAAATGGAACAAATATAATAAATGACTTATAAGCTGTAAATAGTTATTTTTTATATTAATTTGTTCTATATATACTAGTTCAGTTGCTGAAATAAACGAGTAGATAATATAAAATGGCTCCTATTATATAAAGCTTGGTTTTTAATGAATAATAATGATTGCAAATAATTATGATCGCCTAGGAACCCCGAATTAAACCAGCGTTCTAGGGTTTAATTTATCTCTTGATTACCGATAATCAATGTATTTTGAACAGGATGGTTGTCCAGTAAGTACGAAAAAAATAAATATTTTGTATTCGCTTTGGAGCGGAAAAGTTGCATATTGTAATAAAAAGAAAAACTGCATAAAGAAAATTAAAATCGGTTAACATCTTCCGTTCGCGCATCGTACTTGAAAATAAACACGTTTTAGTTTTTTATGCTTGTTTTATGGTTTAAATAACCTAAATAAATTAAATTCTGCTGCTAGAACAAAACTACCCAAAACTCACCACGTGGAGGTGGTTGCACGTCAGTTCCATCCACACCCTACCTAACCAACCATCCAATTCTTGGGTGTGGTATTTCATTATATTTACAACTATTTACAAACATTTTCCATAAGCCAAAGATATGAGTACTATGAGCAGGATTCTTTGGATTACTGTGTTTTTAACTTTTTCTTTTTTATCCACTACACATTTAAAGTCTGATTTTATGGAGAAATGAGGCATAACCGATCTAGACTTTAGTGTTGCTCGGATATAGCCATCTCTAGCCTCATGTCCATATACTTTATTCGAGGCCTCGAGGCACCTCTCCACTGCCTGGGTGTGACAGGGAAACTTTTATATTTCTCTGATGGGCTTAGTGTCAGAATTGATAAGTGATTTAATAGCATCTTCACTTAGGTCCCACAGCATTGGGGGAGGATATAACACGGAATAATTCCAATTAATAATTTCAGTGTAATCGGAAACTTGAAAGTTTTATCTTCGGTGGTACGTCGTCTTCTTTGGGACGGTTTGTCTTGCTTTTAAGATCCTTCTGTAACCAAGTTCCCGAATATGTTCTCTTTCATCGACAAGCATTGCCAACAGAACATTCTCTGGGTGTGCAAAGAACGCATTTCATTCTATTACTGGATTGACAACTTTAAGTAATTCGTCGGATAAATATCGTGATGTTTGGATTTCTTGAAAGACATGTTTTGGTCCGTTTTTTCCCTGTCACACCAAGGCTGAGGAGAGGTGCGTCAAACTTGTGGCAGAGGCCTCGAATAAAGTATGTGGACATGAAGAGTTGGCTATATCCGAGCAACACTAAAGTCTAGATCGGTTATGCCTCATTTCTCCAAAAATCAGACTTTAAATGTGTAGTAGATAAAAAAAAAGTAAAAACACAGTAAGCCAAAGAATACTACTCATAGTACTCATATATTTGGCTTATGGAAAATGTTTGTAAATAGTTGTAAATATAATGTAAATAACACACCCAACAATTGGATGGTTGGTTAGGTAGGGTGTGGGCGTAACTCGATGTGCAACCACCTCCACGTGGTGAGGAAAAAACCAGATTATCGATCAGAATTTAATTTATTTAGGTTATTTAAACCATAAAACAAGCATACAAAACTAAAGCATGTTTATTTTAAAAGTTTTAACTAACAGAAAAAAATTACAAAAATGTCGTGATTTTCGCAATTTTTTATAAACTTTAAGTACGATGCGCAAACGGAAGATGTTAACCGATTTTAATTTTCTTTATGCCGTTTTTCTTTTTATTACAATAGGCAACTTTTCCGCTCTAAAGCGTTCCAAAAAAAAAAAACATTTATTTTTTTCGAGCCACCCTACTGTCCAGCCCATTAATCATCGTAAATTTGGAGATAACTGGATTGACAGAAATGGTTCAGTTTTATCTCCTCCAATGGAAATATAAAAAAATCGGATAAAAAATACTATTACAACCTTGACAATCCAAAAAATCCATAACAGTTATAAGAAGCTACGACGCAACATAGAATTAATTTGAATTATGGGCTGAAAGGGGTGGTGGGTTGATCGAATAATTTCAAATATAATATAACTAGTTTATCTATTATTTTGCTCTATTTTCCGATTTTAAGAACACACTGTGTTAACATTGAAGTTTTAATGAAAGATTAGTCTGTTTTAAATCAAGCAAAAACTTTTATTTCTTTGGAATTTTTTTGTAAAACTAAAAATTTCCCGATTTTAACACACTGTGTTAAAATGGTTTTAATTACAGCATTCTTCGTTTTAAATCAAGCGTATAGGCGCACCTTTAGGAACCCTGAATACTTACAAGTATATTTAAAAATATAAATATCTTCCGTGAGATTATGGCATATGGAATTTAGCTAGCAATGGACATTAAGCATTATTCGAACTTTATTGGTTAATTAATTACAAGGCGGCTGGATTGTAAAACCGTTAAGACAATTGCACATACATTCGAGTTCAAATAAGAAATAACCTCAGGGAGTATGTGGTAGGTATATAAATACTGATATAAAAGATAACCGGATCCTGTTCCTGTAAAGGATGTGGCGCTTATATATAATTATTAATGAATCAAGATATCACCTGCAGACCTAAAGAGTGTCACTGAGCGTGTGCCCATTGCAATTATTATCCAGCTGAAATGGATTTCATTCCTCTCTAATCGTCGTAGTCATAAGTCATAATGTAATGATAATGACCCAGCGACAAGAATGGCGACTTCTAGATGGACTTCTTGAAGAGTAATTAGAACTCGGAAATTATCGTAATTCAATTTTAAATATGAGGAGAATCATTAGCTTACTTAGTGTTATATACAAAACAAATAATATTTACATATAAGTCCACAAGGAACTCCACTAACCTTAAACTAAGATTGCACTTAGAGTGAGTGATATCAGGATCCATTTGATTTCATTTTGTGATAATTTAATCAAATACAGTGAAAATTCGGTAAATAATAGAAACTAAAAGATATTGCCTCATATACCCCCAAAAAGAAGAAATAAAGCAGCTGACAATATTATTGTTGATCCTTTAATTTTTCTTCCTTTTTGCTATCTGGGTCTTTTGTTTGAATTTTTGACTAATTCTACGTCCGTTTTCCCAAGCGTGTTCATAATGTAGAATCCAGCAAAATTAATTAAAGTAATAAACTCATTATAAATAATAGACAAACCGCAAATCCAAAGCCAGAAGGGGATTACAAATTTAGAAAAACGCAGACATAATTGGATAACTTCCGACATTGTCATTGCTGGGGCTGGGGCTCAAACCTATTACACGATAGACAGCCTAACCAGGGGATCTATTCTAGAATCTCTGTAAAATCATATACTACTTTGGGAAAATGTCTACCGATATAGATCACACGACATTATACTCTCATATGCGAATTAATGGCAATAGCAAAGTTTTATAAAAATGGCTAACTTGAATGATAGTTCACAAACTAGAGGTTTTAACTTCGGAATAATGTCATATTGAACGGATTTCGTTCATTTTTGGCAGTATTATAGTAAATGCTTCACAGAAAAGTTTCTATATTGTGCGGGGGCTTGCTAATTTATAGGGGGCGGATGCCACCCCCCTCTCAGGGGGGGTCTTAAAAAATATATATATTTATTAGAGCTGAAATAGAATCAAATTTTAAGAAGAAAAGGTTCTATGCAATTTTTCACATAAATTGATAGTTTTTGAGTTATAACGACTTCAAAATTGCGATTTTAGCTTAAAAAAAAACGGCTTTCGTCAAGTATCTCGAAAAGTATTACTTTATCTAAAAATGTTACAGACCAGTTACAGAAAGTACAAACTAGGAATTAATTATATTTTTTGTTTAATAATGTAGGATTAATAATTTCGGAGATATTTAAGTTTATATTTGGTATCCAAAAGTTTCGAAATTACCTTTAAAGTTTAAAATGCATTTTTTTCTAAAGCAAGTGCTTTAAATGAGCAAAAAATTTGAGCATCTAGGTAATGCTACATCTTAACGGAAAACTGTGTTTGAGATAATTTTTCTTAATTACTGACTAATTAGAGTAACAAAATGGCGACCTTTTTATATAAAAAAATATAAATACGCACATTTTTCCGTCATAACTTCTTTATTTTTTATGCTACAGGAAAGAGTAAAACATAATTTGAAAGCGCAATTAGTTGTCTTTAATTCAATTTCTTAGCATGCGTGACGTAGGTGTCACAATTTCTGAGATATTTAACTTTTAAACTGCATTTTTCGTCTTGTAAACGTTCGGACGCCATTTGTTAACTTTCATATCTCCGAAACTATTAAATCTATGTAAATAAATAAACAAGCGAAATTCATTATCAGTTTATGAGCTTTATTTTTGGTCTTTTTTCAATAAAACTAATATTTATTGAGATATTTGGAAAAGGAAAAGAAAATTACGTTTTATCGAAAATACCTTTATAGTTTAAACTGTATTTTTTTCTAAAGCAAGTACCAAACCAAAAAATGTGAGCATCTACGTCATGCTATATACTAATGAGAAACAGTGTTTGAAATTTCTTTTTTTTAATTACTGGCTAATTACAGTAACAAAATGGTGACGTTGTTATTAAAAAAATGTGTAGATGCACATTGCTTCGGTCATAACTTTTGGTTTTTTATGCTACAGAAACGAATAAAAAAACAGTTGAAAGCTTAATTATTAGCCTATTCTTCTTACCTATTCGCATCCTCCACGTAAGTGTCACAGTTTCTCAGATATTTAACTCTCACTCTAAATAATTATCTTATGAACACTTAAATATCTCAGAAATTTTTAATCCTACATCGATAAACAAAAAATATATTTAATTCCCAGTTTGTACTTTCTGTAATTGGCCTCTAACATTTTTTTCGATAAAGTATTACTTTTCGAGATACTTGACGAAAGCCGTTTGGAAATACCTTTTTTTTAAAGCTAAAATCGCAATTTTGAAGTTGTTATAACTTAAAAACTATCAATTTATGTGAAAAATTGCATAAAACCTTTTTTTCTTAAAATTTGATTCTACTTCAGCTCCAATAAATATATATATTTTTTAAGTGCCACCCTCTGAGAGGAGGTGGCATCCACTCCCTATAAATTAGCAAGCCCCCGCACAATATAAAAACTTTTCTGTGAAGCATTTACTATTATACTGCCAAGAATGAACGAAATCCGTTCAATATGACATTATTCCGAAGTTTTACATGTTTTTTACCTCTAGGTACTGTACTATGAAGCAAATATGATTGATGTAATTGAAAACTTTGAATTTCAAGAAGATTTAGAGAAATATAGACGGATATGTTACAAGAAATATAATCTGTTTGAATTTATCGGTAGTTTATGAAAATGTTTAGGTTAAGTAAAGAAGTAGTGATCGACTTTACTAACTCCACCAGCATAATTCTCTGCTGTTAAATGTGGTAACTTTTTTGTTTCCATTAAAACACTATTACTATATAACCACCAATATGAAAAAAAAAAACAACGTCGAAAGGTATTAGCGGTGTCTACTACTGCTCGAGAAAGATATCCAGCAATTATCAGTGACATTTGTTGTGGTCGATAATTCTAATATAGATTCAAGAATAGGCCCCCAGCGTACTCGTCACACAGTATGTTTTAGTCGACTGAGTTATCATGTCAATATTACTAATAATTAATAGAAATGATAACTTTCCAAACTACGCTAAAAATCGATGTCGTACGGCAAAATAACATTTTTGGAAACTGCACCAAAATCTGACTAATTTTTTTTTTGTCGCCCGGCAAAAAATGTGGCTCGTTAGCAACACATTTAGAAAGTCTGTTGAAATATGTAATTCAGGAACTGCATTAAAATCTGACTACCAAGAAATAAATGTTCGATTAGAAAGTATCCTCAAAACTGGTTTTTGACGTAAAAAATACTATTATTGCAAATGACTGTTTTTAACATTATTAAGAGTTATTTTCATCCAGCGACAAGAGCTTTGGAAAGGGGCACTGTATGGCGATTATGCATAGTTTACAATACATCATGGTGAATGGCCAATTATTGATTTTTCCCAAAATGACTGAAAATAGAAAAAAACAGCATTAAACCAGTACGCCCAAAAGGATAGCTCAAAAGTGTTGCAAACCACTTCTTTGACAGCAGCCTTGGGGATTGTTTAGGTAACGATTTAATTGTAGCAGTTTGTCCGATTTCTCTCATGTATCTGGGAAGGCGAATTTAAAATAATGCAACTTAATATGATCAGTTATCGTTTATTACTTGATAATATCTAAAAAAAAAGAATTACATGAAAAACTTTCGTTCGTTCAGTTAAAATCACTAATATAATAACAATGAGTGATTCAGTTTTAGAAAATGATAACTACTACAGACAAAAAAAAGAGAAGTCTACGAAATTGTGGAACGAACCACATTAACTCATCCCACACTCGTGATATTCCAGGGCATTAAAAATCTTCGGAAAACCTTCACTAGAATCGTTAAAATTTATCGACACGATTTCTATGACTTTTACTTACTTTAAACACAAGACTCTTAAAATTTTGACTGAAAACGTTTACTAAAAAAAATTAAAATATTGGAAAACACGACTGTCTCGCGGGATTCAACTTTCTGGGTCGAGATTAAGCGTTGAACTCCCGAACTTCTATCCCTCTCTTGCCAACACTCCAAATCCGCACCCCGGTTACATAAACTTATCTCTGCTGAAATTCCTAAACATCATTCCCACATTCTGTGAGAGACTTCTTATCAGAACTTTCCCAGGAGGCGACTTTAGTAGCTTTCTGCAGGTACCACAAAATTTAATCTTAATCGACTTTTAAAATACCAACGAGTAATATTGGAAAGAGAAGTATAGGAAAAGTAATTTAGTAAGTTTGTTCTATTTAAATTTAGGAGGGGGGGGGGGGAGGTAATTATTACAATATTGAAGCTAAATTACATTATCCTCATTGAGTTATATGCTTTCAGTACGTTTTACAAGAAGCTGTAGAACCTCATAGCTCATATATTGCCGTGAAAGGCATTTAAGGTGACCAGTTCTGGTAAATGATGAAATCACCTTTAGGGAAATCAATCGATTGATACTTTCACTCTCTCATTGCATGTGGTTGTGATCTAATATCCTATAGGAGATGTATCCACCTTGCCATGTTTGGTATGCAACTTTCCAATGAAAGTTTCCAGGAAATTTTCGGGGGCTTCCGGAACGAGTCTTGATAAAAATAAAAGTGTCCAAATAAATATTTGAATATTTCGAAAGTTTTCGAAGGAACCTTTCCCGGAATGTTGGAATTTTTGTAATATTCAAATATTCAAGTATTTTATTGAAAACTTTCATTTTTATGAAAATTTCGTTACGGCAACTTTCAAATGGAAAGTTTCCTTTACCCATCTCTGATAATTAGATAGGCGATTTACAAATATCTACCTATATACATATTGAACTTTTATAATATAAATGGTATTATTTGAATCCTTGCCTTATTCTTGATTGAATGATTAACTCTAAGTTTAACCTCTCGTGCGAGTCTGTGTGTTAGGTCGACAACTGAATTTATAGGACCTTCATAAGGTTCGTCAAGTCTGTTTTAGTATATCGATTATATCACAGAAACTAACGAAAAAATTATATGAAAGGTATTATACATTAACAACAGTGATTAGAAATAAAACTGATAACAGATAAAGTATATCGAAGGCAAAAACATTGGAGAGCTGTTCGCAGTTTACGGTAAGTAACAATTTATATTTTCTTCACCCATTACGAGACTCCGATCCTACGTCGTCTCTTACAATACCAGGACCCACCTGAGAGTGGAAATAAACAGTCGTACGCTGAAGAAGTGTAACTTTTGACGTCCCTAGCAAACAAATTGTTGTGTCATTTAGGTGTGCGGTAGTGAGATCTTCTTATACATTTGCAAGTCTTTGATCACTCAATTTCAGTCATCTTAATGTAATTCTTGTGTTTTCTCACTAGACGGTCTGGATGATTCACTATATGATGTTTTTTACATACTCAGAATACTATAAATACGGTTTTTTGAATTTTGCCCACGGTTTATCGGTTTTGTTTTTTAAAATAGACCTCAAAGCGTTGCTCTTTTGAAATAAAACAAATTTATCTTATCACCTATACCGGGTGGCTCAGCCGATGGGGATACTCTTATAACTTTTGAATGGATTTTTTTCAAATTTGGTGTAGTGATATGGAATGAAATATGATGTAAAGAACTAAAATCTTCAGGTTTCGATGAGATTGACAAGAAAATCAAATGTTTAAACGGGACTACCTGTATGTTTTTGCATATTTGGATCCTACTGGCCAAAATGCATATATGATCTGAAACTCAAATATTATTTTGATTTTCAAAAATTTAAATTTTTTAATTTTTTTTTATAAAAATTTAGTATAAAGAGAAGTTAGACATTATGCACATCATTTTTTTTCGTAATTTAAAGATCTAATTAATAACAGGTTGTCCCATAGGAGTTCCATTAAAAAAAATAGTTTTCGTTGAAAAACCAATATCGTTGAACTTAATGAAGGATAAATCGTGTTTGATGTTAGAATCTGAAGAGATAATATTTTGAAGGTGCTTGCAAACCAAATTTTTACAATTTTGGCAAAACCGCGGCCTTCCATGATTAAAACCAAAAATTAAAAAAATCTACAGTGTGTTTCACTTCTCGTGAAGACACCCCTATATCTTTTTTATTTATGACCAAATTCATTTCAAATTTTTATCAGCCATACAACTCCATAAGACGACTTTATTCAACACATAGATGCCGCCTAGACCTAAAACGCCGGCCTACTGCGATAAAAAGAAAATAGTAATTTTCGAGAAATCATAATAGGCTTAGAGATAGACAAAAATTTGGTAATAAAAGTTATTCGGAATCACTTGATATGCCCCCTGTAAAATTTTGTGAAAATCGAAATATTTTCAAAAAAAAACCGCTGCCCAAGGAATCACTACTTCCACATCCAGATTCTTTTCCAAGTCACTCACAACGAAAAAATTTTTGTATGTGAAAATAATTGTTTATGGAACTTTAATAATATAATATTTGAAATCCTCTACCCCAAAAACCCATAACACGATACCCCACATCGGTGGCGGGGTGGGGGTGGTAGTGGGGGTGGATGAAGTAAAAAAACATTTTGAGGTTTCTGGTTCTTGTACACACACTAAATCACAATTTTTTTTCATCCCCTTTAATAATGGGGTGGGGGTGGTAAGGGGGGTGGCTAATGCCAAAATTTTTTTTGAGACCTTAGCTTCTCTTGTATATACTAAATACCAATTTTATGGACTCTTACCTGCTTGATTTACCTATTTTCCCCAAATTGACCAATTTACCCCCCTTCGACGGAACAAGATGAAAATATAATCTAGTTCTAGATCTCGTTAAAGTACATATGTGTACCAAATTTCAAGTCAATATCTCAAACGGTTCCAGAGTAAACGTGCGCACAAAAAAAGTTACAGACAGACAGAAATTTTTTTTCGCTCAAACTTAAAATCTCGACGTTTCGTGACATTCTAAACCTATTTGAACAATAAAAATTTTTTAAATTTTTTTGTCGTTACTATACTTCCACTGGATGTGGAAGTAATTTTGTTTCACTTCTCGTGAAGACACCTCTGTATCTTTTACTTCCACATCCAGTGGAAGTATAGTAACGACAAAAAAATTTTAAAAATTTTTATTGTTCAAATAGGCTTAGAATGTCACAAAACGTCGAGATTTTAAGTTTGAGCGAAAAAAAAATTTCTGTCTGTCGGTCTGTCTGTAACTTTTTTTGTGCGCACGATTACTCTGGAACCGTTTGAGATATTGACTTGAAATTTGGTACACATATGTACTTTAACGAGATCTAGAACTAGATTATATTTTCATCTTGTTCCGTCGAAGGGGGGTAAATTGGTCAATTTGGGGAAAATAGGTAAATCAAGCAGGTAAGAGTCCAAAAAATTGGTATTTAGTATATACAAGAGAAGCTAAGGTCTCAAAAAAAATTTTGGCATTAGCCACCCCCCTTACCACCCCCACCCCTTTATTAAAGGGGATGAAAAAAAATTGTGATTTAGGGTGTGTACAAGAACCAGAAACCTCGAAATGTTTTTTACTTCATCCACCCCCACTACCACCCCCTATCACCACCCCCACCCCGCTACCGATGTGGGGTATCTTTTTATGGGTTTTTGGGGTAGAGGATTTCAAATATTATATTATTAATGTTCCATAAACAATTATTTCCACATACAAAATTTTTTCGTTGTGAGTGACTTAGATAAAAAATCTGGATGTGGAAGTAGTGATTCCTTGGGCAGCGGTTTTTTATTTGTGACCGAATTCATTTCAAATTATTGTCAGCTATACAACTCCATAAGACGACTTTATTTAACACATAAATGTCGCCTAGATCTAAAGCGCCGGCCTACTGCGATAAAAAGAAAATAGCAATTTTCCAGAAATCATAGTAGGCTTAGAGATAGACAAAAATTTTGTTAATAAAAGTTGTTCGGAATCACTTGATATGCTTCCCTGTAAAATTTTGTGAATATCGGAATATTTTCAAACAAAAAAAAATTCTGTTTCACTTCTCGTGGACACCCCTGTATATTTTTTATTTGTTACCGAATTTATTTCAAATTTTTATCAGCCATAGAACTCCATAAGACGACTTCATTCAACACATAAATGCCGCCTGGATCTAAAGCGCCGGCCTACTGCGATAAAAAGAAAATATCAATTTTCGAGAAATCATAGTAAGCTTGGAGATAGTAAAAAATTTTGTTAATAAAATTTGTTGGGAATCACTTGATATGCCCCCTGTAAAATTTTGCGAAACCGGAATATTATAAAAAAAAAAAAAAATTGTTTCAGTTCTCGTGAAGACACCTCTGTATCTTTTTATTTGTGGCCGAATTCATTTCAAATTTTTATCAGCCATACAACTCCATAGGGCGATTTTATCTAACACCTAACGAGAACTATTTCCAACAAATGAAAGTTGTGAACAAAAATCGGCATTCAATAAAACGTTAAAAAGGACACTTTTTATTATTACACATCAACTTAAATGTAATATCGTTTTTTTTCAGTGGTTTTATACTTAATACTTGGAAATCTGTATGTATGTATGCATTATGTATGAATGAATCAAATTTACCCACCTCCCGTTATTCAATCGAGCTGAAATTTTGCATACACGTGTAATTAAATAATAAGTAAGTTCAATAATAAATGTGTATGACTTTCTTTTGCCGCAAAAAGTTATCTTAATGTGTTAGATAGAATCGTCTCATGGAGTTCTATAGCTGATGAAAATTTGAAATGAATTCAGCCACAAATAAAAAAGATACAAGGGTGTCTTCACGAGAAGTAACACATTTTTTTTTAATATTCACAAAATTTTACAGGGGGCATATCTAGTGATTCTGAACAACTTTCAGTAACAAAATTTTTGTCTATCTCTAAGCCTACTATGATTTCTAGAAAATTTCGATTTTCTTTTTATCGCAGTAGGCCGGCGTTTTAGATCTAGGCGGCACTTATGTGTTGAGTAAAGTGGTCTTATGGAGTTGTATGGCCGATAAAAATTGTGTCTTCACGAGATGTGAAACAAAATTTTTTTTTTTGAAAATATTCCGATTTTCATAAAATATGACAGGGATTCATATCAATTGATTCCGAACAACTTTTATTAACAAAATTTTTGTCTATCTCTAAGCCTACTATGATTTCTCGAAAATTGATATTTTCTTTTTATCGCAGTAGGCCGAAGTTTTAGATCGAGCCGGCATCGAGCTTGATGTGTTGAATAAAGTCGTCTTATGGAGTTGTATGGTTGATAAAAATTTGAAATGAATTGGGTCACAAATAAAAAAGATACAGGGGTGTCTTCACGAGAAGTGAAACACACTGTATATTTTTTGAAAATCAAAATAGTAATATTTGAGGATCAGATTATATGTATTTTGGCCAGTAGGATCCAAATATGCAAAAATATACAGGTTGTCCCATTTAAAAATTTGATTTTCATGTCAATTTATCAAAATGGAAGTCGGTCATTTTGGTTCTTTACACCATATAATTGGAAATTTTATCCCATATCACTGCACCACTGCAATCTATTCGCCCTTTCAAAAATCACAAGAGTGTCGCGATCAACCGGTATAGCGTAACTTCTTAGATAATATGAGTACATAAATGCAACAAGAGCATATATACTTTATGCATAAATTTCATACAATATTTTTTTCCATAACGAAACTGTCCTCAATATTCCTGGCTGGGTTATGGATATTTAGTGGCATTTTTAACGCATTATGGTAACAGCGGCCTAGACGCGGTTGAGCAAGACAGCGCAGCTAGTCGCTGTTATTCCTCCTATCTTGAGTTCGAGTCTCAGCTGCAGCATATGGCAATGTCGCAGAAAATGGTTGTTGTTTAGATGTCTGTTGTGCACGGATCTTGGTTACATGGTGAAATAGCTATGGCTGAACTCTGCCAGGACGTCAATATAAAGAAGACGTTAAAACAAAAATAAAATGGGTTTAGAAAATGTATAAGTATGTATCAGGTGGAATAGGTGGTAATCGCAGGACGAACAGAGATTTTCCATGTGCACAATGTGCACATCCAGTAATAATGACTGCTTCTGTAACATGTAGGTAAAGGTTCGAGATCTTAACCATTAATAATTTTGTGACGTTTTAAGCTTATAAGGTAATAACATTATAGGAGCGTCAACCTTCAATTTAAGACGATGGACAAGGCATTCCAGGAGAATTTAGTGAATTTAGAAATTTATTTTATAGTTTTTTTTAACATTGAAAATAGTACTTTATGCAACAGGTGCAACAAATGCATGAGGGAAAAAAGACATTTTATGAGTGAGTTTCATATAATATTATTTCACGATGGTTTTTAATTTTCATATTTAAATAAATAAATTTCAGATTTAACTTAAATGTAAACACACAGACCTCTAATTTGACGTCTCTAAAGTAAAGATCACGAGACAACTTCAATTATTTTCAATGCACTCTTATGATTCGGCTATATCCCAGAGTAAAATAATGTTACTTTTTTTCAATATTACCATAAACATATGTTTTACGTACAAAAAAGAACGCAGAAAGTGCAGGTTTTTTAACATTCCTAAAAAAAATATATAAAATTTTAATATTGGATATTATTTGAAGATTTTCTCATAGTGGTAAATATTGGTAATACTCCTTTCAAGAAATAGATTTGGTATTTCTGCTTAAATAAAACAGGCCCCCACTTCATCCCAGATGGACTAAAATCGATCAAAATTGAATCCTAACTTAGCACGTCATTACAAATGGGGTCATTTAGTCAAATTTCATAAGTACGTTTATGCGAAGTAATCGTCAAATAATTATAACACTGAAAATTTGGGGCCGATTCGATATACTGCTTTAAACATGAACCGATGCGCTCAAAGTGCTGACGTCATTTAATCCGAAAGTCTGTCTCGATATTGCGTTTACGCTGTTAGAATCCGGCGATTTGTCTAATCTGCCAGAAATATACTTGATTATGGTGATTTGTAGACTATTGGATTATTTTAACACAAGAGCATGTAAGAGTCGAAAAAAAATGCAACTAGGATGGAATGACGTCACGCAACGTCAATGTTCTTGATTAATTTTAAAGCCTATAGAGATCCTAGAATATTCTGGTTTTTTGCATTCGCTCCAAAAAATTAAGAGTTTCTTTAGCAAATATAATAAAAAAATATGCTAAATGAGCTTATTTCGCAAGTAGCCAAAATTCATCAATTAACTATACCTCTATTCTATTCGATAAAAGTACTCTTTATTGTGAGAACAGAAACAAATTCAAAATTCTTTACTACTGAGTAAGAATACCCTATTATAGTGATATTGACCAACCCTGTATATTAGTTAATAATTCAGTATAATCAATGATGATACATCTACTAATTTCAGATTTCTGTTGAAATAGTTATTGTAATAAATGGTTTTAAAACAATTCCAAGCTCGTCTTTATCTCTCTTATGTTACTAACGGCTTTCTGTACGGGCTCCGATCTAGGCGCCGGCACTCGATCAGCGATGTTAAGCAACGTTGATCGCGTCCAGCGCTTGGAATGGTGACCCAAGTTCTCGTTGGAGATCTCAGTCCATATGCTGAGCTGTAAAAGCCTGACTGGACTGAGGCGGCTCGGCGAGAGAAAGACAGAGGCTGATAACCGTGCCTGGGGGCCCTTATCCACAGACTCGAAGTCTAGGAAGACCATGTTTGGATGGGGAGCCCTGAGGCACACAAAAAAGGAGTACTACAATAGACCTTATAGGTCGCAGTGGGGGAAGGCCAATCGCCCGCTCCTTCAGAGTAATCTACTATGGTTACTGTATCTAATTCATCCGTTAGTTACTAATAGTCCATGCAAATTAGACATTTTAAAAGAAATAATTTATAAAGCAATAATATTTGAGATACGTACTCTAGATTGGGTTAGAAATAGATACCCAAAAAGTCCCCCCCCCATTTGGGGGTGGGACGTCCCTTTTTTTTTTGCAAAAACCGCCTCTAACTGGGATTTAAAGCTGATTTTTCACTTTTACCTTGTAAACCTTTCATCGGAAGAGAAAAAAAGTATAGGAAATTAAAAAATTGTCGTTAAATTCTGCATGAAAAATGTCCTATTAACGTTGTAGCTTATCCTCACCTATTTCGCGCAAACAACCTCCGAACAGAGGGCAATTTGGAGCGCACACGTAAAAATCGATCCTATTCGAAGTTTCACAGCGAATATCTTAAAACAGGTTACTTTAACGAGAAAAATGCTCAGGAATGAATTTATAGAGCGGAATTCACTCTATAAGATGCACGTATAGCGGACTTTGTCGCGAGTGATTTTTATTTATTTTCCTTTTTTTTTCCACAAAGCTGTATTTGGTGGTAGAATCCCGGCAGTACTAGATTTACCGACCAACTTATTGAAAACAATGAACCTTGATTCAAAGATGGCTCTTTTTTCGGGACTTTGTATAATGCAAGCGCGAACTGCTCTCCAGCACTTGTAATTTCTTGTTTCGTTGAGCTACGGTTGTTGAATATACGGACAACCTCTTCGAGATCTTTTATTTTATTGACGCATTCCACCGTTTACATTTTTCCTTTACCAAAGAAAGCTGAAGTGATATCGCATCTGAACGCGTGGACAAACAAAACGTTTTCTATTTTTCCCTGAGCCTCTCTTAAGAAACGCTCCAAACTACCCTACTAGCACGAAATATGTGAGGATAAGCTACAAGGTTAATAGTAGATTTTTTATGCGGAATTTAACGACAAATTTTTTATTTCCTATGCCCTCTTCTCTTCTGACGAATGGTTTACAAGGTAAAAGTGAAAACCTGCTTACCTAGATTCTAAGTGGTTTTTTGCAAAAAAAGTCTACCCCTAAATGAGGGAGAGGGGGAAACTTTTCGGGTATCTATTTCTAACTCTATCTAGAGTACGCATCTCCATATTATTACTTTATAAATTATTTCTTCCATTCACTGTTTTTTAATCTAATTTGTATGTACTATAAACTAGTGTAGCCAATTTATCTTTAGAAGACAATATACGGTCTTTAGCATTTCTTAAACTATGGCCTTGGAAGTGATCGTCCCATTTTTTCAAAGCAATTATGAAAACGTGCCGTTGCGTCGTTCTGTAAAAAGCACACGAAACAGATGCATAAAATGTAAACATATGCAAATGTAATTTATTTATATCTTATCAAAATTACCCACATCTTTTACCAATTATTTTTATCGAATGCCAGTGTTTCATCGTCCTGGCGGTACAAGGTAAGCAGCTTTTTTGAATCTCATCATTCATTCCTGCATGTAGCAAGCCATCGAGAATTTCATTAATATTTATAAACAATGTACGTCCAATTACAAGAGCATACTTAACATAACAGATTTCTGCTTACCTAAATTTTATATAAAAAATATATCATGCACTTTGAGGTTGAGTATGTAGAGATAAAGACAATTCAAGTGAATTCATTTTGTTAGTAGTTTTTGCTGGACATTTGGCAGCTGCAAAGTGAAAATGAATTTGGTCATTGAATCCTGTCATCTGATTAATAAATAATCAGTTTTTTTCAGTCGAATCGCACATGTCATGGTAAATACTTAGTAATGGTTGAAGTTGCTGATTACAAAAATTATGCTAAAAAAAGACACCAAACACGTAGTTCGTAATGGGTTTTGTTTAATATATTTTCGCCGAAAAATTGTTTTTGGAACGGGACCTATACAGTCACGCCAAAATTTATAACGCCATTCATTATGTCCATTATAAATAAAAAGGAAAAAAATATAAAATGAGAGTGAAAATGTAGCCTGTGACTTTTACGTCAAATGGACACTTAGAGGATGTTTCTTTGACAAATTACATGAATGCGAATAAAAAAAATATCTCTAAAAAGTAAGAAATAAAATTTTACGCAGTTTTACAAATACCTGTCTACCTATTAGTGGAAAGTAGCAAGGAACTGTACCTTATTTTATTACCAAATATCAATTTGAAGTCGGTGCAAAAAATATTATTAATTTCAAAAATTCGTTTTGCACCGACTTCAAATTGATATTTGGTAATAAAATAAGGTACAGTTCCTTGCTACTTTCCACTAATAGGTAGACAGGTATTTGTAAAACTGAGTGAGATTTTATTTCTTACTTTTTAGAGATATTTTTTGAAGAAAAAAATTTTTTTTTAACCCTTTTAGTAGCTTCACATATTTCAAGGTGCCTGCCTGGAGGATAAACAAATAATACATATTAAATCAAAACTCCTTTTAGTTCCTTATAATAATATACTTTTAATCTACAGTACATAATATCAAATAATCGTTTACTTTTCGGTTTCCGTCATTGTACCAGGTTTCACGTAAATGTACAAAAAATTTGATGGCCTTATCGCATCTCAATTAAAAACCATCATGCGATGAAATCATCATTAGCAGCATTGAAAACAACGACATGAGCGAGAGCATGCTGTATAATTTGTTTGTAAAAGCAAATCTTTCAACGGGCGCGTTTCTCAATAAAAATCTCAGTTCATAGATAGACAGATAGATAGATATTTATTTCTGTGACTTATTTACATAAGTATAGGTATTGTCATGGCGCTAATTCTAAAAACAAGATAACATATAAATATGGACAACTATAATTTATACTATCTAACTTTATAGTTATTTATGTACCAAGGGTTGTAAGTGCTATTTTTTTTGGTCGAGAATACAGTTTGCAATCCGAGGCCTGTAGGGCCGAGGTTTGCAAGTATTCAAGAAATAGCGCCGTTCTGGTAAGTGCTATCGAAAAAAAGTTCAAATGAAATATGTAGATAACAAAATTGTGCACAATTTTGCTCCTTGTATTTTTCGTCTACAACCAATAATTTCCGCTCCACGGCGCGCCAAAGTTGGGGTTTGATTTGCAATTTTCAACAAAATCAGAATTTCATCGCGGCATCTGCAGACTCAGAAAACATTACTCTTTCAGAAAAAAAAATGACAGAATCGTTTGATAGTGATCTTCGTCTTAACCCGCGATGAAATTCTAATTTTGTTGAAAATTGCAAATCAACCTCCAACTTTGGCGCGCTGTAGAGCGGAAACTATTCGTCGAAAACGAGAAATACGGCGCTTTTTCCCGAAAAGCGTCGCGACGCAGAGTTTTCATCCCCCCACCCCTCGAGCGGCAACCCCCCGAGGTCATAAACTCAGGTGTATTATCAGGGGACATATGTCTACCATCCCACCAAATTTCATTTCTTTCCGACCTTTTGCGAATAGAACCCCTTTTTTGTACCCACTGCTTGGCCTATAGTGGAAAACTATAATTATTTGAGTAAGATTTCATATTTGCTAATAGACTAGTAGATGGTGACAGAAAATCAAAACTGATAGCCTACCGTCTGCAAGTAATTTAGTGAGTATTTTGTAACAATAAAGCTCAATTTTTGGTACTTTCAAGGTTTACCCGCATGCACGGGATGTAGGAAACGATTTCCGGTTTGCATAAAAAAACAATGTTTTCAACTGATACACTACCGTCTGCAAAGTTCATAATACGAAATTAAGGGAATAAAAATATGTAGGAAGCACTTTTGCAGACAGTTCTGTTATGCACCAAACCTTATACAGGGTACTCCAAAATGTATGAAATTTTAGTAAAAAAAAAATGATAATTTACCGTCTGCAAACAATACAAAATGATGATTCTGGTTCATGAAGACGAGTAGGGAAAAGGTGCAGACGTTTACGATAAGCACATCACCATATTGTGCGCATGTCAACTTGTTATTTTTTTTTATAACTTTGAACAATTGTTTACCGTTTCATTATAGTTTTATTAGAAAATTTAGGTTGCAAAACTATTGTAAACAATGTTTTCAGACGAATCCAATATGCACGGTTGTCCATTGAATTCTACAAACTTGTAAGAAAATGAGGGTAACTTTTACCGATTATTAACTGTCTGTAACTTGGTACAATCAAAGGTTTTTTTTTTTTTTTCCTTCTAAATATGGCCTTACATACACAGTGTTTTAGCCAAATCAAAGGTTATTGATTCGATTACGCAATTATTTAATTTGCAGACAATGTGCACATGCACTAAAACCACAATGGAGTGTCCAACTTTTGAGAAATTCGTTTGATATCCTCCTTCCGCGATATGTACCAAAAACAACTATCTATACCGTCTGCAACTTGATACAAAGAAAGGTTACTGGGTTAAATACGCAATTATTCAATTTGCACGGGAGCCACAATAGAGTCAAAACTCGGCGAATTTCGTTTGATATCTCTTCATGTGCGATATGCACCAAAAACAATTCTTTACCTTCTGCAACACAAAATTGTGTAAGCTAACTTATGCAAGTATATTTTCTTCAGATGGGCAGACAACATGCAGATGCACGCGGACCAGAATTAGTGCTGGTATTCGATAAAGTTGATCGATAATTCGCGTCGTAGTTAAATTCAATTGAAAAAATATTATTTTATTAAAGTTGTAACAAAAATCTTATACATATTATCATAATAATTATTATTTATAAAAAATTTTGTTCGCCGTCTGTTTCTTCTTCAACATCATCATTCTCAACCACTGACTCCTGAGACGTTTTCTGATAATCCTCAGTGAAATGATACATATCTTCCTCGCTGTCACTGATATGTTCTAAAAACAAGTTTTCTTCATATGAATCATTATCAGCATTGTTGTCGGTGAGCATTATTTGTTCGTTATTCTCCTCGACACTGTTACTGGTAATTGCGACTGTAATTTTAAATATTAATCAGCATTTGAAATTCATTGGAATTTACAAGAAAACTACGGCATTTTCGTACCGTTGTCGTTATCAGCTACAAAAATTTCTTTGACGGCTTGTGGCATTTCATCTCTATCAAACAGTCCTCCGATTTGCACCAGCCATACTCCTCAACTTTTAAGCTTGATGCTTAGGCAAAGATGCGTTGCTCAATATTTTTGACACTTTATTGTGACTCTTGTGCATGTGCGCATTGTTTGCAAACTAAATAATTGCATATTTGAATCAATAATCTTTCTTTTTACCAAGTTGCAGACAGTAAATAATTGGTAAAAGTTACCCATATTTTTACACAAATACGTTAAGCGGCAAGTGCTTTGTACACATTTAATCTATCTGCAAATAATTCTTTATCGAAGCTCTATTTTTAAATCATGTTTTCTTTTTAGTTGCAGACGGTAAACAATTGTTCAAAGTTGTAAAAAAAAATAACAAGTTGACATGCGCACGATATGGTGACGTGCATATCGTAAACGTCTGAACCTTTCCCCTACTCGTCTTCATGAACCAGAATCATCATTTTGTACTGTTTGCAGACGGTAAATTATCATTTTTTTTTTTTTTACTAAAATTTGATACATTTTGGAGTACCCTGTATAAGGTTTGGTGCATGACAGAACTGTCTGTAAAAGCGCTTCCGACATATTTTTATTCCTTTAATTTCGAATTATGAACTTTGCAGACGGTAGTGTATCAGTTGAAAACATTGTTTTTTTATGCAAACCGGAAATCGTTACCTACATCCCGTGCATGCGGGCAAACCTTGAAAGTACCAAAAATTGAGCTTTGTTGTGTAGAAAATACTGACTAAATTACTTGCAGACGGTAAGCTATCAGTTCTGATTTTCTGTCACCATCTACTAGTCTATAATAGTAAAGGTAGCAATGCTTGAAATATCCTTGGCAACCGTCAATAAAATAAATTTAGGACTCACTTCTATTCAAATGACAACTACTGTCAAGATAAATTAAATCATATTATTATAATAGCTCTGAACACTTTTGAAAATAATGTTGAATATAGAAGATATAGCAAGTAAGGCTCGGTTGGATTTATTTACTTCTAAAAAAGTTAAAACATTTAATTTAATATTTGATATATAAAAGAGAAAATTTTCCCAAATTTACTTTATTTTCCTAGGGACGTTATAAAAATAACGACCCGTTGCTAACGGCAACAAGTATTTGGTACATAAAGCGACAAAATTAATTTAATGCTTTAAAATTTAAAATAAAAACATTTCCAAAAAAAACATTACAACACATTTCAGGTAAAAATATATTAAAATAATTAATTTAGAGTCCCACTGAATAAAAGCAATTATCGACCAGAAACGTTCTTAGTTTTTGCTTGAATTTTTTTATTGGCAATTTTTATAGGGAAATTTATTGAATAAATAACTACCTGCACATAATGGAGACTTCTTATATAAAGACAGGTTATATCTACTTATATATATCTCGTCTTTGTTGCGAGTTTCATAACGGTGATTGTAAGTTTTTAATTTATTTTTATTTATGTATATGTAAATTAACAACTTATAGAGATATATAGATGCCACAGTCAATATTTTCTCTCTTTTAAAAGTATCTCTACATGGTTCTATATAACCTAAATTAAATATTAATCTTATGATTATTTTTTGCATTATAAATACTTTTTGCACGTCTGTACTCTTTCAATATGAAATTACTGTTGTCGTAGAAAACATGCTTCGGCTGATTCGCCTCCATACAAGGCTCTCTTTCGTTGGGAAACGATATATGACATGATAGGAAGTTATAATAAAGCCTTGTTGTTTGTGGAAAATTATCATTATTGTAAATCGAGAACTAAATTTTTAATTGATATCACCGGCGACTCCGCCAAATCTTCGAATATGCTCGTAATACAAAAAATTATTTCCAATTTTTGTTCACCTTACAGTAGATGTAGCTTGATAAATTTAGTGTGGGACCACTGCTGGACCACAGCCTACAATTTGCAGCAGGTTTGACAAAAATCACTTAAGCTACGCCAGAGTAATCACTGAACAAATATATAAAAACATATATACGGTCGAATTGAAAACCTCCTCTAGGGTGGTCCTTATTTTTCGACATTGGATTTTTTTTCGGTCTCTCCCCCAAAAGTTTTTCCAATTATTTTAAAAATGTATACAAAATTTTAACTCGATCGGATAACGCTAACCAATTCAATTCAAAAAAGATTTATTTCTAATTGGCAGATACATTTATGTGCTTGGTCAGATTCCGGTTTAGAACCGACCGCACAACCACGGCGCGCAGCGTTGTGGTGAATGTGCGGTCGGGTGAAGCTGGTCTGATTTAGCTAGAACAACAGGTATTGGGTTGTGTTAGAACTCCTGCTTAACGAAGAATAAAAGCTTAAATTTAACAATTTTTTTTTACATAACTAAAGGGTTTTAAAATACTTGTTAGTTTTTGTTTTACGCGAGCACATCGCGCATTGTTTAAAAAAGTCTGGTTACTGGTACGGGGAAAACTCAACGAAAAAACCCGTTCAAACTAGTAATGTCCTTCGTCCGGTGGTCAGACTGCCTCCGGAAAGGTAGGGTGAAAGAAAAGTTGTGATTTAAAAAGTTTGGATTTTCAACAGGTTATTGGTCGAGAGGGGATTTTGAAAAGGAACAAAAAAGGACAAAAGAACAAAAATTAACAAGGAGACGAATAGAGGGAATGGAAAGGGGTTTGAGGGTAAAAGGTGGTGAAAAGTAAAACACGGTGAAAGGGAAATTGTGGTATAGGAAAGTGAGGCTAGTGACGCCTGGTATGGTAGGGGGTGTCTTATATCGAAAAGTATGGCATTATGCTGTCTGATTCGTGTTATATCGCGGGTTAGCGGACTATCGCCCAGCTTGAATTGATAGAATTTCTGTGATATTTCCTGGACGAAGTCCGCTAGTGGGGTTATGTCGTGGCAACGTGCGTAGAGATCTTTGAGGGAGGTCTACCTACCGGAGTCTGAAATGAGGCGCATAAATTTATGTTCCAAAACTTCCGCATTGTCGTCCGGGATGCTGCACCACACCGGCGCCGCGTATGTGATGGCCGGCCTGATCACCATCGTATACAACAATTTCTTAGTCGTCCTGTTTAGTCCGCTACCCCGGCCAGGAGTGGATACAGACTCCTGGACATGAAGTAGACCTTTCATACAGTTTCGTTAACGTGAGTGTTGAACGTCAGTCTTCTGTCTAAGTTCACCCCTAGATACTTCACGCACCTTTTGATTGGAATTTGGCGACCCCCGATCGAAATTGGTGTTAATATGCGGTTCTTAGTGAACCGGCGCGTGAAGAGTATGGCCTCCGACTTTTCCTGGTTGATCCGAATCTTCCACTTGTCGTAAAATACGCCGTGGCATGGGCCATTTCACGCTAACCAGTGCCTCAAGGCCATTAAAAGTCACTGAAATACGCAATTTTCATCGATACTTTTTTCTTACAATTTTTTCGGCCTCACCCCCTAAAGTGGTTCCAATTATTTAAAAAATGAAGTATACATAATTTTAACACGATCGGATAATGCTAACCAGCGCCCAAAAGGCGATCATATCGAAATTACCTACATTTTTAATAGAATGAATCTTTCATTTTCTAAAACTTCGTTTATTTGTATCTTCCTAGTACAATTAATACTTTTCGAAATAATGGAGTTTTGATTGGCGTAAACAGGTACTAGAACATTCATATTCTCGCTATTGACATCTTAGCGGACGTTTTAGATCCCATGAATTATTCGAATTGGCTTCTCAATAATACCTTACAATCGAAATTTTGTACTACTGGCCATATAAAATGGGCCTCTCAAATTTTCATAGTGTAATGTTGGCTTTAAACATTATTTACTCGTTTTCTACGTCGTTTCTAAACGACCTCAAACTGATCTTCTCAAATTTGTATTGCTTGAAATAAAAAAAAAATTGTTTCCAGATATTTACATCAAATCTAACTCTGAAGTATTACGCACAAACACGCACATCATAAACGCACAGCACATATAACTAGACAACCACCAAATCCAAAACCAAGGCTGTCCGCAGATATACATCCGAACCCACCGGCATTGTCAGTGCCGCACAACCTTTCCAAAGCTTTTCCCATCAGCTCCTTGCTGATATCAGCACAACGTTCAGCAGATGGGCCTCTTCGCTTTTTGCCATCTAGTTTTTCTGAAATATAAACTGTTTTATATTGTCCACTCTTCGGTTGATGTGACCAAAAATTGAGAGTTTATCTCATTTTCCTCAAAAGTTATCTTCTTTTTTAGCTGTACTTTCAAATGTTTTTTTATAGACATCTTCATCTCGAATATAAGGTTCCACCTCTGGACAATGTTGTTTATTATACGTTGATATCCAGACTTTTTGCCAAAATATTAATAATTCGCAAATAATATGCAAAACGCTTTTACAAATTGTTATTTTAACTTCTCTGACATTGAAATAAACTCACTTAAAACTTGTCTTCTAAATGGCAATTTACTGCCGATAATTTGAAACATAAAACGGTTAATGGTTCATGGAAAATCAGATGGCAAATGGTGAAAGAATCTTAACCGACTCAGTGGTTCAGTGCTTACGTGTTAGCATTGAGACCATGGATTTCCTGGTTCGAGGGCTTCTGGCTAGAGTATAGATGTTTAGTGCCGCTTTTAGTGAGTTAACGAAACTGTAGCAATGGGCTAGACTCAACTGAGTGAAACAACGTGGTTAGTGGAGTTTGAGCCTCAGCTGCAGCAGATGGCAATATCGCAGGGAATCGTTGTTAAAAAACCACCAATGAAAAAGAGGTTGTTGAGTTCGTACGTCTAGCAGACAACCGCGAAGTTGTTGCTACCGTGTTGCTATAAGACATCCCTACAATAAAGGAAAGCTAATTCGATTAATTCATGGGACACAAAATGTGTATCCTGGCAATTCAACGAGAACAGGATGCTCTGGTGCCTGTTTATGCCAACCGAAGCTTCATTATTCCTATTCAACAAATGTATGAGAAAAATGCAAATAAATGACATTTTATAAAAATAAATTTTCTTCCAATTATGTATGTATAACATTTCGATGTAATTAACAGTTCACGAGATACTATGGAAAATAGATGAAAATTGCGTATTTTAGTGACTTTTAATGGCCTTGTGGCACGGGTTAGCGTTATCCGATCGAGGTAAAATTTTATATACTTCATTTTTTAAATAATTATAACCACTTTAGGGGGTGAGGCCGAAAAAATGGTAAGAAAGAACTATCGATGAAAATTGTGTATTTCAATGACTATTAATGGCCTTGAAGCACGGGTTAGCGATCGAGTTAAAATTTTGTATACTTCATTTTTAAAATAAGTGGAAACACTTTAGGGGGTGAGACCGAAAAAAAATCCAATGTTGCAAAATAAGGACCACCCTAACCTCCTCCTTTTTAAAACTTTATGAAGTCCGTTAAAAATAAAAATGATGTATTTTTAGGACGTTTAGGAAACCGTATCTGTTTCCTTTAAGTAATAAGCTTCAATAAATTAGACGACGCGACGGTGAAATTTTATTTCACAATTTTTATCGGTCTCTCTAGCGTTCAATTAAAAAAAATTACTCTTTTTAGTGACCTCGTTTCCATACACTAAACTAATATATCCATCATTTTGAGTTTTTAAGCTTTAATCTCAGGCTCATTATTAAAGGATTCTGAAATCTCCATATATCAAAATTTCATGTAAACTTCAATAATATTGCATTATGGAAACCGTATTGGATTAATCGTTTTGAATTCTTAATTTTTGAGATCAGATTCGGTATCGGCTACTACTCTTAAAATGCCTACTAGCACTTTTAATGCAATTCCGACCAAATTTTGCGCGGCGCCTTCGCAAAATGATGCAAAATTTTCAACCAAAGAATCTTGTTTCTAATTTTTGCTCACCTTTTACTAAACGTAGCTTGATGAAATTACATAGATTAAGCGAATCTATAAGTAATGTCTGAACAAATATATAAAAAAACATACCTACGAGTCGAATTGAGAATCTCCCACTTTTGTACATTTTTTGAAGTGGGTTAAAAAGAAAACTGATTTCTGCCAATGCTGCCGGAGGAATAATTAGTTAAATTCAATGTACTTCTTTCTTATTACTTATAAATATAATTTTTTAGCGAGTAGCTAGTGTTTTGACAATAATTGGTCTACATACTTTGGCTAATATAAAAATACAAATGAAGAAAAATAAACCACTCAGCACTTCAGCAGCTTTTCTAAAGGAGTCCCTGCAAGGGATTTAGACGAAGTATGTTTCGTCCTTAATATAGTTTTTTTTTTGTTTTGTTTATGTTAAGTATAATATTTGTTTTATTCATTTTCTTTGGTTAGCAATAATAAATAGTGTTGTATTCTAAGAATTCGCGTGAAGTATATAGAGAGCGCTAGAAAGTCAGCCTTCTTTGCGCGAAGAACAAAAATAAATCGGCAAGAGAGATTTCATCGAGGCTTTCGATACATACTTTTTCGCTTTTTCGCTACTAAATACTAAACAATTCGTTACTTTCGCTATTTTTTTATGTGTTATGTGTTATATATTTGATGGGACTACGAGTAGAGTAAACCCAGATCAAGAACATCCGATGCAATAATCATCCGGCTTGAACGAGAAGATAAAGGTAAGACTGCTCAATCTCTCTATATAACTATAAAAGAATCGCTAAAATCTGATGTTGGACGTGAATTTCAAACAAAGTAAGAAAATGTAAAGTTCTCAATACATTATATAGGAGGGGCTAGTTATCAGAGAATTCTGAAATCACGTGTATCAACAAATTTTATGTAAGTCTGCAAAAATATTGTAATTATCGCAACCACATTCGATTTGCCATTTTGAATCCTTAACTTCTGACATTGAGTATCAGCTGTTCCTAACATACCTAGATTAGATCTGAAGGCAGAGGCTAGCCTCTTCGCCTTGGGCACCGCGACCTTTGTGGATCTATTGTGGCGCTCCTCATCTAATTTATTTAGAGTTCCTTATGCAGCTTTATTCTTTGTACCAGACTCCATAGCCTTGATAGGGGATCCTTGGTATAGCTATCTGCGCTTGGTTTCTCATCGCAGACTAGTTGAAATCGTCTGGCTAGACCTTTGCAGTGGCACAGCACAAGTTTCCTCTTCCTCTTGACAGACTGACTGTATGTCGCATTCTCTGCCAGACCCATTAGACTCATATGCCTATTGAGCCTACAGTGTCCAGTTAGAAGACCCACTATTATCCTAATGGCCTTCCTATTTTGGCATAGTAGTTCTTCCTGGCCGATGGCTCTTTGATGAACTCTTTAGCCTGTCTCTGTCGCGGGAAACTCTTCCACTAATCTAGAGATTTAGATCTAGAGATTTGTCCTGTACCTATTTGTTAATGGATGATCGTTTGCATGGCTTAGCCACACCACAAAAGGGTTCGGGCATTAGCCGCGCCTTCTCGAGCCAGTTCATCAGTCTTTTCATATCCTCTGTGTCCCTGGTACCCATGCCACGGTCACTTTATTTTGATTTCTTAGGTCCATAAGGGCATTAATACAGTCCCATACTAGTCTTGAATCGACCTGCATGGAATCGATTACCTTTAGCGCTGTTTGGCTGTCGGAAAAAATGGCAGTTGACTGGTTAACAGTTCCTTCCCTCATTATTTCCCTTGCACACCTCTGTATACCAGCCACTTCAGCCTGAAATACTGTGGCGTGTATTCCACTTATTGGGATTTCCATTTTCGACCTTATTCCGTAAATCCCAGCTCCGACTCCCTGTTCTGTCTTTGAGCCGCCCGTATACCAGACTGTTTTTGCCGATATCGGGGGGCCATTCTTCCAGTCCTCTCTGTCTAGCATTTTGATTTGAAAATTTTTATGGACGTTATACTTTGGGACCATAGTGTCCGTGGGTATTCCCACAATGGGATCTGCCTTCAACTCTGAGTATAACTTTTGCTGCTCTGTTCCGTGTTGTTGCCTTATGGGCGTTGTGCCTTGCATTAGCCTGTGCAACATCGAACGAGCTTCCTCCTGGATAAAAATGTGTAGAGGTGGCAGATCTAAGAGGACCTCCAATGCAGCCGTAGGGGCAGTTTTTATGGCCCCTTGGCGCAGAGGTAAGCAAGCTTTTGTTCACCAATTAATAGCATTGTTGCTCCCAGCTGCGGTGTCTTGGTCCACCATACCATCGATCCATCCATAGTTTAACATGGATTTGACGGCCCTAGTGTATAATCATAAAGTCATATTGGTTTTTTCCACACATCTGTCTTCATGTTTCCCAGGGCGATCATTGCTTTTTGTGTGACTTTTTGGATGTGGGTATTCCATGTCAGTTTTTAGTCAAAAATGACTCTTAGATATTTAGCTTCACTTTCAAATGGAATTTACTCACTCCATTACGCCTCAGGGGTTTTAGGCCTCCCAAGGATTTTTTTGTGTGAAGATGACGACGTAGTTTTGTGAGGATTTATGAATAGTTCTTCCTCACTACACCACCTGTCGACAATGTTTATGGCTCTTTGCGGACGCTCTGATATGGTGTTCACAAACCGCCCCTTGACTGACTGCTATTGCTAGATCGTCAGCGTATCCTAGACAATAAAAGCCTTCTGCGGACATTTTTCGGAGGAGTTCATCAAAAAGAGTTGCCCACAGCAGTGGAGATAGTACTCCTCCTTGAGGTCAGCCTGTACTCACCTTTGCCTCAATGGTAGCCTCGCCTAGATTGGATACTATTATCCTCTTATCTCTATAATCCACTGGCAAAAATACCTAACTACCAAGTTTAATGTAGTTCCGACGAAACTTGATTATTTTATTATAAAATTAAATTTTAACACTAGTGCATTCGGGATATTCTTGAGTAAAAAAAAACACATTTCCAATTTTTACCAGCCTTACATCTTACATCAGTATAGTTTGATCAAATTATTACGGGACCACTGCCGAGCCATATCTTGTAGTATAAGAAAGATTTCATAGAAATCGCACAAGCCAATTCAAAGCAAATATATATAAAAAAACATACATACGGGTCGACTTGAGAATCTCCTTTTTTAATATTTTGTGAGGTCGGGTACAAAGAGGGAAAATCCAAAATGTTTAGTATTATATTAGGAAAAGGTACGGATGTCTGTCCGTCTGTCTGTAACTTTTTTGTGCTTACGATAACCCTGAAGTGTATGTATTGAGCTGAAATTTGGAACACATGTGTATTACAATGATATCTGAAACTAGATTATATTTTGAAGAGGGATAAATAGGTAAAGCAAGCAAGTAAGGGCCCATAAAACTGGAATTTGGTGCGTGTACAAGAACCAAAGGCCTCAAAATTTTGTTAATTATAGGGCGGGACTGGTAGTGGGGGACTTATGTCGGAAGAGACTTTGTTAGGAAATCTGGATGTGAAAGTAGTGATTTCTTAGGCAGCGGTTTTTATTAAGTGACTATTATTACTATCAAATACACTAAGTTGGGTAGAGAAATGGGTAGACCTACGACAAACTATTAATTGCCGTTATTATATTGTTTTCCTGTGGAATCATACTTCTTCATTAAATTATCATAAAATTGAAAGAATGAAGATACAGTTTCGGAAAGTGTTTGTTTTGGTATTGCTCTAGTTTCAACGATTTAACCGACCGGTCACAATAAAGACGTCTACCAGTATTCTAGCAGAGGTAAAGAGTGACACGCCCCACCAAGAGACTCTATACATAATTGCTTGCTTCGCTCTCGCTTGCCGCACTCGCTTGCTCTTATTGCCATATCAAAACCAACACTTTCCGATTCTGTATAATGTTCTTAGGGTCGCGGGTACATCTTTAAAATATTTTTTTAATAATACTTATATAACAATATTTTTCTTAATAAAAATTAGTATGTACTTGTACATACTAAGTACAAACTGTGTTATGGGGTTCGTGTCTAAATATGTGTTTTCTAGATCGGTGAAAATTAAATGTAATTTTTTTTTCCAGGATGGCAGATTTTCAATTAATTTGTTAATTTTCAAGGTTACTATAGAAAGGCAACAGTGTATAAACGAATTTTTGGGCTTTAAAAACATATATTTAGAATCAACTGCTACAGAGACATACTCAAATAATCAAATTATATACACACAAAAGATTTTACGGAGCATAGACTACTTCTAGAAAGAATTTCATTGAATATATTACAGCCTTTAATAAAAACCATTTCAGTTTTTGTCGATTTCTTTAAATTTTCAACGTAATGTGTCACGTCAAAATTCATTTTATTTCATAAAAATTATGAAGACTTACTTTTCTTCAGTGTAAAAATAAATCGAACTGAAGGTAAGCATCCTATTGTTCAGCTAATATAAACATTTTCTGCTCAACTATTTATAAACTAATCCAACACAGGTTAACATGAAAAACAGTAAACAATAAGTCGAATTATTGCCAAAGAGAAGGTAAATGTAGGCGGACATAGACATTTGTAAAGCGCATAGGTCTACATGCGGGAGAATCGTTAAATTTTATGGTACAGCTTAAAATGAATTCACACAAATAACAAACTAGACAATAAATATCGTATTTAAAGTTAAAAGTGTTATTATAGGGGTATATTTTCCTCGGTCGTGAATATCCTGACAGCAAATTCCTTATACTTTTATTCCAGCCAAATAAAAACTTCAGCTTCCAAAACTTTTTCGCTTTTGGAATGGATTTAAAAAAAATAATTTAACTGTATTAAAATTCATGATTTTGAACAAATGGCCTTAAGTATAGATTTTTGAGAATATGTTAAAAACTATGGGTGGTGTCGAAAATGTTACTATATCAAAAATAAAGTTTTAAAAATCACCAACAATTTGCTTTTCTTTTGATACATGTGCATACGAGAAACTGCTGCCTAAGGAATCATTCTTTCCACATCCAGATTCCTATTCAAGTCTCTTGCAAGGAATTAAATTTTGATACTATTATTAATAATATAAATTGAAATCGTCTACCTCAAAAACACATAAAACGATATGCCACATCGGCAGTGGAGGTAGTAATTGGGATGGTTGATACAAAAAAGAAAATTGAGGTCTTTGGTTCTTGTACACACACACTAAATTGCAATTTTATTTCTTTAACCCTTTTAATAATGTAGTTAGCCTTATCAATGAACCTTCAATAATGGAAATGCCGAGATCACAACTTTTAACTTGAAGTTAGACTATTTAGGAGGTAAACATACTAAAACTCCCTGAACGTAGGAGGTGGGGGGGGGGGGGGGGGCACGAAGAAGGTCTCGGTTTTTGGTTTTTCGCTCATATCTCGAAAACGGTTAGCTCTAATTAAAAAGTGGCTATATGCAAAATTAAAGCTGATTCAATTTTCTACAATGATGTTTCTATTAATTTTTTTCGTATCTGTTATGGTTCAGTAATGAATTGTATGTCTTTTGACTGTATTCTGACTTTATTATAAAATTATAAATTGAAAAAAAAAATTAATAATCATCGTAAAAAAAATTTCTTGTACAGATATCCGTTTCACAGCAGACTGAACTCAAATATCGAATAAAAAATGTCTTTGCGTCTGTAAGTGTGTGTGTGTGCGTGGATATGTATGTGTGCGTGTATACCGTTTCTTGTAAACACGATAACTTTTGTTGGACTTAAAATATTTAATTACAATTTGGAACATACGTAAAACAGCATATTACAATGATCCCTATTGAAATTGGGCCATATTTGTAATACATGTTGATAACCAGAGGCCTACAAACTCTCATACGTAAAATAGGTTTTATTTTAATTTTCGAGCAAAATATTATTATTTTTGATTAAGAATACAAAAATATGAAGATATATAAGATTTATAAACCGCAATATACCGGGTGTATTTTAGGCAAACCAACTTTATTTAAATTAGATGATATATTAATGTTATCCTAAAATATGGAACATGGTATTTTTAATAAGATTATTATGAAGTGAGAGTTTGCAGGCCTCTAGTTATCACCATGTACTACAGATATGGCCCAATTTCAATAGGAATTATTGTAATATGCTGTTTTACGTATGTTCCAAATTGTAATTAAATATATTGAGTCTAACAGAAGTTATCGTGTTTACAAGAAACGCTATAGACGCACACATATATGTTATATTAAATTTAAGTATATTGTATTGTATTGTATAACGCATTATTATAAGTCCATAATCAAGTCGATTCACACAAGTAATTTAATACCATTACTGATAAAATTATTATTTCCTTTCATATCTTCATTCTTATCGTCGTAACCCGATACCTTCGTCTACCAAAATCACGTACAGGATTATTTTACTCTGTGAAAAGCAAACTAAAGTAAATATAACTGCAATTCAGCTAAAATAAGTTATAAGTACAACTGGACAGCTATCGCAGTTCAGTTGCCGTCATTCAGTCAAACTCACTAGTTATAAGCAAATGGGCAAAGACCCTCTAAATATTATTTCATATACTATTGTTTGAGCAAGTCTCTTATATTTTAATTATTATTATTCTAAGCTCTTAAGTCGAGCATATTGTAGTGAAATAAGTGTAAACCAGTGTAAATCATAACCTGTAAACATTACCTAATAAAATTGTTTTTAAAAACTCAAAAAGTGAAATCAAGATACAACATATATATACACGCGCACACTCACTTACAGACGCAAAGACATTTTTTTATTAGATATTTGAGTTCAGTCTGCTGTGAAACGGATATCTGTACAAGAAATTCTTTTCTACGATGATTATTAAAGTTTTTTTTCAATTTATAATAAATTTATAATAAAGTTAGAATACAGTCAAAAGATATACAATTCGTTACTGAACCATAACAGATACGAAAAAAATTAATAGGAACATTATTGTAGAAAATTTAGTCAGCTTTAATTTTGCATATAGTCACTTTTTGATTAGGACTAACCGTTTTCGAAATATGAGCGAAAAACCAAGAACCGGAACCTTCTTCGTGCCCCCCAGCAGCCTCCCCATCTCCTACGTTCGGGGACTTTTGGTGTTTACCTCCTAAATAATCCAAAGTCAAAAATTGTGATCTCGGCATTTCCGTCTAGAAACCATTCATTGGCAGGACTTGGGAAGACTTGGCTTCTCGTATTGGCTAAATCCCGTGGACTCTTACTTCCTTGTTTTACCCGTTTACCCCCATTTACCTCCCAACCTTTCAACGAAATAAGATTAAAATATAATACAGTTCCAGATTTCTTTATGGTATATGTGTGTACCAAATATCAAGTTCCTATAATAAACCGTTGAAAAGTAATCGTGTGCACAAGAAAAGTTACGGACAGACCGACGAAATTTCTTTTGCTCAAAACAAAATCTCAACGTTCCATGATATTCTAAGCCTATTTGAACAAAAATAAATCATTTTTTTTTTACTTCCACGGTGTGGAAGTAAAATTGTAGTTCTGAATTATTTTAAATATTTGGACTCCACTATGTAGAAATACCTAATTGCTCATAGAACTTTAATATAATATTTGAAATCGTCTACCCCAAAAATGTATAAAATGATATGCGCCATCAGTAGTGGGGGGTGGCTGATGCCCAACAATTTTTGAAGCCCTTGATTCTTTGATAGACACCAAATCACAACGTTATTTTTGTATTATATAAAGTTGAACTTATCTACAGTTTGATTTCTTCTTATTATTTAATCACCATCTTCAGATGATCGTAACTTTTTTAGGAAGCATTTCCGGGTACATGATTGCATGATTTTTTCTTATACATAAATGACTTAACAGCTATCAATCCACCGAATGTTTAACAGTTTTCGCCAATTATACAACTATATCATGATAAAACATAAAGAGTCAAAACTTTACATGAGGTGAAAAAATGTGATGTGACGCAAACGGAAAAGAAATATACATAATAGCTTTTCGACGCAATTTTAAGAACATGTACTACCTTCTTAGGCAACAAATTAACACTGGAATAACACACACTTAGAACAGTATTTAAATAATGCAGGGCACATTTTTTTTTTAATAGATAAGGATTTAAACAGTAGCATTAGACTGCAAAAACAAGAATTAATAAAATATATTCGGGGTGTCAAGGAATTAACTCATGTCGGTTTAAGACCTGACTTTATATGCAAAATAGCAAGAACAGTTCCTGTAAACATGTAACCGGAAATGCTTCCTAAGGGAGATACGTACCCCGAGCTTAAATATTAGCTTCTACAGATTCTTCAGAGGGAAGTCTAGAATATATTTTATTATATTTTACGACTATTGTTATATGTATAGGGGATAAAACTCATACCTAGGTGATACAGTAGTCTATGTAATGAAACATTGTAAGACGACTTTTTTGTAAATATTTCGTGCAAGAGGGAGAAGTTTTTGACCGCCGCAACCCCCTGAAACGGCAACCTCTTTTATGGATCCCTTAATGTTTTCATATATAAACGGGTCTGGGGAGTGATTTATCGACGGGTTATACTTGAAATAACGGGTTATAGAGTAAGTTGAATCCAGACAGCAGGCCTAGGTGGTTGATTAAACCCTCCCGAGGGGTGGAGAATCATTTTTTTTCAAATGATTTGGTTCAAACGCGTATCCCCCGGTTTTCGGGGTCGCTGATCACGGGAAAAATATTCATCTTTAGCTCCAACCCCTCCTCATCCCTCAAACGGGCAGAAACCACCCCTCACCCACCATTTGAGGGATGAGGAGTGATTGGAGCTGAAAATGTCCCGTGATCCCCGAAAACGGGGGGATACGCGTTTCAACCGAATCATTTGAAAATACATGATTTTCCACCCCCTCGGGAGAGTTTAATCATCCCCTTAGGCCTGCTGTATCGATTCAACTTTCTCTGTAAGCCCCTTCCATGTTATTTCATGAAAACATAAAGGGATCCATAAAAAGGGTGGCCAAAAACTTCTACCACCACTTGCATCGTGTTCAGCACTCTCGAAAACGGGGGGGGGGGGAGATATCTCATCTTTGCACGAAATATTTACACTATTTCCGCCTTCATTCATTACAGAGACTATAGTGTGTATATTTAGTTTAGCAATATTTTACGAACTGTGACTTAATCACTGATATTAAAAATATCACTGGTAAAAACAGTTCCTAAAGTTAGTACAAAGTTGTGATGTAATCACGACTTTCCGTTCGCTCAATCAACACCTTTTTGAATAATATGTAAAACATCTTAGACTCTTTGAGTCCAATGAATTTTGACAATTTGTATTAAAACATAGAGGAAACTTTTTGTGCCTTAAGCTTAAATGTTTACTTCATCTATAAACAATTTCAGATATGGAATGTATAGAGTTAAGTTGTGACCACGTCATGCTTTAAAATCACTAATATCAGAAAGTGACAGTAACAAATCACAGCGTGATTGAATAAACGATATCACCAATCAATATGTAATATTGGGGCATCCGGCAAGTTTAATAAAATTTTACGAATTGGTTAGAGAAACAACAATGTTTTCAATTTTCTGCTAGTATATATTTATTTAGACTTTGCATGGTTTATCCGAAACTTGAGGAATTCCGTACGGTTCCTTGAAACTCGAGAACCATTATGACTTAAAGACATATATACAGTAAAAGATAACTTGATTATGTAGGTTCTTACCCACTTTCGATGCTAGAGTCTTGAGGTTTCACATTCTTAAAGTTATTTGCTTCCAAACTAAAGGAAAAATACAAAATTTCACAAATTTTGTCCTAAATTGAGAAATAGCGTAGGAAACCCTATATCCTCATTTAATACAACTTAATAGCGAAGAATTGGCATATCATGGAAATGAAGGAAAAAATTCAGAACAAATCAAATTTTTACTTAAAGGGTGAAAGGCGGGGAAAAATTCGTAATATTTTATACCACGTAAAAGAGTTGAGATACGATACAACCATACATATAAAAAAAAGCACACACACAAGATGGAAATCCGGCATCGGTTAAATTCGTCCAAATTTTGATATGTTGGTAGAGTAGATCAAAAGTTTCCATGGGCCCGAGTCCCAGAAACACACCCTTCTACCACTTTTCACCCTCTAAAGGGGTAAAAAGCGTTGGAGTAAATGATACACCTACAATAATATTTTATATTTTCGATAGTTACGAAAAATTCACTCAAAGAATTTGAATTTTGATATCTATATTTATACAGATATTTATCTTTCTGAGTCCAGTAGATTATGTCCAGGGTATATTAATGAGGAAGGATTCCTACTTCCAGTTCTCTATGCAGCCATGAGGTCTATTGAATGTCCGATTGAACTAAGAGGTACAGAAATCCGTGGATTTTTTGAAAAATTGCGTGAGTTATGTATCCATTTTAAAAATAATGTATTTGATCCTGATGCACTACTGGAAGATTTCATTGATTTAGCTTCTTTAACAATAAAATCAGTTTGATAACTTGCTGGCCTATTGTGACCCAGTTCATGAGGGAAATAGAATACGTCGGGTAAAAAGAAAACACCTACTAACATTTATAATCAAACTTCGACAAATTTTTATGGACGAATTTTTAAAAATTATATTGAAGTACTCCAGTAGATAATCAGTTAGTATGGTTATATCTTTAGTAAGACGATCTTTATTGATGCGGTTTTTCCCAGAAAAATAGGTTTGCAAGCTATTACCCGTCGGGAATATATTGAAAGGCATGTCACACCATTCGCAAACGAATTATACAATGATAACGTAAATGAAAGAAAAGCTATAGCAATAGTTGATGGAACATACAGCTATATAGAAAAGTCCGAGAACTATAGATCATTTCGCCAGTCATTCGTAATAAGGTGGAAAGGTATCAAAATATAAATCAAATTCTTTGAATGAATTTTTCTTAACTTCAGAAAGTATAAAATATTATTGTAGGGATATCATTTACATCAACGCTTTTTACCCATTTAAAGGGCAAAAAGAGGTGGAAGGGCATGCTTCTGGGACTCAAGCCCATAGAGATTTTTTATGCCAGTAGAGCAACATATCAAAATTTGGGCGAATTTAACCGATGCCGGATTTCCCTCTTGTGGTGTGCGGGATCCTTTGAAAACCTGCTAAAATGTTGTGAATAAACACTGAAAAATGCGTTTAAGATAAGACTGTACAGATTTCTTCACATCATTTTCTTTCAAAATCTGTAAAAAAAAATGAATAACTTACAAAATACAAAAAGGGTTAAGTATTAAAAATTATGAAATAAAACTTCATTCAATCTTACAAATATATAAGACGAAGGTAATTATTACTTAATATCAAATTGAAGTCAGTGTAAAAATAAATAAATAACCAAATCAAAGATATTTTTAAATTACACATTTTTGCTGAATTTATAAATGGTCATAAATAATAACAATATATCCCAATTTATATACCCAGTAGGGAATATATCATTTGTGAGGTGTGGGTGAGATCTATTATTGTTTGTCCATTTTTGTAATTGCGATATGCAATGGGATTTTAAGAGCCTCTTATTACCATAAAGCTTCGGGAATTTCATACTCGATTATAGGTTGGCATATATTAGCTACTCCTTTATTCTCGTTTCATTTCCTATTCAAACTAGGTACTACGTTTAAAAGTTACGAGTTACGCATAAAATATAATTGAACCGTGCAATATCAATAGAAATTACTGAAACTCAATACCGATGTATTATTACGGTCATAAAACAGACACATAGGATACTTCAAGATATGTATTCTATCTTTTTAATTAAAATTAATAAAAAATGATAGGAAACGACCTCTGTATCTTGTGTGTTATGTCCCTACTCTAACGTTTTAAAATGAGCGGGTGGGGGCACTTATACTCCTTAAACTTTTTTATTATTATGCCTAAATCCAGAATTTTATTCTGAATATACGAAACATTCATAAATACTTATTCTACAGTTTTTTAATACGTGCAGACCGAGAGCTCGCAATGAATTTGCTTACCTCATGCTATCCAAAAGATTTAAGATTTGATCTTAAATATCACTAAAGTCAGCTTATCTAATATGAAATTCAACAGACTGCCATTTCATATTGGCCACAGAAAACGTGCGTTTCAGACATACTTACGACATAACCAGAACAACAACCACACCAGAACTTGTAAAGCACGAGTCTGATTAAAAAGGGGTTCGCCAGACTAAATTCAAAATTGAAAATTTTCACACTTGCTTACGTCAGTGACGTAGTCCGGACCCCCCCCCGAAATTTATTGACATTTGAATAATTGGCAGGCATGTTATTTAAAATTAACCAATTAATTTCATTTTCGGTTTTTATTGAAAATTTTTCTGGCTGATTTCAAATTTCTATTCCAGCCAACCCCATTGTAAATCGTGGTTTCTTGCAATTTTATTGGATAGGGCAGATAAGCCAACAGCGTGCGGATTTGAAGCCACACAATCTAGCGCAATCTGAATCTGATTTAGTCTTAATTAACCTGCTGCATATAAGTATGACGGATGTGATGTGATTGTATAAACCTAATTCCTTTTCATAATGAAGCGTTCCAGAGATTCCTCAATTATATCTTTTTCAAAATAATAAATAAAATAACAAGGTATATAAAGTAAAGAAAATTTTTTCTTCCTACATGCTTGGTCGCCTAAGTGTGGAATCAAAATTAGCGCCCCTCTCAATAAAAAAACAACGCTTTTCAATATGTGACATTATTATAGATATATCTTTATACAGTTGTACACGGCACCATGTTGCTAGTTTATTAATTAGAAACTAATACTTTGCTATAGTTAGTTCTTCTGCAGTTAAAATGAGCCTTCTCATATCAGATGCACTCTTCAAAATGTTTGCCATCTACTGCATAGCTAGGTAGATCACAACTTTTACCATCTAGTATGACATTATTCAGTTAATTCACGTACATGATGAACAGCAAAGGTCTCACTATGCTACCTTCTGGTACACTTATATTAGTTACTTTCCCCAGATTTTCTCTCAATATTTTCTTTCTTAATTTTGACCACTTGTTTTCGATTGCTATGATTCGATTCGATTATTATTATATTTGAAATAATTTCGGCTTTCAACAGAACTTAAAAAAATGGAGATATTTTAATTATGTAAAAAGGGGCTTATAGATGGAGCAATTAGCATTTTTTCAAAGTGATAGAATTTCAACGTCTTCAACTAACTAGTCGTCGCGACACCTAGAAAATTTAAATCAACTGCAGAGACTTTAAAAGTGCGAAGGGACTCCTGTTTAAAATTGTTTTTTTTTTTATCATATGCATTTTACTTTTCATAAAAATACAGCAACACGTTCTAAAGTTTATGAAAATATTTTCATTACTAACTGAGATACAACGAATTGAAATTTTCTGATTTGTTAAATTGTAAATCACAAAATTTCAATTCGTTGTATCTTAGTTAGTAATGAAAATATTTTCATAAACTTCAAAACATGTTGCTGTATTTTTATGAAAAGTAAAATGCATATGACAAAAAAAATAATTTTAAACAGGAGTCTCTAGACCTGGGGGGGGGGGTAATCGAATTTTGAAAAAAAATTTCGCAAACTGCTTTTTCAAAATTTTTTAGGGGTCGTTAGAGAAGTGCTTCTCGAGATGTTATTTCCCATATTTCGTATGGGTCCCATGCGCCACAGAGGAGAAAAAAATTATTGAAATTTCTAGATCCGCGCTTAACTCAATTACTCTATTCGTATCTGAGTAATACCTTCAAAACGTTCGGACCCCTCCCCGAATAAAAATCCTGGCTACGTCACTGCTTACGTCATGTTTTGCAAGGAAAATTTAAACACGAATACAAAGGTGTGAATAAGTGGGCTTGAAATTTGCCAGTATTACAAGCCCCCATAGGTACATAACCCTTAGCAGACCAAGGGCGGATCCAGAAAGGATGATGGGGGGGGCACTGCGGCCAGAGGCGGTCTGGGTGTCTAGGGCTTAGTCGGCATTTTACAATAAATATTCAAACTCAGTTCGTCAGCGATTTGAATATTTTTGCTTCGCATGTATCTAAACGTCGTCCCAATTTTTTTGATGGGCGGGGGGGAGAAATCTGAAAAAATTTTTTTTCGTCCCAAAATTTTTCTGATGAGCGGCGGGGAGAAATCCGAAAACATTTTTTTTCTTCGTCCCAAAATTTTTTTGTTAAGCGGAAAACGGAAATCCGGAAAAAATTTTTTCTACTTACAGAGAAATCTAAAAAAAAATTTTCCCGTACCAAATTTTTTTTTATAAATATGACCCCTCGTTAGACGCGACCCTAAGGACCAGTCGGCATTTACCAACTAGCCAATCTGGCCAAACCACCACTGACTGCGGCCGTCTACCGCCGAACAATCAATAATTATATCAACATTTTCATTATTCAATAATAAATAATATTACATCCTATTCTTCTCGGGGGGGGGGGCAATTGCCCCTAGTGTCCCCCCCCTGGATCCGCCCTTGTAGCAGACTACCCTTTAAATGTTAAATCAATTGTTCACACCAACTTGCGTCATTTCTTGCAAGAAAAATTAAAACGGGAATATAAAGGGTTTACTAAGCTAACTTGAACCAGCCTGTTTGTGGAACCTTCTGCATCACAGAAGCCTTGACAGACTATCCTAAAAATTAAAATTACAAATAATACAGTCAATCTGTCACTTTACCCGTGAATAATTTCTAAATTTTTTTTATCACTAACTTATTAATGTTTTCCACAAAAATATTGTTGTCCTTGCAGTCGCCACATTGGAAAAATGGCGGTCAGAATAGGGTTTTCTCGATTATCTCCTTTCCTAAAATTAGGTATTGCCCACATCGTAGGGAATAAAAAGGAGTTACAACTTTTATCTATTTATCGACTTTTCTCTATTGTTAAATTTTACGATTTACAGCGCTAAAAAGGCGAACATTTTTGCAATTCTCCAGAGCCAGCCCTAGTTCCTCAAGTACCCTCGTGCGGAATTTTAAAAGGCCCCTTTTTCGGGTCAAGTCAGAAAAAAAATTTCATTCTCATCTCAAAATTGATGAGCGGGGCGGGGTTTTGTGACCATGAGTGCTTGACAGACTGTGGATTTTGAGTCAACTTATTAACACATTTGTATTTGTTTAAATTAAATAGTAACGACAAAAAAATTTAAAAAATTTTTTTTTGTTCAAATAGGCTTAAAATGTCAGAAAACGTCGAGATTTTAAGTTTCAGCGAAAAAAAATTTCTGTCTGTCGGTATGTCGGTCTGTCTGTCTGTCTATTTTTTTTTTGTGCGCACGTTTACTCTGGAACCGTTTAAGATATTGACTTGAAAACTTGGTACACGTATGTACTTTAACGAGATCTGGAACCAGATTATATTTTCATGTTGTTTCGACGAAGGGTTGGGGGGTAAATTGGGGTAAGTTTGGGGTAAATGGGTAAATCAAGCAGGTAGGAGTCCATAAAATTAGTATTTAGTATATACAAGAGAAGCTAAGGTCTCAAAAAAATTTTTGGCATTAGCCACCCCCATTACCACCCCCACCCCCTTATTAAAGGGGATGAAAAAAAATGTGATTTAGTGTATGTACAAGAACCAAAAACCTCAAAATATTTTTTACTTCATCCACCCCCACTACCCACTACCACCCTCCTATCACCACCCCCACCCCACTACCGATGTGGGGTATCGTTTTATGGGTTTTTGGGGTAGAGGATTTCAAATATTATATTATTAGAGTCCCATAAACAATTATTTCCACATACACAGTTGATTCGTTGTGAGTGACTTGGATAGAGAATCTGGATGTGGAAGTAGTGATTCCTTGGGCAGCGGTTTTTCTTACAGAACATGACGTAAGCAAGTGGCAAAATTTTAAATTTTGAACTTAGTCTAGTAAGGCCTTTGTGACCGTAAACTTTTAACAGACTTATTAGGGCCGGTTTTATAGGTTCAGATTAAACTAGAGTTTAACTAGAAGTTTCACCTAGAGGTTTAAATTGTAGATTTTAGTATTTTGAAAAATACCGTTTTATAAGGGTTTGTCAAGATCGTCAGTGTTATTGTTATAGAACCTCCCAGAATCGACATAAGTCAAAGAATAAATAAAAACTTCCATTAAGGGCTGGTTTTAGGGCCGTTACTTTCGGTCCCGATTAAACGTTATCTGTGAGTCAAACCAATTCAGTTACCATGGAAACAATTGTACTTTCAATGATTGGGCAGACGGTTAAAGTTTAACGTGGTTTAACGTTAACAGAAAGTAACGGCCCTTAGGGCCGTTACTTTCGGTCTCGATTAAACTTCAACCGTCGGCCAAATCATTGAAAGTACAATTGTTTCCATGGTAACTGAACCGTTAACGTTTAATCGGGATCGAAAGTAACGGCCCTTATAAGTTTAACTAGAAGATTCTGTTGAGGTCAGAAATAAAAGTAAATAGAGTGTTTAGCAAAGTGTACATTAAGCACACTCATCAAACAGGAAATTAGTAAGAACCTTTTAACAAGAACTCAAAAATACGCTTCTCACAGCAGATTTTTCACTACAAAAATTATTCGATAACTATCGATAATAACTCAATAACAACTATCGATACCACAGAATCTTTATTCAAATTTAATTAATAATTTCCTATTTGATGAATGTGCCTAATATACACTTTGCTAAATACGCTATTTACTTTTATTTCGAACCTCAACAGAATCTTCTAGTTAAACTTAGGTTTAAACTGTACTTATAAAACCGGCCCTTAGGAAAACATTTATCAAAAGACAATTAATTTAGTGCACAACATATTCAAGGCATCAGCGCCGAAGACTGGCACAAAAGAACTCATACACGTTCACAGAAAAGTAAGGCATAACAAGACGCACAATTCAAAAGTACACCAAAAAGGTGAAAAGGTGAAACTTTTAGTTAAACTCTAATTTAATCTGAACCTATAAAACCGGCCCTTATGGTTTATAAGTTCTAGCGTTGTCGGATATAATTTGCAATTTACATTCATCTTGCAGATTATGACGTAAGAAACTGTGACTGGAACGCAACTTTCGTAGATTGTAACTTTTTCCTGTGACCGAAATGGACTGGCTTTACTGATATCCGAGGTCAAATCTATTAGACAACATGACGTGTAAACAATCCATTGTGGGCTCTTGGTTTAGTATATTGGTTTTCGAATAAAAGGTGAACTTCTTCAAAGCTACAGTATCTTGAATTAATATAGTAATTTACGTTATAAGTCCGGTAGGTGACTTATTACAGTACGAGTTGTTCTACGAATATAAACGAGTACTGTAATGACACCTACCGGACATGTATCGTATAATATTTTATTTCATACTGTCTTTATAATCTTTTTTAAAATGGATAAAAGTTATAGTTATTGAAACCTAACAAATATTAGTTCGTAATCTAACAACCGCATCACCTTAACGATGTTATAGCAATTGTTTTCCCTAGCTAATTATGATTGTCTTTAGCTTGTCACTGTCAAATAAATAAAACCATAATTTTGCATTGTTTTGTATTATGGAGATTTCGGAGGAGATTATAAATAAAACTGTGGAAGCAACGGGAAAATTAATCCCGAAAAATTCATCAGATACACATAAAAAAGAATATGGATTGTTTTGTCAAAGGAAACAAATAATATAATAGTGTTGCTAGGTAACACATTACAGTATCAGATACTGTAATGTTCGCAGGCAACACGTTGCGGTATCAGATACTGTAATGTTCGATTTACCGGCCGCAAATGAGTCCAGGAAATAGTCATTTACCGGACAGTATGAAATAAAAATAATTTTTGAACAAAATTGAATCGTCACTAAGAAATTATGAAATAAAATTTCACCGTCGCGTGTCGCCCAGTTAATTGAACAATATTACCTAAACGATATTGAAGTCGATTAAAAAACGTTTGATTTGATTATTTGTTTATTTTTACACCATTTTCAAATCAGGGTTGGAAAAAAAAACAGTTTTTTTTCATTTTAAACATAAAAACAGTTTTTTTTGTTTTGAACAGTTTTTTTTTGTTTAAAACAGGTTTTTTTCTAATCTGTAAATGGTATGTTTAAAACGTGTTTAAAACAGGTTTAAAACGTTTAAAACTGTATTCAACTAAAATTAAATGGTGCCAGGCATACTATGTCTGCTACTACTAGTTGATGTCAGATGGCGCTCTTAAACGGATTTTACAGCACTCTGCAAATAAAATGCTCAGTTTAGTGCACGTGACCACTATCGTTGAGTGAAAATAAGGACTTTTCAATCAACGCCACTATATCGGAATTATTTATCGGAATGGACCATCATCGGCACTTTTCCTGCTCTTTCACAAACTCCAAAATAATACATTTATTTAAAACATCGCACTGTGTTTTAAACTGTGTTTTAAACAGTTGTTTAAAACATTGCATTTTGTATTAAATATGTTTTAATCATTTGTTTAAAACACAGTGCGATGTTTTAAATATGTTTTAAACACTTTATTTAAAACATTTTGTTTTAAACATGCCAACCCCGTTTCAAATATCGATATTAGGTAATATTAATATCAATTTGCCGAGCGACGGTGAAATTTTTTTTCTTAATTTTTAGGAACCTTTCTTTTGAAGGCGGTTCAATATTGAAACATTTCTTTTACCCTTAGTGGTCCTCTATTCAGATAGCAAAGGAAAATATCCGTCATTTTTAATTATTAAAGTTTAATATCAGACTCGTTATCAGAGAATCCTGCTATCTCTATGTATCAAATTCATGTAAATGCAATTATGGAAGCTCTATTAGATTCGCCATTTTAAATTCTTAACTTTTGGCATCAGATTAGGTATGAGCTGCTTCGAAAATTACCAACTAAAATTTTATTGCGATGCCAAGGAAAATTTGAATTTTTGTGTTCGTAGTTTGATGAAAAAAGTGCAATATGGACCGAGCAATAATACCATTTAATTTGTAAAAAATATTATAATAAAATTAGATTGGAAGATTGGGTGCTTCTGTTGAGGATAAGACTTGCATTAACGACAAAACAGAATATTTATTAAGGATAGGGTTCTTCAGAGTGAGAGGGAAATATGCGTCTGTTTTCGGTTTATTATACATATTTAAAAATATAATATAATATAATCGTTAAATAGTTTCAGGTACTTCCCATTGCTCTAAGGAATACAACCATTTACAATTTTTATCACAAATATTGTATATAGTTAATGATGAAATTAGGAATTATACTAAGCATAACAGAAATTTACTATAAAAAAAGTTGTATTCGTAGTGTAGTTTGTATTGTAGTTGTATTCGTTAGAACAATAGCAAGCACCTAAAACAGTTTTAAAGATTCTACTCTGTTTGGTTTTTTAAATATTTATAATAAATCGAAAATAAACGCATATTTCCCTCTCACTCTGCAAAATCATATCCTTAAGCATGTAGAATAATCCCTGAGACAAGTTTAGGCACTAATGTCATCATTCGTGACCCAGCTGATCTACTTAATTATAAATATATTTTCTTCCTCATTATAAATCACTTTGTATGAAGTTATATATTGTATAAAAATGAAAACTTACCAGTGTGAGGCATTTTTCAGGAACCTGGGGTTTCCTAAAACAAAACAAGAATATTTTTTAACACTGTCTAATTGAATTAAAATACAAAAATAACTAAATACTATTGATAGTAATTAGTGTCACAATAAAAATAAATGCTCCCAAACAACTATTTCAGCCTATAGAGTACAGTGTAGATTGTAATTAATTTTTTAGAAGGCACGGGTCATTTCACCTCATACTGGTACTAAGAGAGTATTCATGTGTTAAACTGAATCAAAATAAATTGTCCGGCAGTTTTAAGAAAAAATATTTAATTTGTTTTCATGCATTTTCTAGGAGCAACTAGCTTGCTTATATTGCTACTAAAGGAGTATTTTTTTTCTTTTTCTCTCGTTCACTACAGAACACAGACTTTCTCCATTATTCTCCACCGCTGTCTATGTTGAGCACTTAAGATCCAATTCCCCTCGCCTTGTCTCTATATATCGTATGTCTGTGTTGTTTGGGGGCGCCCGACACTCCGCCTTCTTTTCCTGGGTTGCCACTGCATTACTGTTTTCGTCCATATAATGCCATCTCTGACGATATCCCCTGCCCAGCGCCATTTATTGGTAGCGATCTGCTCTATGACATTTACGACTTTTTCCTATCCCTATGGCCACGTTTTTAACTCAAGCTGATTCCAAGCATTGCTCGTTCCATTGCACGTTGGCAAACACGGAGACGGTGTGTTCTGTTCTGTGTTAAGAATACAGTCTCGAGACTGCAAGTCATGACAGTTAGTATGAAAGCATCGAAGACTTGCCATTTCAGGTTAATGGAGATGTCATCAAGTTTTTTAAAAGCCGCCCACGTAAACCCAACTCCCCTGGTGATTTCTGCTGTATGATTGTCCTTGTTAAGTTAGATGTAGTGGTCGAGGTACACGTACTCTCTAACAACTTCAAGCTTGTGAGTGTCGAGTTTGGCCTGGATATTGTCGCGACTCATGACTTCAGTTTTCAAAAGATTCATTCTCAGGCCCACTGCCTCAGAAGCTTCCTTCAATTATCTAATTATTGCTCCAAGCTCGTCCCCATCGGTGCCCATCAGGATGCGTCAGCGAAGTGCAGATGACTCAGAAACTTACCATCGAAATTGACGTGATTGCGCTCCCACGTCAGGTTTTTAAAAACGTCTTGTAGCGTTATGATGAATAGCTTCGGTGAGATAGTGTCGCCTTGACTGACTCCTCTCTTGATGGGGTTTCTGCTGGTGACCAAACCTTCCTCGACTTTGACGTGAAGGGTAGCATGTTCATAGAAATCATTAATGAGATTCGAGTATCTCGAGTCGGTCCTCGCAGGGTCCATTGCAAGTAAAATGGCCCAGATTTCTACAGAATCAAAATCTTTCTGGTAATTGACAAACGCCAGGTGGAGTGGGATGTTGTACTCAGTGCATTTCTCGATAAGCGTGCGTATTGAGTGTTCGGTTGTGCATTCCTTCCTGAATCCAGCTCTACGGGTTGGTAAAAGTCGAGCTTGTTGAGACGATTGGCGATTATTTTGGTACGTAGCTTAAATAATACAGAGATGTGGCTAATCTAGTAGTTAAAGATCTTTGAATCAGGTCAGTCAAAAAAGAGTAGTGTCAGTGTATCAGTAGTATCAGTGCTCAAATTTTCTAGTTTCTTGTGAGAAATACTGCATTATTAAACCCACAACTTTTATAACTAATGCATTAGTGTTGAAACTATTTAAGAATACTAAAATTGTTAAAGTGCATAATACAAATAGACAAATTTAAACCAAAAACAATCTAAAGACTATAACCTCAGTGAATTTATATTTTCTTTATTTATTGTTTTTGCTTACTACTCATAAAAAAACGAGGATTAATCTCCTAAAAAAAAAAAAAAAAAAAAAAAACGAGGGATTAATCTATCATCAAGCAACCAGCAAAGTATACGAGGATCATTCAATACATCATTACCACAGAAATATATAAGGACTGATCAATTTAATTCATAACAAATGGCTCAATGTTTGAAATGTGATAAAACTGAAACCAAAGATGAGCCCCTAGCTCAATGTGATCACTGTAATAAGAAACTATGCAAGGAGTGTGCGAATCTATCATCAACAGAGGTAAGAGCAGTGGCATTAAAAAAAAGAAGTGTTATCTACTGGTGTAAAGACTGTATATCTAAGGAGCTTCCTAAATTCTCAACAAGCTCAAGGCAAATAGATGGCAAAGAGTTAAACGACATAATCACTAAAGCAATTAATAATGAAGTACAACGACTCCTAAATAGCTTGGAAAAAAGTTTGCGAGCTAAAACTAGTGATATTAATACATCTATCATCAATCTTACTGAATCAAATAAAGATATGATTAAACTGCTGACTGGAAAAGATCAACAACCTAAAAATATGCAAACAACCAATATGTGGTCTGATGAGGGTGCACTTGTTTCCTCTATTTATGAAAAGCTAAAATGTGAATTTGCAGATAAATTTAAGATGCTGGAAACAGAAATATCAACCTTAAAACTAAAGTTAGCGCCATCAAGCTTGGTAAACAACGGTAATATTCAACGAGATCAGAGAAAGGAAGCACAAATACTCACACGTGAAAAACAAGTAAACGAACAGAATCCGCGTATTATAAATTCGAAATCACAGGAAAATTATGCCGCCTCATCATCCTCGTGTAAGGAACCACAAAGGGCTAGTATAGTTACGAATAATGAGCATGCTAAGAAGACAGGAAAAATCTGCACTGGTCCAAATAAACCTAATCTGAAAGTTGCTAACACTAATATTGGAGAAAGGCTGGCTAAAATATCATGGATCTATTTGTCAAATTTAGATGTCGAAACCTCACCGCAGGACATAACATGTTGTTTAAATCAAGATTATGAACACTTATACAAATGTGAGAAACTAAAATCTAAATTCAGAAATCCAAAAAGTGCCGCTTTTAAATTAGGAGTCCCAGATTTCTTAGAAAAAGAATATCTGTCACCTGACTTCTGGCCCGAAGGCTCTTATATTGATAAATATACTCCCAAGCAACGATCCGATCATTCACAACATGCAAAAAACTTCCATTGGAAAGAACAAAATACCCAGCAGTACAGAGGATATCGAAAGAGACAGAATCGTTACACATAAAACTACTACATACAAATATTCAATGCATAGCAAACAAAATCTCTAATTTAGAGCTAATTCTTCAAACTGAAAAACCAGACATTGTTTGTGTATCCGAGCACTGGCTAAAACAACCGCAAGCACAAAGAACAAAAATCGAAGGCTATTTATTAGTCAGTAAGCACTGCAGGACAACTGGAATACATGGAGGTGTAGCTATCTATTGTAGCAACAAGATACAAGCACAAAAGGTCAAATCCATCAATGTGAAAAGTGTTGATTTTACATGTGAAGTCAGTGCCGCAAGTATAAATACTAGGTACTCAAAGATTGCAATTGTGTGTGCATATCGGTCACCGGTGGCACCAGTAGACTCCTTCTTAAATATAATAAATGAAGCGTTATTGTGTGTAAGTAAATCCTGTCAATATATGATCCTTTGTGGTGATTTCAACATAGATCATCTACAATCAAGTAAAGAGAGAGGATTACTTATGGATCTGTTTGCCAGCTTTGAATTAAAAAACACTTTACCAATTGAGCCAACACGTGAAAGAAATGGCTCGGCAACAGCTATTGATTATATCACTACTAACATTAAAAAATTTGCTGGACAAAACCTGGATATTGATCTTTCAGATCACAAAGTACAGATGTCCACTTGTACTCTTGATCAAATAAGTCTACCTAACAAACCTAAAGACAAATTAACAAAAATAAGAATATTCAGTCAACACGTCTTTGTACGATTTATTGTTAAATTCGGATTTCAATAATGTATATAACCTTAACAATACAAATGATGCATTTGGTTACTTCTGGGAAATATTCTATTTTTGCTTTGACACTGCTTGCCCCATAATTAATGTCAAAAAAAATAATGAGTTTAAGGAATCAGTATGGGTAGACGAGGAGGTGAAGTTAAAAAGTAGTGAACTAAGAGATTTATATTGGCTAAGTAAGTCTTTGAACAATAATGAAATCACAACTAATTATAAGAATGCTAAGCGATTATTTACTAACATGATAAATACAAAGAAACGAGACTATTATAACTCAAAGATCTCAAAGGCAAATATAACATGTAAAGAGGTTTGGAAAATAGTCAATGACAAATTAGATCATAAGAAAATATCACCCACAATTAGCTCATTAAATATCTCAGGAAATACAATCGATAATTCCACTGAACTGTGCGAAGCATTCTGTGAATACTTCACAACGGTTGCTGAAACTACTCTGTACAATCACTTCCCGGTCCTTGATTATGACAACAGTGAAATACATGGAATATTGCATTCAATCTTTATTGACGACATAACTACTCAAGAAATCAGAGATGTAATAAACATAATGCCCAATAAAAAATCTAGCGGACCAGACGGTGTCCCAATCTCTGTAGTGAAATCCTGCTTAGAAATTATAATAGAACCCCTTTGTTACATATATAACCTATCGATTAGAACAAGCACATTTCCCGATAAATGGAAAATAGCTTCTATCATTCCCATTTTTAAGCAAGGAAACCATGAATTAATTGAAAACTTTCGACCTATTACACTGGTGTCTATCTTTAGTAAAATCTTAGAAAAAATTATACACAATAGAATTACGACATTTTTAGAAAACTACAAGATACTTAGTTCAAGACAACATGGTTTTAGACCAAATTACTCAACAAATACTGCCACTTATGACGTTCTGCAATTTATATATGAAGGATTGGATAAAAACAAATTTGTCCTAGGCCTTTTCTTCGACTTAACAAAAGCATTTGATTGTGTAATTCCGGACTCCTTAATAGACAAACTCCATAAAATAGGAATTAGAGGCCAGTTAAATGGCTGGATAGAATCATTTTTAAAAAATCGCAAGGTATTTGTTAAATTAGATGATAGTACCTCTCACAGTCGGGAAATGAATCTCGGTGTTCCACAAGGAGCGGCGCTGTCTCCATTACTATTTACAATTTTTATCAATGATCTAGATGCACGTATGAGGAACCCAGACTCACTCCTAGTCATGTTCGCTGATGATGTAAGTTTACTGATATCAGCCACATCTCTAGAGACTCTTCATAAAAACGCAACAAATCTACTCATCAGATTCGAGGAATGGTGTATTAGAAATAAATTAATAGTTAATGTATCTAAAACCACATATATCACATTTCATAAAAAAAAAGTAATAGAACCAATAAAACTTCTCATAAATCAAAAAATAATATCACCATCAAAACATACTAAGTTTCTAGGCCTTACAATAGATGAGACACTCTCATGGTCAAATCATATTGACAATGTTGTGAGTAAACTCAACAGTGGATATTTCGCCATTAGAAACCTCAAATCCTTTTTAGATCGAAAATATCTGATTAATGTTTACTATGCATTAATTTATCCACATCTAAAATACTTAATCATATATTGGGGACAGGGAACTGATTGGAACAGAGTCTTTATTTTACAAAAACGAATTATAAGAATAATTTTTGGGCTATCACCAAGAGAGTCTTGTAAAACTACTTTTAAAGATAACAAAATATTAACTTTACCAAGCATCCTCATATTAGAAGCAGTAATGTTCACCAAGCTAAAGCCAGAGTTATATAGTCACAGGAGTGATATTCACAACTACACTACACGAAATAACACAAATATTCAAATAGATCAATTCAACCTAAGTACTTTTAAAAAAGCCCAAAATACACCTGAAGCAATATATATAATAATCTCCCTCGGTCGTTAAAAGAGTTAGGTAGAGCTAAACTTAAAAAAAAATTACTAGAGTTACTTCAAAATGAAGCTTATTATTCACTAGGTGAGTACTTTGATCAGGCGCACAGGTGAAATTAAATTTTTTCTATAAAATACTATTTTGTATATTTACCTTATATGTTATTGTCATTATATTACAAAATTATATTTAAAATTATTTCACTTTATATTATACTTTATATGTTTTACTTAATAGCTGTAGTGTCAATGTCTCCACAGTTTACAATTACTCATTTGTGACATTTCATATCCAATGTATTTTGGCAATTGAAATAAAGCATATTATTATTATTATTATTATTATTATAATCGGCCGGTAATTTCCGATGTTCGTAGAATCTCCTCCTTGAAGAGTTTGATGATCTCGGCATTCTTTCACGCATCTGGAATCTTTCCTTCTTCCAAGAACTTGTTAAAGACAATAAATGAGTTGTGCAAAGTTTCTCTTCCAGTCTTTAGCATTTCACTCGTCATTTGGTCTTCTCCAGAAGCTTTATGGTTCCTCATCTGTTTCATTAATGTTCTCAGATCCTCCCGACAATTTTAGGGATTTTCTCTGATGCGACGTTCTGAACCACTCGACCTCTGCTCTGACGGAGGTGATTAAGTTCTGGTACTGACTGGCTGTACAATTTCTGGTAGGGAGTATTCATGTGTGAATTTGATCCAAATCATTGGACCAGATTTAGAGAAATTAATTATTTTCTACTCTCCTACCAGTTCTTAAGGTTACTTTCACACATTTGAGCTAGGACCAAGTTTGCAATTTCTTCTCGAGGCAAGACCATCCTGAATACGCGAATGTGAGTAAAATCGATCCCAAAGTTTTGACTCTAGGTGAGAAATTAACATTAAAAAAGCGTAAAACAGCCATCATTTGTTTTTTAATAAAATCGATCGGTAAATAAAAAAGTTTTTAATCATTAAAAATTGTTTCTGATTTTTTAGTTTTGTAATGGAATAGGAATTTTGTGAAATGTCGTTTCCTATTGTATATTTATATATTTTACTAATATATGTTTCATAAACAATACAGGGTGTAACGCAACTTACCCGAAAAATTTTAACCATACATGCACTTTTAAATAAGAAGTCGACTTAAAAGAAATTTAATAAAAGTCCAACACAGAAAAAGATACACATTGTTGAAGTTAAAAATTAATGGAAATGTTAAAATAACCTACTAAGTATATTTAAAATTAAAATTTTTAATTTAAATTTTTAAAAAATTTTTTTTAATACAACAGTCCTTCAATTAAGTAGAGTTCAATAAATTACCATTTTCATCAATTTGTAACATTAACAATGTGTATTTTTTTCTGTGTTGGACTTTTATTATTTTTTTTTTTTAAAGTCGACTTCTTATTTAAAGGTGCATGTATGGTTAAAATTTTTCGGGTAAGTTGCGTTACACCCTGTATAATATTAAAACGTAGAAATATGATTTTCATATTATATTAGCTATATTATCGCATTCAGAAGTAAGGTATGGTGGTGTAATGGTTAAAATGTTGGCTCGTTCCGCGGCGTATTAAGACAAGTGGAAAATTCGGATCAACGCCGAGAAGTCCAAGTCGATACTCTTCACGCGCCGAAACACCGAAAATTGGATTTTAACGCCACTTTCGATCGAGGGTAGACAAATTCTTAGTAAACGGTGCGTGGCAAGGGGTAGCGGACTTGACAGAAAGAACAAAAAGATATCGTACACAATGGTGATCAGGCCGGCAATCACATACGCGGCGCTGGTGTGGTGAAGCATACCGGCCACGACAATGAATAAACTAAAAGTTTTAGAACATGAATTTATGCGCCTCATCTCTGATTGCGCCAGATACACCTCCCCCAGAGATCTATATGCTCGTTGTCACGACATAACCCTACTAGCGGACTACGTCCAAGAAATCTCACAAAAATTCTATGAATTCAAACTGGGCGATAGTCCGCTATCCCGCAACATAACCCGAATCAGCATAATGCCATACTTTTCGACATCAGACACCCCCTACTATACCAGGCGTTGCCTATTTTCTGTCAACTCCTTTAGCCACACTTTTCTCTACTGTAACTTACTACTATCTTAAACTTTCCTCAACTTTACATCTTCAGTCCTTTCTATTCTCTCTCTTTTGTTCAATTTGTTCTTATTTATTCTTTTTGCTCTTTTGTTCTTTTGTCCTTTTTGTCTCTAAATTCCCTCTAGACCAAAAATTCCAAAAAATTTCAATTTTTAAATCTTAATTTTTCCTTCCGACCACACTTTCCTGGAGACAGGGAGACCACCAGGAGGGCAGTTCTCGAACAGGTTTTTTCGTTTAGTTTTCCCGAGCCAACAACCAAAATTTATTCAGTGCGCGTATGCTACGCTAATTTATAGTGTAATTTTAAATTATTCCCAAACCAAATTGTTAATTTTAAGTCTTTTACCTTAGACAGGAATTTTAACTTTTTTTCATCAATTGTTTTTTTAGCCGAACCGGACCTGCCCCGCCTGCTACATTCACCACGGCGCTGCTCGCCGTGGTTGTTTGATTGGCTCTAGGTCAGGTTCCGAAAAGGCGCATGTAGCTAGTAATTAAAATGAAAATTCTTGTTCTTCTTCTTGGCTTGAAATCGAAGGATCACGAGTTCAAACCACAAGGAGGTTATAGATGTAGTTGCTCTTTTTTACTTTTTTTTATACTGACAAGTGTTTCATCAACTAAGTCGGCAATATGAGATTTAAAATGTCCAAAAATGAACATTTCCAAAAAATAGCGAAACATTTCTAAAGAATTTGCAACAATTATATAAAAAAATCAACAAACAGATAGGAGAAGTGCATGATTTTTACTCTAGTTTTTTGAGTTTGGCACTTCTGATTAAAGAGGGGATATATGCAAAACTAATTTATTGATAAAAATGATCATAAAGAACGCGGAAATCTAATAGCAATGAATTGTAATTCCGAGCCAATAATCACTGATTCGAAATTTTCTCGAAAACTGCTAATGCTAGAAAAAAATGTTTCAAATAAAAAAGTTACGTCCATCCTTCATCTTCGTTTCTTCCTGATATATTTGGTACCTATTTTGAAAGTTAAAAAGTTTCCAGCATGCTACATTTGAGAATGAATATTTTCGACATATCCTTAGAAAAAAAATATTTTCTACACTTAAAATTTGACCTTCATATTCACACGTTTTGTTAACAAATATATAGTGATAACACGATAAAAATTTGAGAATAATTCATTGTGCCGTTTTTGAGCTAGAGCGAGTTAAACTGAAAACTAGAGAAATGGGTCGCGAAAACTCGTGGTGCTAAATAATTACATAGGCACACAAAATAAAAAATGTAGTCTGTTTCTGGGATTCCATTGGGTAAGACCGCTATGTATTTCGACGTGCTGAAAATGAATCATGTGTCTGTTTAGGTCAATCACCCATAATTTTTTTGTAAATCGCAAAAATAATCTAAAAAAACTAATAATGTAGGTTATATTAAAAATTGGTGGGTGATTGAGCTAAACGGACACCTGATTTGTATTCAGCATGACGAAATACATGGGGTCAATGGAGTCCCAGAAACAGACCACTTTCACTTTTTTTTTGCGTCTGTGTAATATATTTGCATACGCGGTTTTCTAGAAAATGGCGGAGGATCCGGTGATATTCTAATATTACACAGGCACGCACAAAAAAAATCACCCACCAATTTTGAGTAAATCAAGAAAATAACCTAAATTATGAGTTTCTTAGGTTATTTTCGCGACTTGCAAAAAAATGGTGGGTGATAGAGCAATTCTGACTCCGGATTCTAATTCAGTGCGTCAAAATACATAACGATAAGTTGGTCAAGCCAAAAGAACAGACCACTTTTTTTTGTGTGCCTGTGTTATTTATAATAATTAAACTGGTGGACGAATCTTTATCAAATTCAATACGGTTTTATTCTGATAACAGACGAAGCGATTAAAAAACATTCAAGGGGATCTGTGAAGGATTGCTTCCTGTAGAGTGCTTTCGTACGTACGTACAGACCAATTGACGGAGGCCTATGATAATTTTCAATGGCAATTTTAGAACTTAACAAAAGTTCAAACCAATCTAAAAATGGTACCATTTTCTAGAATAGCATACTCCCTTTTCTAGAAGCTATAACTAAAATCGATTATATGCGGAATTAGCCCAGACGACAGAGAACATTTTATAGTGAAAGTTACAGAAACTTGCAAAATTAATAATGTTTTTTTAATGAGTTCGTGAAAGTGTATAGAATAATATCCTGAAAAGTTTACATTCTGCTCGGATGCAGAACATAAAAGAAAAGTGAGAAAATTTTTTTTTCATCCATTTATTCAAAATTTTGAAATTAAGTCATGGTAGGAAAAATAAAAATACAAGTGGATAGACCACGTGTTTCTGAACAAAAAATGTTCTAATAAAATGTATCGCTAAAGCCACGGTATTCCTGGGAAAAAATAGTGAAATAATTTTGTCACTGCGCGGCCAAGCGCCCGGTTAAATGCATACTAAGGAACCTCTCTTTCTGATTACACATTTTTAATATTTTTTTATTAGTGAATAGGAGGATAAGTAGTGAATATGGAGTGAAAATAAATAATTATGAATACAGACATCACGCATAGCCGCTGAATCGCGAATTTTTACGTGCCTTTACTGTATTGTATTTATCACGGTACACCTATCCACATTTCAACTATATCCAATGGATTCCTTATACATTTGTTAATGTATTGGAAAAGTCCCAGAATTTATATTCAACAACCAAAGATATTTTCATAATTATAAGGATAACATCGTGAAAATCGCTATTTCTGATCATGATGGGATTGATCATGTTTTCAAACAAATGCATACAAGTAAACGAATTTGTGTTTGAACATTCGAAAAGTATAAATTTTTTCCGAAAGTGTGATATTTTATTTTTTCCAATGGGTCAAGCTCTCGACAAGTTACAGCCTCCAATATATAATTATCAACAAAATCATCAAGCAAGGAAATTAAAATGGTTTGAGATGTATTTTATTGTGAATCCACGTTACTACAACTTAATAAACCATAATAATCATGAAGTGTACATACTTTTTAACAGTTCTCAATGAAGAAAGATTTTTTTGAAGGGCTTTTATTTTTTTCTATATTTTTTTATTGCGAAGATTGAGTTCAGGCGTGATAATATATATAAGTATACTTTTCCCATCCATCCTTTGCTTGTATTGTTTAAAACAAAAAAGGATCAGAAAGCTACAATTTCCATCTTTTAAATGAACCAACACTCATATAGATTGAACAAATTTTGATTTAGTGACATGTAATTCAGTGCGTCGGTGTCATAGTCATGCGTATTCAAGTGCGCGCCTGCATGGACCTCTCTCCGAGTTATAACGTTACATTTGACTATTTTTTTCCGGGAAAACCGTGGCTTTAGCAATGGATTTTGTTAGGACATTTTTTGTTCATAAATACGTGATCTATCCATCTGTATTTTTTATTTTTTCCTAGCTTGACTTAATTTCAAAATTTTGAAAAATGGATGAAAAAAGTTTTTTCTTATGTTCTGCATCCGAACGAAATGTAAATTTTTCAGGATATTATTCTATATACTTTCACGAACTCATTGAAAGAAAATTATTCGTTTTGCAAGTTTTTGTAGGTAAATACCTTCATCGACTGGGCTAAATTAAATAACTAAAAATGCTTTTAACAGCGAAACTAAGTGTTAGCGGGCTGACCGAAAATAAAGCACAGACCCATCGGGCGTGCAGTACTACCTCATATAAATGGTATATTCCTTCATACCACTATAAAATTTTACATAAAAATAAATAATAAGCAAACAATGACCGCTTAGAATATATTATGAAAAGAGATACATTTTCGGTAATAAATTAAATAATCTTCATTACGTGTTAACCCAAGTTATATTCTTATATTAGATATTTTATTAATACGCTTTTTACAAACGGAGTGTAAATCGTGAAAAAAGCCGGTAATAAGCTGGCCTAAATAGGTCAAAATTACCCTAGTTATTGAGTAAAAAATTCTACATACGGTGGTGGTGTCAACATAACAACAATTAAGTGATAAGTGCCAATAATCAATAATTAATAAATACGTGATTAAATTCTTCAGTGTTGTGCAGTGAAAAAAGCTGACAGATCGAGTATTCGACGAAGGGACGGATCAGAAAGGGTGCCATAAATCAAAGCTAAGTGTCCAATTACCACTTATAAACCAGTCACATTTTGTAGACAACTTAAAGAATTTTATAAACAGGTCGGGAAATAAATTAGATAAGTCAATAAACAATTTCTCTTTCAGCTGTACATGTATGACTAAACCCCAGGGGCGTACCATCAGAGTAACAGTACATCGCGCCTAATTAAATTAATTAATTTTGGATAAAATTGTTGCCCATCCTGGTTTCAGAGCCATTAATATCTAGAAAAATCTCATGCATGCTTTAAAAACATACTGACTCTTTACACTCCACGTCTGGTATGGCTCTGGTAAGGCTAAGGAATTTTATTTTATTAAAAAATTTAGGTCAAGAATAAGCAAAAGTAAGCAAGAAATAACAACTCTCCAGAAAACACAAAAACAATGTATCCACTACAGAACGTAAGAACGAAGACACATCAATTACTGGTACAAAAAATCGACGGCGACGGAAACTGTCTATATGGAGCAATAAGCCATCAGTTAGAAGGAGAAAACATAACAACCCCGGCACACACCAACGCCATGAAAAATCTACGGAAACAAGTAGTGGACTATATACAAAACAACATAGATTATTTCACCCCGTTCATGCTAGCATCCATCAACGAACTGGAACCCCGTTACAATCAACACAGCACCAACAAAGAAAAAATAGAGGCGTTCATCGGAGACCTGAAAAAAGATGGTTTCTGGGGTGGCAGGAGACGATAGCAGCAACAGCAAACTCGAACAGGAGGACAATAATAATACACCAAGAGGAAGGCGAAATCATAACTTTTCACCAACAACCAACAAGAAGACGACAACATTCCAATTGATATCGTGTACAGGAAGCAGGGAAACAACAGAAATCACTACGACAGCGTAATCACTACGCAGAAAAGAAACAAACTAGAACGATTAGAAAAAACACCCCCCCCCAAGCATAGCTATAACCCCCCGCCCAGAATGGGAGGAAACGACGAATATCAACAGGTACCAAATATCGCGAAGAACGGAAGAGGGACACAGTCAGGAAGCACCAGATGATTGGATAACTCTGGCAACATGGAACTTCAGAGGATGCATAAAAAGAGCTAAAAGGGAAAAAATCGACGAGGCCTTGCAAGCAGAAAACATCGACGTTGCATGTATACAAGAAACACACATGATAGACGGAACAGCAATCACACAAAATTGTTGCATGGGTAACCAGACGGGAGAGGCCCATCGAAATAAGTACGGAAAATATAAACGAAAACATAGTCACGGCAATCATACAAAATGGAAAGGAGAACATCTGCATGATAGGAGTCCACGTACCCTCAGACAAGAGAGCAGGAAGGGTATTCAGGCAGCTAACTCAAGAAACCAGAAGAAACGAAGAAAGAACAATGCCCATCATAATACTAGGAGACTTCAACGGGCATATAGGAAAAGATGATCTGACGGAGGAGGATAAAAGCATCTTAGGAAAAACATTACTCCACACATGGTCAAATGAAAACGGAAACGGGCTGAAAAATCTAGCACACATGTTTGACCTAACAATAAGAAACACATGGGCCAAAAGCCAAACCTGCATTGACACCTGGAGCAATGGAAGATCAACCTCACAACTAAATCATAGCCTGGTAAGCAGAGAGATAAGAGAAAGGATCAAGAACGTTAAAGCAAAAAGGGCAGCAGAAATCAATACAGACCAGCAAATTCTATACGGAAAACTGGAAATAAAAGAAGGAAAAACAAGTCAAGGAAACAACAACATACTACACAGTACCTGGAATATTTTTCTACTACAGCACGAAGACTTTCGGAAGAAATACGGTGAAGAAATAGAAAACCAACTGAGAGGAGAAGAATTACACTGGACATCAATGGGCGCAAAAATAAAAATTGCAGCAAGAAAAACGTTAAAAAGGGACAGATCACCTATGAGCCCGACAAGAAAGGAAAAAAATAACAAGTTCGAACAGCTAAAAAAGATGAAGGCCACAGGCGAACAACAGCCGACGAGGAATATAAACGAAAAACTAAAAGAAGCACTGAGGGAAAAAAGGGAGGCGGAGAAAAACCACGACGAGGAAAAATGCAAATCATTCTTCGAAAACATAGAAGCACTTCCAACAGGACAACGACTAAACCAAACCTTCAGATATCTGAAAAAATATAGAAGAAACAACAGTACCCACAGGAGAAGATACATACCAATACAACATTGGACCAAGAAGCTGGAGGAAGAAGAGAAAGCAACTAAAGAACGAACAAAACTAATAAAAGAAACAGACCACGGGCCCTTGGACAAGCCACCATCAAAAGACCAACTGCTAGAAATAATAGCCAGAGCTAGAAGAAACACCGCACCTGGAGTAGATAAAATAAACAACGAGTTAATACACTACGGCACGGAAAAGCTAAAGGAGCAAACCCTAGAAATCATCACCAGGGTATGGACAGAAAACACACCTCTGCCTACGGAATGGACTAAGACTATACAAATACCCCTCCCAAAAACCAACTCGCCACAGAATATAGATGACTACAGAAGAATAACACTCTGCAGCATAGGATACAAATACTACGCACAATTCCTGCTCGAGCAACTAGAGAAGTACATTGGAAGACCGCCAGACTACCAGACAGCATTCATCAAAGGCAGATCAACGGACGACCACATGTACACCACCAGAAGAATACTGGAAGAAAAATGGATAGAAGGGACAAAACTGCACATAGCCGCTATAGATCTCCAAAAGGCATTCGATACCATCAGTCACGAAGCCATAGTCAACACCCTGTATAACAAAGGAGTGCCGCACTATCTAATAAACAAGATAAAAAAGGCCTGCCTTCATGAAACAACTGCCATACAATGGTTCGGACAAATGACGGAAACCAGACAAAAGAACAGAGGGGTCAAACAAGGATGCCCCCTATCCCCCCGACGATTCACCACGGTCCTGGAGCAAGCGATACAAAACACAATAAGGGAAACACCAAATTTTAACGAAGACACGGAAACACTGAGAACCCCAATCGTATTAGCTTACGCCGATGACCTCCTAATCGTCGCAGAAGAAGAGCAACAAATTCTCAACTTCCTAGAAAACATAAAACCGCATTTGGACACATCTGGGCTGAAAACAAATTTCAAGAAATGTCTAATAATGGAGCGAGACCCATCAACAAAAGAGAGTCGAATCAGTGGAGAAGAACACAAAATAGGTGACTACTCCCTAAGAACAACGAACAAACTGAAATACCTAGGAACATATCTGACGAACCAACTGAAAAGGAGAGAAACAGTAAAGGAGAGAATAAAAACAGCATACAGAGCCACAAGAGCAATTATACCGTTCATTGAGAAAAACATACTATCATGGGGCCTGGCCAAACGGCTGTACATAGCCATCATACTGCCAACAATGACATATGGAGTTAAAAACGCGGCAACAACAAAAGCCAACAGAAGAAGTTTGAGAAGAGCTGAAAGAGACATCATCCAATTACTCAGAAAAACAACAGGGCAAAAACAACGACATAAAACATCAATACTACTAGAAGGGAAGACAATCACAAAAAGGATAGAAATGTACGCAATGAAGTACTGGGGACACGTCCAAAGAAGGGAACCAACACACCTACTGAAGAAAGCACTAACACTGGACAGCAGCAAACTTAAAATTGGGAGACCATATTACACGTGGAAAACAACAGCCGAGAGGATCATGAACAAACTGGGAAAGGACCAAACATACTGGAAAAGAAAAGCGAGGGGAAAGAATGAATTTCACAAAGAAATCAGAGCGATATATACTCTACCAGAATCAGAAACGGAGGAATCAGAAGCCTCAGAAGAAGAGGAAGACTTGTAGAAACAGAAGTACAAAAATAGGAGCACAGATAGCAGCGACACAACGCGGCAACATATCTCACAAGAAGACCCATAATAGGCAGAAGCCCAGAACCAAAAGTACAAAAAAAGGGGGCTTAAACGCTCCCTCACGACATAATGCGGTAACGCATCTCACAAATACCTACACCTCCCATCCCACATTCCTTTACCATGCGCCATGTGGCTCTCGCTGCTGGCAACAAGCATGACCTTAGTCCAACCCAGCGTGGACGTAGCAGGCTCAGCTGTATAACTTGGGATGGCAGCAATGCCTACCGCACGCTGGTAAATCAATCAATCAATCAAAAATCAATTACGTGTTAACCCAAGTGAATCAAATTTCAGTAAGTGGTTTACAATAAGACACATAATTTTTCAAATTTTTTCTCTTCCGCTTTTGAGATATTCTCAGACATTTGTGTATATAACTATATATATATAGTACGGCAGCCCGCTACCAAGATTTTCGAGTTACTATAGCGAAGATAATTCCAGCGTTTCTCATCAGCTCTGGGAGAGCTGAGAAGAAACGTTCAGGGTGACGGAACGTTTTACCTACCCTAAAGCTACTACAAATCGAGCTTTGAACGTGTAAGGAAAAGCCGGTCATCTCGGTTTTCGGAGCGACGCAGTTTCTTTTGTCTTCTTGTTGAAGGAAGTAAATATAATGAGGAAAAAGTGAGAACTGCCCTTTTGATTGATACGCTGAGTTACAATGACCGAAATAATAACAAATAACCACCGGTCAAAATTCTGGTCACCGCGGCTAGGCAGTTCTGCTCATTATCGCGTAGCTTCGATGTCTCTTGACCACAAAAAAGTTCGAATGGAACTTTTTGCTAGTTCAGTTACGAGTGATTATATTCGCATGTTTTCTAATTTTGAAAGCTGATCAAGTCATTGCGGTGAGGCAGTTCTCCACTTCAGACTATTCAAAATATCACTAAGAAGACGAAAAAAATATGAACTGAACTTTTTCCCAGTTCACATTTGAGGAAAATGGTTTCCACCGTGACAAAAAAAAAGCAAATTAAGGCTGTTTGTAAGCACAAGCTTTCAGAGAGTTAGTTTAAATGGAATTGGAGTTGATGTTTAAGGTTCCGGACATACAATAATGATAGAAGAATGATTAAAATTGTCATAATTGTCAAATTACATAATGTACGAGCTGCTCGGACCGAGGACGGAGTATACCATCTCTGTATAACGACAACGCAGCATCCTCGCCTCCTCGTTCCCAGCAGCTGCCATCTTTTATTTACGTATACACGCGTTCTATATCTTCTGCTGGAGATGCTACATGGCTTCAGATACACTGTTGCCATAGGCAACGAAGTCATCCAGCATCTCTATGTCCTCCGCGCGCCGCCGCGCCGGCACGCCCAACGTATATGCGACTCCATTCAATTTCGCGCAGCTACGGCCAACGGAAAACGGCAGTTCGCATTTTTTTATAGAGAAAAAAGTTTCAGCCTCACTGCTTTGATAATTTTAGCCTCTAATTTGATACAACTTTGATTGATATTATTGGAACTTAGGCCAATGAAAAATGGCAGTTCTCGATTAATTCATGTCTTGTTCATAATTTTTAACGAGAATTAATCGAGAACTGCCTCGCTGCGGTATAAAAATTGCGATATTCTTTTCGACAGACGGAAAGTCGTTTGCCAGCCGCCCGTATCGTTATTCGAACTTTTGTTGTATGAAAAATTGTCTTAGAATTTCAGAATTCCCTGCGATAAAGCTCGCTGTTTTGAAAAGGGTTTTTGGTAACGGGCTGCCGTACTAATAAGCTTACTTTGAATACAACCTTTTCAGTATATAATGAGAATGTGAGGAAATAATTATTTAAAACTTTTATTAAATTTCGCATTTAATTAATTAATAACTCCTCCCTCTTGATAATACATAAAAATATATACTCTGGGACAGCTGGCGTGCAATAGAGGCATTTGTTAACATTTTAATATTCATATCTACGATTGTCGCCAACAATTAGACTAATTGTTACGGTAATAGCTCAACGATAAGTGTGTGGAAAATCTTATAAATGAAAAACTGGTCGTGCTTGGAATTTGTGTATCTGAAATCTGTACCGTGTTTTGCTGTAAAATAGCACAATACAGGTGAGCGTGGAGCGCTTAATTCATTTAATCGGACCCACCTCGGCGACATTTACATCTCAAAAGGCTCGCTAACGACCCTCCGTCACGCTCTAGGCATCTACCCTGACGTGTATGTACTCTGCGAGTAGTCACAACACCCGTTATGAGCCGTGTCAAACGCGGACATACGGATAACTATTTCGTAGTCATTTTCTTTTGTTATAATAATAACCAAGCGCATAACCATAAAATGTTACAATTTATTAATATGCTTGCAGTTGTATTCAGTATATCTGAGCGAAGAGACTTAGACCTTAGCATAATTTAGAATCGAAAAATGGCAACTTTGTTTAAGTTATTTTTCAAGTTAACTCGGTTTGCCATGAAAATTTCATGACGTTTTATTTTCCACCCGCTTTCCGTTGACTAAGTGGACTCAAAGATGTTTCTTTAAATAATTCTACAAAATCACACACTTGTGGTATTAGGTAAATAAATAAATTTATTAATAAATTTTATTATTCAATGGACCATAACACAAGTACAGTAACTTTGTAGTGGTATGGGACGTCAGGTGGATTCATATACTAAATTAGTAATTAACTAAACTAGCTAAGTATAACAATAGAACATATAGGACATGTGTGTTGTTGTTATTTAATAAAATTGATAAAATTTATAGACTAGAGGACGAATTAAACTATCTACTTTTAATTCCTAAACTTAATGTTAAAAATGCAATAAAATTACAAAAAAAAATATTGAACTTAAATACATTCTTGTATATTCCCACAAATACTCAGATAAGGAATAAAAGTTATTCTCCAATAAAAATTTTCGAAGGTTATTTTTGAAAATTCTAATGGTCTGAGTGAGTTTTATTTCCTGACCGGTAACTTATTAAAGCATTTAGTTCCCATGAATATCAAAAATTTTTCAAATAGAGAGCTATTATGTACAAGAATAGTTAACTGATCATTACTTCGTGTATTATAATTATGAAAATTGCGGTTCCTATTAAAACTAAATTATTTTCACACATGTAACTATTTGAAAAATATATAAGAATATAAGTGCTAACAGACGATTGATGTCTTGAAGCGCCAACTAGATTTCTTACAGCTCTTTTTTGGAGAATAAATATTCTAGAATGACTAGAAGTCCCCCAAAATGTCGTGCCGTAACGCATCCTATACACAAATTAGCTATGATAAAAAGATAATATAGTCGATTTGTTTGTTATAGACCTTAACTAGTAAAGAGCAAAACACTGCGACGATAGTTTTTTTGAAAGATTTTCAACATGAATTCCTCATATTGTCTACATTCATCCCTAAAAATGTAATTAAGCTAACCTGCTCAACTGGTTTATTATTTATTTTTAATTAATGGCTTTGATTGCATTTTTGCAATTGAATCATTTACTGACTGACCTCTGCACTAAACGGATCTATATTTGGCAGATCATTTACAAATATTAGAAATAACAATAGTCCCAATATGAACCCTTGCGACACACCTATTTTATTATTCTTTTCAGCAGATCTAGCGCCATTGATTATCACAATTTGCTTTCTTTCGGAAATGTAAGATCTAAGCCAGTCATTGAATTTACCTCTAAAACCGTATTCCATAATCTTTAGTCTAAACAATGTATGATTGAATAGATCCATGAAAAGGATATCTGTTCTGAGTCTGATATATACAACTTGCTGACTAAACGCATTTTCTATAAAAGCAACTATTTAATGGATCAAGATGTAACAGTTGTGTATCTGGCATTTTCTCCCTATCTCGACCCTGCCAAATTCGAAAAGGATGAATGCCAGATCAAATTTTTCACTATAAGGTCGATATTTTAAAAAAATGGCTCCAATTTCTGCACTCCTTTCAAAAAGTGCTCGTAGCTCGAATAATATAATAGATACGAAAAAAATACAAGATAGCAAATATGTAGAGCATAAAAAGATACATTGAAAATTGTATTAATCCGAAGTAATGTGCTACTCACAACAGTGCTGGAAGCGGGTCAAAAGTGACATTATTCTAACCAACTACGTAATTAACCGTTTCCTTTCTTAAACTTTTAGATTTTGATATACAATCGGAAAAGTCTAGGGATATTTGTATAAAGTCATACCAGTCATGAATGAAATTTTCGTATCTTGTAAACCGTACTTCTAACATACTTATTAGTTCATTTGCCCAGTTTAACTACGCGTCTTGTTCGGAAAACATGTAAAAAGATAATAAAAAAAAAAATTAATAAGCACGATAGATGGAAAAAGTAGAGTTCCTATAGTCCATAGTTTCAATTTCATTCATTCTGTGGTGTTCTTGTTTAGTAGTTGCATTGAAAATATTGTGTTTTACAATGAAACGACAACATTTAATTTCAGACGAGATGAATCGAGCGGTAGGCCTTCTTCAAGCAGGCCTGAGACAAGTCGAAGTAGCTGAGCGGATGGGTGTTTCCCAAAGTGTCATAAGTCGGTTATGGAGGCGTTTTAGGGAAACTGCAAGTCCGGGCGTGGACGCTGTACAACGGCACGTCAAGACAGATTTTTATTGCTAAGTGCTAGAAGACAATTACAGCACCTGAATTGGTTACGGAGCTGCAGCGAGCGCATAACATAATCGTTGGTCGAGACACTGTGAAAAATCGTCTCCACGAAGCCAATCATCGTAGTCGACGACCACTCAGATGTCCACCTCTCTCTAGAGGCAATCGCGCTGCCAGATTAGATTGGTGCCAAGAATATCAAAATTGGGATGCAAATGCTTGGGCAACAGTTTTGTTCACTAATCCAGATTTGGATTTGATTTAGATTCTCGTCGGACACGAGTGTGGAGACGATCCGGAAATGTGGAACGTTTAGACACGTTCAGAAAGTTCACACATACAGAGGTGGTACAATAATGGTATGGGGCGGAATAATTATAGTCGGCAGAACCGATTTCGTATTTCCAAATGGTTTCCTAACTGGTCAGCAGTATCTGGATAGTATGCTTCAACCCGTTTTGCCTTTATTTGCTGGTGCTGTTGGTGAAAATTTCCGCCTAATGCATGATAATGCTCCTCCCCATACCGCACGTATTGTGACGAATGGGTTGACATGGGAATTGAATTGTTGTTATGGCACGCACAATCCCCAGACCTTAATCCTATTGAGCATGTGTGGGACATGCTTGAACGTAGAATTACTCCACTTACGGGCAATATTCACAATGTTTTTCGATTCCGGGAGCTTCTGAGAACAGAATGGGCACGTTTACCTCAAACGGACATTGACAATATCATTTTGTCTATGAACAACAGGTGTAGAGCTGTGCTAAACCAACGTGGAGGTCATACTCTCTATTAGTATTTTTTTTGCATATGCGACAATTTTCTCTATAGCTCATAAAACTATGATTTTTTACTTTATTTATTTTTTCGGAAATATTCTGTTCCTTTTATGCAAAACATTAATTAATTACATATTAAACATTTACTAATTATTCTATAATTTTTGTTTTCCCTAAATCAATTAAGAAAAAAAAAGTTTATTTATACAAATATCCCTAGACTTTTCCGATGTGTGTATTTTGTAGTAGTACCATCAGGACTTAAGTTTGTATTATAAATTAGAAATATGTAACTAGTGGTGTCCTCAAAAATAATATTTTTGCAAGTATTGAACATACGTATTAAACACATCTAGTGTTATAACGTTCTTATTTCAAATTTGCAACATCGACTGCAACTTTCATTCGTTTCACAATAGCCTTATTAAACATAAACGTTTTAAAGTAAAACTGATACATCCCTTAATCTTAATAATTTAGGTAAATACATTATAAATTTAAAATAAACATTTTAAGCCTGTCAAAAGTTATGGTATCTACAGTATGTTCGCGGATGGGGTTTATAATAAGTGTAATAGCTAAAATTTTTAACTTTTCGAGAAAATGTTATTCTTTATAAAAGTTTTTGCTTGCCTAAAAAAAATAGTAACAACGTTGAGAAAAATTATATTTTTTATATGGGGTGCTCGTAAATTACAAAAACTTAAAATTGAGTAAGAGTAAATTGGTTATATTTTTTATTTTGGAACAAAATGTGAAATAAAAAAGTTGTTTCAAATTATATGGTCTGTCCAAATTCAAAATTTCATTTGAATATTGCAATGTTTCGAAATAAGTGAACTTTTAGTAAAATACTTGTCGGTTTTTGTCAAATTTTTATTTACCTAATTGCATTCGAACAAGGCGAATAAATACCAGATAAACAATTCTGAATTTATAAAAGCAAATACATATTTGAGGGTTATGGCATTATTAAATATCACAATTCAAAAATTCCTCTTCCAAATTAAGTAATCTGTTTCAGACACCCCCAGAAAAATGAATCCGAAATTGTCAAATCTGGACTGCTTGGGGGCCACAATACTTGTGACCAATCCACCGTCGTCGTTCGAATTTGCTATTAAGCCAATTACGTATGACGCAGGTATAATGTGTCGGACATCCATCCTGTTGAAAATACATTCTATTACGATATTCCAATGGCAAGTCGTCTAACTGATCAGAAAAGAGTGTATTAAACATATGTAAATAAGAGTTACTACTGCACGTATTTTCAAGAAAGTATGGTCCTATTGTGCCATGATACGAAATAAGGCACCATACATTAACTTATTTTAAATATTGCCTTCCAGTAAAAATTCTAAATGGGGGTTGGTCTTACATATGCTTATTACTCCAATACCTAAATGTGAAGCTACAGTGCTGAAAATGTTGACTCGTCGGAGAACATGATTTATAAAAATTCGTGTTGCCATCATAAAATTTCATTTCCATCCCATAAACAGAAATCTAGTCATTTTCATCTCTAAGGTATGAATGAGGTTCTATGAAAATATTTTATTCTCTCAAAATTTTTTAACCACCTCCAAATGCCGGAGGATTTTCAGCAACAAATGCCAACACCAATATTGTGATGGCGTCATTTTGATCGTATATTTTTTCTTTTTCTTTACGTCAAGCACTGAACCAGTTTTTTCTTTAATTTTTACCAATTTATGAACTGACATCCTCGAAACATACACATTGGGAAATCTCTCACAGAATTGTTGAAGAACGTAACGGTATGAACTTCCACTGTCTCCATAGTACTCTATTAAAAATTTCTTTGCTCGACAGTTAACATTTTAAAAATAATTTTTTAATGCAGGTATGTTATGATATGTAGACGTAACTAGGTAACAACGCTTCTAACAATCAAATAAGGACATTACAGGAATTACACAGGATGTTATTCGGTGGAATCGGCTGAAATTTTGGTATTTTGTAGTTCAAGTCATGCTGATCAAAAGTTTTTATCACATCGAGCCAATCCTATGGACAGTTTTTGAGATACAGCTTGTCAAAGTTAGGCAATTTGCGTCATTTTAGACATTCAAGAACTTCTTACTCCTAAACTATTAACTTTGGCAAAAAATTGCAAGGATCGAAATATTTTTGTTCTAGTCCAATAAAGCTCAAGAATTTTTTCAGAATTTTTTTATCCATTTTTAGGTTAGGTAAAATATATATATATATGTCATATTTCGGAATGCTTCGGTGGAATTGGCTGAAATTTTGCTATTTTGTAGTTAAAGTCATGCTGATCAAAAATTCCTATTGCACTCAATTTATCCCATGAGTGGTTTTCGCTCCAGGAGTGCCTGAAGATGTTAACAACGAGGTAAAGGGTAATATATATATGTACAGATTGAACCAGTGAGTGTAAACGTATAGACGTATTTTCGTTGGATGGTGTTAAATTTTCAAGTATGAACAGTAAATTTAAGTGTTGCAAAACTAAACCGTTTGTACATTATGTTTGTACAAAATGCTCTGAAGTTATTCACAAATGCTGTATAAATAAATCCAACCTAGGTCGTATTCGTTTTCTTAAAGGCAATAAAATTATTTGTTGTGAAAATGAGGAAACATTACTTTATAAAACGAAAACGCCGGACGAGGAGAAAGCTGAAATTCTCGAGAAAACTGTATGTGAACTCACAGAAGAAACTGAAATGAAAGAAAATCACATTAGAAAACTGAAAAGGGACAGTGAAATATTTTTGAACGAAGTTTCTACCCGTGAAGAAGAATTAAATGATTTTATAAAAAAACAAGAAAACACAATAAATGAGCTCAATACATACATCGACAAGCTGAAAATATTTATCAGTGCTAATTCCGACAAAATTACAAAATCAGTAGGTTCTCAAACAGAAAACTATGACAGAAACGTATCTACTTCAACGGACATTCAACAAAAACCGGCTAGCATAAAACAAATTGGTAAAATAAAAAACAAAGATAAGAATGTACATAAAAACAGTAAGATGATTAACAATAAAAATTTGGTTATACAAAAAGATACAATAAATATTGAAGAAGTTATACCAGGTGAGCCAAACAAATTTAATAAACTATTAATATTAAGCGATGATTCTGGTCGCAACATAAATGCAAAGCTCTCAAAAAATGTGAATATGAACAATTTTCGTATCGAATCAGTTATTAAACCAGGGGCAACTTTTCAACAAGTTATCGAGAATATCGATCTCTTGACCAGAAATTATACGTTAAATGACCACGTCGTTATCATAGCTGGTTCTAACAACTTTAATAAACAGAACAAATATCCACTCTTTAGAGATATATGTACCAAATTGAAAACGTGTATAAATACGAATATCTCAATTGCTACTGTTCCGTTAAGAAGAAACAATTATATGAACAATTTTATTCATAAATTGAATAGCAAGTTGTCTGAATTCATAACAAAATTGAACAAATGCACACCGAGCAGTGTCACTTTATTAAATGTAAATAAAGACTCCCACAGAAGTTTTAACAAAAATGAGCTAAGCCATGAAATTATTAATACAATTACGAGTGCTAAGTTCCTCCAAAAAAATCTAGTGTTTATTCAGATTAATGGATCTGCTGATATTAATTCTACCTGCATTAACATCAATTCCACAAGGGAATCGAACGAAATATTTGAGTTGGAATCAAATTTAGATAATGATAATGAAGCACCTGTGTACAGTAACTTCCCAAGCATAGTTATTAATGCGAAGAATTCAACGTTGTGCGATGCTGATGATTCAATAAGTGTGATAAATAATATAGAATCTTATGACAATGATCAACTTGGTAATACATCACTAAATTCTAGTACAAACAATTTTTTATACCCAAGATTGTCTCAAATGTCACAAATAATGTAAAATCAAATGTTATTAATGTTGCTCATGTAAATGTGCAAAGTCTAGTTAATAAAATAAATAATGTTGAGATTTTTGCTGTTGAAAAGAATCTAGACATTCTATGTATATCTGAACACTGGATTACTAACTCAAATATTCATCATATTGTATTACCAAATTTCAAACTTGCTTCGCATTTTTCCCGAAGTAATCACATTCATGGTGGCTCTGTAATATATGCTAGATCTAGTTCTAAGTTAGTTTTTAATGAAATGTGTATATTCAAGGAATTATCAGAAGAATGTCACATTGAAATGTGTGGTATATTGGTTATTTTGGAGCAAAATATCAAAGCTGTAATATGCTGTGTATATAGACCCCCTAATGGAAATATCAATATTTTCTTTAATAACTTGACATCAGCTTTAAATTTTGTTACCAAAAAGAAATATGACTTCACTGTATTGTGTGGGGACCTAAATATTAATCTGTTTGACAAATGCTTATCAACTAAATTATTATGTGACATGTTTGAATCATTTCAACTAGAAATTACCACAAAGGAACCAACTCGTACATTTCATAATATAGATGGTCACATGAGTTCTACAGCCTTAGATTACTTGGTAACTAATATTCCGAGCTCAAACTATAAGGTACAAGTATACGACGCATTATTACCAGATCACGCTGCTCATTTGTTCTCATTTGGCATTAGAACTGTAGTAAACAGTAATAATTATGACAAAATTTCCAAGCTAAAAAGAATTGTTACAGAAGAAAACATTTATGAATTCAATGTGCGTCTGGCCAACCTCAACTGGGATTATATCTCAGCATTAGATCTAAACGAAGCTTTTAATACTTTCTTGAGAGATGTACAATGGTGTTTTGACGTAGCATGTCCCCTCAAATATAAAAAAAATAAAATCAATAACGACAGGGACAATGGTTGGATAAGTGATGAAATAATTCAAGAAGGGCTAGCCCTTAAAACCCTACATAATAACTTGAAAAGTGTCCACAATCAAAACAACTTTGTCATATATAGCGATGGGAAAAGACAGCACAGAATAAACATTAGAAACGCTAAAAAAAATTTTTATAACAACCAAATAAATAACGCTGAAAACAGGTCGAAAAAAACTTGGAATATTGTAAACCAAAGACTTGGAAAAAATAAAGTTTTAAGAAAACCCATCGAACTAATTATTGATAATGAAAGAATATCTGATAATAATAGAATTGCTAACAGTTTTGCTTCTCACTTTGTTACCGCAGCCCCAATGAATGCTAAAAGACATTTTGGATATAATTTATCATTGCCTCATACAGTATCTGAAAATAACGTAAATTCAATGTTTTTCTATGACATTACAAAATTAGAACTAGGTGAAGCCATAAATAATCTCAAAAACAAAAAGTCGTCAGGCTTGGATGGCTTAACTATACAAATAATCAAAAGTATATCATCAAATATAATTGATCCTTTGTTATACCTATTTAATAAATCAATCTCAAATGGCCACTTCCCTGATGCACTAAAAATCTCGTCTGTTATTCCGGTATTTAAAAAAGGGTCCGAACTTGATCTGGAAAATTATCGTCAAATATCATTACTGAGTGTAATATCCAAAATGTTTGAACATATTATCAGTAATAGAGTAACAATATTCTTAGAAAAATATAATGTATTAACAGATTCCCAACATGGCTTCAGAAAGGAGAGATCGGTAGAGAGTGCCTCTTCTAAATTGTTTGATTTTATTTATAAAGAATTAGATAATGGCAAGTATATTGTGACAGTTCTTTTTGACCTCTCAAAAGCTTTCGACTCTGTCAATAAAGATATCTTAGCTGATAAGCTGCAGGCTATTGGTATAAGAGGTAAATTACTGGAGTGTCTCGTTTCATTCATGCAAAACAGATCTCTTCGTGTAAAATGCAATGAAGTGCAATCGGATATTTTTGATATTCTTTTGGGAGTTCCTCAAGGATCTATTTTAGGCCCACTACTGTTTTTAATTTATATTAACGATCTTCCAGATTTTATCAAAAATGGCTTTACCATCATGTATGCAGATGACACAACCATTACGGTAACTGCTGATAGCCCTGAAGAACTATCTGAAAAAGTTCATAATGTATTAAATGAGATGAGTACTTGGTGCGATCGAAACAGACCAATGCTGAATGTGAATAAAACCATATTTTTAAATTTTAACCTAAGACGTACAGTTACTTTACCTGAAATAGTTTTAAGTGATTGCTCGAAATTTCTTGGCACCCTTGTAAACAGCAATTTATCTTGGGAACAGCATACTAATCATGTATGCAGAAAGCTAAATCAAGCTTACTTTGCATTACTTCAACTAAAAGATATGTTGAATGAAGTAGGACTTACTAGTGTGTACTATGCTTTAGCCTACTCACACATGTCACTTAATATTTGTATCTGGGGTCGATCATCCTATGCCAGGAGAGTATTTATTGTACAGAAACGAATATTGAGACTAATATTCAACTTAGACTGCAGAGAAAGCTGCAAAGCTAGTTTTATAAACAAACAAATCCTGACGATGCCTTGTATCTATATTTATAAACGTTTACTTAATACAAAAAAAAATACGGATACTCTTAAGAGTCTATCTGAACATCATTTGTATAATACTCGTAACAAGAATACTTTAACAATCCCCCTACATAGGACATCGACTTTCAAAGAATCCCTTCAATATAATTCTATTACATTATACAACAAACTGCCAAGTAATATCCAAAATATGGACATCGGCAAATTTAAAATTACTATTAAAAAAATTATTGTACAAAAAGGATATTACACTATTGAAGAGTTTTTAAACGATATTATGTAAACTACTATATAGTTCAGTCTGTTTTTTTATTACTATTATTAATGGATCATTCTTTTTAACTTTTGACAATTATATTTATTTTTCTTTTATATAATGTGTTCTCTTGTATACGTGTTGTTTTTTTATCTTGTTGTTGTTTGTTTATTCATTGTTAATATTGTACCATTTTTTTATTTATCTGTTCTTGACTTACCATATATACATAATCTGTATCATTACAAATGGTGAATAAAGATTATTATTATTATTATTATTATATTATTATGAATGGCTTCCAGCGTGTCTGTGTACGTGCCTGCGTGTGTGTGTGTGATTATTTTTATCAAAGAACCTGCTCTTACCGGCACTATGTTTCTTATGAGAGCGTTCTCATTGCCAACCAGGGTGATCCCATTTTTTGGTTTCACTTTCTATCTGTTTATTTTTACTTTTTGTTTTTTAATTTTTTTTAATTTTTAAATATTGAGAATATCCATAGGATTTTCAGGAACAAGTGCTCTGTTTCCAGCATCATGCATCGTTTGAAAGAGAATCATTGATGGATATTTTATGTGATTTTCATGCCGTGCATACCCCAAAAACCATAATACGCTTGTGTTTTCAGCGATTCCGCATCAAATTCATTAAAACGATTTTTCTCACAAACCGTCCTACGACTAAAATGAAAGAGGACATTTTTTGTGTATTTTTAATTAGTGAATGACATTCTTGTACCAAAGTGAAAAAAAAATAAAAACAAGAAATTAATGCAAAATATCGACAACCCCCCTCAATATCACCCACTTACGGTTAAAAATATTTTTAAAAAATAATGTAAAAATAAGCTTGTATTATTAAAAAGTCGCGTCTATGTAAATCAAAAGGTTTCTGAAATATAAAATAATAATCAATTTTTGGGTGCCATTTTCAAAGGGCCGTAGCTCAAGGTATTTGCGAACATATTTTTGCATGCAGAATCTGCACCAGAAGTTTATCATCGATATTTCCGGAGAACCCTGTATACACTGGCACATACATACACACAAACGCATGTACACGGTACACAAACACGCTGGAAGCCATTCATAAACATGTACATATAGATTACCCGTTACCTCGTCGTTAAGACCTTCAGGCACTCTTGGAGCAAAAACCACTCATAGGATAGATTCAGTGCAATGGGAATTTTTGATCAGCATGACTTTAACTACAAAATAGCAACATTTCAGCCAATCCCACAGAAGGATGCCGGAATATGACATATATATATATATATATATATATATATATATATATATATATATATATATATATATATATATATATATATACATATATATATATATATATATATTGCACTGAATCTATCCTATGAGTGGTTTTTGCTCCAAGAGTGCCTGAAGGTCTTAACGACGAGGTAACGGGTAATCTATATGTACATGTTTATGAATGGCTTCCAGCGTGTTTGTGTACCGTGTACATGCGTTTGTGTGTATGTATGTGCCAGTGTATACAGGGTTCTCCGGAAATATCGATGATAAACTTCTGGTGCAGATTCTGCATGCAAAAATATGTTCGCAAATACCTTGAGCTACGGCCCTTTGAAAATGGCACCCAAAAATTGATTATTATTTTATATTTCAGAAACCTTTTGATTTACATAGACGCGACTTTTTAATAATACAAGCTTATTTTTACATTATTTTTTAAAAATATTTTTAACCGTAAGTGGGTGATATTGAGGGGGGTTGTCGATATTTTGCATTAATTTCTTGTTTTTATTTTTTTTTCACTTTGGTACAAGAATGTCATTCACTAATTAAAAATACACAAAAAATGTCCTCTTTCATTTTAGTCGTAGGACGGTTTGTGAGAAAAATCGTTTTAATGAATTTGATGCGGAATCGCTGAAAACACAAGCGTATTATGGTTTTTGGGGTATGCACGGCATGAAAATCACATAAAATATCCATCAATGATTCTCTTTCAAACGATGCATGATGCTGGAAACAGAGCACTTGTTCCTGAAAATCCTATGGATATTCTCAATATTTAAAAATTAAAAAAAATTAAAAAACAAAAAGTAAAAATAAACAGATAGAAAGTGAAACCAAAAAATGGGATCACCCTGGTTGGCAATGAGAACGCTCTCATAAGAAACATAGTGCCGGTAAGAACAGGTTCTTTGATAAAAATAATCACACACACACACGCAAGCACGTACACAGACACGCTGGAAGCCATTCATAAACACGTACATATATATATTACCCTTTACCTCGTTGTTAACATCTTCAGGCACTCCTGGAGCGAAAACCACTCATGGGATAAATTGAGTGCAATAGGAATTTTTGATCAGCATGACTTTAACTACAAAATAGCAAAATTTCAGCCAATTCCACCGAAGCCTTCCGAAATATGACATATATATATATATTTTACCTAACCTAAAAATGGATAAAAAAATTCTGAAAAAATTCTTGAGCTTTATTGGACTTGAACAAAAATATTTCGACCCTCGAAACTTTTTGCTAAAGTTAATAGTTTAAGAGTAAAAAGTTCTTGAATGTCTAAAATGGCGCAAATTACCTAACTTTGACAAGCTGTATCTCAAAAACTGTCCATAGGATTGGCTCGATGTGATAAGAACTTTTGATCAGCATGACTTGAACTACAAAATACCAAAATTTCAGCCGATTCCACCGAATCAACATTTTCATGGGTTTTGTTCCGGGGTCCTTTCTGCAGCTTATAAAAAAAATTGTCAAAACCCGACAAATACTTTAATAAAAATTCACTTACTTCGAAACATTGTAATACTCCAATGAAATTTTGAATTTGGATAGACCGTATAATTTGAAACAACTTTTTTAGTTGACATTTTGTTCCAAAATAAAAAATATAACTAATTTATCCTTACGGAATTTTAAGTTTTTGTAATTTTTGAGCACCGCGTATAAAAAATATAATTTTTCTCAACGTCATTACTATTTTTTAGGCAAGCAAAAACTTTTATAAAGAATAACATTTTCTCGAAAAGTTAAACAAATTTAATCCATTACACCTATTGTAAACCCCATCCGCGGACATACTGTATAAGAATTTGTCTACATACACGCACATTCACACATAAACACAAGACATTTTTTATTCGATGTTTGAGTTCAGCAGCTTTTTTTTACGATTATTATAAAAAAATCCCGGTTACTTGTTTGATCAAATAATATTTGAGTTCAGCAACTCTTTTTTTAAAATGGTTAAAAAAAAATTTCTCGGTTATAATATACCTACTTACCTGTTTGATCAAATTCTAAATTAATTTAATTTTTATTTCATGAAATTATCTTATATTATATTAAAGTACCTATTATTATGAAATAATAATATAATGTCTTCTATAATTAAAAGCAATTATCACATTTATAATAAAAATAATCACTTAAAAACAGGTTATATTAATTTCACTCATATCTCGATAGCTACTATGATTAAACGATTTCCTTATTTGATAAAATTTCTTGTTTACGTTATTAACGTCGTTGTTTTTAAAATTAATATGATTTATATTTCCGTCTCAAGATTTTGTGAAATTACAATTAATAGAATTTTTAATTGCCAGATTTAAATTATAGGTTGGATGTACATGCATATAGTATTCATTAAAGAAATTAATTCTTTTCTACTTCCGTTTTAGGAACTAAAGACTGTAAAAAACAGGAGTTGACAATTACGATTTGTGTGACAAAGTATTTGTTAAATTTTTCAGTTGTGTTAAGTCGTAAGACATATATATATATATGACTACCTTACTTCCCCAATGAACCTACTAGGTAGGTAGGAGTAGGGTAAATTGGGACAATTTATTTGATTCTCCGTCGACCTCGTTCTTGTCCAGCCCTTCAGCTGCCGCAGAGCCTTGGCTAGAGGATGTCCGCTGGACACTGAAACGAGTGTCGAGAAAAAATGTATTTTTTTTAAATATGAAATAAATCTGATTTGATTTGTGTTCAGTTGTCATTTGTGTCAGTTTTCAAGTAATTGAAGTTTTCCAAAATGAGTTTTAAGAAAGAGAAATTTGTAGATATTATTTTTGTACTCGAATAGTCGGAAAGAAATTGTTTGCTTGCCAATAGAATTTACCATCAACGGTATCCTACAAGGAGGACCCTGAAGTTAAATGATCCAAAACCTGCTCGATAGATTCGTGGAATGTACAATATTCAAAGAGTCAACGCGTGAATGTAAAAATAAAGCAAGTGAGATTTGTGGTACTGGCAACGATTGAAGATGCTCGTATTAGTCAGACAAAAGTGAGCTTATTAGTAGTACTGGTCCAATCTTGAAGGAAAATACGTTTCATGTATATCACATTGAAATGCACCAGGAACCAAGTGATGACGAAAAGCGTCTACATTTTGCAATTGGGCCAGAGATAAAATGCAAGAAGATGCTAATTTCTTCAACAATGTTTTGTTCACTGATGAGGCAACTTTTCATAAAATTAGTTTTGTTAACAGGCATAAATTCCATTATTACACTTTGCAAAATTCTAACTTCCTCGAGCAAGTTATTAGCCATCACATGTGGTCCATATACATTTGGGGAGGATTTATTACAGAACCTGTAATAGGACCATATTTCCTTGAGGGTGCATTGACTGTAGCTATACCGGGTGCCACAGGTTAGTGGCCCCCCCGTATATTTCCTTTATTTTTTAACTTATCCATTTGAAATTTGGAGTGCTTAAACTACCTGTAAAAATGGATTTTTGGATATAATAAACGACATCAGATCATTTCCGGTTTTTCCGGAAATGACCGCAACTTTAGATTTTAAACGGAATATTTTTATATATTTGGATTCAAGATAACATTCTGAGTGTACCATGAGATTTTCGCGAATTTTTGAGTCTACGTTCAGTTTCTAAAGCATTTTAAGACATTCGTCTAGAGTGCTTTGGAATACCAAAATTTGTTCTCCGGCAGGTAAAGTCCAAGGAAAAAATATAATTTTTCGTTTATTTTCATTAATAAGTATTTACGAAGCCTCCAAAATTGAACAAATCACTTTTTTATCGAAAACTTTTTTTCAAATGGAAAGGCGGTGGCTCATACATAGTGTTCAATAAATTATAGATTTTCTTCCGAATTCATTGATATTCATTTCTATGCTATTTGTTTTTCTATTTTATTAAATTTATTTAAAAATAAAAAATTCACTTTCAAAATAATGTTTATTGATCTTTATAGTTTGCACTAGCACTTATACCTATTAAGAAACAAAAGAGAGAACCAAAAGGCTATTTATTATTCACAAAGAGTAGTTATTCACATTTCATTATTAGGCATATGATTTTTGCAAAGGCAACTACGTTAAAGTTAGTTAGTTTTGTTGTTACAAATCGTATGACAAACTATTAAGAATAGTTATAGTGTTACACATTAGCTTTATCACAAAATGACAATTAAAATAAGCTATTGATAAAAATAAAAGAAACAGTCGTCAATCACTTAAATTTTACAGATACAAACACGTTAAAATTAATTGAAACAAGATGAGGCTGTATTAGCAAACAATATTTTTTATATTATCATGAATTTCCTGAGTTGAAAAAAATCCACTTTCTACAAGAAAGTTTTTAATTGTAGATCTGAATCTGACCGGTGGCAGCGCCTTAACACTTTTAGGTAATAAACTGTATAGCTTTATGCCATAAAATCTGGTGCCAGTTTGTCCTCTGGTGAGTCGTGTAAATTCTGTGCAGGTATTTTCTGAATGCCTCCAGACGAGGATAGCATACGATATACGAGAATTAATTAAAGCGAAATAAGCAGTTTTTAAAATATCTGGTGAAACTGAGTTGGACAATTGTCTAAGACAGTAAATATTTTTGGTAATCTGATCTGCCAGATAGTTTATATGACTGTCCCACTTTAGAGAAGGATCAATAGAAACTCCCAGAAATTTATAGCTGGCAGGATTGTCTGGTATATTATTTGTAACACGTGTACTTGTGACCATTTTTACAGTTTTTGTCTCGTTTAGTGCAAGAGCATTAGGTGTGAACCATTCTTTAGCTTTTGACAGCGTGTCATCACTTTTTAAGAATAGAGATTCTAAACTCTCATCAGTCATTAGAAAAGTAGAATCATCGGCATAAAAAATACAAGTGACATTTTCCAGGGCATTTGGTAAATCGTTTATATAAATGAGGAACAACACCGGGCCCATGATTGAACCCTGTGGTACTCCTGAACTAATATCCAACTGATCCGATATTTTTCCATTTAGTCTTACTGACTACGATTTTCAAGGTAAGATTTAATAATATTTTTAATGAATTTATGATATCTCTGACTTCATTATATGTGATCTCACGAAATGTAAAAGGTTCTCTAGTTTGTTCTACGTAAGACAAAGGGTCGATGTCTAACTTAGGGAGTTTACTGACGACTTCTTCACCAACATTGACAAAAAAGTTGTTAAAATTATTTGGATCAATACAGGGAGTTTTCCCATGTTCATTTTTATTTCTAAGGGAGTTAATTACGTTCCGTGAAGTTTTTGCAGGGCTACTAGAATTTTTCACGTTGTTGTCATTCAACTTTATTTTTTCAAGTTTAAGTGCTTTTCTGTAATTACATCTATACTCATTTCTTATCTTATTATTATTTGGAGTGTTATGGATTTTACAAACATTATTTAGGAAGTGTAAATGTTCATTTGACGTAGATTTTCTGTATACCAAGAAACATTAGACGAATTATTTTTGGCATATATCTCTTTTTCTGGGAAAAAAATGTAGTAAGCCTGCAATAAAATATTTAAGAACACCTGAAACTTTTCGGTAGTATCAAGGTTAGGGTCATCAATAAACTCCCTTTGACAATTATATATTTTTACAAAATAATTTTGTTTACCATCAGCTGTGATGGGTCTAATTATTTTTTGATAATATTTATTTTTATGCTCATATATAGGTATCTCAAGAACCTGACTATTATGATCCGATAACAGTGGCTCGATGTTGTAAGCATTATAATCTTCTAATGAAAAGTTTATAAAGATGTTATCGATGCAGTTTGACAACCTGGTATTTTGATAAATCGTCTGTACATAACCAAATGTTTTGAGTAAATCAGTTAACATGATTGTAGCAGGATTATTAGATGTATTAAAATGGACATTGAAATCCCCACAAATTATTACCTTATGTTTTTTATCCGTTCTATTTAGTATGTTTTCTAGTATTACAACAAACTTATTGAGATTTCCATTATAACAATATTCATATTTTTAATTGTCACAGCAGCTACCTCACAGTGTTTTTCCTCAGAGAAATCATTTAAATGCGTTAAAATTTGACAATCTAAAGCGTTTTTAACAAATATTAAGGCACCGCCATGGCCAGATTCATCTCTACAAAAAATACTTTTTAAACAATAATTTTTTACTCTTATAAAATCAATTTCGTTTTTCATTAGCCAATGTTCGCTGACACACAGAATGTCTGTTGAGATTTCGTTAAGGAATACTTCCAACTCGTTTATTTTGTTTCTAATACTCTGGATGTTAATATGTACAAGTCTTAGTACGTTTCTTGCTACCTGTTTTTCTTGTACATCAATATTTATATATTCTGGATTATTTATGTTTTGTTCATGTGTATCTCTGTAGCTGGAAAATTTTGTTCCTGCTCCCTGCTCTCTCTTTTTCTTGGAGTAAATTTGTCCACTATTATGCCTTCGGACCAGAAACCCAACGATCTAGCCTGACGTTCCATTTGTAATGGAACTCCTAATTTGAAGGAAATTAATCTAGGATTTTGCCTTTTTGTTATTAGCTGGCACACGTATTTATCCACATATTTCAGGTCTAAACAGTTCATTATATCTTGAGCTGTTGTGTCAGGGCTGAAGCCAGATAGGTATATCCAGCCTAGTCTCGTAATAACCTTTAAATTTGCCATTGGATTGCCAGCAGTAGATGCACCCGTGGCAATTTTATTTTGCAGTTTATTTGATTTATACTTTTTTTTTCAATAGTTCTCCAGGATGCATTTTCGGCTGTGGTTACGTTGGAGCTGTCATTTTCATTTTGCTTATCAATCTTGTCATTTTGTATAGCTTCGGTGTTATTTTCTTTTACTAATGTTGCCAACTTAATGTTGTTCTGGTCAAGTGTCAATTTTGAGGAAAAGGAAGAAGATAAATTGTCAGTTTGGTTTCTCTGACTATGATTTATTGATAGCTTCTCTTTATTTTGGCCCACAGGTGTAGGAGAAACTGTTTCTTGTTGAATTTTTTTTTCGCATTTTTTGTTATCATTTATACTAACACATTCTACATTTTTTGCTTCCAAAACTGCAATTTTCTGTTTTAACAATATGCAATTTTCTTGAAGTAATGTATTTTTACCTTCTAATTCTTGAATTATTCTCTTGAGCAGGGCAATTTCCCGTATAAATGAGTTTTCTTCTTCACTATTTTCTTCATATTGTTGAATGGTAAGTTCTTCTTCATGCATACAATTTGCGTTTTTCGCTTCAGCTGCTTGTTTTAAACATCTTGGATGAAAATATTCACTGCATTTGACACATATTACTTTCTTTGCTACACTTTTCTTACAATGTTTACATAAGATTTCACTACTTTTATTTTCCAGATCTGAACACAGGTTTGACTTGTCCGCCATCTTGAATTACATACTAACCTGTGGCACCCGGTATATCATCTTATTTTAAAGAACTGCTTACCACAGTTATTAATAAATCTTCCTTAAAGGATCCAAAATAGGATTTAGGTTTAGCAGGATGTTGCGTCACAATATTATTTAAATGCAGTAAGGGACCACCTAAATAATATTTGCCCACATCAATAGATTGGAAGAAACGATCTCACTAAACGGCCTGTTAGATTCCCAGATCTTATAAAAATAGATTTTTTTTATTGGAAAACGTGGAGGAAATTTTTTATAGATATACACCAGCAACAATCCAAAATATGAAAGAAATGATAATAAATACTATTAGAGATATCACTTATTGCTCAATAAATCGAAAATAGTTGCAAATAGCCGTAAGGACATACAAAAAATGTTCGTTGTTCAATTGTACTTCATATCCTGGAAAAATATACAGGAACGGAAAAAATAAGTTCAATTAAATTAAAAATCTTTTTTTGTCATTTAATATTCTATAAGAGTATCTTTACTTTTATTGGATAAACTGACAGTCGCAGTCGATGAGATCTCAGATGGGCTACACTTTCTTATTTCTTATTCAAGTATCAGAAAATAAAATATTGCAACAGTATCAAATGACAACCATATTATTATTGGAGTCCTAGAAAATTTTAAGTCATAATTTTACCAGACTCAATCGTAGTAACACCTTCTAAGGCCGCAATAAACAAAAAATACTTCCATAAACTACACTAAAATGTCAAGGTGGAACCGACAGTGGCAAAGGAATGAATTACACCTTTATCATTTTTTTTTATATTCATATCTGGTAATATCTTGCTAAAATGATTTGCTTTGTGTAAACCGGCTACAGCCGGGACTATTCATCCGACAACCAAACTATAGAGATATAATCACTGGACATCAACACCAATAAAACTCAGCCGGGTGTCCCCTAATTATAAAGTTTATTATTAACAATCTTTTATTATTTATTTGTGGGAGCCAATTTCTGAGTGTACAATTAAATCGGTCATGATAATAATTATAACAAATTCCATAATGAAGCCACCCAGTAGCTTGGGTGACCGTAACGATATTTCAATAATTGAATTATTTATGTGTTGTCCTGGTGAAACAGGTAGCTAGCTGTACGGTCGCCGGTGATTTCTGTTATGATTGATATTTGATTAGCTCTGCTTATAATATAATCACTATAATCATAGGAAATATCTCCGCTTTGATGACAAGGTTTATGAAATTGAATAAATATTCCTCAGGAGAGACGGGACCGCCGAGGTCGCAGCAAAACCAAATTAAATCATTATATTTAACAATTTATTGAGTTAATTAAAGAGAATATTTTTAATTAACAATTTATTGTGCCGATAAAAGCGGGGACTTATTAAAAGTCTTATTTTAATTAGGCGATATTGACATAAAATACCAAAGGTTTCTTAAAATTATACGAAGATGATAAAGACGTACTTTCTACTCATTATCGAAAACTGCTACTTCGAAAATTTTAATTCTGTAGATTCTACATGTATTAAGATGTTTATTACGAATTTCCATCACACCAACAGCTCATGTCTCTAATAAATACTTCCACCAAAGCGACTCTCCAGTATCGCATTTTACTGAAGCCTCTCATTTTTTGGCTCATATCTTCAAGGAGCTGGTCGAAACGAGCTTTGGTGAGAATAGCCAGCGAGGTAGCGATAGTTTTCGTGAAATCATTTCTATAAAGCTAGATTTTTTCCCATGATAGCTTAGACAGTATCAATAATGAAGGTGCAATAGGGTTTTCCCACTAATTTTATTTTTACATTTTGTGTCGTGAAAATGATATAATAAAACATTCTATTAATTTACAACAATTTACTTCTTTAATAAGAATTACTTCTAAGAAAATATCGTTAAAACAACTTGCTGATAATTTCAGGGCTTTTTAAAACGGGCATTTTTACGCGCCAGAATGACGTATCTGCCCGGAAAACCAATGAGATTATGGATATAATTAATTGGTAATAGATTCTAACTGTGTGTTAAAGGAAGCTTTCCTCTAAAACTCCTCAGAATTTCCTCTTTTATTGTTTGTACTGTGATTGGTCTAAAGCAGTGGACTTATAAATATTGGCCAATCAGAATCCAGATAAATATCACACAAGTTAGTCGTAAAAGCGTCGGACATTGATATTTTGTAGTTTAGGCTTAACCTTCACCCGCGTCTGCATTGACAGTTCACATCAGATGATTAACCTAAAACTTTAGTTATATTTTGATATTTGGATTGTTTGGAGTGAAAATATTTTATCAGTTTCTGGTTTATGTTTTATTAATTCTACGATCAAAAGGAGTAAAGTGGAAGAGGGATATGTTAAAGGTGCTGCTGATAATTTACCTAAAGTAGACTTTGAAATGATGAATTTTTATAACAAATCTTTTCCCAGATGAAATATTTGTTTAGATTTTACAGCAGAAAACGACTTTTTTCGTCTTTCAATATTGAGTGGTACTGTCAAAAATAATATTGAGGGAGCATTTTCACTAGTATTATTACACAAAGGTAGAAAACAAGCTTTTTTAGGCATTTTGATAATCCATTTAGAGGTGGGTAGTACTCGTATGATTCGTATCATTGGTACGAATCCTTGCAGTGGTACGAATGGTACGAATCCCACAAAAATAAAAGATTCGTACATTTCGTATCGCCGATACGATTGATACATTTCGTATCACCGATACGATTGGTACGAATATGGAATTTCGGTACCGGTATTGCGATGCGATACTGGACCAGCTGTATAAGGTTAAACTTCAAACGGTCGATGGGGACCGCGCGTTTAAACTGGAGATTTCAGAATTTAAAATACTCATAATCTCATAATTGAAAAAATTCCCTGTTTTATATGTAATATAATGCAAGATAGTATTCATTTTATATAACGTACTGATTACAAAATCATCATTTTTTTACTTTTTTGTTATTGTTTTTCGTTTAGTTGACTTGCTACAAATGTACAAATATGTATATAATATGGTTAAATAAACGCTATCTATCTATCTTTTTACTGATGTCTAATGACGACGACGAAATTATTAATAATGTAATAGAAGTCCTAAAAGTTTAAACTGTACGGTTAATATAACATTATAATACTCTGGCCCTAACACCACATATAATATTCTATAATCTATGCTGAACACTGGAGTAGAAGTGTGGGTACGAATAGTACGAATGATACGAATCAGTACATGATACTGTTTCGTATCATGGAATTAGTGGTACGGAACATACGAATAGTACGAATGGTACGAATCAGTACATGATATTGTTTAGTATCATGGAATCAGTGATACGAAGTGGTACGAATCGTACGAATCTCTCGATACGAATCTTTTCTTGATACGGATTCATTTGGTACGAATCCTTAAAAAGAGTCGAATCGCCCAACTCTAAATCCATTACAACTCATAATAATTAAAAAGTGCTGTCAATAAATAGAGGTTATGTTTTATATTTTTCACGGCTATCTTATGCCGACTTTTTATTAGATTTCAGGGCGTTGACGTCACAACGCGCTAATTTATGGCTGTTTAAAATGAACCCCATATTTTTCAAACTTCAAGTTTTTTTTTCGTTACTATTAGTAAAATTAAAAAGATAATAAATGTGCCATAAATCATTTTTTTACGTGAATTAAGTATTTCAGCAATAATTTTTTTTTCTGGGAAAACCCTATTCTGCCAATCCATAAGTTCGGCAAAAATGAATAAAAAATTAAACAACATGCTGCAAACAGAGATAAGTATCGATTTTCTGAAATGTCACAAAATGCCATTTTAGAATTTCGCTGTGCAATTTACGATCAAGTTTATCTGGAAGACTTCCTCTTTACATCGCGACACCGTAAGGCCGCCCCAATGGTGTTTGACGAAAAATATGAACGTGTCAAGATTGCATGTTTTTGCAATTTTTTCGGCTCCGAAATGCAAGCTGTTTTTTGCTATTTTTCGCAAATATCTCCGAAACGGTGGGAGTTAGCTCGGAATAAAAAATAAGGTCAAACGAGTAATTTCCACTACGAATCTTTTGCTTTCATCAGAATTTTGATTTTTTTTTTCGTTTCGGAGATAACTACTGAATGTCGGCCATGTACGGCAAAAAATCGCAAATTTTGAGCTTCTACAGTTGACAACTTTTTAATCTTGGCTCCTACGCCAAAAGACTACTCTAGGTAATTTATATAGGATTAAATTTGCTAAAACCCTCTTTTGTATTTTCTGAATTCCGACAAAAACGAAAGAATTAGAAGGTGCGGGATTTGGAACTTTTTAGATAGCTTATATAAAGAGAATCGATTGAGCTTTCAGACAGTTTTCTATCTTTTCTCTAACGTAAAAAACAAAAGACTTATAACCGAATATACATATATTTGATCTCAACCTCTCGTACAATTTACTAACGTGTATACACCTTAATGAAGTGCCAACGTCAACTTCCATCCACACCTTCACTTCAGGATGCATAAATTTCGTATTGTTTAAGATTATTATCAATATATCGTGTCTGAGCATGGCACGAGAACGTTAAATGGTGAAGCTCTTCGAAATTGCAGACATGAAGTCGGAAGGGCATTTCAATTTCTCGACCTCGATGGGTCCCTCTCAAATCGTGCTCGTGATCTTTGATCGAAGAAGAGGAATAAGTATCAAAAACGAGTATTACAAACTGTGCACCATTTCTCAAAAACATATATGCAACAATATTTTTGATATGTCTGCATTAGTCATTGGTGCTGCTACACAATCGTCTGCAGATCGACCACTAGCAATATTAAAAAGTAAATAAAAGTGATTATGAACACATCTATAAAAAAACTGTCTGTTCTTTAATATTAGTGAAGAAAATAATTGTCATGATTTGACTATGTATTGCCATTTTGGCAACGTCTATCAAAGATTTAGCCACCTTTCAGCAGAGGTAGAATGTGATTTTTAATCGAAATAGTGCATAACTGCTTGTGAACTGTTTGTGAACTGCAAGAGCCCGGAGCGCAGAGGCCGCGGTCAGACGTTTGATTCCATTACATCTACCGAGTCTTCAGCAACATGAGATGATCGGGAGACTATTTTTTAGATGTCTCATTAAATAAACTATTTCAGAAAAAAATTCAGCTTGAAATAGATATAAGTAAAAAATGTTTACTTCTGACGCGGTAGAATATTATTTTCCGGTGTGTTTTTATGTCCTTTGTGACTATGTAAAATTTCAATTTTGTAGATATAATACATTTATGTAACTTTTTGTAACATGTTTAATTTTTTACTCATTTTTGCAACATTAAAAGTTTTCTTAGACTTGCACTTTCATCATTGATACTTTTTATGTTAGAGAAAAAATTAAAAAAGTGTCGGAAAGCTCAATCAATTCTGTTTTACATAAGTTATCTACAAATTTTTCGAAAAAAACGATAATTATGGAGATATTCGAGGAAATGTAGGAAATTACACGTTTTTCTATAGGGTGTATTTAATCTTAAAAAAATAATTACCTAGAGTAGCTTTTGGCGTAGGACCCAAGATTAAAAAGTTTCCAACTGTGGAAGTTCGAAATTTGCGATTTTTTGCCGTACATGGCCGACATTTCAGTAGTTATCTCCGAAACGAAAAAAAATCAGAATTCTGATGAAAACAAAAGATTCGTAGTGGAAAATACTCTTTACTTTATTTTTTATTTCGAGCTAACTCCCACCGTTTCGGAGATATCTGCGAAAAATAGCAAAAAACACTTGCATTTCGGAGCCGTACGATGTCGCGACGTAAAGAGGAAGTCTTCCAGATAAACCTGATAGTAAATTGCACGGCGAAATTCGAAAATTCGGCTCGGCACGAACGAATCAAAAGTAGCATTTTGTAACATTTCCGAAAATCGATATCTCTTTTTGCAACATATTGTTTGAGTTTTTATTCATTTTTGCAGAACTTATACATTGGCAGAATTGCACCTCCATCATTGATACTGTCTAAGCTATCATGGGAAAAATATCTAGTTTTATAGATATTAACGCGAAAAATCTGTCGCTACCTCCCTGGCTAGAATGTGCGTCTGCCAGGCAACGGAGATAGCAGGTATGATGATGTCAGACGTGTTAAGCAGCAAAGAGAGGCCAGCAAGAATAATGTATTGGTCACAAAAGTTTGTGAAAAATTTAAGTCAGTGGCAAAATTACACAGAAATATACACGGACGCATCTAAATCTGTGCACGGAACATAATATCTCCGTCAAAGGATCCCGGAACAAAACCCATGAAAATGTTGATTCGGTGGAATCGGCTGAAATGTTGGTATTTTGTAGTTCAAGTCATGCTGATCAAAAGTTCTTATCACATCGAGCCAATCCTATGGACAGTTTTTGAGATACAGCTTGTCAAAGTTAGGTAATTTGCGTCATTTTTGACATTCAAGAACTTCTTACTCTTAAACTATTAACCTTAGCAAAAAATTGCAAGGGTCGAAATATTTTTGTTCAAGTTCAGTAAAGTTCTAGATTTTTTTTCAGATTTTTTTATCAATTTTTAGGTTAGGTAAAATATATATATGTCATATTTTGGCATGCTTCGGTGGGATTGGCTGAAACTTTGCTATTTTGTAATTAGTCATGCTGAGTGCACTGAGTCGATCCTATGAGTGGTTTTCGCTTCAGGAGTGCTTGAAGGTCCTAACAACGAGATAACGGGTAATCTATATGTACGTGTTTATGAATGGCTTCCAATAGGTTTGTGTACGTGCACAAAAAATGTAATGTAATGTTAAAATAAGCTTGTATTATTGTCAATATGTTTATAAAGTCAAGGTAAATCAAAAGTTTTCTGAAATATAAAAGAATAATCAGTTTTTGGGTGCCATTTTCGAGATCCGTAGCTCAAGGTATTTGCGGACATATTTTTGCATGTAGAATCTACACCAGAAGTTTTTCATCGATATTTCCAGAAAACCCTGTATATACTGACACATACATACACACCAACGCATGCACGCAGTACACAAACATGCTGGAAGCCATTCATAAATAAATACGTACATATAGATTACCCGTTACCTCGTTGTTAGGACCTTTAAGCACTCTTAGAGCGAAAACCATTCATAGGATCGAGTCAGTGCAATAGGAATTTTTGATCAGCATGACTTTAAGTACAAAATATCAAAGTTTCAGCCAATCCCACCGAAGTATGCCAAAATATGACATATATATATTTTACCTAACCCAAAAATTGATAAAAAAATTCTGAAAAAAATTCTTGAGCTTTATTGGACTTTAACAAAAATATTTCGACCCTGGCAATTTTTTGCTAAAGTTAATAGTTTAAGAGTAAAAAGTTCCTGAATATCTAAAATGACTCAAATTACCTAACTTTGACAAACTGTATCTCAAAAACTGTCCATAGGATTGGCTCGATGTAATAATAACTTTTGATCAGCATGACTTAAACTACAAAATACCAAAATTTCAGCAGATTCCACCGAATCAACATTTTCATGGGTTTTGTTCCGGGGTCCTTTTATGAACTAAGTCATGAAACATCCATCTTCCCAGCAGAGGTAACTGCTATTTACAAAGCAATTGAACATATAGTTGACTCAAACAATAATGGCCATTATATCATAATTTCAGACTCCTTGTCGGTTTTAACATCTCTGAAGCATAGTTATCCTCCAAACATCCCCTTTATCACTAATATTTAAAAAGTTATACGGCAGCTACATTTAAATGGGGGAGTCATATTGCCTTTATCTGGGTTAAAGTGCACGTTGGCATTTATTTCAACGAAAAAGTTGACACGATCGCTAAACAAAGCATTTCATCCGGTTTGGAAACTAGAAAACAATTACGCTGTGAACGTTTGTAAACATTTATTAAAAAGAAGTGGTCAAATATGTGGAATGAATTTGTTTTTATCAATCCCACAAGGTACACTAAATAAATCCTGAAATACCATCCAAGTTCTGGCATGATGAGTTAACTTGCCTAGAAAATATGTAACGATGCGATGATCATTCGAATGAAATTTGGGCACGGTTGTTACCCTGCACATCTTTATAGAATGGGACTCTCCTACAAATGTATGCGGCATATGTAACATTGAACTTGGACCATATATTTTTAAACTGCAATAAACATACTGATGCGACTAACGAATTGTATAATAATCTATTAAAATTAAACATCTTAAATTTGTTATGTCTCAATAAAATCGATATTCTACATTGCCTTATATTATTACTACATAAAACCGGCGTGAAAATTTAGGTTAGAGTTGCTATTCCTTTGTTTAAACTTTTGTTACTAATCCGTGGCCTTACCTGTGTTGTGAACATATAAAAATGCCTTAATAGGCCCCTAGGCGAGAAGTGTGTGCCCCTGTTACTTTCCCAATTGCGTTCTTTTAACACTATTCACGTAAGAATTAGGTTTAGCTATTTACTGCTGCATGGACTATGTCCTAATGCCAAAAAAAACTTCTCATTCCTGAAAAATAGTACCACTTTATGCATAAAGTACTATTCTTCATATTTCTTACTTTGTTTCACCTTTTTTCTTTGCTATTACCATAAACACTTGCGATTAGCATAAACATATGCTTTACGTGCAAAAAATAATTAAAAGCTAGTTCTTTTTAACAGTCGTGGAAAAATATAATTATGAAGATATTAGTGATGAATAGACCAACGAATTTATTCCTGCTGAAATTCCACTCATAAAATAGTTGCCAAGTTTATTACCAGGAAAATTAAACATGAAATTTGAACAAACTTACAATCAATTTTGTGACGATACGGAAGGAAAAACCTTTTGAAAACGATAATTCTTGCATATTTTGAAGATTAAGCATGTACTCCTTCGGCATATTATTCTATGTTAAGATTTACGCTAATGCTAAATGCCGACATCGATATTAACAAGTATCACAAATCAATAACTTTCTTGAAGAACCAGGCATGAGAATTATAAAACCAAAAAGTCTAAAGTACCAGCTAGAACTGAAATCAATAAGTTTCTCCGTGTTGCTGACGACGAAAATTCTTGAAGATTTCCGCATCTATTTATATATTTTTCTTGAAAAATAATAGTTATGATTTGTTTTAGATTGCTGTTATATTTTTGGAGTAGCAAGAGCTTACCAAAAAATTGAACTCACAAATATGTTGACTAATACCATTGACGATGAAAATGAGTTTTTGATAGTGAGAATTCCTGATACTAAATCTGAGGTAGAAAGAACATTTACCATAACAAGTGGTGTTTATAAGGGTGTAAATTATCTAGATACAACCGTAAATATATAAGTCTGCGTCATTTGAATCTAAAGCGTGTTCGTTTTTTTTGTTTTAAAAAAATGAAAACGTACTGCAGTTGCTTTTGTCAAAAAAACCCAAAATAGTGGCTTAATATTTGGACCCTACTAACTCCATCCAATAAACGGGCCATTGTTTTAGGCGTTCTTCTGCATCACTACTAGCAGAAGAGTGCTGGAGTTGATATAACAAATGTTAAGTACCACGGGTGTTGGAAATCTACCACCGTGACAGAGGAGAAATCTACCACCGAGAATCAGTCGATACATTTGGCGTGTAAGATTCTAATTGGCCAAGGATGTATTCCCATAAACAATGACAAAAATGTGGCGACAAAGATCCCAATTAGCGAAGAAGAACATACATCCATAGATATACCTATTATGCTGTGTCTGCAAGTACTTTCAATTCTGCTATCAGTACCGACAAGGTAGCCCAATCGGCTAGGACGTATTTTGTGGCGAATATGCTAGTCGCACTGTCTACCGTGTACTCGATTCAAGCCCCAGCCTCGGCGCTAACAATGTCGGTGGGTATGCAGCATGCCCGCGTTTTTCTAAATGTGTACCCCCCTACCGGACAGCCTAGTTTTTGAATTTGGAGGTTTTCTACTACATGTGCTGTGTTTAGTTTAGCTAATTTAATAAAGGTGTTATTAATATCCATGATAAGTAGATATTTCAAATGAGGTTCCTTATTATTTCGTATTTCCCGCACTTATTTGGGAAATGATGATTTCTCGCACACTCGTAGGAACGACTAATTAATTTATCTTCCTTTATTGCAATAACTTAATATTTTTTATGTGAAACTACACTACACATGTTCATATCAACTCGTTTTCCTGTAAAATATTTATTTTTCCTCCTGAACCACCCTGTACGTATTACTATGATATACAGTAAAATAAGTAAATATATATTTTAAAAAAAGTCAGTTTATTTAAGGCAATCCTTGAAAGCTATGAATACTTTAAATGTTCTCGTGTTAAACTACTAAAAATAAAAATGCATAAATATTATTTGCATAGATTAGATACAAACAGCGTTATGGTTCTAAATAATTCTATTGAACCATTTTTCAACATCTTTACTTTCCTTATTGCTACCTACATCTTGATGTATGTTATCATTTTTATCATGAACCCATGAGGTCACATGTGACGTTAAATTTTATTTTTCGTTTGTTGAATTTTCAAATATTGTGAAATAGAGTAGTGTTAATTTCGTTATATATTTAATTTGGAATTTAAAATTTAAGCGCAACATATTAAACACATACAGTGACATCATAAGGGTAGAAAGCTGTGAACTTATACTCAGAATAAAAGGAGAAGTACAAGTTAAAAGAAATGTTATTGTTCAACACATATTCTACCGAAATTTAGACTTTTCGAATTTTCAGTATTATTTCCATGTCTATGAAATTATATAAAAGAAATGAGTAAAGAAAACTAAAAAAGAAATGAAACAAGGTAGATTACGGATATAGATAATAAGAAAAATAAATGTTCAAATTAGGTACCTATCTTTGGCCAATACGTAAGTCAATCAAGGCATCACGAGTTCTTGAAGATTTCTAAATGAACAAATCAAAATCGACTAATTTAACCGTTGGTTCTTTATGTAAAAATTTAAATTTTCTGATGATCTTTGTGTTATTTTTATATTTCAAATACTTCAAGAAACGTCAAATGGTCTTAAGCTTGGCGATGAAAGTGGCCATTCGATAGGTACTTTTTCAGGTTAAGTGAAACTATTCTTCCTTTATTTTTTATAGGATTTTGCAAACAGTAGAAAAAGTAATCTGTGAAAAATCAAAAAAGAAAAATCTATCTATAAAACCATTAATTTCCAATCTTTGCATTCTCGCAACCCGCATCTAGTTGTGATAGAGACCAAAGCTCTAAAATTAGTCTCTTTACAAAAACCTATTTCAAACTGTGCCTCTGTCATTTTATCTCTTAGAAATCTTGTCCCAGAACCGTTTTTCATCCTTATCTGTGAACAGTTTGCCTGTAAAGGATAGGAAACTAATTGCAAAACTTCATTTTCATGAACATTTTTTAAATTCATTTTTTAATTTATAATTGACGATTGGTTGTTGTGTTGTTTGTATGCGTATTCTGGTTGAGTGTTGGAATAGCTATCTATGGCTAAACTTCACCAGGACATTAATATAAATATGATGTTAAAAAAATGTCTTGAGAATGACTTCATGGCCTTCGGAAAATACCATTTCGTCTATTAATATACTGGTATCAATATTTTCAGTAGCCGACGTACTGGAAGTGGATATTGGACAGAGTTGACATAATGAAACCTCGGCAACTTATCTTGGGAATGGAACGAGTATAACATACTGATGCGAAGAAATCAACTCTGTTAAAAAGATAAGAGTTATTATCTATAAGACGCCTTAAAGACCTGAGATCACATGCTGATCTCAATAATAGCAAATAAAAGTCATTTTTTTATAAAATCTATCGGTAATGTCTACATTTTCGGCGCGATTTCAGATCTAAAAATGCACAATTCCAGTATTTTAGTCTGTTGCTAAGAAACTATCAGAAAACAGACCGCAAAAGATCCGTTGCCGTAACGATCAACATTCCCGTACGGTTTTTTATGTATATTTTAGACAGTAAATAAATACACGCAGACAAACCAACTCACATTAAAATTGCATTTATTAGTAAGCAGTTAGATTGTAATGAAGAATGATATGCATTAATACAAATTCCTTAATTTATAATAATATTGATTTTGTGATTTCAGAAAAAATAGTATGTGTACTTTGGTGTGAAAGCACATTCCCGGACTTCCAAGCTTGTTGGCCGAGGCGTTGCGCGTCGTCCGGGAATGTATTGCTTTCACACCTAAATACACAATATACTATTCCGAGCAGTAAAGGTGGGTTAAAAACACGTTCCAAAAAAATGGAGGAAGCTGCAGATACTGTTGGGCTGCATGTCAACGCCACCAAAACAAAATTCACGAAAGTTAGATACAGTGCTGATAGAAACCGAAACATTGTTACTGGTAACTACTCCTTCGAGAAAGTAAAACAGTTTGAATACCTTAGCTCAAATAGAAAACAATACTAGCAAGGAAATAAAAAAGAATTCTGAAAGCGAACAGTAGCTGTTCAGCAGGCTGTTCAAACTTATGAAGTCCGGACTACTTACACGTAAATTCAAGATAAAACTGTGTGGAACCATAATTAGATAGGTACTTATATATGGATGGACTCTTAACCTGGAAGATCAGAACACACTACGAGTATCCCAGAAAGAAACACTCCGAAAAATTTACGGATCTATGAACGTTGCATATTGAGAGAAGGACAACAATGACCTGTATCGATTATACAGAGATCAGGACATTATTTCATTCATTAGGACTTGTAAGATTAGATGGACAGGTCGTGGTCGTCTTGCGCGTCTGGGGGTTCAAACCCCGTAAGGAAAAAATTGAAGAGAAAAGAAAGGTTAACGTTAAGCTGGGGGGCGGCGCTTCGAAGGACGCAGGAAGACTCGGTATAAGAAACTAGAATAATGCAAACAAGGAGAGAGATAGATGGAGAAAGAACCTCGAGGAGGACTTGTTGTGGTGCCAGTAAAGAAGAAGAAATGTGATTACAATGTAAATTCAAAACATGGTCAATTAAGAACTTCGGTACACTGAGCACTGACAGTGATTAGACCATTGAGGTTTGACTTTAAGAAATACGTCTCTCAAAACAACACTGTACTATCGAATTCCCCAATATCCTACCTTTTGTTTGGTTACATCCATCGGAGAGAGGAGAATATAGAGCGGTTAATGGTTGAGGAAAATCCAGATGGTAAGGTGAGAAGAGGAAGCCTTTGAAAATGTTCTGTTGTCACCAAGGAACTGGTAAGAACGGAATTTGATGCTGTCGTGCGTTTAAAAGGTAACCGCCATACAGCAAAGGGAGACCAACTGGAATAGTGTATAGATCACAAAACGTCTGTTAAGGTGTTATGGATAAGAAGAGGAATTGCACAATGATTTTTAACCCATGCGAGGTTTCGTATATATGTAGGTAGGCTCTGCCTAATAATTAATAATCGTAAATTCAAAAATTACATAGATATTCAGAAATATCTAAAAGAATTATAAAATCCATGGTGAATAAAAAGCGTGACCGTGATTGCAACGAGTGTAATGGTACGAACTGTGCTCGAAAATTTAAATATTGATTACGTTTTATGTTGAAAAATATGAAATTAATGTAAATCAAAATCATAAGCGCAACGTGTTCAACTCAAATTATTCTGGTAGTTAGCTCACATTTGCATCCCCTATCACGCATTCTTTTCCCTTATATATAGATTTGCATTAATTTAGTCAACCTATTTAAATTTTTACAACGGTAACTTTATATGCCTTAAAATTACAACCATATGATTGGCAATAAAAACATTAATTAAGAAAGCTGACACGTAATGTCGAAACTATTCCCCCACTAGTATTTTTTGAGTGCATTAAATAACATATTCAATAACCCTTTGTAAAGTAACTAATCCGAAGCTATTATAAAGTATACAGACAGTAAGTTTTCTTTTTTGACAAAATTCAGAATCTTCATAATTTTGGATATTTATTAACGCTTGAAGTCATTTTTCATAACAAGAAAAATTTGTTAGAAAAATAAATAGAAACACCATATAGAGCAAAATTAGCTTATGTTGTTTTCATTATTAAATATAAAAAATCGCTGCCTAAGGAACCATTATCATAGCATAGATAGAGAGAATGCTGTGTCATTATTTCTACACCCAAATTTCCTATCCAAAACTCTTCCTAGCCAAATACCCCACTACCACCCCCTACCCCATTATTACAGGTAGTGGGATGGCTGATGCCAAAGAAAATGTTGAGGCTTTTGGTTCTTGTACACACACTAAATCACAATGTTATTTTTTTGCCTCCTTTAATAACAGGGTGGAGGTGGAATTGGAGGTGACAGTATTGGTAGCTGATGCCAAAAAAAAAAATGAGATCTTGGCTTCTCATGCATGCACTTAATCCCAATTTTATGGACTTCTACTTGCTTGCTTTACTTATTTACCCCATCAACGGATATAGATCAAAATATAATCTCATTATAATACATATTAGTACAGTACCTAGAGGTAAAAAATATGCAAAACTTCGGAATAATGTCACATTGAATGATAATTTTTTTTTATGGATGATTATTGTAGTAAAGGGTTATCATTATCAGTTTGTGTATAGTCCCTGCGCTTGCTCTTACCCCCGATTTGGTTTAGTATATGGAAAAGTATTGATTATTAATTTTTGAAATGCAGTATATTTATGTTTTTGGGGTCGCTGATTACGAATCTGAAGTCAAAATAAAAAAATTCAAAATGGCGGCTTCAATATGGCGAACAGAAATGAGGCAAAATGTAAAAAATTGCTTGATTTCGCATTATAATTTATGCTTATATGTTTTTGGGTTCGCTAATTACGAATATGAAGTCAAATTAAAAAATTGAAAATGGTGGCTTCAATACGGCGGAGGGAAACGGGGCAAATATAATAAATTGCTTGATTTCGCGTTTTAATTTATGTATATAAGTTTTTGTGGTCGCTAATTATAAATCTGAAGTCAAAATTAAAAAATTGAAAATTGCGGGGGGAAACGGGCTCCGATATGGCTGGGGGAAATGGGGCAAATGTAACAAATTGCTTAATTTCGCGTTTTATTTACGTATATAGGTTTTGGAGGTCGCTAATTTTAATATGAAGTCAAAATTAGAAAATTGAAAATAGCGGATCCGATATGGAGGAGGGAAACGGGGCAAATGTAACAAATTACTTGATTTCGGGTTTTAATCTATGCATATATGTTTCTGGTGTCGTTGATTACAAATCTGAAGTCAAATTTAAAACATCTATATTATAGGATGTAAATGGGGTAAGGTGTTAATAATAATTTCTCGTTTTAATTCTGGTAAGTAAAAAGGAATAAAGTAGATAATTCACTATAACATTTTGTAATTTATTTTTTAAAATATGTTCTGATCATCACAACTACAATACGAATTTATTGTCTATATAATATTAGTAATGCTTTATCAAACGATATTAGATATATGAGTAATTATAAAAAAAAATAATTTAATTTAGTGAATATTTAATCCTTCCGGCAATAAAACTAACAATTTAGTTCTTGGAAAAAAGAATTAAATTAGTACTTTTACTCCCGGAAATGTAAAAAGTACAATAGATCATAGAGCTATCGAGAGTAAAATTACTAATTTATTTAATTGTTCAAATCAGCGTAATAATTTAAATTAACATATTAGTTTTATTATATTATTTTACACATATTAATAAATAACACACAAAACTATTGTTAGAGAACTAACAGTTCCTCATTTATAGATTTATGAGGTAATACAAATCTGAAATATATTTACGAGGCATTAGTAATATCAAACGTTATCCGCAGTTTATAAGCTTTATTTTTAGTTTCTATCATTTTTTCGCTAAAACTAATATTTATTTACAAAAAATAAAAATTTTAAGTTTTTTCGAAATTACCTTTACTTTTTAAAATGCATTTTTTTTTCTAAAGCAGGTGCTTTAAAGGAGCAAAAAAAATGAGCATCTAGGTAATGCTACATTTTAATGAAAAACTGTATTTGAGATAATTTTTTTAAATTACTGGCTAATTAGAGTAACAAAATGGAGACACTTTTATATAAAAATATATAAATACGCATATTTTTCCGTCATAACTTCTTTATTTCTTATGCTACAGAAACGTGTAAAAAATAATTTGAAAGCGCAATTAATTGTCTTTAATTTAATTTCTTAGAGCATGCTTGACGTAGGTCTCACAATTTCTGAGCTATTTTACATTTAAACTACATTTTTCGTCATATAAACGTTCGTACGCCATTTGTAAACTTTCATATCTCCGAAACTATTAAATCTATGTAGATAAATAAACAAAAAACGAAATTCATTATCAGTTTATGTGCTTTATTTTTGGTCTCTACCCATTTTTCACTAAAACTAATATTTATTGAGATATTTGGAAAAGAAAAAAATTACGTTTTGTCGATAATACCTTTAGAGTTTAAACTTTAATTTTTTCTAAAGCAAGTGCTGTATACAAACGAAAAAAATTGAGCATCTATGTCGTGCTACATATTAATGAGAAACAGTGTTTGATATTCTTTTTTTTAATTACTGGCTAATTACAGTAACAAAATGGCGACGTTGCTCTTAAAAAAATGTGAAGACGCACATTGCTTCGGTCATACCTTCTTTATTTTTTATGTTACAGAAACAATTAAAAAAACAGTTACAAGCTTAATTAATAATCTATTATTCTACCTTATCAGCATTTCTGACGTGGGTGTCACAGTTTCTGAGATATTTAACTCTCACTCTAAATAAATTTCTTATGAACACTTGGATCCCAAATATAAACTTAAATATCTCCGAAATTATTAATCCTACATCAATAAACGAAAAATACAATTAATTCCCAGTTTGTACTTTCTGTAATTGGCCTGTAACATTTTTTCGATAAAGTAATATTTTTGGAGATACTTGACGAAAGCCATTTGGAAATACCTTTTTTTAAAGCTAAAATTGTAATTCTGAAGTCGTTATATATTTTTTGTAAGTGCTACCCCATGAGAAGGGGTGGCATCCACCCCCTATAAATTAGCAAGCACCTGCACAATATAGAAACTTTTCTGTGAAGCATTAACTATTATACTGCCAAAAACGAACGAAATCCGTTCAATATTATTCCGAAGTTAAAACCTCTAGTTACTGTACTAATAATTTTACCAAATTTCAAATCAATATTACAAACCATTCCAGAGTAGTCGTGAGCATAAAAAAGTATTCTTTACCGTTACTATACTTTCACTACGTGGATGTGGAAGTAATAAGGAATGTTTCATATGCATAAATACTTAGTATTTTTTCAATGAAACTTCACAAAAATGTAGACATCTAGAAATTGTAGGTAGTTGTTTTCTCACTATTTTAAAAACTATTATAGGCTGGCGGTACATAACCAGTCAGGTGCAACGTTTTTAAAATGCATGCCAATTATATATATGAATGAAATTACCATGAATATGTCAGAAACGCAAATTTTAGGCAGTCGTCGCGTGCAGAAGGGTGTGCAAATCGATTTTTTTTGTTTTTTTTTGTATTTTTTTTTTATTTTAAAACGGATGCCAATAGTGCCAAACCAAAAGCCTTGAAAAAAAATCCAAAATCAAAATCATCCAAAATCAAGAACACCAAAAAATTTTACGATTTAATGTGCACATCAACAGTTGTTTTGGGCGCGGAAACTGCATGCCAATGAATTTCCGCTGGATTCCTTTTCACGGCTTTTCATTTGGCACTATTGGCATCAATTAAAAAAAAACACACAAAAAAAATCGATTTGCACACCCTTCTGCACGCGACGACTGCCTAAAATTTGCGTTTCTGGCATATTCATGGTAATTTCATTCATATATATGATTGGCATTCATTTTAAAAACGTTGCACCTGACTGGTCATGTACCGCCAGTCTATTAGTCGCTGCATAATCGACCTAGGAGGAAAATTAAAAGAACTCGTGTTCCTTGAATGCGATCTCCGAATGCAAAGTGAGTATTTACGCGGTGATTAGTTCAGACTTTACTTAGTAATGAGCAGGGTTGAAAGTGGTATATAAAGACTGCTCTAAAATTTGCAAATCAGTTGCAAATTATACATGATGTATAATTTGCAACTGATTTGCAAATTTGTGTTGAGTATATATTTCTGATAATTTGTGTTTGTTTGCCATGGAAAGTAAAAAGCAAGGCATGTATTTTTTTAATACTTTTTGATTATCTTACTTAAATCTATATCAAGAAAATTAATAATTATTATGCTTGGTTAAATCTTGTGAGCAGAAATATTTTAATTAGATTACTTAAATTTATGTTATAAACAAAACATCAAAGATCATCATTCTGATATCTGTTTTATGTAATCCTGCTTTAATGGAGATTTTAATTTTATAAAACTTGGCTGCTAATACTTGCTAATCTGCATAATATATTCTTCCACAAATCAGCAGACGTATCTCAAAAATAGAGATATTATTGAGAAGCGGAAACATTAGAAAGGTAACGGAAGACGTATTAGATCTTCTGAATCTAAGAGACTGTGAAGAACATTTCTCAAAGTTTGGAGAAACACTACGAATACTTTGCTTGCGGATTAACACCAAATGGAAAGAATGAAACAGGTCTTATAATAGATAATCAAAGCCTAGATATGGGTCAATAATGAAAGTAATACGGTTAGAAGGTTTTCAAAAGTCCTAGAATAGTATGGGATAGCAGGCGTGGACGAGAATCTAATTAAGACATTTTCCATACTTTCAGGATACTGGCACGTGTTTGCAAAATAAATTTAAGGGTGGGAATAATTTACTGTCCTCTGGAATGAAACAAAGAAAACATTTATTTAAATTATACAGATGGTACAATATGTCCGATAGTGTACACAAACTTCATGGTTTTGATATTATTTCTTTTTCAATTTGTCTATTGGGCAATTATCAGAAAAGGCATTCAAAGCAAAACATAAAGAAGTACGCACATATTATGTGTCTCACTAGAAAATCATAACTGCTAATACGAACAAAGATTTAATGACGATGTTGCAACTTACATCAGATCTCCTAATATCGAGGACGAGAAGCAAAAACTCCAGTATAGTGGACGAAGAGATAAGAAAACATATTCTGAATACAAAACCTGGACTTCGGACACTATGTTTCCAGAGAATTTAGTTGAAATAGTAGACGAGGAAGAATCAATAACAGAATCTGAATCCGACTAAATTAATTTTCATTTATGCGCAACATTTACGTTTAGATAGTTAGATTTAGTTATATATTGCATTTCTTTCTCTTTCTGTCTTTTCGAGACGTTTGATACGAAAGAGGCCAAAATTTAACAGCATTTAGAAACTAATGATCTCTTCCAACTGGCTGCTGGTTTACGGGTCTAGTACCGCGTTGATTTGGTTGAGTGCTTGACGTTTCGACCATCTTGTCGTGGTCCTCTTCTGAAGCGAAGAAGAAGACCACGACAAGGTCGAAACGTCAAGCACTCAACCAAGTCTACGCGGAAGAAGACCCGGAAACCAGCAGCCAGGTCACCAGCTCCCCAAAAGCCTTAGCACCAAGATTTCTTCCAACTTCCAAAAATTGAACAAGTAAAGAAACTATGCCGATCTTTTATTTTTTATTATCTATCTGCCATTAAATGGCGACCTTATCTTTGTGAATTAACCTGTATATATGCTAATCTAGAAGTATCAATTTATGTAAAAGTATATTGAAATCGGGATGAAAAACAGGAAATAATTTTTTTTTTAAATATTTTGAAATTTTGATCACATGTTCAGAATGTAGGTAAAAATTGAAAACTAAAAAGTTTCCCTAAAGAGCGAGCTTCACTTTCGACCCCCTCAAAAGAGGTGCACTTTTACGGTTTTTTGAAATCTTTTAGCAAAACGGTTTGCTATATGAAAAAAGTAACATGCAGCTTTTTTGAGGAGGTAGAGGGGTGAAGCTCGCCATGTAGGGTAGGGGACTTTTTAGTTTACAGTTGTTACCTACATTCTGAAAATGTAATCAAAATCTCAAATCAAGTTTAATTTTTCTTCTAAAATGTCTAATCACCATACTAAGTAATACTCCAGGCGTTTTATAATTTTGTTGCCAAATTCGTGCCCTAAGAAAAAAATTTTTTTTATTGTGTTTACTTGGACGTCTTGAATAACACTTGGGTAGTTACGCCACGGTACATCTGGAGGAGTTCGTGAAAACCGCATCGGAAGGTCTCGAAAACCGCGGATTCGCGAAAGCAAGATAATTGCGAAATATGTGGTGCGAAAGAGGTTTGGCGGAACTAAATGCATTTTTCACTTAGTCCGCGTCGTATCTCCAAAACAGTTAGGCATACGAAAAAAATGTGTAGGATCCTTGGGGTAGTGAATTTACAGATGTACAACTTTTATAATAGGTGTTGTTCCCGTTTGGGCCATAAAAATTGAGTTAATCACGAATCCGCGGTTTCCGCGACCTTCCGATGCCATTTTCACGAAATCCTCCAGGTGTATCGTGGCGTAACCACCAAGTATTATTCAAGATGTCCAAATAAACACAATAAAAAAAGTTTTTTTTCGTAGGACACGAATAGAGCACAGAGGTCAATTTTACAACTAAAACGCCTGGAATATAATACTCACTTTATATATCTGTGGCTTGGTGCTAAAAGGGCCAATGTCAAAAATTTCCAATTTGAGGAAATGAGGTTTAAAGTTTTTATGGAAAATTATATTATTATTATTATTTGTGTAAGTTATTATGATAAAACGTCCAAAGTCTACTTTGGGCTTTCTAGAAACCAAACATACCTTATTAATACAGTCTATGTTACAATTGGCCCTTTTATCTGGTTTACAAATTTTTGTTACTTTACATTTTTCCTAGAAACTTCTCAGTCATTTATGAGAGTTTGTCCTTGGCCTTTTTTTCAAGATACAATTTGAACGAATGTAGTTCGTTGGTGTCAATAAGTCATTTTAAAGAAAAAGTGACATTGGCCCTTTTAGCACCAATGGAGTACAAAATTTTTTCAATAAAACTCAGTAATACATATACTCCCCGCTGGATGCGTGCCCTAATCTCACTCAGCGAGCCAACGCTCAGTATCGTTGATAAAAGTCATTTTTAATCGGCTATCTCTCCAAAGAATCGACTTTAATTGTAGCTTTTTGAAAAAGGAAGATTCTGCTGTATCGGATTTTCTAATGATCCGTCGAGTAGTGTAATTATTATAATTACTTAACACCGTCACGAGTTTATATATTACTTCCACATCCAGTGGAAGTATAGTAATGACAAACACATTTTTATTGTTCAAATAGGCTTAGAATGTCATGAAACGTCGAGATTTTAAGTTTGAGCGAAAAAAAAATTCTGTTTGTCTGTCTGTCTGTAACTTTTTTGTGCGCACGTTTACTCTGGAACTGTTTAAGATATTGGCTTGAAATTCGGTACACATATGTACTTTAACGAGATTCCCAACTAGACTATATTTTCATCTTGTTACGGCGAAGGGTTGGAGGGTAAATTTGGGGTAAATTTGGGGTAAATAGGTAAATCAAGCACGTAAGAGTCCATAAAATTGGTATTTAGTATATACAAGAGAAGCTAAGGTCTCAAAAAAATTTTTGGCATTAGCCACCCCCATTACCACCCCCACCCCATTATTAAAGGGGATGAAAAAAAATGTGATGTAGTATGTGTACAAGAACCAGAAACCTAAAAATATTTTTTTACTTCAACTCAAGATGTTCGGAAATTAAGAAAATTTTATCAAGAGTATAAATTAGAGTAAATAAATGCATTTCGAATGCAAAATTTCATTAACATAGTCAATAATCAATTCTCTTAAAAATTCCTATTGTATAAAATATATCATTGTTAAATAAATTTTGTAATTTATTAATGGGGAACTTGCCCATTTATTTTTACTTCATTAAACTGTGTATTTATGTATAAAAACACGCCACACCGAATATCAGCTCTTAAATCGCAGTACTTACTTTTTAATAAATAATTAAAGTTGAAATCCTCGTCACTATACACGAAAAGCACTGTGACGTCACCGGGTGAAAACTAGTCCTGCGTGGTGTCTAACAGATGGCATACTTTAGCCGAGCGGTACGTGTTTACACTAATTCTAATAAAAATCTTTTTACATAAGCTGTCTACAAATTTTTAAAAAAAAACGATAATTATCGAGATATTCGAGAAAATTTAGGAAATTACACGTTTTCCTATAGAGTGTATGTAAATCTTAAAAAAATATTATTTCTCAGAAACCTTTGTTTCGAAGGGCCGAGATTAACGGAGCATCAAAGTAGTACACGATATTAAGTGAACATTGTATACGAGATCGATTTCAGTTAACTACCGATTAATTACGATGACAAAATGGAGAAATTTTACCGAAAAAAGTCCCAAATCCCACCCCCTCTAATTCCTTCCTTTTTGTCGGAATTCGAAAAATAAAAAAAGAGTTTTAGCAAATTTAATTTTATTTAAATTAGCTAGAGTAGTATTTTGGCGTAGAAGCAAAGATTAAAAAGTTGCCAACTGTAGAAGCTCAAAATTTGCGATTTTTTGCCGTACATGGCCGACATTTCAGGAGTTATAGTACGGGAGACAGCGCTGCATTTTTTCGAGGAATTTTATACCGAATAAATTTCATTTTTATCAGTTGATTAATATTCAATAATCAGCAAAATGAGCGTCAGTCGCCGCACCCGCGGTGGAGCTAGAGGTGACACCATGTTAAAGTTGAAAAAAAATTATGCTACGAGTATTTTCATACTCGAAAAACCAACCTTATGTTCATATATACAGCTTTGTAAAACCTTTAATATCACTGATACAATAAAAAAATATATTTCGCGAGCAGGATTTGTTTGAACCCGAGACGTCCGTACCCTGAAAAAATAGTGTCAATCAATCAATCAATAACAATGTATTAAGAGTTTTTATACATTTATGCGCCCCGCCTCTGTTATTTTCCATAAAACTTATAGATTTCGAGATATTTAAAGAAACGATGGAAAACGATTGTTTAACAACTTTGACATGCTCTCACCATTAGTTCCACCGCTATCATAAGTAGCTGACGTTCAGATTGCTGATGTATTAGGGGAAAACTATTATTGTTTGTTCAAATCAGCGCTACCTCCCGTACTATTATCTCCGAAACGAAAAAAAAAAAAAAAAATTCTGATGATAGCAACAGATTCGTAATGGAAAATACTCGTTTGACCTTATTTTTTATTTCGAGCTAACTCCCACCGTTACGGAGATATCTGCGAAAAAATCTTACATTTCGGAGCCGAAGAAATTGCAAAAATATGCAACGTTCATATTTTTCGAAAAACACCATTGGGGCGGCCGTACGATGTCGCCACGTAAAGGAAGTCTTCCAGATAAACCTGATCGTAAATTGCATGGTGAAATTCGAAAATTCGTCTCAGCACGAACGAATCAAAAGTAGCATTTTGTGACATTTCAGAATACGGAATAGTATTTAAATTTTAGGTTAGGTTGTGTTCATTGCTAGTTGTTTCTGACAAATGCGCATGCACATGCGGAATTGTCAAAGCCAAAGCAGAATCGGTGTCGCTTGATGCCGTCATCAGATTTTCACCTTGTGACGTTACGTTTCAAGACTAGGTAAAATCCGGCAGATTTTAATCGCGTATATTTCTGGAAGAGATTTTTTTTTAAATTTCTTGTTGTCTATGGGGTTTTTAATGATGTTAGTTTACGATTTCGAGTATTTCAATTCAATTTTATTTTTTGGGCAAGTTCCCTATTATTGATTAAGTGGATGAAAAATTGTTATCGGATTACACTTCACACTATTTACAACTTTTCTCATAAGATTTGATTACTCATCATTAAAAGAATAGTACTTTGATAAAGTTTTATATTCTCTTCATTTTCGAAAACCCTATATAGAAGTTTTTTGTGGATTGTATTTATATATTTATTTCTGTTATATATTTACCTGTGTTTTTGACTTTTTCTTTTGTTAGTGTATTTTACACATTTAAATGAAAGAAATAAAATATTTTATTTATTTATTTTTTTTTCGATTTCCCGCTGCCGGACAATGCTTCCGTAGACTTTGACACCACTCGGTAGCCGCGCCGGCTAATTTATTACAACTACTCCCCACGACCTGTGAAGTTAGTGACTGTAAACACCTGAATCGTGTGCCCTAAGTAGACGAAGGGACTCCAAGACAACCGCCTTCTGCATCTGGCCTGCCAACCGTTCGACCGAATTCCGACAGGTCCGTATGATCTACAATTCTAACAGCAGCGTAGGCTTCATACCTCCGAGTACGCCGATTATTAGGACGACCATCTGATCATTAGGACGACCAAGTAGTCTGTTTTTATTCGGTCCGTTTTCCCCCCCTCCTTCAATGCGATGTTTGCTTCAGTAGGTGCTGAGAATTCGATTACAAACATCACTTTGTTCTGATGGTCGAGGAGGACTATGTCAAACTTGTTGGCTTGAATTAGCCTGACAGTCGGGAACGAGTGGTTCCAATAAATTTGGCACCTCTCGCTCTCGACAACGGATTCAATATCTCCTGGGTTATAAGGCAGCACTGGTGTTTCATCTACCCCGTACGTGTGCCGTAGATGGTAGTACAGCACTCGTAATGCCGCGTTATGGCGATGGATGTAGGCTAAAATCGGGTATACCATGCGTGTTGGAAGCAAATGCATCAGGGATTCCGGAGTTTGACGGCAGGTCCTGCAGTTGATATTGTACACGCATTACGTGGCTTCGGTAGACCACCAATATGTTAATTATACCATCCTGGCAGGCCCCAATGAATTTTTGGGTCTCCGACTTAACTCCAGCTGACCCAAAAAAGGCGAATGTTAGGTTAGGCGATAGACCCAGTGTTCCTAAGTTTTTATAGTATACACCGTGCATGGGTTTATCGACACGCTGCCTAAACAGACTCTCCTGTTCGATAGCTTTTATTTGGGCCTTCAGGCGAGTTGGCTGAAGCTCAGCGACTGACTCTGGGTCAGCACCGCGCCGGCCACCTCGTCTGACGTCGAATACGAGAGCAAGTTCATCTACGGCTCTTTTTGCTGCCTTGAATAATCCTGCGTCCACTCCTGCGATTCCATTCACTAATAGCAGGAGCGAATCCTCTGATGACGTGGAAGATAAACACGAGGAACGGATGATCTGGGATGAATTCTCTTATGGATGTACATCATGTACATCTAGTTGACGCAGCTCATTTACAGTACACTTGACTACTCCAAAGGAGTAGAGCAGAACAAGAACGGCAAGCATATTAGTAGCAGGCACCTCGTTCTTCCCTGAAAGTTCGGACGACCAATTATTAATTACTACAATTTCTCAAATAATTTCTTAAGAAACTTTTTTTTTATAATTATCAAATAGAAAATAGAGACCAAAAAATAAGGTTTTTTTATTTGTTTACTTTTTATATACATTTTATTTTTTATTTTGACCGTTTAACGAATTCAAGTGACTTTTTGTGGAAGTCAAGGTGCCTAATGGGTAAAGCAACGTTGCGTGTTTGCACTTTTAGTTTCACCACAGATTTTTTTCTATTTTTTCTAATTATTTAACGCACTGTGCCTCGTTGGCACAGTTATATAAAAATTCCAATATATGTAAAGGTACCATTATGAACCACTTCTGAAGCATTGGAAGAATTATTTTTAAATTACCTTTCAAATGAAAATTATACAGCATGAATGGACATCACAAGAGTTGTAGTAATATGTATAAAATAAACACGTAGTGATGGTTTTTCTTCACATTCAATTAGCCTCGCATATATGGGTTAGCAAGTCAACTGCTCCCAACGATAATGTAAGTAATGTGCCTTGGATAACGTCAAATTAATATACCTGCACGTTTGTGAGTAGTGTATAGTATTCGTGTGCACTTGCATGCATTAAATAAAAATAGAGGGGCATACGGGCGCTCCAAAGGTACACACATTATACGCCGCACAGGTGAGACTTTGCGGCTAACTGCTATACTCACACCGCAAATTAAGCGACATTGTGTGACCATATCGCTCATACATCTTAAATTATGTATCCATTTGCATAAACATGCGTAAGTGTAATTAATTCTTTAGCGATTTTGTGTAGATTTTTTTGTTATATTAATAAATATTGCCACTGATGGTCGACTTGTATTTGGTAAACATTCTTTATTTAAAAATAGAATCTATATTTAAAAATAGATCGAAGGGAGAAAAATTGATTTACCCAATTATTGAAAGCAATATTTTCACATGGACTTTTCAAATTGAATCGATGAGATATGCAAACCGATGTGTTTGTCTATTCGTCTATACAATAACATCCATACCGTATAGTTGACTACACCCTTGTTATGCGTGTAAAAAAATGTCGGCGTTTTTGGCGGTGCGGTATAGATCAAAGACGCCGACATTTTTTGAGTGCTCAAGACACATAGTATTCATTGTAAAAAAAAATAATTTCTGAAAAAAAACATGAACAGCTTTCATGTCTAAAAATTATGAAATACAATTTCACCTTCGCTCAGTTAATAGAACTTTATTATAGTAGATTATAGTAGAGTCAAATTAAAATTTGTAAGGAATTGTTCTACAATAGCAATTTTTTTGCTGAACTTGTCGGAAACATTACGGTGACAAGAAGTGCAGCAAAAAGTTTTGGAATAAATCTTTGTCCGGCAAGTCATTTGTTTAAACAAAAGAATGTTGAAAATTGTGTTTTTTTTTGAAGTTTTTCTTAAATATCTCTGGTTGTATAGCTCGTATCCAATAAATAAAAAAAGAGATTGTTCATAATAAAATTCCGAAGAAAGCTAGATTTATCCGAAGCTTCTTGATTAATTTGTTATGTTATAACAAATAAAAACAATACAGTGCAGTCATTTTTAAACAATTGATGATAACTTAAACAATAATGTAATTATTTTGACGAAATTTTAGGAAACGATACCTCTCCTGGAGCTAAATCATCATACCAAATATAAAATTGATATGTTGAAAAAAACACATAGAAAACAAAAGCCAAATCGAAAATTGAATCGTAGATTGTTTAAGTGCATCAAGTCGCATAGCAAAAATTGTTTTTTCAAATTGTAGATTCTTTTATCTTATTTTCAGTGATATTAACACACATTTTTTTATAAATTTTTAAATCATTTTTCTTAATTTGTTAAAATTTTGTTATAAACAAATTCATTCTTCTCCTCAATATTTTGCCCAAAAGAATGTCATATCCCGGCTTCCAACTGACAAAAGCCAAAAATTGATGCTTAGGGCGAAAATCTAGTAAAATAGAGATTGAAAAGGGAGTAAAAATAAAAATTTGACAAAATGCGTGATTTTCATTCTAAGTTTATTTCTAGGGATTTTTGAGGTTGCTGATTTTAAATTTCAACATTCCAAAAATCAAGAATTGATTCTTAGGGTGAAAATCGAGTAAAATAGGGTTTAAAGGGTGTAAAAATGAAAATTTGACAAAATACGTAATTTCCATTCTAAACTTATATTTCTAGGGATTTTTGAGGTTGATGATTTGAAATTTTAACATGCCATAAGCTAAAAATGTATAAAGAGGGTGGAAATTGAGTAAAACGGGGGTTGAAAGGGGTGAGAAACGAAAATTTGACAAAATACGCAATTTTCATTCCAAAAGTATGTTTCTAGAGGTTTTTGAGGTTGCTGGTTTCAAATTTCAGCATGCCAAAAGCCTAGAATGTATTCTTAGGTTAAAAATAGAGTAAATCAGTGGTTATAAGGGGCGTAGAAATAAAAAGTTGAAAAAATACGCAATTTAGAGTCTGAAAGTATATTTTTAGGAGTTTTGAACTTGTTGAGTTCAAGTTCGAATCCGATCTCAGAAAAGTCCATGTGCCCTCAAAATTTTGAGTCTTTAGTGAATATGCAACCCTAGAATAGGGTAAATCATCCCCGATTTGTGGTAACAATAAATACATGCAAGAAGTAGTTAACAAGCGCAAACGTATTGTATTTAAATATATTTTTGGTATATGGCAAAGGATTTTCTACTTTGAGGTGGTTAAGCAACCCCCAAAAAAGAAGGAAGCCGCCTTAAAACGAGGCAACCTTTTATTTTTACGCCCCCTTTCAAACACTGATTTACTCTGTTTTCAACCTAAGAATAAATTCTAGGCTTTTGGAATGAAAATTACGTATTTTGTCAAATTTTCATTTTTCACCCCATTTTGCTCGATTTCTACCCTAAAAATAAATTTTTGGCTTCTGGCATGTCGAAATTGGAAATCATCAACCTCAAAAATCCCTAAAAATATAAGTTTAGAATGAAAATTACGTATTTTGTCAAATTTTCATTTTTGCACCCTTTCACCCTGCAACCCTGTTTTACTCGATTTTCACCCTAAGGATAAATTTTTGGCTTTTGGCATGTTGAAATTTAAAATCAGCAACCTCAAAAATCCCTAGAAATAAACTTTTAGAATGAAAATCACGCATTTTGTCAAATTTTCATTTTTACACCCCTTTCAACTTCTATTTTACTCGATTTTCACTATAAGAATCAATTTTTGGCTTGGCATGTTGAAATTTGAAATCAAATCCCCTAGGATTATACATCATATACGAGGTAATAGTGTTTTTTGCTCTGTGGTGTTCATCATCATATACGAGGTAATGGTGGTTTTTCGCTCCAGTTCAAAATTTTGAGGGTGTTTAGGCTTTTTTGAGGTCGGATTTGAATTCAGCGTCGAAAAATACATTGGACTACTCGGGTCAAGTTCCAGGATCAGGACTTTTTTCTATGGCTGGGTTATTTTATTGAACTTTTCATCTTTTTTGCTTCTTCCCAGATAGCACGTAAGCTTATGGCAAGTCTGAATTTGGCTTGATTCGGGCTTGCACAAGTAAGGTTACAATGCAAGTCTCTAGCAAGCTTGATGTAGGCCTGAACTGCAAGACTAAATCGTGCAAGTATGCCGCAAGTCTGAAACAAGTATGAAGATTTCTAAAAATGTAGGCGTACACTTCGGCAAATCTCGCTTTCTTTCGTTTCTGAATTCCCGAACGCTCGCGACGTGATCACATGATCTATAAAATTGACTCTTGACTTCTTGGCTTGTGTTATTCCATTATTTATCTCTTTCTGTTTCTGTTTAGAAACGTTGAACGGTTGAACGCCATTGTCGCTATTCTCGATCGCCGCCGTTTATTTGACTATTTGTTTAACTTAGTGACCAATTGTTATACTTAAGTGTGGAACAAAATTTTATCTTAAGGTAAGTTTAAGCCTCGTTTTTATATTCTTACAATTATTAATTGTTGTTAATAGTTTTTTCAAGCATGAGTTTGATGAAAAGGGGTTAGAAAATTTAGCATCTCCGGTAAATGATGTTTGTCTTTTGGCTTTGATAAAAAATGTTTGTAAATAGTAACGCCCATCTGTGTGTGTTTGTAAATTACATTAATGTGTTTTTGTAAGGTTAATCCTTTTGTGATAATTTCAGGGTTTGAAGTTGCACATGCACGTAATGATCCACTAATTTTAGTGTGTTTGTATGTCATTCTTGACTAATTATAAAGGTATCCCCTGCTTCATTCTCTCTAACCCTTGGCTTTTTTACTATTCAAGCTGATATTTTCTTTTCTTTTATATTTCAGAGAGCAAAATCAACAGCAAGGGCGAGTCTAGATCTTGAACTTGGGGGGGGGGGGTTAGCATAATAAATACATTTAAATAAAATATAATTATGTTAAGAATATAAACTAAGCAGAAAGACGTCAATTCAAATCAAATAATAATTTCAAGAAGGCGGTTAAAAGTTTGCTCATTGCCCTATGTATAATTTAGAAGAATAGTATGATGATGTATTTTAATGTAATGTAGTATTTTATTTAAATTGTTTTTTTCATTACCGTGTGTAAAGTACATATTTTACGCTATCTATGTAATGCGTAAAGTTAAACTTTATGCCCGAGAAAGTAAAGCAAATAAGTTAAAAAGTTGCCTATAATCATATCTTATTTTTAAATGTGAATAACTAGTTAGGTATGTATTTAATTTCAAATATTCAATTTATTTACTATCACTGGGTATATTATTGTAAAACAGCGATCTTTAACAATAATACTTGAATTATTTATTATATTGATATTTATTTATTTATTTATTTCATTTCATTTATATTCTTACGATTTGGATTAGTTTCTTTAATTTAAAATTAGGTTGGCCATGGTGATATTGCGATTTTTAAGCTTTGTTATTTTATTACCTATTTCAGTTTATGCACTAGTGGGTAAAGTAGATTGTTTATATTTTAATGTATACGTATACCTTTTGTTGATTATTTCGGTATTAGAAAAAATATTGTATACAATTTGTGTGTAAAGTATCATAATAATAATATATTATTCAACGAGAGTGTAATGATGGCTATTACTAGCGAGGATGATGTTTACTGTCAGTGGGAATTAGATTACTACTGGTATATTTTAATTTGATGATTTGATTATAATTTAAATAATAAAACAAAATCGACCACACAAGTGTTGTTAATAGTTATGGGTCAGTGGGTTGAGTATCTTTTGATATGATCATGGGAAGTATAATGCCCGATATTTTTTGTTCATATTTTTTTTTACTCAGAAATCTTGAAATTTTAAAACGATTGTTAAAGGAAGAAAAATAGCTCAAGTTTATGTATTAATGTTTTTTTAATAATTGCAGCAATTTTAATATCATTTTAACTGTTGCATAATTTTTGTGTTTATACTTCTATATAATGTATAGTCTTTTATAAATAATATTGTTTTTTTTTAAATACATTTTATGTGCTGCATATTTTGTTTATTATTTTTTAATTGCTTAACTGCTATATACAAGTTGTTTTTAAATAGGGTTCCAAAATTCTACAGAATAATGTAATATTGGTTGAAATAAGTCGAAAAGTTTGAACATATGGCTTTAAATACCCTCCTAGGGAGTTAGAGACTCTTAAGAGAGTTCAAAGACTAATAAAAACAGAAATTGTTGCTTATATCAATCTAAATCAGGAATAATAGAAAACAACAAATTTCATCTCTACTCCTTTAAATAAGTGTCTCTTAACTCTCTAGGGATGCCTTTAAAGCCAGATGTTAATAAGGACTTTTTGACTTATTTTAATGAGTGCTGTAGAATTTTTGGACCTTATTTTTGAAACATACTGTATATAGATATACACGTCTTATGCAAGCTTGCCAATATAGGTTAATGTAAGTTTGCCACAAAAGGTTACTTCAAGCTTGAGACAATAGGTTGATGCAAACTTGATCTGCAAGTCTGCTACAAGCTCGTTCTGCAAGCCTGCTACAAGCTTGTTCTGCAAGCTTGCAACAAGCTTACTCTGCAAGCCTGCTATAAGCTTGCTCTGAAAGCTTGCAACAAGCCTTGCTCAGTGGTAACTAGGAAGTCTGATGCAAGTTTGCATCAAGTGGGCAGGCTTGCATTTGCAAGCATGATGCAAGCTTTCAAGGCTTGCACTGCAAGCCTGGTGCAAGTTTGTATCAAGCCTGCAGTGCTATTTGGGTTCTGACACAAATTTTGAAGCCACCATATTGAAAAAAAAAAAAATCTGCAGCAAAACTGAATTTATATATCCATATACTTAGCTCTACCAAGTTCCGTAAATTTTACGAAGTCGGTTAATAAAAGAGGGAAAATTTGTGTAAATACTTTTATAGATATTTAAAAAACATTTTATAGTTGTGATTTTTTGCTCGAGGTAGTAAAGCTCTTCATCATATCATGAACTAACTGTCATAAAGCTATCATCGACATTTTCGATCAGCTTCTGCATTTACAAGCCATAAGAAATCGTACAAACAAGTCAGGGGGCTGAAAAAAATACTTGAAGAATGCCCAATGTTAAGAATTTCAGAGCAAACGGCACAATATAGATTAAGATTTATTAGTTACGACCCAGACGCTATACAGCAGTTCTTTATCGAAGAATATCAAATAATGATAAACGTAAAAGGGTTAAGAATAATTGGAACTAAATTTTGTCGCCGCCAGATTTGTCTACGGGATACTTTCGATGGTGGTGTATAATAGGTTAATGAGTAATGAATTTCCAAGCATGTACCCAGTCAGGACACCTGCAATAATATGTGGTCCATTTGATCTACTTATTAGTGAAGAATTAGTTTTAATTGATGATAAAGCACTCGCATCATAAGCCTTGTTATATGTTACTTAGAACGAATGTATATTAACGTAATAGATCGACCAGTTAGATCTCCAAATTTCAATCCTATTGAATATTTTGAAGATAAGTTAAAGGTCTGGTGGGCATGTTCTTTTAAAACGACTTCAAATAGCTTAAATAATAATAATATAATACATATTCTTTAAACATTTCTTGTACGTGAAATAGGTATACATTTTTGAAAACATGCTCAGATTATTTTGAGTATAGTTTATATTATTATACTTTTCACAGAAACGAAGAATATATTGTGTTTGCTAGGTACTTTTCTAAAACCGTAAATATCGCTCGTAGTTAACAAATGTTTTTATTTTATAGAAAGTTAATCTTTTTCGTTATACATCTATTAAATATTAAATAGACTAAATATTCCAATATCAATGCCAGTGTCGCACAAAAAAATATTTTCAGATTATTTTGTAACAGTAATTTGATTTCGAATAACAGAGGTCTGCAAATAAAGGGGTCATGAATGTTGTTGGGCAGCTGAGGGTCATTTCCGAAGTAACTTTTCGTGTTGAATCCAAATCTGATCTCAGAATTGGCCCATCACGTCAGGATTTTGAAATATTTGAAGTCAAAAAATGGCTTTTTAGCAACTTTTGAAGTTATGTATGGAACTCAAAAAAATTTTCCGCTTATTTTTAATAAATACATCATTTAGTACCATCCTTCCTCTTTAAAATAAGCTTTAGAATGGTCATCTACGATGTTTCCTCGCAAAGTTAGCCATTTTAAGGTGTCATGAATTTGAAACCATGATCCTCTACAACTCAACAATCTTAATCAGACTTTTGTTTAAGATTGTTGGGTTATCCCTTCTGTTACGTTAAATCTTGATTCGTTTAGAGTCGTTTGGTTAAGATTGTTGGGTTGTAGGGAACATGGTTTCAAATTCATGTCACCTTTTTTTTTTTTTTTTAACTGTTTAACGTCGGCCTATTTCCGCTACCAGGGCCTATCACCGATGCCAGGAGATGAGCTACCCCCAACCTGGAAATTTTGCCGAACCTCTTCCCTTAGGAAGAGTAGGGATCTTTTACTTGCCTAACATTTAATAGACAAGGGACCGCCTGCTTTACATCCCCTCCGAAGGATGGTTTATCCACTACGTAATCCTCGTCTGAAAATACGTAACTTCCGAGTATACACTGATATACAAGCCTCTAGAAGGTGGGACGAGAACGCTGTATTTCCCAAGATGGGAGCCCATCCAAGTACTAACCGCGCTCGACGTTGCTTCAACGGAATATCGACTGATATTCACATTGAAGTCGCCTCTACGCTCGCCCCTTCATGTCACCTTAAAATGGGTATAACTTTGTGAGGAAACATCGTAGATGACCATTTCAAAGCTTATTTTGAAGAGGAAGGGTACTAAATGATGTATTTATTAAAAATAAGCTGACATTTTGTTTGAGTTCTATACATAACTCCAAAAGTTGCAAAAAATGCCATTTTTTAAGTACTTAACCTCAAATATTTCAAAATCCTGACGTGACGGGCCAATTCTGAGGCCAGATTCGAATTCAGCGCGAAAAATTACTTCAGAAATGACCCCCATCTGCCCAACAACGAAACCTCGCAGACCTGTGTAATTTATGTTCCATTATGAACATTTCAGATGAAAAAACTGGAAAAGAAAACTTAGAGTCGAAAACTGAAAAATTTTAAAATTTGGCCATTGAATAACAAACACTCTATATAAAATTTTGTATAGGGGTATTTGAGACAACTGCGAATCAAATACGCTACCCAATTTGCCGTTAAAAAAAAAGACTAATAATCGATTCCGAAATTTCGACCCATTTAGGGGAATTTAGTAAGCCTTGAAAATATGAAAATTACAATTTTTTCAAAATAGTCAAATGTTCATCGAGTACTATGTTTTTTAAAACCTGCAACGCGTTGCGAAAATACCAGTTTGTTGCGGTATTAAATAGCACACAGTGTATACAAAGAGTAGATAATTTCTAGGTTTTTTAGTTAGATGAGTATGTGAAAGTTCTCTATATCCAAAATAATATTTTTCAACAAGTTTTCATGTTATTCTGTTAGCTGTCGAATTCTGTATTAATTTCAATATGTCCTTTCGTTTGTCAAAGTTAAAATGTATTGCAGTGCCAGACTTGAATAGATTTTCCCAGAAAATCACTGTCTGTAATTATGAATTAAATAATAAATAGAAATGAAAATGATGTTAAAGAGCCTAAATATCTTAATGAGAAATATTTTCAGGAGCTTCCTGCATAGTTCTTGTCTACGTTCTGTCGATACAATATTAAATATCCCAAGTCATAGCCTTAAAAATATGAATCGTCCTTCATTCATTAGGTACATATCTGCATTCATATATAATGCAATCCAGTATCATATCAATAGCCTGCCTTCATAAGGATTTAAAAAATATGCTAAACAGATAATTTTAGGTAAGAAAAAAAAGTTTTAATCTATACTGTGTTATGTCCATCTTAATGCAGTTGACTACGTTTTTTAAGCTTTGTTCTTATAACTTTTTTTAATTATTGATTATTGATTGTACCTGCATCATACACTCTCAAATAATGAATGTATTTTCCGAAGAAAGAACTGTAAATACTGGAGTTACTCAAGAATCGGTTCTAGAACCTTTACTCTTTTTATATCCATCAATAATATAATATACATCAATAATCTTGCAATAACTATAGGTATAACTGATTTCCTATTTTTTGCTGATGATATCTCCATGTCAAATTTTTGCCAATCTAGTATTAATGCTATCAATGAAAGCCAAAAAGCCCAACTCAGTACTGTACTTTGCTTTCAGAGCAACGTTTTTAACTCAAATGTAAATGAAATTTATAGAATGATTTTTTCATTGAGGGAAATTGAAAGACTGAAAAGGTACAATTTTGGGCTAGATGCAACTCTTAAATGAGATAAACATGACTCGGCAGTGGCAAATAACCTAAACAGCAATATATATCTCCTAAACTTACTCAATTTATTTATTATTATTATTATTATTAAATTACAAGTTATATCTTTAGAAAACATTATTTAGGTATTAAATAATTAATTGTAAAAATTGTATCTTTAATTTTTCTATGAAAAATTGTGGTACTTTACTTTTGCTTGTAATGTCACCATTTTCTATATTTTTTATTTTTTAATGCGTTGGTGTATCCCAAGATAACACAAAGAACGAGTATTTTCCGCCAGAAATTAATTATAAATAACATTTTAAGCATGTTCTCTTTAACAAAATTCAATTAATTCAAACGAAAAACTCTTAAGGAATCATGATCTAGGTATTCATACTATCAGGAAATGCATTACAGTGCGTTACAGTGGTATAAATAAAGCATATTTTTAATCAGGGGATAATTATTAAGTAATATGAAATATTACATTTTCCTGAGTTCTGGTATGAAGTGGGTATTGAGCTATGAAAATTTTCGAAACGTAATAAAATATTTAAAATTGTGTTTACATCAGAATATACAATTTGCTAAAAGTTTTCAGAAGACATGTGGCTTAAATCGGTTAAATATTTTTCAGTTTTATCCATCACAGGAATATTTAAAATCACATTTCTTTTATTGATCAATGATCAAAGTTGATAAAATGTAATATTTTATAAGTTAAAACATACTTTAATAATTAGTTATATATCTAAAAATTGTCAAGGATATGAATGAAAGTCTCGGTATTAATTTTTAAATCATAAACAATTTCGGCGTATATTTGGCTATTTTATCTAACGATTATTGTTATAATTAAAACCTACCTACCTTAACCGTAGTGATAAAAACACAGCACAGAAACACCAACAGATATCGCTTCCACTAGTAAATTCGGACAAGTCCTTAAAAGCTGCTTCAATCAAGTGACACTTGAGTTGTCCTGAGACGTTCCAGTGGAGGTCGTAGGACACGGCCAACTTTGCGGAACGACCTGTGACGTCCACGCTACTGGTATCGGCGGTGCGACGGTCACTTGTGAAGATCTCAGTGGCATGTGCGTATGAGGGTCGTATCATCCCGCCCATTTTCACGGCCATCCCTAGTTTGCAGTCAGCGAGCTTTAGTCCTGCAAGGATAATGAATATAAGCACAACGCTGATGGGTTTTAGATGACGGCAGAATTTATAAGCAAATATATAAGCACATATTTTAGAAAAAATCAAGGTTTGTTTTCTTTTTACAGCATGAAAAAAACGTAAATATTTTTAAATTATTGTTTATGAATGCATTTACTTAAATACTTTGTGAAAATGAAATAAATAGAACGGAAAATATGCGATAAATTTTTTTTGCCAAAAACGTATTAACAATGACTTCGATTTAAATAAATTAATTTAATAATTTTCTTCTTAACATACTTGGAACCTGGGCTTATTTAATGAATAAATATGATTATTAAGCTTGTGAAATAAAGGTTGCATATCAGATACAAAATGGGCAACTACTAGATGCACCAAAATGCGAAAATTCGTTTAGCTAATGTCCGGATACGTTATCGCTGAGATATGCGATGTAGGCCTTCATTCCGAGAATTCTAGAACTTATACTTAATTACCCACCGTCGCGGGACTAGGGCAATTCTTTTTTTATTCAAAATGATGGAAAGGAAAACAGTGAAGTGTGATATATCGTTGAAACTAGAATAACTTCTACTTTCAAAAGGTAAAAATGGATATTATGTCTATAATAAAAAGCGTATGTGCCAAAAAAGCATTAACCGTTATTAGATCTACACCAAAACCTTTTCAGCTCATGTACGGTACCAATATTACCCTTGTGCCAAATTTCATCAAAACTGGCTGGTCTGATCTCATTTTAGTTTTTGGACCAATTGCAGTAACTTTCCCATTTTTATAGTATCGATTGTTCATACAAGATAAGAACATAGATACTGACTTTGACCGCTCTGAAGTGAACGCCCGTTTAATATTTTGAAATTTGGATGATATCCTATTTGTACTTGTATACCTAACGAAGAAATAAAGGATACTAGTCTAGGTGCCCGCGTACATAAATGCAATTTATACATATCCTCGTATAACTTCTTGTATGGCATAATTGCGCCTAATCTATCACTTTTTTCCTCTGGGAAAATTTTCGTAAAGGCGGCGTTCCTCCTCGGCATGAAAAAGACGATTTCTACGCGTCGGACTGGAAAATCGGCAAATATACTTTGTCGGACAATTTGAGAATTAGATTCTACATATATATTCTATATATTTCTATAATAAACTGTCGGACAAAAATTTTGTGTGTGCCAAAAAAACATTAACCGTTATTAGATCTACACCAAAACCTTTTCAGCTCATGTATGGTACCAATGTTGCCTGTTGCCAAATTTCATCAAAACTGGCTGGTCTGATCTCATTTTAGTTTTCGGACCAATTGCAGTAACTTTCCCATTTTTATAGTATCGATTGTTCATACAAGATAAGAACATAGATATTGACTTTGACCGCTCTGAAGTGAACGCCCGTATAATATTTTGAAATTTGGATGATATCCTATTTGTACTTGTATACCTAACGAAAAAATAAAGTATACTTACTAGTCTAGGTGCCCGCGTACATAAATGCAATTTATACATATCCTCGTATAACTTCTTGTATGGCATAATTGCGCCTAATCTATCACTTTTTTCCTCTGCGAAAATTTTCGTAAAGGCGGCGTTCCTCCTCGGCATGAAAAAGACGATTTCTACGCGTCGGACTGGAAAATCGGCAAATATACTTTGTCGGACAATTTGAGAATTAGATTCTACATATATATTCTATATATTTCTATAATAAACTGTCGGACAAAAATTTTGGAACGTTAAGGGTGTCTACCACCCTAAACATAACATAACATAACTTTAAAACATTTATTGATAACCAGTTGATTTTTCAAGATTGCTTAATAAAAACATGTAGAATCCAATTTACGAATTGTCGGACAAAATATATTTTTCATGCTGTGGAGGAACGTCGCGTTTACGAAAATTTTCGCAGAGGAAAAAAGTGATAGACTAGGCGCAATTATGCCGTGCAAGAAGTCATACGAGGATATGTATAAATTGCATTTATGTACGCGGGCACCTAGACTATACGGTTTATTTTTACTTCCACATCCAGTGGAAGTATAGTAACGACAAAAAAATTTTTAAAAATTTTTATTGTTCAAATAGGCTTAGAATGTCACGAAACGTCGAGATTTTAAGTTTAAAAATTTCTGTCTGTCGGTCTGTCTGTAACTTTTTTTGTGCGCACGTTTACTCTGGAACCGTTTGAGATATTGACTTGAAATTTGGTACACATATGTACTTTAACGAGATCTAGAACTAGATTATATTTTCATCTTGTTCCGTTGAAGGGTTGGGGGTAAATTGGGGTAAATTTGGGAAAAATAGGTAAATAGAGCAGGTAAGAGTCCATAAAATTGGTATTTAGTATCTACAAGAGAAGCTAAGGTCTCAAAAAAAATTTTGGCATCAGAAATTTGGAAATTTCCTCAACAGTGATAATGAACGATTGCTGGCAACACCGCTTTCTAAAAACAAATTAAGAATTTCTCTTCGAATGCGTCAGGCTTCGACTCCTACGCAGCTGGACTAAAATCAATCAAATTTCAATCTTAGGTAGGTATTTTTTTCTGCCTCTACCCATTTCAGTGATCCCAGTACCACTGAGCTTGTGACATAGGCCTAGGCTGGGCAATAATTCATGGTTTCAGAACCTGTCTGTATTTGCCCGTAAATATTATAATTTCTGCAGATTAGTTCCTTGAAAGGAAAGTGTCCTGTTAAGTGCAATTATAATTATCTTCACCTCTTCTTAGTGAACAGTTTCTCAGTTTGTTTTGGATATGGTCATTTGATGAGTATTTTCCCATATATCGATTTCCTGGAATATTCCTGCAGTTATTTTTGTGTTTATTTTTGACTCAGTCTTTGATAAACCCTCTGGCTGAGCCTTTCCCAGTACGGGTTCTGGGTCAAAGAACGTATTAGCTGCTCCTTGCCTAGCAAGTTCATCGCTTCATCAGCATTTTCATTGCTGTCTATTTTGGAATGTCCCAGCACCCATAGTGTTTATCATTGTTATGCTCACCTTAAATTTTGAACTCTTCATGGCAGTCGTACCAGTCTGGCTGACTTCTTGTTATAGACTTACGCCTTTACTACCATCTGGCTATATGATACAACAGAGATCTGCTGGTTAACGTATTGTCGATTAGTATTCTCTAGTACATATTCAAGTATAGCCAGAATTTCTGTCTGGAATACCCACACTGGTGGGCTTAGGTTAGTAATTAATATAATTACTTCACGTAATCGATTTGTAATATGGTAAACTTTAAAATTATTATTCTGAACAATTTTAGATTTGGCGCTTGGAACTTTTTAGTTATCAGCACACGAGATCATAATTTTTTCTTGAAATTTTAATATTTTAGAACAATGAAATATCAATCAATCAATGTTTTAGTCCAATATACATTTTCTAGTAGGGAACATACACTCTCTAAAGTTGTCTCAATCGCTATTGTCAGTTGCTTCATCAACGTTTGAATCTATCTTCATCCATGCCACTATTACTATTTCCTCCAATTGATGCTCTAACTTTGAATTCACAAAACCTCTATTAAAAACATACGTGATATCCACTAACATTTTCACTATTACTTTATGCATACATACATGTATAAGCTAACTTGTTGTAGGTCAGACTCGTCCTACATTTAGAATTAGATATAATAAACACTTACGTAATTTTAGACTTAACAAAACTAAATAATCTTTTTCAAGTAATTTTTTAGAATTTAGTCACTCTGTTCTAAATTTAGAAACTCTAAATATATTGCTATATATACAAGAAAATAGTTTTATATTAAAACTAGAATCATATTTTTATGGACCAATTAGATCTTTATCACACCTTTGATGCATTTAAACCATAATAACTTAATTGTTCATATAAAATTTGCTAATGCCTTGTCGACGAATTTGATTGATACCTTATGTTAATATTTGTGGGTAATTTTCATAATTTTCTTCTTAGTAGATCAGAGATTCCTAATGAGATAAAAAGTAAAAATCATTTTTGTGAAAGCGTTTCGAAATTGACAAATTTTGATATTCATTAGAATTTCGAAATTACATTCTTTTAGGCACTAGTGCATAAACGTGACATTTTTAGGCACTAGTACCTAAAAGTAAGAATGAAACATTAAAAACGATGAAAATATTTATTTATTATAAATTTTAAAGGTACAATTATGTAAATTGTTAAAGTGAATACTAGAGGCATCCAGCTTCTCTTCTCTACCAGCAATGCAAGTACTAGTAGTCGGAATGAATAAATTGCTAGTACTGGCAATGCTGCTAGCTTCTGCTTCTGTGTGAACTTCTTTTAATTTCTTATTTGGCGTATCTTTCTGCCCTATGATTCTCTTTGCTATTTCGTTTTTCTGTTCAATTGAATTTTCGATATAACTGAGCTTGATCGCCAACCTCCATGTCGCTTTAGAAGTGTCATGTCCGCTCCAGAATCTGCCAACATTGTTGCAGAGCTGCGCCGGAAGCAATGGCCAGTGTATTCATTGGCGTTGGAGAGTCCAAGGAATTCCGCTATCTTTTTTGGCATACCTCCAATTGTGTTGATTCCAACTGGCAGGGTACAGCATTTGTTACTTCGATATGTCAAGAAAAATCGCTGATGTATCGTATTGAGTGGACGAAGTTTTGCGTACTTACGAAATATATCTAAAACATTGATATCATCTATTGATCCCTCAGTAATCGTAAACATTCTTGGAACATGAGTTTTTGTGTTCGGAATTTTGACACTAATAAATGACTGACAATCTTTAATGGCATCTACTGTCAAAAATGTGATTTCTTCCCTCCTACATGCTCCAAATACTCCAACGATTAAAACAACTTTGGCTAACAGGAAGTCTTTACCATCGGCTTGTTTCATAAATCGTTCTATTTCCAGCTTTGTAAATATTTTTGATTTCTTTGGCTGATATCTGGAAGCTTTCCTTTTTAAAAATGCAATTAGGTTTGTAAATTTGCTAATATCTACGTTTTTGTTCAGGTAAATCATGGTGCGGAGCATCAAATAGTTACTCCACAAAGTTGACGGCCTTAAGGTACTGGATAGCTTCAGGAAATAGACTAGTAATACCTTTTCTGTAAAATTCTCAGTATGTTTTTCTTTGGCCCAGGTTTCAAAGTTGTTGTAGGTCTTTTCGTATAAATTTTTCGATTTTTCGGGCACTAACGTGGATAGCGCAATATCCAAAGACTTGTCATTTTCACTAATTTTTGGCGATTTTTTTGCAAAACTGTAGGAAATACGGCGACGCATGACGTTTGAACTTGACAGAACTTTGACATTAAACAATGCATAAACAATGCCTTAGAAGCAGATTGCCTGCCCACTTTTCAAAATGTTTAAAAATACAAATAAAAGCATAAAAATATAAAATTCCCCGCTTTCACAAAAAATCTTGTATGCAATTCATTGCGAAACCGATGTGTCTTAAGCACTCGACGCAATTATGCATCCCTTGCTTAAAACACACTCTTTTCGCAACTTGTTACATAAATAGGTAGTGTATGTTCGTTTATTTATAAATGTTCGAAAATTACACGCTGTGTCGAAAGTGCAGTAAAGTTTATAGCTAAAATAATTTTCTAAATAGTGATAAAAACAAAGTGAAAAATGCTTTATTAAATCATAATGATTATAATACTACTATTTCATCACAATTATTGTAGTGCTGTTCTGAATCTTATAAATAGTCCGACCACGAAACCCGTTTTTTTGATAAAGTCAAATTTTTGGTATTTAGTTTTTTTCCTTTTAGAACATCTTGAAGGACATTATAAGCTGCAAGAAACTGCATTATGACGAGTTGTTATCTTTGGGCTTCTCTCTTTATAGTGATAATAATAATAGTACAGGATGTAATAAATGGCAACTTATAATTAATTCTTCGATGTGATTTCGACTTTTTACGATAGTAGTAGTATAGTACTACTGCAATACTATATTACTACCACAGCAATACATACTGCGGTCTGTTCTGTAAGTGCTACTTTACCAGAGTCAGCCTGGAAAGTGGCACTTGCTGGAATATGAAAACCAAAAACAATTATACGTCTTTGTTAAAAATAAAAAGATACCGTTTACATTTACAGCGACAGTACTACGGTCAGGGCCGGTTTTCTGACTAGGCCTCATAGGCCCGGGCCTGGGGACGCCACTCTGCGGGAGGGCGCCGTTGCTTTTCATCTTAGTGGTTAGTGCCTGTAAATTGATAGCAAGCACAGAGATTATAATACAAGACATTTAACTTGGTCCTATTCTGAGTGTAGGGGGGGCAAAATTGACCTGGGCCTAGTGGCAATTTATATCTAAAACTGACACTGACTACGGTAGTACTACATTAAAGTAGTACAGTACGGTGGTTGTAGCCGCACTAGTCACAATCCGGAAGAAAGTAATACTTACAGGTTTAGCACCATAATTTTTCGTTCTAGTAATATAAACCAACAATGTTAATTAAACACTTGTCTGTGTAAAAAATGTCGGCGTCTTTGGCGGTGCGGTAAATATCAAAGACGCCGATATTTCTTGAGTGCTTAGTAGATCTGAAGACAACTATACACCTGTGTTAGGCCATTGTTGGATGGTAATCGTATGACACTAGCGTTTTTCTGCTGTTCCTTTATTACTTCCACATCCAGTGGAAGTATAGTAACGACAAGAAGATTTTTTAAAATTTTTATTGTTCAAATAGGCTTATAGTGTCATGAAACGTCAAAATTTTAAGTTTGAGCGAAAAAAAATTGCTGTCTGTCTATTGGTCTGTCTGTAATTTTTTTTGTGCTCACGTTTATTCTGGAACCGTTTGAGATATTGACTTGAAATTTGGTACACATATGTACTTTAACGAGATCTAGAACTAAATTATATTTTCATCTTGTTCCGTCGAAGGATTGGGGGGTAAATGGGTAAATAGGTAAATCAAGCAGGTAAGAGTCCATAAAATTAGTATTTAGTATATACAAGAGAAGCTAAGGTCTCAAAAAAATTTTGGCATTAGCCACCCCCATTACCACCCTCACCCTATTATTAAAGGGGATGAAAAAAATTGAGATTTATTGTATGTACAAGAACCAGAAACCTCAAATTATTTTCTTACTTCATCCACCCCCACTACCATCCCCTATCACCACCCTCACCCCACTACCATACGGGGTATCGTTTTATGGGATTTCAAACATTATATTATTAAAGTTCCATAAACAATTATTTCCACATACAAAATTTTTTCGTTGTGAGTGACTTGGATAGAAAATCTGGATGTGGAATTAGTGATTCCTTGGGCAGCGGTTTTTTTATTATAATTTCTAAATATTTACATCAGTTTTAACGTAGTACCTAGTTAGTATATGGTCATTAAGTAGTAGATATAAAAGCAACAACTGTTAAACATTCATGAAATTCGGCTCATGCAATTCGTGGGTATGATATGACAGCAATGTGTTACGGTACAGGGAAAGCAAAGTCATAAAAATATCAAAAAACTGGCATCACTCGTCTCTTATTATAGGTGCATGGGACGCAAGCTTTGTTAAACCAGTAAAAAATTTAATCGCAGCATGCTATGGGAAAGCTTCATGGGGTTCAATTTCAGAGGCTCTGGTAAAACTTTGGGATATAGAATTGGAATTGGTAGGTTACTTTTATGTTTGGCGTCTTTAACAAATGTAGCTTTTGCTGAAAACCCAAAGCGTACCCACTATCAAACCTTCATTTGGAAACACGCTTTAGAATCTGATCCACCAAGTTTGGATCTGACAGATTATGGATTTTATAAAGTTGCAAATGCAAAGTGCTTAGTATTAACAACTTTACTTTAACACACAAAAGTTGCACCTCCTGACATTCTGCAACAAATAAAATGGCGTTGTGCCAGCACTAGCACATGCCAAACCCAAAGGTGCGGCTGTAAAGTGCAGCTTTACCTTGCACGATGTAAGACGAATGGTCACTGCGACTTAACAACTGGTGTAGCAGAAAGTTTGAACGAAGCACCAGGAAAAGAGCCTTATAAAAGAGACTGTTCCAATTGATATATTTTTTTGTAAATGCTTCAATGTTGCTTAATTTCCCTGTAGCACGTTATTTCAAATAGTCGGTTCGATATTTGTTATATATTTCATATAGGTATCCAAATTCAAAATTCTTTTTCTTTTATTTATATTTTGACGCCCTTCTAATTTCCTAACCTTTTCCACCTCTTACGAAGGGTGTAAATACCTTTGCGGATGCATTTATGTTTTTTTTTTCGACTGATTCAATAGTATTTTCCTAAAAGAAATACAGATGCCCAGTTGTCAAAGCCATTTTCAACCACCAGAAGGGGTTAATAAGGGTATAAGGGTGACAAATAATTTCCATTACGTCTCTCGAATTATTCCAGTTATCTTAATAATGCTATAATATTATTCCGGAAGGATACCGTTACGTAATGGCTCCATAATATTTTTGAAGAAGAAATACAGGTTTGCATTGGTCAAAGTCATTTTGTCTCCCCCCCAAAGGATGTATATAGTATATAGTATATAGTGTTTCGTAGTAATTCGTGCATGTATCGATTGATATATTCACTACCATAAGGGCTCCATAATATTTTTCAAAGACAAATACCGGTGTGGATTAGTCAAAATCTTTTTCACCACCTAGAGGTGGGAAAGGATAATGGGGTACCTTGGAATAAATCCTTCATCTATCATTGATCGTCTTATACATTTGAATGATTCAATGACATTTTCTTAAAATAAACGTAGATGCCCAATTTTGATAATCACTTTCACCTCCGGAAGGGGTGGAGAAGGGTGAAGTGGTCTCTCGGAATAATTTCTGCACTGATTATTGAATATTCTCCACAATTGAGTGGTTGAGTAACGTTTTTGAAAAAGAAATACTAATGCGCAATTGTCAAATGCACTTTCACTTCCCGGAGCGGGTGGAAAAGGGTATGGGGGTGCTTTGTAATAAATTCTGCACCTGTCATTGATTGTTTTCCCCAATTAAATTGCCCCACTTTTATCCGAAATATGCTTATCATCTTAGTGACTATGTAAAATTTTCGACAAAAATATAGAAATGCATTCACAAAGGTATTTACACCCTCCGTAAGCGGCGGAAAAGGGCAGGAAGGTCAAAGGGTGTCAAAATCAAATTCTTTGACTGAATTCTTCGTAACTATTGAAGGTATAAAATATTATTGTAGGGTTGTAGGAATATCATTTATTCCAACGCTTTTTACCCCTTTAAAGGGTGAAAGGGGGTAGACGGGAATGTTTTTGTGACTCGGGCCCATGGAGACTTTTGATCTGCTCTGCCAGTAGAGCAACATATCAAAATTTGGGCGAATTTAACCGATGCCGGATTTCCACTTGTGGTGTGCGGGGTTCTTTCGTTTTGGGCTTCGCTACCGGACTAAAACCAGGGTGACTTGAATCATTTGCAAAAGTTGCAAAATAAGCCCTATTTGAAAGTTATATTGAAGTGTAGTATTTATACCATAGTGAATACGTAAACTTGTTAGGATGGATGAATGTGAGAAATTGTTGAATTCAATGTGCTGTTTTTGTTTTTTACATAAAATTACAAGACGGTGTGGAAACATTTAAAGATAATCACGACTACCTAGAGCACAAGAAGGAGATTAATTATGCCGCGCAAAGGTCAATCTTCTTCAAAGGATTAATTATAGTTGGTTTCGTAGGGAAGCTAGGGGAGCTTGCGCATAGTACCTTATAAAAAATTAATTAGAGATATTTTTTGATAAATTTTCTGTTCATCTGTAAGTATGGATAAAAGTAGAAATGTTTTGTTTATTTCTCTTCAGGTTAAATTATCGTTTTTTGGATTCTGCGCATTTTAGAATATCTTCAACACAAACACATAAAAAGTTGATCTGGGCATTTCGTCAATCAAGTTGGCGTCATATGCAAGGCTTAAAATTAAATTTAATTGCTATACTATAGGGTGTCTGTAATTAATTGTACACAGCTTAGAACCGAAATTTCCACATAAAATTGATAGGATTCAGTCAAATAAATTAATATTTGGTGGGATATTTAATAAATTTTCCGATAAAAATTCCTAATATGATTTTCTCATTTTTTCGATTTATTTTGGTATCGCATGTGGCTTTGCATTTGCAGGAGGCCAAAATTTGTTTGTCCATACGTAGATCTTAATTTGTTCTATATTTGAGTAAAATTTGGTTCAACTCGAATAAAAACGAAAAAGTTATGAGAGTGTTACACTCTTAAATGTGACCCACTGTATGTTAATGAAACTTGAGAAAAAATTTTGAAAACTTTCTTGTACCATTATTGAACTTAAGTATACATTTATTTGTCTGTTACGCTTTTGTTGGAAAAAATACTGTTATAATGCTCTTGTGCTCTCACAGTTTGCTTATTGCACCCACATAATTATATAGGTACGCGTTGTCAGGATCAAGATAGTATGAATCGGATTGATTACATGCTTTTGTTTTATCTCAAGCACACGAAAATTTAGTATCTTTAATAAATTCCTGGCACACGGCTGGAATAAAACGAGCGAGTAGAAATTGCAGTCGGGTGTAGCCGTCTGCAACTTCTACTCTTTGATCAAGATTGTAATCGAATACTACTCAATTTTCTTTTACGTCGTGTTACTGAGATTAAGTATACAGCCAATATTTTGTATTCTTATACATAGAGATGCTGGTTTACTTCGTTGCCTATGGTAATGACATGTAGTGTATCCAAAGCCAGGTAGCATCTCCAGCAGAAGGTCAGAGCGCATGTATATGCAAATAAAAGATGGCAGCTGCTGGTACCGAGGATGCTGCGTTGTCATTATACAGAGATGGTCTACTCCGTATAGTGCCAATGCAGCATCCTCGGTCCAAGCAGCTCATAGTCTCAGAGTCTCCTGGTATGTATAAGCGTGCTCTGGAATGACGCGGCGGCGCGTGCAATACTTGGAGAGGTCGGATGGCTTCGTTGCCTACGGCAACGAGGTGGAGTGTATCAAACGAAGTGGAAGGGAAGATTGGAACGCTGAAGAAGCAGAAAGAGAACAAGGAGAAGGAGAATAAGAAGAAGACGTGGACTACGGAGACAAACCAGACAATTAGATATATATGAGTGAAAGCTCGTCAGCTGACGATGAATTAAATGTTTGAAACTGTAATAATAAACAATTTTAATCCTTCTTCTTATATCATTACTGCGTGTCCGGAACCTTGAAATTCAATTCCAATTCCATTTAAACAAATTCTCTGAAAGCTTGTGCTTACAAACAGCCTTAATTTGTTCTTTTACTTCCACATCCAGTGGAAGTACAGTAACGACAAAAAAATTTTTAAAAATTTTTATTGTTCAAATAGGCTTAGAATGTCACGAAACGTCGAGATTTTAACTTTGAGCGAAAAAAAAATTTCTGTCTGTCGGTCTGTAACTTTTTTTGTGCGCACGTTTACTCTGGAACCGTTTGAGATATTGACTTGAAATTTGGTACACGTATGTACTTTAACGGGATCTAGAACTAGATTATATTTTCATCTTGTTCCGTCGGAGGGTTGGGGGGTAAATTGGGGTAAATTTGGGGAAAATAGGTAAATCAAGCAGGTAAGAGTCCTTAAAATTGGTATTTAGTATATACAAGGGAAGCTAAGGTCTCAAAAAAAATGTTGACATTAGCACCCCCATTACCACCCCCACCACATTATTAAAGGGGATGAAAAAAAATTGTGATTTAGTGTGTGTACAAGAACCAGAAACCTCAAAATGTTTTTTTTCTTCATCCACCCCCACTACCATCCCCTATCACCACCCCCACCCCGCTACCGATGAGGGGTATCGTTTTATAGGTTTTTGGGGTAGAGGATTTCAAATATCATATTATTAAAGTTCCATAAACTATTATTTCCACATACAAAATTTTTTCGTTGTGAGTGAGTTGAATAAAAATCTGAATGTGGAAGTAGTGATTCCTTGGGCAGCGGTTTTTTCTTTTGTTGCGGTGAAAATCATTTTTCTCAAATGTGAACTGGGAAAAAGTTCAGTTGATATTTTTCTCGTCTTGTTAATGACATTTGGAATAGTCTGAAGTGGAGAACTACCTCGTCGCGATGACTTGATCATCCCTCAAAATTACGCAATATGCGAATGTAATCACTTGTAACTGAACTAGCAAAAAGTTCCGTTCGAACTTTCTTGTGGTCAAGAGACAGCGAAACTACTCGACAATGAGCAGAACTGCCTCGCCGCAGTGACCAGAATTTTGACCGGTGGCTATTTGTCATTATTTCGGTCTTTGTGACACGGCGTATCAGTCAAAAGGGCAGTTCTCAATTTTTCCTCATCATGTTTACTTCCCTCGACAAGAAGACAAAATAAACTGCCTCGCTGCGGAGACCGAGATGACCGGCTTTTCTTTACATGTTCAAAACTCGATTTGTAGAAGCATTAGGGTAGGTAAAACGTTCCATCACCCTGAACTTTTCTTCTCAGCTCTCCCAGAACTGATGAGAAACGCTGGAATTACCTTCGTTAAAGTAACTCGAAAATCTTGATAGCGTGCTGCCGTACTATCAAAAATACCTTAATAACATTTTAAACTAAAATTGATCTCTGTTGAATCTGTTCTAATGACTGCTTGATTGAGAGGCAAGCACATTTGACTCTCACCCAGGAGTTCCCGAAGCAATTTTTTTTTTGCTTTATTTACCCTGCATAAACTCTAATAACACCTACTTCATAACATTTTAATAAAACTTGAGCGATTTATCTTTGATATTTAAAAATAATAAATACGGTTGATCATAAATAGAAGACCGTCTTATAATAAATTTATAATAACAAGGTCTAGAAGTCGCTGCGCCGCGACGCCTGGCCCCTGTGGTATTCTGCGTGATCAGCCGCATCTATTGTAACTGTGTTAATAATTGATTGTAAACTGAATGAAATAAATGACTTATTTTTTGACATGTTAACATATTAAAACAAAATAAAGGTCAATTAATTTTGTAATTTGGTCACCCAGGAGTCCCGGGCTCAATTCCCGACCATGGCACTGGGATTTTTTCGAAAACGAAAAATTAAATCTGGTATACTTGGGTAATGGGTGTGTGTGTGTGTCCCTTGTCTCCAAATGTGTAGCACCTCTCACGCAAGGCTCTTCCAGAGCCTTCAGGGATAAGGGGCTGAATTACCTGTGGTCTGTTATTATCTTCTTAAATTTCATTCGAATCTGTGAGACACACTGTATATTGCAATTTCCATATCTTATTTTTGTGTGCTTAATCAAAAATCTTAGTAGCATCATGCTCCAAAATTATAATAAAATACAGTTTATATAAAATATGACTGATTACATTACTATTTCGCATGCAGTTAATACAACTGTCAAAGAAGAACAATATGGGAAAAAACATACAGGGTGGTCACCCAAAAAAAAGATAAAGATTGTGAAGGAGGACGGTAATATTTCGCATGCAACTCGAGTGTCAAAGAAGAAAATAAGAAAAAGCATAAAGGGTGCCAACCTAACATATTCATGAAAAAACGTAAGAAGAACTGTGTGAAAAATATGAAAAATATACAGGGTGGTCACTTTAAAAAAAATAATGAAAAAATGTAAGTAGTTAGCACAATTCTCAAGGAAAAATAAAAAAATATATAAAAATTTATGAAAAATGCGACGAATAATATTTCGCATGTAGTTACCACAACTGTCAGGGAAGAAAAATATGAAAAATATACAAGGTGGTCACTATGAAAAATAATTAAGTATAGCGGATATAATATTTGAACTGTAGTTGACACAATTACCGGAGATGAAATTTGACATACCTTTAGTGAAATGTGTACAGGGTGGTCACTTTAAAAGATAACTAATTAAAAGACGGCAGAAAAAAAATAATATTTGGAATGTAGTTGTCACTATTGCTAAGAAGAAAATCTGATATACTTTTAATTGTAAAATATATACGAGGTAGTCATCATACAGAAAAGATGTTGATTAGAGAGGGCGTTTTGCGTAAATACTTTTACAGATTTTTTTTACCGTTACTCTACGATGTGGAAATAATTTAAAGAAAAAAATGTTGAGGAAGACAATATTTTTTGCCTCGTAGTTGACACAATTGTCAAGGAAGAAACCTGCTTTAGTTTTAACAAAGAAACGTAGATCTCTGAAAAGTGCATACTTGTATTACATTAAATTTTATATAGCATAAAAGGTCGATCTACTGCTTTTATTTTGGTGGGTGGAAAATTATAAAATCCTATTAGCGATTCATTTATTTCAATTTCGAGTACACCACTGGATTCGTCAACCTGTCATATGGGTTTGCACCTAATTTTGTGAACCGGTCTCACATAATTACTTCTACATCCAATGGAAGTAAAGTAACGTATTGTTCAAGTAGGCTTAGAATGTCATGAAATGTAGAGATTTTAAGTTTGAGCAAAAAAAATATTATTATCTGTCGTTCTGTCGGTCCACCTGCGCCTGTCTGTAACTTTCTTTTTGTGCGCACGATTGCTCTGAACTGTTTAAGATATTGACTTGACATTTGGTATGTATTTTGACGAGATCTGTAACTAGATTATATTTTGATCTTATTACGTTGAAGGGTTGGGGGATAATTGGGGGGGGGGGGGGGTAAATAGGTGAATGGAGTAAATAAGAGTCCATAAAATTGGCATTTAGTATATATAAGCGAAGCTAAGGTCTCAAGTAATTTTTTGGCAATAGCCACCCAAATTACCACCCTCACCCCATTATTAAAAGGAGTGAAAAAAAATAAAATTCTGATTTAGAATGTGTACAAGAACCAAAGGCCTTTTTACTTCATCCAGACCCGCTTCCACCTTGCAGGAAACGTGCAGCGATTCATTCACCGAGAATACTGGTGTGTCACAGGCCAATTGGTGTTTTCGAATGAACACTTGAGCAGTTCTTTGTTTTTATATTTGATATATTTAATCACAATATTTAATTATTTTAGTTTCAAGTAAACAATACGATATAGGGAATATACAAAACAAATACACATTAAATAATATAGAACGAGAATAAAATGATAAAGATTGAGATAAGCGCTTACTTTATTTAACGCTCAACCCAACTTCCGAGGATTAATTAGTTTTTTCATAATTTGTGATAAAGTAATAAAATTTTTAATATGAATATAAATGGGATTTAACCCGTTTTAGAATAAAATACAAACACGAATGTCAGAATACAAAATTTTAGGCTAATATTTGTACACTTATTGGTATAATAGGATTCCCGCTTCATAAATTTTAAGATAGAACTTATAATTTCTCGGCTCTGACCAGACAAAGCTTTATATTTACTTTGCTTTCAAACACCATGATATTTTCTTATAAGTACTACTAGTAATAATAAACTTAACAATGCTTATAAGAGGGTACTAATAATATGTACCTAAGTATGTGTTAAGTATAGGTTATATACTGTGAGAATTTTTCTCGAGACTGTACCGATCTTTGAACAGAGAAGGAAGATAAACGCATGAGCTCCGTAGCGGCGGACTAGTCTCGACCACTGCACATCCTAATCTCATCTGCCAGTCTAGGATGGTCGACTAGTACCATTCTATAAAGTTGTATCTAAAAGCCTATCAAAAATTTTTTCAATCAGTTCAGGGATGTAGGAGAAATTGTCGAATTACGTTCACGGCATCACCTTAAAGAATAATTCCTGAGATACTTTTTCAAACATCCCCAATCTCGGCGTATGTAGCTTAAAGGACATGTCACTAGTCTTATGGATTTTCGTACACCGACAGAATCTCTTGAAAAGCTATACAGGGTGATATGGAAAATTCGGTTCAAGGAATGAATTTTCAGTTTTGAGATCTCATATTCTAATTCAATTAGCGTAATACTTTCAAGGAAAAACATATCTATTACCGGCACGGTAGCTCAATCGGTTAAGGCGTATTGAGTGGCGAATACGCTGATCGACTCGCTACCGCGCTCTGGGTTCGACCCCAAGCCCCGGTATTGACAACACCGGTGGGTGTGGATGTATGTCTGCGTTTTTCCGAATGTGTAACCCCCTTCCGGACAGCCTTGGCTTTGGATTTGGGGGTTGTCTACTATCTGTGGTGTGTTTATTGTTTATTATTATTATTTTGTGTGTATAAAATATGTATATGTTATTTTAGACATTGGCGGTTTCTTGGTTGGGGGAGAGGGTGGTCCGCCGACAATAATTATGGTATTGTTTTAAAAGTAAGCATTTTAAATAATAAATAATAATAAGAACGAACCTAGTGTTTTTAACGGTAACATTAACTATCAATATTAATTAGATATTCTGCGTCGGTTGTCCTCCAAGACACTATGTTTCAGTTTGCCAAAATTTTGGTCCAAAACAACAACGGAACAAAATAATGATAATTACGGTATTATTTGAGGCCCTTCAGCCCTATTTGCACCATATAATACATGAGTTACTAAGCCATATGATGGATATTTCACTGCTTGCTGGTGTCTAGCATGACCTAAGTACCATATTACACTACTAGCAACATGAGCACAGACACCAAGAGTTCTTGCTTCCAATTTACAGGTACAATAGGTACCACTGATAGGATCAAGCTGGGCGTCATCAATTGGAGGAAGCAAATATTGTACAAACAGACTATGTTTTACAGCTTGAGTAAACCTAGAAAATTTTTTGCTTTTAACAATCCCAACTGTTGTAGTTGGAAAATAAATCATTATTTGCTTCTCTTTCAGCGGTATCTTGAATGTATGCCAAAACTAGTTTTATTTGGTATGTTCCAAATGTTTTAGAAATTACATATTTTAAAGGTAAAATGGGAAACTCCACACAAATATTGTCCATATTAACCCAAGAATTACCACCACGACATAAGTTGAGGTTTCCTATTTCAGTTCTTGTCTGCAATGAATTTTCAGCTAGCTAACATTCTTTCAGCAAGTTATTCATTGGCATCCTGCATATGAATTAAGCCTCTAAATATATTTATAAAAGCACAAGCAATGTTTAAAAAGTCCGCTAAATGAAAACAATGCTGCATATGTAATATGTATTAAAAACTTGTAAATTGATTTTAAATCTATCTATACTATCCAACAAGTCCTGGTTATATTTTTGGAAAGATTTGCCTCTTCAGTATTAAATTGCCTTTGGTTTCTTACAGGAACTGGTGGCATTTGTACATTTAAGTTTAAGTTTTCCAAAAAAGTCAACAGCATCTCAATAACAGCGATTTACTACGAAGATATTCCATCTTGAACCCATTGTCGTATATTTTGTCCATTTGTTCCATTTCGTTCTTTATAAGCTCAGCATCATTATTTAGTATACCCGAAAAATAGGGACCATGTACATCTATCATCTGGTGCTACTATTGGACCGGCTTTAAATAATGGGCACTTCTCGTGACTAAAATATGATTACCTCTGGATTTTAAAATGTGAACTTTTCGGTGCCTTTAGATGTGCGCAGTCAGCATACAAAATAGCACAAGGTTGCTTAAGAACTGGATTGTAAAGTTTGTTAGAAAAACTATTTACATGTCTCTGAATAAATTGGTCTCGATTTTGAACATCAGAACAAGTAAATTCTATATTTTGTGGTACAAAATGGTTCAGTAATGAATTTATTACAATTGTTATTGCAAGGTTTGCGCTTTGTGATTGTATAAATCCGTCTGATACACCTTGCCTTAGCTTTACTAAAAAGGTGATTCATTGTTATTTTCTTGAGGTTCTGGGTTTATGATATACTTCCATAGGTTGACAGTAATTGAAAAGCTCTCTGAATTGTTCTTTTGTTAAAGATTTTGAAAGTCATTTTTACTGAAATTTTCTTCGCTTTCATATGAGAGAATTCTGTGTTACACACTCCCTAAATGTACTGAGCCACTCACTTAACTCCTCAACTGTCAGTACAATTTCCATTGGTATCGAAATGTAATTTTTCAGCTGTAAAGGAGCTAGTCCGGTGTCCGTTAAATGTATTGGGCAGCACGTTACTACTGAAAAACACATTAATTTTGTCATAAAAGTCCACTTGAGCATCAATCTTCGGATTGCAACATAATCGTCGTTGCAAATAAAACAGCCTCTCCTGCGAAGAAGTACCTCCACAGAAATTACCAATGGATTATTGCCATTTTCAATGCACTTTCCAAGACGTTGGAAGGTGCGGTTTAAGCTCAATCGAGAATTTTCGTTAAATTCCTTATCCACCAAACGAAGTCTTACTCTAAAAAGAATTGATAGTTCTCTTCGGCGTTCATTAATACCATTTTGTACATTCCGTAAAGGTATTCTTATTCCTGCGCCGTTTACATTACAAGTATAACATCTAACCATTTTTTCCTGAAAATACTATTTGCAACAGATGTTTTATGGTAATAAAAAATAATTGTTATACTTCTTTAATATGTGGCCACTGAAACATTATAACAGAGTGATATTTTGTTAAAAAATTACACAGCCCCATAAAGAAGAAATATGTTGTACCAGAGAAGAGACTATCATACATCCACGTATTTTGGCGCACTGAATTCGAATCTGACGTCTAATAGTCCGGTGATTTTAGATTCAAAAGTAACGATTTCTCGGAAAGTTTTGGGACAAGCCAAAAATTAGTCTACCCCCTACAGAATTTTCTCAGGAATCCGAAAAAAATAGTGTTGACCACTCAAAATGGCGGTTTTAATGGTTATTTAACTTTTTGTAAACAAAATGAATTTTGCAACTTACTTGTTTGCTTATATCTTCGCTTCTAAAGGTCGTAGAAAAACGTTCGACCCATCAATTTCTTCGTCATGGGTTCCCCTATATGCAAAGAACAAATTTTTGATTGTTAATAACATTTTATGACAAGAAACTGAAAAAATTGAATTTCTCGATCGTCGAACTTTGAAGTACTGTAGAAACAAATATAAAATCTGTGTGTTAACGATATTATGAGAAATAGTACATATTTTTACCCTTAATGAAAAGCACTTTGTCCTGTTGCAAAATATTAATTATTTTTTTTGCAATTAATTTATAAAAAAAAAATCAAACTGTTATACTAAAAGATCATATTAATATTTTACAGTTCTGTTTCGGTAAAAACATTGTATTTGAAGTACCTTTACATAATCAAAAAGAATATTGCAAAAAAATTTTAATTTGCGACGTTTTCACGCAAAGAATTAGTTTTGCAACTTAAACAAATGTAAATATCTTGCATAAAATTTATTGCAACTAACGGCATTTTAATTGTCATAAAAAAACACGAATTTAGACAATAAAAAATTTACTCCGATGCTTTGGAGCCGAGATATGAAGAATTCACGCTTTTTGCGATTACTGCGAAATTTGAAAATATTTTTACTTGAAAATTTAACTGAATATACCTCAGGGTGTGTGTTATCATTTACAAAAAGTTCCATGTCTGTATATCTGGATGGGCCGTAGAAAGAAAATCGAGAAAATTGCATCCTTGGCGCTCTTGCTCACGCTAGACGCCAGATCCCCCTCCCCCTCTACAGCTATTGGCGTACTTGGACAGTTTTTTTGTAAATCGCTTTTTTTTTCGCATTTTATCTGTGGTGGTAACGAGAAATGGGTCAAATTGACAAGATATTGAAAAATTTTATTAACAAAAAGTGTTTAGAATCCAACGAGGACCCCATAAATTAATGAACCAGATCTGAGATAAAAATTAAAATACAAATTTTTATCCGTACCGTTACTTATATTTTTATTTTTTTTCTCAGATCTGGTTCAAAATTGGATTGGATTTTAAGCACTTTTTCATAAACTGACAGGTAACCACTTATTTATCTTTACTGTCAAGGCAACCATTGCTCTTGGAGGAAGCCTACTACATTTGAATATTTGAAATGTTGCTCACATTTTAAGAATTAAAAAAATATAATATAAGTTAATATGGACAATTTTGATGTTGCATTTCCTATTTTACCTTGAGAATATGTAATTTCTAATACATTTGGCACGTGCCATTTAAAGCTAGCTTCGGCATACATTCAACAAGGCACAGCAGAAAGAGAAACAAACAACGAATTTATTTTTCAACTGATACAGCAAAAATATTTTCTAGGTTTACTCTAGCTGTAAAACACAGTATTTTTTATATCATATTTTTTTCCCTAATTATTGATGATAATGCTCCGCTTGATCATATCATTGGTACCTATTGTACCTGTAAAGTGGGTGCAAGAACTTTTACTATCTGTGCTCATGTTGCTGGTGTAATATGTTACTTAGACACCAGCAAGTAGTGAAACACCCATCATATGGCTTATTATATTAACCCACGTATTAGATGCTGCAAATAGCCTCAAATAATACCGTAATTATTATTATTTTGTTCGAAACTTGTTGTTGTTTTGGACCAAAGTTTTGTCAAAGTGAAACATAATGTTTTGGGGGACAACCGGCACAGAATACCTAACTAATTGTTAGTTATTGTTCTTGTTAAAAACACATGATTCGTTTTCATTATTTATTATTTTAAGACAATAACATAATTATTGCCGGTGAACCAAATCGTCACTGTCTAAAATAATATATACACATTTTTTAAACACAAAATAATAACATATATGTTTTCTCAAATCAATTTAGAATACGAGATCTCACAATTGATAATTCATTATTTAAACTGAAGTTTCTTTATCATCAATGGCTAGGTTGGTGCAATTGAACAAAATGTTCACTTTCTACAGCCCAACAACATATTAAATTTTCAAAAAATTCTGCCGGTATACGAAAATCCTTGAGAGGTGTGAGACAGATCTATTTTCATTTAAACTGGCCGATGAATACCGGGATATACATCAAGTTAAGTTTATATGTAATATAAAGTAAGTGAAAGCAATATTTATTATCAGAAATAGATTTTAAATTCTTTGTGTTTACCTAATTACCATAGAAATTATCTTATAAAGTGTATTTTGTTTAGAAACATGCAAAACGTCATTACTCGACTCATATATCCGTACAGCTAACCGCTTATAACGATGTTAACGACTCCTTGCAACGTCGACTGCAAACTAACATGCGCCCGTACAGTCTGAAAAGCTTCCTGTAAAAGCTCCCGGAGCCAATGCGTGACGGAAAGGGGCACGCGCTACCAATGAGGTTACCGGATAATCAGCAGATGGACCAATGGCATTCTGGTCTGCCAAATAGCCCAAGGGTGGCACGCGCACGAGCCCACATTGCCTTGGGTCGGTTTCCTATGACGCAGACGCTTCTTCTCACACTTTTTCATCACTGTATCTTCCTTTTCATAACTGAAACTGTTGACTTGTGCTTTCTGTCGATCGGAGATAAGATAACATTACTGCTGCGACCGGTATATCAGCTAATCGAGGGTAAATTATTTTGTATGTGTTATCACAAATGAGATCAATTCTTTGTCCTTTTAATTTAGAATGATCGCCTATGTTAAGCTGTTAAAATGCCTTCGTGGAAATGTTATTTTCATATTAACGTATAACGCGAAAGCATAATTTATTGTTGATAAACTAGAACACATCTGTACTTTTCAGGAGTAATATACTGGGTGTGTCATTTAAGTTGACACAACGAAATATCTTGAGAACAAGGCATGTTAGAAAAAAATGTTTCAAATAAAACTGGTTTGTTTTCGGTGGGAAAATAAAATGAAATTATTGATTTTTGATTTGGTGATAGAATTGAATGTCATTTCATTTTATTCTACGAAAGAGATCAAACAACTTAACTTCAGTTTTGCAAGATATTGAACAAAATACCTAAAATTTGTTTCTGTAAGTATTTTACTTCCACGTCCAGTGGAAGTATAGTAACGACAAAAAATTTTTTAAAAATTGTGATTGTCCAAATAGGCTTAAAATATCATGAAACGTCGAGATTTTAAGTTTGAGCGAAAAAAAATTTTCTGTCTGTAACTTTTTTTTGTGCGCACGTTTACTCTGGAACCGTTTAAGATATTGACTTGAAATTTGGTACACATATGTACTTTAACGAGATCTAGAACTAGATTATATTTTCATCTTGTTCCATCGAAGGGTTGGGGGGTAAATTGGGGTAAATTTGGGGTAAATGGGTAAATCAAGTAGGTAAGAGTCCATGAAATTGGTATTTAGTATATACAAGAGTAGCTAAGGTCTCAAAAAAATTTTTGGCATTAGCCACCCCCATTACCACCCCCACCTCCTTATTAAATGGGATGAAAAAAAAAATGTGATTTAGTTTATGTACAGGAACCAGAAACCTCAAAATATTTTTTACTTCATCCACCCCCACTACCACCCCCCTATCACCACCCCCAACCCACTACCGATGTGGGGTATCGTTTTATGGGTTTTTGGGGTAGAGGATTTCAAATATTATATTATTAAAGTTCCATAAACAATTATTTTCACATTCAAAGTTTTTTCGTTGTGAGTGACTTGGATAGAGAATCTGGATGTGGAAGTAGTGATTCCTTGGGCAGCAGTTTTTTTTATTAGAGCAAAATGAAAAATAATCTACCACGTTATTAAAATGGAGGTTATTGCATATAAAAAAATGTTCCTGAAAAAAGGTTTCTTTTTGCATAGAATAAGTTTGCTGAATGAACTGAATACCAAAAGTTGAACAAAAATTCAAAAATTCTTCAAGCTTTAATAAATTGAAATAAACATTTTTGTACCTAGGACTTTTTCTCTAAAGTTGATGGTTTACTAAAAAGTTCTTAAAAGTCCAGAAATCTCTAAATATTTTGTTTAATATCTCTTGCAAAATTAAAGTCAGATAAAAAATGTTTGATACAAAAGTTGCTTATTATGTTTTGTAAAATAAGATGCCGTAATAAAAAATATTAGTTCCCATTTTAAAAGCAATTTGACTCCGAAATTACATTGCAAAATCAAAAATAAATAATACCATTTTATTTCTTCCTCAACATGAAACAACTTCCGTTTGAACGACTTTTTTCTAAATTGCGTTGATTTCGAGATATGTCTCTACGATAATAAGATAATTCATATTATATTCTATGCATATAAACTGCCAGTAGATTGTGTGAGTCGGACGAAAACCCGACTATTGTCTGATGCAGCCAGATTAGTTCTTCCCCCCCGTTTTCGAGGATGCTGAGCACCGTGGTGGTGGCAGAATTTTTCGTTGCCGCAAACGACCAAAAACCATCCCCAAACGGAGGTTTGGGGATAGTTTATGGAGGGACTCTTACTTGATAATTCCTCTTTTTCGAGGATGCTGAACGTGGTGGTGGCAGAATTTCTCGTTGAGGTGACCCACTCCCGAAAGCTTTCAAAAACCATCCCCAAACGGAAGTTAACTCGTATTATACTTGTTTGAGAGCTCTTACTTGGTGTTTTCGAGGATTCTGAACACCGTGGTGATGGTGGAATTCCTCCCCGGGGTGATCCACCCCCGTAAATAGCCAATAACAACCCTCCGCAGGAATGAGTGTGCGTTCTCAGCATACCCCCGTTTTTGAGGATGCTACACAGGAAAAAAATGTTAAGATGTCATTTCGATCTCGTCAACAAAGTAGTCATCTTCATTTACTATGGAGCTGAAAGAAGATGAATGTATATATTTTGTACATATTTTTTTGGAAAAAATAGGTTTATATATAATAGCTGAAACATCTGATTTATTAAATTATACAAAATATTTTATTGACGGAAACAATTATTGCATATATTGTTACGCTGGTTTTTCTCATAAAATACAATACTTAAAAAAAAATTAAAACAATACATATATTTTTTATTTTAAAGTTATTTTTTACGTTCTTTGAACCCGTGCAGTTACACTCATTATGAAAACGCGAAGAGGTATTTTTTTGCCATTAAGAGGGTGTCAAGCACTCGATTCGTGGTCCTCTCCGTGTTCGGCATGCTCGAAAATGAGAGGGAAACCTTTTTGTCCAGAGGTATGATGAGAGCGCTCTCTCACCTCTTTGGAGGGTGGTTATTGACGGGTGTCAGGCACGCATCCCAGGGTCCTCCCCATGCATGCTCAAAAACGTTGATCAATAAGTTAGATTCCGTGAAACATGCTCAATACGCGTTTGACCCCTTTTGGGGGTGGGTCACTCCAAAGAGAAATTTTGTCACCACCGGTGACTAAAACGGGGGGGGGGGGGCTACTTTGATTGCATAATACAATAGTCGGGTTTTTTAGGTCTTTTTCAGACTCACCCAATCAACTATGCTGGCTAATTGAAACGGAGTAAGGGAAATTTTAGGTTGAATTTAAATCCGCATTTTTAGAGAAAGAGAATAGATGTCGATATGCGTTTTTAAGATTTAGGAGATGATTTATTTGTGACAGAGCGAGTTTTGTCCATTTCTTTTATCTTGAAGCACGTCAATATCTACAGGATGTGAAAGAAAAGCTTGTTTTTTTCAACCTTTTGTAACTACCGAGATTCCACAAAAATTATTTTATATTTTTTTAAGTGCATTTTCTTAGTCACTGATTTATTAATAAAAAAACAACTTCTCAAATTTTTGGTATCATTTTATAAGATACAAATTTTTTTCTAAAAACCTGTCAATTTTCCATCTTTTTGCCGTTAGGCCATATTGGGTTTCGTAAAAGCCGATCGTCGTAGGCCATTATAATACCTTATGGCGGTTCATTTAAAATAATTATAAAAATAAGTAAATTTTGTTGTACTTTCAGTTCATGGTCAATAAATGTATTTTTCCTCGCTAATACACATTTTATTTTTATTGCTTCATTAATAATAAAAAGTTTGGTTCTTCCCTTTTTCTTTAGTTGACATTTTATATAATATTACTTAGTGTTTATAAAAATAGAAAAATAAATATTTGCTCTTATTGTTTATTTAGATTTTATTTTATTCCATTAAAAAGACACACATACAATTTTTCGTATATTTTTTGGTGTGAAAAATACAAATACAAAATTTGGATTTTTTTTTGTATCCACAGGTAAAGCCATTTAGTACCTTTACATGTGTACCCCACTTGATATCTTTAACCGTTCCGGTTATAAGTGGAGTTCTGTATTTCGATACTTACAGTGAAGCAACGTTCAGTGCGGTTAATACTTGGATGGGTGAAACTCATCTTGGGAAACACAGCGATCTCGTCCCACTTTCTAGCGGCTTATATGTCAGTGTATAGATAGAAGCTATGTAATTTGACACGTTGTGGATATACCATCCTTCGGAGGGGATGTAAAGCAGTCGGCCCCTTGTCTATTAAATGTTAGGCTAGTAAATGATCCTTACTCTTCAGCAGAGAACAGGTTCAGCAAAATTTCCAGGTTGGGGGTATCCCGTCTCCTGGCGTCGCGGTGATAGGCCTTGGTAGCGAAAATAGGCCGACGTTAAATAAATAAATACAAAAAAAAAAAATGTAGAAAACCCAAAAAAGGTTTCCCAATCCGTGAAGGTGTATCGATTTTCGGTACTCCACTGATTTCCATGCAAACAATTTACTTATTTTTATACTTTTAAAGGAGTTGTCATAAGGTATTATAATAATGATCGGCTCTTACAAAGCACAATAAGGCCTAATGACAAAAGAATTGAAAAATCGGTCTTACAAAATAAGAGAGATATCAAAAATTTGAGAAATTTGTTTTTTCCCCATAAACCAGTGACTAAAATAATGGGTATCAAAAAAATATAAAACATTTTTTGTGGAATCTCGGTAGTTATAAAGTTTGGCAAAAAAACACTTTTTTCTTTTACACACTGCAGATAGTAACGTGCTTCAAAATAAAAAAAATGATCAAAACTAGCTGTTTCTGAAATACCTGAATACCTGATTGATATCTATTTTCTTTCTCAGGAAATGTGAAATGTGGATTTAAATTCAACCTAAAAATTCGCTTGGTCCGTTTCAATTGTATATAAACGAGGATATTAAAAAAAGAGGCATTTTTCCTAAAACATAGAAACCCTCACACGAGGACAATGACTAAACTAAACCGTCAGACATCTGAAGAAATACAGAAGAAACAATTATACGCACACAAAAAGATACATACCACTGTAACATTGGACCAAGAAACCAGAAAAAGAGGGAACACAAAGAAAAAACTAACAAAATTAATACAAGAAATGAACCACTGGCCCTAGGACAAGCCATTATCAAAGTAGTAGAGCTAGAAGAAATACTGAATTAGAAGTAGAGAAAATAAAAGTTAATTCACTATCATTCACTCAGATTACTACACAATGCGGTAACGCATTTCACAAACACCTACCCTTCCCATCACATCCATTTCTGTACCATGCGTTATGTGGCTCTCGCTGCTGACAACAGGTCCAACCAAGTATAGACGTAGCCGGCCCGGCGGTATGTTTCCCGGGAGTGGCGGCAATGCCTACCGTATTCTAGTCAATTAATAAATCAATCAACTATTACAGTAAATAGATAACTTGTAGGAAATATAGAAAGAGTCAGACATATTTTTGATTTTAATGGAAATTCCGAGTTGATGCTTTCCTTGGCTAAAGAGTCAACACTTTCATTATTTTATTTGGCAATATGTGCTTTTCCCACAGCTAATAATTTGTGTAGTAGTCTCTTTATTTTTAGAATATAAGAGTTGGCTTTGATGTTGCAAGAGATACTGACAAAATTATGAAGTTATCTGAATTAGATGTATACATAAATTCGAGAGCTATTGTTTTTGCTGTAAAAAATGAAACAGTATGATGGCAACATGAAACTTGTAGAAAATATAAGTATCGTGAAAAATACACCTCGTTATTTCAAAAAAATACGTAGGCTGCTCCAAAAAATTTTCAATACGTGTAATCCAAGCAGTTGTTTTTCATTTATATATTTATTAATATATCGAGTTTCAAACCAATTTATACTCTTTTTCTTTATTTGTTGTAATTAGTACATAAGTAAATACGTTATTGTTTAGTGTTACCCTGATGTTATAATTTCTGAACCCACGATACAGGGTTTTTACTAAGGGACTGTAAGCACGTAACATTATCTTTGCCAATTTGACTACCTTCGATAGAGTTTTGTGAAAAATATATGTTATAGCTTATTGTCTGGTCTATAATTAGTAAAAAAATAGTGGTGGTCGCTAACGTGTAAGTACGTATTTAAATTTTTCAAAAAAATCAAAAGCATCAGTTTTTGTTTTCTTCGTGAAAAGATTTCCTGACAATATCATTAATAAATTGTCTTGAGTGGATTTACAATATATGTGAAATACAAACAAATTGGTTCACTTGATTAAGAAAATTTTTTTTTTTCGAGTTATTGAAAAAAAATGTTTTCCCAGATATGAAGTTTTTGGGGTCCAAACTTTTTGTGGTAGTATCTTACGCAAAGATACACTACTGGAAGGAACCACACGCAAAAAGGTTGCAAAGGAAAGGACACTTATCTTAACTTGCCATGGCCTTTGTAAAACTACAGTAATTGACAGGTTATTAAGAGAAAAACATTATAATAAACGGTTGAAGATGTTACATATTAAGTTATTAATTATAACCTGTTTTAAAATTTTAAATGCCTCTTCTTTTCCAATTAATTTCAAGAGATTTGTAAGCTCGGAATAAATAATGACTTAATGATTCGTGATGGTGGCTGTGATTACATAGTAAATGATAATATATGATACAATGTACACATGGCCATCTAATTCTAATGGTGCAAATACCCTGGAGTGGCATTACACATTATTCGGTGATAATAGAGTGTTGGGTCAATGTTGACATGTTTGAGGGTATAAACTGGATCGTTGTAGCGAGACCGCAAACAGTTAACGCGGTCATACATCACCGGCTACGGCCACCCGAACCCCATTAGGAACATATAGTTAACATTACATGGACCTGTTCCTGTTTGGTAATATTATCTGTAGTATAAACTGAAGAGTGCGGATATGTTCACATGTCGCTGTATTTTTGGTTGCAGGTGACGTAATATTTAATATAAACTGTAGTAAATATTTTACTCTTCGGCGAATTATTGAATTTTTTATATAACTGTTGAATATTCTATAGGATACTCGCAGTTTTTTTTGTAAATAATGTTGGTTTTAGATATTTTTAATGTTATGATGTCAACTTAGTTGGTGAAATATTCATCAGCATAAAACAAAGTAAAGAAAAAGTAACTACATTTAATCTACAGTGTGTCCCAGGATAGATGTAACAAGAGGTGTAATGGACCAAAAATTTTGGAATTTTAGAATGGTATTTGGGGATTGAGTCCTGCTTGTTGTAAAACTAAAGTATACCAAAAATGACTTGAGGTGGTGTTCTACAGGGTGTTTTATAAGCAAAGTTGTAAAAATCACCACTAATAAAGTACCTTTATTTTTCAAAATATGAAAAAATTCCACTAAGAAAAGTTATTTATAATGCAATTTTATACCTCTATACCAAATTTCAAAAATATAAAATTATTTTTTTGAAATTTCCCATTTTTCGCGAATTAACAGTTGAATTCATATTTAAAGTTGTGTAGGAGTAAATGTTAATCATCTCAAAAAGTAGGCTATTGGTAAATAAAAAATTGAATATACGAGATGTAAGAAGGTATAATGTTAATCGAACTAATTGTAAAATAAAATAAAATACTAATTTGTTGAAAAAATGGGAAGTTTCAAAAAAATAATTTTATATTGCTGAAATTTGGTACATGGGTATAAAATTGCATTCTAAATAACTTTTCTTAGTGGAATTTTTTCATATTTTGAAAAATAAAGGTACTTTATTAGTGGTGATTTTTACAACTTTGCTTATAAAACACCCTGTAGAACATCAAATCAAGTCATTTTTGTTATACTTTAGTTTTACAACAAGCAGGACTCAATCCCCAAATACCATTCCAAAATTCCAAAATTTTTGGTCCATTACACCTTTTGTTACAACTATCCTGGGACACACTGTATATTATCTCGGACTAATCAATCAGTCAAAACGATTTTCTTCTTATTCATATCTTCCTGGCGTTTTGAGATTCATAGGTTATTCTAGTTGGCCCTTGCTTCCCGTTTAGTATGTCCGACAAACGAGAAAACATATTTTTCTACTTCCTTATGTGACCATGACTCGAAACTGCTTTTTTTTCACACAATGCACACAAAAATCCAAAAAACACAGCAATGTCATGTTTTTTTACACAGTCCTGTCAAAAACAGAACTGACACTTTTTATTTGTACTTTTTGAAGTGGGCTAGCCGACTTATTTAACGACTAAACATCAGTTTTGAAGTCTTCAAACCGCATCATTTTTAAAGAAATTTATTAAAAATGGTTGATTCTGCAGTCGTAGAAAAAGTATTGTAAACAACACGTTTGAAAAGATTCGTTTACGAAACTTGCTTAAACTACTATTATTGACAATTCAATACATACCCATGCCCATAACCTGTCAGATATCTAAGGCGCGAAGCCTGATCCTATTATATGTTTTTGAAATATTTAACAAAAGTTGTGGTCGGTTCCTTATGAGACATGTTGTAAATAATTTTAATTACGAAAAAACTGCTTGTTAATATTACAAAATAAGTATATTGATACTATACATATGTTTCGACTTATTAGGCCTTTCTCAAGAGTAAATACAAAGATTATGAAGAACAAAATTCTGCTATTTATAAGGTACTAAATTCAGAAAATGGCAGGTTAAAAGACCGAGCATGAATAATTAATTAAAAGCTCTTAGTACTATTATAGGGGTATTAAGGAAATTCAGTTGGTCATTAATAGTACAAGGATTATTTCTAAGGGATTTTCTAATTTCTAATTGCTCGAGAAGATCTAAACGTTTCCGTTTTGTTAGTGCATGGATTAGTTTTGCATTTTTAAAAGTCTATAAAATGGCTATTATTAACACAATGAGTAGATATCCCCGTGTTTTTATTATTGATTTTTGTATTCTTTTACCTTCTTATCAATGCTCCTACCACTCTGACCAATATAAATTGCTTCACAGTCACAATGTATTTGGTTTCATATATACCAGGTTTTCTTAATTTATTATTTTTTTCTTTATTGTTAACAACTAGTAGTCTCCCTAAATTTGTTCTATTTACGTTTATTGTAGATTTACGTAAGTTATTTATTTTATTAGATATCTTTTTAATAAAATTTGGAACATGATTAATAAAATTAAATTTAGTTGGTTCCTTAGGTGCGTTGAAAAATTTCTTTTGGATCATTTTTTTCTGTTTGTTTTTTACCCACATTTTCTATTGAAGGCATTGCATTCGTTGTATACGTTATTTCTTGCAATTAGTTTAATAATACTGAATTCAATGTTAAAATCATTTTCATCTAAAGGGAAGTCTGTAAGTCTATGTATTAGGCTGCGAAAGAGAAAAAGAGAGCTTTTGCCACGATTGTTGGGATTTATAATGAATGACTGTGTCCGTGCTAGTCGGTTTTCGGTAAATGCTATATTTTAACTGATTATTATATTTTTTGATATTAATATCTAAAAAATTTAATTGACTATTTTCTTCATTTTTCATAGTGAACTGGATTTTACTATTAAAGAACTTCAAAAATTTAAGGTAATGATTTAAGCTTATTTTTGTACCAGTCCAACTATGTTTTTTTTTTAGTCTACAGTGTAATCATTCGACCACCATTTGCCACTTTTACAGCCGTTAATGTCTATAATATAATGTGTCTAGATGAAAATCATATTTTGACAATTGGGTATTCCTATCAAATATATACCGAGTGTCAACGAAAACATTAGGCAAGTCATAGTTTTCAGAGTTTTCAAGTTATAAGAGTCATATACCAAAAATGGCCCATTTTTCATCATTTGACCATTACTTCTAGTATCCCCAGATATGACTCCAATATTCAAATTTTCAATAGAAACCTTGTATATTTTTACAATTTTAATTCCGGAGACGATTTTAAGTATGATTGCACAGCTTAAAAAATATTTGAGACTACTTGATTCTTTAGGGTCATTTTTATTTTTGCATCTAGAGTGCAGTGAATGGTGCAGCAACTCGTTTACCTCATCTAAAGGCAAATTCGACATTTCGTGAGAGATTTAGCATATTAAGGGAAAGGATAATGTTATGCAGACACTTTATCACGTGTACATGATACAATTTCGTATTTTTCCAGTTCAAACTCAAGGGAAAGATTCTGAGCTCAGGTTTTTGTTGTAGAATCAATCTTCGAATTCTAAGACCATTTTCAATTTAAAGAAAATTAAAATTCCAGATTTAGATGAGTTTATTTGGCGCGATGTTTCTCACCCCAAACTGCGGCCTTATGTCCTAGTTAATTATAGAAGAACGGTATTTGATATTTTTCATGGTTTATCTCATCCTGGCATAAAAGCCACTAAAGCATTAGTTACTAGTAAGTATTTCTGACCTAAAATGAATACGGACTGTACCTTGTGGGCTAAAACATGCATAAACATAAATGTCATACGTCGTCATACGAAAAGTCCAGTAGGTCGTTTTGAAGTTCCTAAAGGCCGGTTCGATCACATTCATATAGATTTAGTGAGACCATTAACCAGGGATTGCTCTTACGTATTAATGGTGATCGAACGGTTTACCCGATGGCCGGAGGCTTATCCTCTTTCCGATATCACGACAAAGACCGTTGCACGCACTTTATTTCAAAATTTTGTTTGTTGTTTTGGCATACCATTATATGTCACTACTGATCAAGGTATCCAATTTGAATCAAAATTATTTAATGAATTTGAAAAACTATTAGGGTTCCATAGAATACGTACCACCACTTACTATCCCCAGACTAATGTCATGACGGAACGATTCCATAGAACTCTTAAAGCTGCATTGACTGCTAGAGTTAACACGTCACATTGAGTAGATGAACATCCTGTTGAATTATTAGCTTTTAGAACTATCCCCAAAGATGATTTACAACGCTCTTCAGCCGAACTCATATTTGATCAAACTTTGCGACTGCCCGGCGAGTTTTTCACTAAATCATATAATTGTTCTGATATTCCTTATTTTATCGACAAATTGGACACTTATTTTAATAATTTAACTTTTATTTCTCCAGTTCACCACGTTAATTATAAATCATTTGTCAGTTCTGACGTTTTAACCAATGATTTCGTATTTATTCGCAGAGAACGTTTTAAACCTACTTTCTCTCCTTTGTACGACGGTCCATTTGAAGTTTTGTACCTTACAAATAAATTAATTATATTAAATAAAGGAACTAAAATCGTAACTGTCAGTATTGACAGAGTCAAACCTGCCTTTTTATTAGTTGACAAATGTGATGTCCCACCGATACCTATTAAAAAGGTACGTTTCGCCATCGACAGTTTACTTGATTGATTGTGGAGTCCGTGTAGCAGCTCACTTACCTCATCTAAAGGTTTCTTTAGAGTGACCAAGGATATTGAGGATAATAAAAAATTATTGTTTTGATAAAATGTTATATATTTGAATGAGATATAATTTTAAATATTTCTAATACAAATCCTTTTAAAATTGAAATTATTTATTTATTTTATGGATGAATGGGACGGCACTCAAATCAATCTAATGGACCAAAATGATAAGACCAAAATTTAAACCTGAGATTTCTCGAATTGGTTTAGTACCGACGACCAAACAAAACTTCCGAAATCACTAATTTGAAATTAAGTCAACTTTTCCAAATAGCAATATTTTCTTCATAATCCCCTTGCTGGGTATCAAATGAAAGTGTTTGACGAGTATAATACGATAAGCTACGTTCCGTGACGAGGAATAAACAGTTAAATCTAAATAGATTTAAAAAAACTTTTTATAAACAATAGTTTTCTTTTAAAACCAAATTACACTAAAAAGTAAAAATAGTTTTAACTTTGTAAATAGAAAACCATTGGGCGCTCATAAAATATAAACGTAAATTAAAATTATTAGACGAAGTAATATTTTATGGAGCATCCAATAGTCTCCTATTTACAAAGTTGAAATTATTTTCTACTGTTTAGTGCAATTTGGATTTAAAAGAAAGCTATTGTTTTTAAAAAGTTTTCTTTTTTAAATTTCTTACCTTGTAAACATTTTAAACAATAACTACAATTTAACTATCAAAAACAAGAGACAAATAAAGAATAAGGAGCAAAGGCACTTATCATGTCAAACTTTTTACAATTAATTATTTTTTATTTATTTGCTTTTATCATGATTAGAGAATATTATTTAGGTATTATGCAAATCACAACTTACACACTTTTTTATTTATTATGAAGTAGGTATTTTCATAATAAATAAAAAAGTGTGTAAGTTGTGATTTGCATAATACCTAAATAATATTCTCTAATTATGTCAAACTTCTTATCGCTTCCACAGCACATTTTTTATTTGCAATATTGTTTTGCTGGTAAAATGAATGTTTCGAATCTAATTTTGTTCAATTCCCACGGCATACTTGATAGGGATATTTACTCGATTTTTTTATTATTATTCATCAAAGAACTGAATCAAATCGATTTTTGATATGAAGTTATCAATGGATTTTTCTTGAAAATTAGTATTTAACTACTGGGTGTTTAAAACATGTTGCCATTTTACATAGTTGACTTAATTAAATAGTGATTTTGGAAATTTTTGTTGGTCCTTATTTTTTTTTTAATTGCAATCATAATTGAAATCATCTCCGGAATTCAAAAATATAAAAATATATGTGGTGTACCTACTATTTAAAATTGCAAAATTGGGATAATTTCCGGGGAAACCGGAAGTGATGGAAAAGTATTAAATAATGAAAAGTAGGCTACTTTTCAGCGTTACCACATTTGGTAGATTTTTATTTCTTTTTAGTAGAATTTTAAGGATTTTTTTAAAGTTTGGTAGGTAAAATTTGCTGGCAGATTTCTGATAATTATTATCAGAAATCTACCAGCAAATTTTACCTACCAAACTTTAAAAAAATCCTTAAAATTCTACTAAAAAGAAATAAAAATCTACCAAATATGGTAACGCTGCTACTTTTGGTACATATTACTCTTGCCAAGTTTGAGTATTATACCTTGAAAACTATGACCATCGTTTTTCTAATGATCCCGTAGACACCCGGTATTAGTGAAATATATAAATAAATGTTAGGAAACACTTTACAAAATTTCTGTTCAATCACAAAACATGAATATTAAGGAGACAATTTTTTAAATAGAAATAATTTATAACTTTTTTATTTACTGGTTGATTTTGTTGAAAAACTGTAGGTTATAAAATTATGTTTGTTACAATAGTAATTTTATTATTTTTATTTTACATTAGTAAAAATTTTTTTTTTCAATTTTCTAGAAAAGCTCTAAAACCAAACATTTATTGACTACACTATCGCATCAAAATATTCTAAGGTGCATGTCTCAATGTTAACAGGTGTTAACTTTTTTAACACGCAGCTAACAATAAAACTTTAATAAAGACATAAAGTCTGTAGGTTACGAAATTACCAGTATTCAATGTGTAATATTTCGTACCTATCCAGTTCATTTGTTCGAAAATAATAAAAAAAAGATAGTTGTTATAACACAAACATTAAACTGATCAGAACGTGAAACACATGTAGGGGCATTACAAGTTTATTTTTATGATTTCCAACATAAAAATAATCGTATAACCGAAAAATTCGTCTCCTGTTTAATACAATTTAGCAACATAGAATTGTCGCCCTGAATGTACAGCTGTCCATTTTCTCAAGACTCGAGGATATCTCGCTTAATATCTATAGTACAAAAAAATCATTTTTACTAAAATTGTGCCAACTTTTAGCTGCTAAAAATTGACATTTAATATCCATGGCCTACTTTAGGAGTTATGACCGAAAATCTCAAAAATGCTGATATGTTTAAGTCAGGTATCTTATATATTTAAAGGGATAGGAAAAAACTTCTATGATGATAATTTTTTGCAAGACAGTCATTTAACGATGTATTATTTAATTTTTTTCAGAGCCGCTGGATTTCGAGACTTTTCAAGGTGTTAAAAAATATATGAAGCTGGCTGCAAGTGGTGGTCATTAAATAGAACATTTTCTTCCGTTTTCAACGATATACCACGTGTCATAGTTATTCATAAGACCTAAGCAAGTAATTGTAAAAATAATTTTTAAGTAATTAAAAAAAATTCTAACATCGTACTTCCCAAGAAGCATTTATAAAATGGAGCAATTAAAAAAAAACAAATAGTGCAGGCGCTGGGAGTAGTTGAGTATGCAAAATGTGAGAACCGGCAAGTATGTTCAGGTTCTTATACCTAAGACCTAAATAACGGAAGCTGCGGTGGTCCCTTCTAGTCTCCTGCCGTTCCCTTCCCGGGCCCTATGGTAAGCATAGCGCGCCTAGTCGTTCAGTGTGTTTCTGCGTCAATCGACACAAAAAACGATGCGTTGAAGGCTTGCGTCGTTGGTCGTGTATACGTAGTATAATTCAATTTTCGTCGTTTTTGAGTGTCTATTTAAAGCGTGTTTTATTAAAAAACGTAGAAAATGTCGTTAGAAGTGATAAATTTGAAAAGAAAAAGACCGAACGAGTTATCGTGTTTCATTTCGTCCACAACACCAGGGTTTTCATGGCACCAAGGTTGTTTAGTTAGCTATATAAATGAGGAGAAAATAAGGCTCCGAGAAATAGCGTTATATAAAGAAGAAGAAGGGTCTACTTCCACTTCTGAAGCAAGCGTGCCAGGTTGCCGAAATATTTGTGAGTTATCAAGGTTGTAAAGAGTGAATAGTTGAAATGTTTGATATGTGGAAAATTAACGAGGAACAAAGATAAGCAACCTTTTCTGTGTTCCGAAATTCCAGCAGCGGAAATTTTTTTAAATACTGCACATATTAAGCAAGACTATGTTTTAACCCAACTTAGTTAGCACTTGTCAACGACCTGAAGATTTATTTGCTATTGAAGTGAGGTATCACAAACATTGTTATCGTGATTATTTAAGATTGTCGAGAAATTCCAGTAGGTCGACCTTCTAGTAAAATCCCCTAAGAAATACTTCACAATGCATTTGACAAACTGATAAATAAAGTTGAAGATAAATTTTTATCTCACTCTATTGAAGTGTCTTTCTTGGTGCGGCTGGATAAACTTCCTAATATGCATAAGTAAAGGAAGACTGCGAGATGTACATTTGTGGAGGATTTGATGATTCAACAAAATGTTTCAAACTACAAGGGTCTTCATTTTGTGAGGTACTTGAATTAAAATCAAACCAATTAGAAGCTGATTCAAGAATGTTTTGTCACATATTATACGCAGTAAGAATTCAATCTGGTCATGTTATTATCCTCAGTGCTGATACAGATATATTCAACTTGGCGATTTATTACTGGAAAGAACTAGCAAATATTGGTTGTCTAGGTCTATGGTTCGACGGTTCTTATAAAAAGAAACATCTTCTAGGATGCCATTTAGCTGTTGAATCCCTTGGCGAAAGCATATGTAATATTTTGCCAGTATTACATTCCGTAAGTGGATGAGATACTACCAGTTGATTAGGCAGTAAAATATAATGTTTGAAAGCTGAATCTCGGGATTTTGTACAAGCAGCCCTTGTGTCTTCGGGAAACCTTGACCTAAATACTGAACAATTAAAACAGAAACAGTTTGCACATGTTTTTCAAAAAAAAAATAAATAAATAAATAAAATAACTGCTGATGAACTCCGGCATAAACTAATTTCCCAAAACACAGGTTCCGGCTTTAATTTAATGAAAGTGATACGCACGTCAGATGCTTTGCATTTGCATTTTTTAAGAGCTACAGTACAAATATTTATTTGTAAAAATGCTCATCAAACACAATTAAAGCCCATTAATTGCTCTTTATTTGGCTATGAAGAGCACAAAATACTTGACTTACGTCCACGACAAATGACAGCTGCTTTGCCAGTCATTGATTCAGCCTTGTATAGTTGACTACATACTTGTTATGCGTGTAAAAAATGTCGGCGTCTTTGGCGGTGCGATAAAGATCAAAGACGCCGACATTTTTTGAGTGCTTAGTAGATCTAAAGACAACATTAAATATACGTCCAGTTGTCGAACAATGTATTGCCGTTGTAAAAAGTCAGAATCATTTTGTATTTCATTGTGTAAATGCGTATGTGTAAGTAATGATTGTCCAAATAAAAATGACTAATTATTTGTCTTGCTTTCACATATTTCTATTTCTTCTTATAAATATTTTTTATTAATAATAAATGTTTTTTATTGTTATAATTTTTGTTTTTTATTTCATTTAACAACCTATCATCACCTTCATCATAAGAGAAAACTATAAATTATGACTAAAATAATCATTAAAATGAATCCATAGGGATAAGGGGGATAAAAAAAAATGGACCAAAAAATGGACCGGCAATATCCGGATTATTAATCTTTGACCTATTCTCAGCTAATATCCATTGATAAAATGCGGTCCTCATATTTTGCACACTCGCTTCCTTCTAGCGCCCGGTCTAAAATAAGTTGTGCTAATCTTTACTATAATAAAACTAACACAATTAAGAAAAACGGGTAGAAGTTGCAGTCGGACGTGGCCGACTGCGAATACCTGTTTGATTCATATTGTGCACAAACACAGCACGATTCATCCTTAAAGAGTACCAAGATTAAGTACACATTTTATATACTATTTTAACCTGACTGCAACTATCATTCGTTTCGTAACAGTTGGCCATGCTAGTCTACATATAAAATTTTTCTGTCACAAGTCATTGTGTTTATTAGATTTTCGATATTAAAAATACCGTAATAACATTTCAGGTAAAATTGTTATATCATCTGACCTACAAGTTCGCTCGAACCTGAAAGACGCTGTATATTGCAGTTTGCAATTTTATGTTCTTAATAAAATATCTTTGGAACATTTTTCTCTAAAGTCGGAATAACTGATAGGTTATATAAAACAATCTGATGACGGGGATGACCCACTTTCACTAGGAAGTATTCTACCATGCTATTTTGTGTATGTTTTGTATTTTGCATATTATTACGTATTGAAGATTTTAAGTTCAACAGAAATTAGACATTCGCAGTCGGCAACGAGCGACTGCAACTTTATTTATTTCATAATAGTCTTACTAAAAATACCATATATCATATTTTAGGGTAACATTGATATATACCATCTAACCTACAAAAAGTTGGTTCGAACCTGAGAGACACTTTGTATATTGCGGTTTAGAAATTTTTCATATTTTCATATTTTCGTGTGCTTAAAATCAAAAACATTTTGCACTAAAATTAAAATAAAAGTTGTTTCACATAAAAATGAGAGTTTGCAGTCCTCTGGTGATCACCCTACACAAGGGATACGGTTCAATTTCAATAGGTAGTTTTCCATGATGCTGTTTTATATATGTTCTAAATTTGAATGAAGAAACGGTCTACACACACAGACATACACACACACAATTACACACACATACATACAGACAGACAGGCATTTTTATTCGATATTTGAATTCAGTCTGTTAAGAAATGGATTTCTGTACAAATTTTTTTTTCTACGGTGATGATTAAAAATGTTTGTCGGGTTATATTATAATATACCTATTTGATTAAATCAAATAGGCAGCTCCCCGTATACCCTAGTTTTCTAAATCTTTTTTAACGCCTCTGAGACATGGATCGTTAGGGAAGCAGACAGAATATTGATACTTTTGAGATGTGGGTCTGGAGACGATTCTTACCTGGACAGCTCATCGCACGAATACCTCGGTTCTCCAACATCATAATTCTCTCAAATCCTTTCATTTTTTAGCCACATCAACCAGAAAGAGGACAATTTAAACACTTCTCGCACAAACTTACTGGAAGCATCGCGAATACTTCAAACTTGCTTTAGTTCTTCAAATATTAAGTGCACTTTTGATATATTCCACTATTAGATGAATGAATGAATTACTGTTATTGCTTTACTTCTAATAATTCTATTACTAAATTTTTAATCTTTCAGTCACTAATTAGTAGCCGTTTTATGTTATTGCTGCGTAATGACTACACCTGTCCTGTATTATGTGCCATTAATTGATAGTTTATAACATATCATCTGTTCCTATTTAACATTGTCTTACATTTTACTATTTACATTTTGCTATTTACATGTGTTCCTATTCTGTAATTGCAACACGTTTAGGATAGTGTATTTATTATAAATAAATAAATCAAATTGTTAAATAAAAAAATCGGCAGCTACTGGAAGCGGCTGGAACCTCCCCACCCGGTGAATCTTTGAAGCCGAAAAGAGCACTAAACAATATGAACGATCTCATTTAATTATATTTATTAAGTTGAAATATTTTTTTCGTATTAAATCAGAAAAAAAGTCTTGCATTCGGTGGGATTTGGACCTAAGAACTTGAGTGTTAAATTTATAGTCTGCACAACATTAATATTTTATTCAATGTTTTTAATACAAATATATGCTTCATCGGATCCTAGCCCGAGGCCAGCCAGACAACCACGGTGAACACCGCCGTGGCGAGTGTGAGGCTGGACGGGGTAGGTCCGGTTTGGCTTGGAGAAAAATAGAAAAGTAGCTCCTGTCTTCTGTAGGCAGGCTTAAAGACTAGGTTAAAATTATAATGTGTCCACATGGACCTAAAATTAATATAAAAGTAAACACAATTCTATAAAAACGTTCGTAGGCAAGAGCACTTAATAATTTTGATTATTGATACGGGGAAACAACTAAACGAAAAAACCTGTTCGTTGGTAATGGGATGGATGGCAGGGATGGCCATCTTTGGAAAAAACCATATAACTCTTGGTGGACAGCTTCCCTGCCAGATGTAGCCAGGGTAGTGTTCATGGTGGCTCGTTTAAGTTTGAGTTGGTATATTTTGTTTTATCTTTTGGCCTCGACCAATTTTTCACTAAATCGGTCGGGGAAGTGATAGCTGTCAAATTTTTGGTTCCAATGTTTCTCTGGGGAATTTGGTTTTTGAAAAATGTTTAGGTTGGTACCAATGTCTTAAATTGTTTTTAGGTTATGTAGTACTATTTTTAGGTTATGTTGCCAAAAGAATTTCCGGCGGGATGCCGGAAGTAGCGGAAATAGTTTTTAAAATATAATATCACTGTCACTTTTAAAGTTTTTTTGGAAAAAACTCACCGAAAGCGTTCCGGTGGGTTTGCTTACACTTGTAGGGCTTGTAAGCGGTTCAGGATGGCCTCTCACACCATCCGTGGGCTTTATAAACATCGAAAAAACTTGTAATCTCTCGATGCACTTGACGCGTCAAAAACACTCAGCATACAGTCTGCACGCTTTAACACACTAGCAGAGAACTTATACCACAAAAGGACCCGAAGTATTTTTTGGGAATTTTCCTTTGAGTCCATTTAATAAAATTTGACATTTTTCTGAAAAGTGATATTTTTCCGAAAATTTGACATTAGAAAATTTGACAATTTTCAAACATTTGACATTTTTCTGAAAGGTGACATTTTTCTGAAAGGTGGCATTTCTTCGAAAATTTGACGTTTTTATGAAAAGTGACATTTTTCCGAAAATTTGACATTTTCCTGAATTTTTGACATTTTTCTGAAAAGTGACATTTCTCTGAAAATTTGAAATTTTTTCGAAAATTTGACATTTTTCTGAAGTGACATTACTCCGAAAATTTGACAATTTTCAAACATTTGGCATTTTTCTGAAAGGTGACATTTCTTCGAAAATTTGAAGTTTTTTCTGAAAATTTGACATTTCTGAAAAGTGACATTTTCCTGAAAATTTAACATTTTTTCGAAAATTTGACGTTTTTTCGAAAATTTGACATTTTCCTGAATTTTTGACATTTTTCTGAAAAGTGACATTTCTCTGAAAATTTGACATGTTTTCGAAAATTTGACATTTTTCTGAAATGACTACTCCGAAAATTTGACAATTTTCAAACATTTGGCATTTTTCTGAAAGGTGACATTTCTTCGAAAATTTGACGTTTTTTCGAAAATTTGACATTTTTCTGAAAAGTGACATTTTTCTGAAAATTTGACATATTTCTGAAAAGTGACATTTCACTGAAAATTTAACATTTTTTCGAAAATTTGACATTTTTCTGAAAAGTGACATTTCTCCGAAAATTTTATATTTCTTGGAAATTAAAAAAAAAAAAAAAATTTCGTGACTCGTCTTGTAGAAATATTTTTTTGATATCATCAGTTCGCCTGTTATAAGAATTTTATGCTTTTACGACGTCATCAGAACGTAGGTGTATTAAAAATACACCCATTCACTCGTATTCCATCCATCTACAATATTTCCACCTACGTTTCAAACTTTAATTGGATGTTTCCAGTTAAGTCGATATCTGCACCAGTTTCTAAGAATTTTTCTTATTTGTGACGTCATGTGACGTAGGTGTATTATTAATCGTAATCCGTCCGTCTACAATATTTACACCTACGTTTCAAATTTCAGTTCGATATCTTCAACGGTTCCCGAGTTATCAGCCGAAATCACTGAACACCTCTGTCATTATTAGAATATCACCCTGTACATTGCACTGCTTTGAGGACAAAACAAGTGAAATTTTTGTTTTTTAATTTTTTTCACGGAAACCAAATCGAAAAAGTGCAAGTGTGATATATCGTTGAAATCGGAATTTTTACTGCTTTTCAATGGTTCAATTACAAATTGTAAATAATCATAAAATAAACAACTTGTTGTGCCAAAACGGCACTAAACGTAATCCGATCTCAACCAAAACCTTTTCAGATCTTCTGGAGTACATGCAAAGTTTCATCCAAATCCGTTTAGTAGCTTCGCCGCTATCGTGCTAACATACATACACACACACACATACACACACAGACATTTTTCAAATACAATTTTTTTGGGTTCCTGGGACCTCAAAACGTAAAGATTTGATGTTATCTCAATTTTCGATTTTGGACTAATTGTAGTAACCTCCCACAATTTTATTGTGGGGAGGTTAAAAAAATATATAATTTTTGCTGTATGTCAAGAACTGAAAATTCACACAGTGGATCATGCAACACAAAATATCGGGGTAGTAAACAACAGAAAACTAATGAAAACAATAATATGCTATTATAGTAAGTCAGTGGCGGCTGGTGAAATCTAGAGAAGCACTTCTCTAATGACCTCTAAAAAATTTTGAAAAAGCAGATTGCGAAAAATTTTTTGAAAATTCGTTAGCTTCCCCTGGGTATAGGGACTCCTGTTTATTTTTATTTTTTTTGTCATATGCATTTGACTTTTCATAAAAATACAACAAGAGTGGTGGTAGTGGTGGGGATGGATCAAGTAAAATATTTGAGACCCTTGGCTCTTGTACACATACTAAATCACAATTTTATTTTTCTCACCCCCTTTAATAGTGAGGTAGGGGTGGTAATGTGGATGGCTAATGCCAAAAAAATTTTTGAAACCTTAGCTTCTCTTATATATACTAAATACCAATTTTATGACTCTTACTTGCTTGATTTACCTATTTGCCCCCATTTACCCCAACCCTTCAACGGAATAATCATAATACAATCTAGTTCCAGATCTCGTTGAAATACATACGTGTACCAAATTTAAAGTCAATATCTTAAACGGTTCCAGAGTAATCGTGCGCACAAGAAAAGTTACAGATAGACAGACACCGACTAAGCCTACTTGAACAATACAAATTTTCAATTTTTTTTTTCGTTACTATACTATACTCCACTGGATGTGGAAGTAAAAATACTGGTTAACTATTTTTATGTATAGATGTTATTAGAATTATGAAAAAAAAATGTCTAGTAGCCATTGCTACATATCCATTTTAAACGGCATACTATCTGTATAACCCTGTATATGCACAGTTAATATTACTGTTATTTTATATTTTATTTCTCTCAGGTTGTGCATAGGGACGAACCGTTGCTGATTACTGCAAACACATAAAATAATCAAGATGGGCGGACGCACATCCTCAGGATGTGTTTCAAAGTTTGCTTGCGCTCGAAGTGTCGTCCGGGATGCAAAGAATTATTTCACCTGCCAAAAAGGCTTAACCTGCTAATGACACAAAAGCGTCGGACGTTTTTTATAGCAATTTTAATGATAGTGTCGTGACATCTTTTGAGTAAAACTGTCTAAAATATAGATTGACTTCAAATTTTAGTTATAATTATGGTAGCGAAATAGAGACGCAAATTAAAGAAATTTTACGCACGCAACGCTAGCCCTGAAAATAGATATATTTTGTGGAAAATTGGAACCGGTCCGCTTACAAAAAGTCGTCACCTGCCTAAGAGACATGCAAGTGTACTATGCAGTAACAAAAATATACAGCATGGTAAAATAAACTGCAATTCAATAGTGAATGAGAGCAGGAAATGAAAAAATGAGACAATTCACAAATATGCATTTGCAGGAAAAACATTACAAAATTCGCCAAAAGAGCGAAATTCGTAATAATTTCTTTTTCACATGGGTGTATTAAAGTACTTGAATGTTGAAAGTGACGTAATATGAATTAAAATGTAGTTTCTGGAAAATACCTAAATAGAAATGTTTTCATGAAGAAATTTTTGGAAAATATACGTCTGTAGACCATTTTTTGTAAACACGATAACTGCTTTTAGACTTAAAATCATTATTTCAGATTTGAAACTCATGTGAAATAGCCCTGGTAGAATACGAAATTGGACCGTATACAGAGTGATCGACATCATGTTTTATATACAGTGTGTCCCTCTAACTTGGCTATTTGTATTTGGATTTGTATATATTTTTTATAGCACATAATACCCATAATGAGCTACCTTTGGAAGGTAGAACTGTTACTCAATCTCTATTTCAAAGCCAACAGTGATGTTTTTAAAATGGGAATTTTGCAAAAGTAACATTAGTGATTGAGATAGAGGAAAAATGTATTTGGAAAAGTCATTCAGAAAAATTAAGTAAGTTCAAATATGAATTTTCATTTAAAAATATTGATTTTTTTTTTTTTGAAAAATATTGCGTCAGAAAAATTCGAGGTTTGGGTTAGTTTAGAGCATCCAGATTGCTATGAATTCCAGAAAATAGTTGTAAATTTTTAATTTAATAAACCATTTTACATAATGTTGATAATTTATTTAATTAAAAGAAAAAATTTTCTGACTTGCAATATTTTTCAAAAAAAAAAAATCAATACGGCTAGAATGAACTTTACGTAGGTTAGTTGATACAGTGCGTGTAATTGCGGACTGGGCATGTACTTCCACGTAGCGCGAGAGGTATGACAACTCAGGTAAGAGCAAACTCGCCCGTCGGCGGCATAGATTAGACTCGGCGCTAGACCACTAAAGCATCCCCATTCTCAGTTATTTCATTTCAGCCAGCTGGCACACGCGATGTTGCAATTCTTACTCCCTATGCCTAGCCCGCCACTACACGCACTGTATATCAATTTTACTTTAAAATATTATTATATTTTTATTAAGACTATTGATAGTGTTTCATTAATAATTGGTCATACGCTAACTCAAGAATCCTTAGCCTAAAATATGAAGATGTAACCAAAAACACTTAGTTAAAATGTGCCTCCTTACTGAAGTTAAAAATTAAAAAACTATTTTCACATATTATTTTAAAATTATTTAACATTTCTTATTCATATTTGGTAGATAGTGCTAGTATTCCAAGATGCATAATATCAGCGAAAGAACTGGTTCCTCACTATTGCCAGGGGTCAAAGGGGGGGGGGGGGGATGAAGGAGTTTCCTCCCCTTAATTTGTAAGCCACTGGCCAAATATTTGAATAATTTTCACGCGAAAATTTACTCTTAATATATTGCTCTAGATGGCCTATTTATCGAGATATTGGAAGTCGAAAAAGATTTGAAAATAAAACAATACGTTTTGCAGGTAGTAATACTATATTTTAATAAATGTTCAAATTGGGCTCCATTGACTTCGATACATTTTCTTAATCTTGTGCTAAAAGATCTTCTTACTTTAAAAAATATGTTGGGCTGGTTTCTGATCAAGTTGGCAGCATTCTGTACTTGTTGTCATAATTCCCGACGAGCGGACCGTTAATCGCTTGCGCATAAACTAATGATTTCATATGCCCCTAAAAGTAGAAATCTGACTGGTTTAAATCTGGGCTACGAGGTGGCCATTGAGATTCGTTTCCTCGACCAATCCATCGATCGGGAAATTGTTCATTTAAGTAATTGCGGACTGCAATAGAATAAATAGGCTTAAAATGTCATGAAACGTCGAGATTTTAAGTTTGAGCGAAAACAAAATTTCGGTCTGTCTGTCTGTCGGTCTGTCGGTCTGTCTGTAACTTTTTTTTGTGCGCACGTTTACTCTGGAACCGTTTAAGATATTGACTTGAAATTTGGTACACATATGTACTTTAACGAGATCTAGAACTAGATTATATTTTCGTCTTGTTCCGTCGAAGGGTTGGGGGGTAAATTACCACCCCCACCTCCTTATTAAAGAAAAAAAATTGTGATTTAGTGTATGTACAGGAACCAGAAACCTCAAAATATTTTTTTACTTTATCTACCCCCCACTATCACCCCCCAATCACCACCCCCACCCCACTACCGATGTAGGGTATCGTTTTATGGGTTTTTGGGGTAGAAGATTTCAAATACTATATTATTAAAGTTCCATAAACAATTATTTTTACACACAAAGTTTTTTCGTTGTGAGTGACTTGGATAGAGAATCTGGATGTGGAAGTAGTGATTCCCTGGGCAGCGGTTTTTTAAATTCATGCTGGAAATGTGATTCTCTGGGTAAATATGGATTCTCTATATCCCAGATATGAAAATTTCTCCAATTAAAAACTCCTCTGCGGGTCTATGTGGCTTCATCGGTAAAGATAATATTTTTAACAAAGTTAGTGTTCACTTTGTTTACCTCGAATAAATTGTGAAAATTTTACTCGCCGAGGAAGATCCCTAGATGTCAAATTCTGAACAAGGGTGAAACGGTATGGTCGCAATTTTTCTTTCTTGAGTATTCTAAAAACTGAAGCATTGCTTCTACTCTTGTGTTTCACTACTATTACGATAACGTCCCCATTTTTAAGAGTTGGGATTGGGGAGGTTAAAATATTGAGCAATTTTATAATCAAGACGTTGTAAATAATACCGTCGATGAAATAATAATACAATTTAAAGAGCCTCTGAGAAATTGAAACTATATCAACCTTTTCTAATGTTGAAATATTACTACGCTTATATTTATCAATACCAATCTACAATGCTTTTGGCGAGAGATGTTTTCCACTCTAAGAAGGATGATGATAAGACAAGAAGATGTTTGATATTTAGCCATTTTTCATGTAGAATGGCGAGATATCTGTTGGAAAAAGAGATTATTAACGATTTTGGAGAAATAATTAAAAATGCATAAAAGAAAACTTTCTTATTTTTTTATAGGCAATAAGTTGTACAGTAATAGTACTAAGAGTATTTTACATTAGTTATTTATTTTATTTACTATACCTACCTATCTGATTTAATATAATAGGTACATTATTTCTTCTTCTTCATCTTCTTATTTATAACGACTAGATAAAGATTTTGCAATCCATGCATTATTCTAATTGGCCTCCCATTGCTATATGGCACGCCGTCTGTCACAGTTGCTTGTAAGACGCACGAGCTAACCATAACTTCTTCCTCTCAACTCCTTGGTGACATCAGTCCAACGTTTCGGAGGGCATCCTCTTCGCCTCTCGTCATTAGGTTTTCCCTGAACTATAAACCGCTCTATATTGTCCTCTTTCTAGTTGACGTGGCCAAAAAATGAGAGGATTCGGGAGAATATGATGCTGGAGGCCGCTATAAGCAACGTATTTCTTGGAGAATCCAGCTGTTGATGCGATGGGTTGCATAGGAAATTCGCGGCAAATTTGTCCAGATTTATGGATCTGGAAACGGAACCTGAAGATGCTTTAGAGATATGTTTCGAAAACATGAATATACCATCTGCCTGCCTCCTTAATATTTAAAGTTTTGAGGGTGTAGAGAAAGAGCATTTGTAAGTCAGATCTTTGTGCGACTCGTGATATTTCTGTCATATCAAATTTTTCTCAACTGACGATTTGCCGATTTTGCCATCTCTATTCTTTTCGATTCTCATATATGCGGAGCTCTTTTGAAGAATATACTACTGTGTGTGTATACAAAAGCTTGGCTTACTGCTGTCTTTTTTCAGGGAGGAAAATGAAGAAATCTTATTAGAGAATATTTTATTTCAAATCTGACTACTCCACTGGATTCTACAACCCCTCGAATGGCTTTGTGTCAACTTTTGCGAAAAAATAGGTATTTTTGGATTTTTCCCGTAAGAAATAGGAATTCTGAAATTTTCAGCTATAATGTCCCAAGGACGTTGATAATACGAAATAATTTTATTACAGTTTCTGAAAGCACGTTGCTTGGTAATATCCCAACGTGCTTGAGGAAGTTGTGATAAAATTATGAACTATTTATCAACATTCGAGGGGCATTCGCATAGAAAATTTTTTGTAATTTATTTTATTTATTTTTATCTCATTCATAATTTCTGGTACCGCAATAATAGTTCATAAATGTATTTCAAATGTACTTTTTACTACTTTAATTGTTTTATATGTTTTCCTCTATTACTATAATTATCAATTCGCTATTTGCAGTGCCAAATCGTAATTGTGATATTGCCAAAAAATGAATTATTGAACTGTCAAACTCGATGACATAAGCGAAAATTGCCCTAGGGACATTATCAGCTATAATATCCCAAGGACGTTGATAATACGAAATAATTTTGTCACAGTTTCCGAAAGCACGACGTAGGCGAGAGATATTGCCTAAAAGCAACGTGCTTGAGGAAGTTGTGATAAAATTATGAGCTATTCATCAACGTTCGAGAGGTATTCGCATAAAACATTTTTTGCAATTTATTTTATTTATTTGTTCAAAATTGTTTATTAAAAATACAATTATTAAAGGAGCAATTTGTAAAGTTAAATGTAGATTATGTATTACTTCCACATCCAGTGGAAGTATAGTAACGACAAAAAAAAAAATTGAAAATTCTTATTGTTCAAACAGGCTTAGAATGTCATGAAATGTCGAGATTTTAAGTTTGAGTGAAAAAAAAAAATTCTGTCTGTCTGTCGGTCTGTCTGTAACTTCTTTGTGCTCACGATTACTCTGGAGCCGTTGAAGATATGGACTTGAAATTTGGTACACATATGTACTTTAACGGGATCTGGAACTAGATTATATTTTCACGTTATTCCGTCGAAGGATTGGGGAGTAAATTGGGGTAAATGGTGTAAATCAAGTAGGTAAGTGTCCATAAAATTGGCACTTAGTATATACAAGGGAAGCTAAGGACCTAAAAAAATTTTTGGCATTACCACTCCCACCATTATTTACAGGGATGAAAAAAAAATGTGATTGAAATATTTTTTCACTTCATCCACCCCCACTATCACCACTCCACTCCTACCCCAATACCGATGTGGGATATCGTTTTATGGTTTTATGGGTTTTTGGGGTAGACGATTTCAAATATTATATTATTAAAGTTCCATAAGCAATTATTTCCACATACAAAATTTTTTCGTTGTGAGAGACTTGGATAGAAAATCTGGATGTGGAAGTAGTGATTCCTTGGGCAGCGGTTTTGTGTATGTATTTGGTGTGTTTTCCTCTATTATTATATTCATTAAATCGTTATTTGCAGTTCCAAATCAACATTGTCAAAAAATAAATTTTGAATTATTGAACTGTTAAACCGGATGACATAAGTGAAAAGATCCCTGAGGGATCTTATCAGTGTAATTTTGTTCTGATTGGTTGTTTCAGCACACGTGGTTAGAAATGGGTGAATTTAATAGGATTGCTGTTTAAGCTAAAAATTTTCAGTGTAATGTTGTTCTGATTGGTTGTTTCCGTACACGTAATTAGAAATGGGCGAATTTAATAGGATTTCTATTTGAGCAAAAAATTTTCACTTGTAATCTCCCCTAGTGCTTGAATTATTTCCGGAAATTTTTTGAGGTCCAAATTTTCTTTAAAAATTCGTGAGCGAGAAAAAATTTCCGGATTTTTTAATTCAAGAGTGAGGGAGATTCGGTAAGAAAATTTTAGACCAAAATTACTTGACAAAAAAAAACTTTAGAAATGTTTGCAAAATCTTGTAGGCTGGTGCCGGTGTTAGATTAATTTTTTTGGTTTTTATTTTTTTATGTGGTTTTCTCATATCTTAGTAAAATGAAATATTTAATAGTAGATAAAATATGGAATAATGAGAGTGAAGTAAAATTAAAACAAGTTTAGTATACTTATTTCTTATATTCCCTACGCTCTAGTCACATAAAAATAATATAGCGAATTAATATTAGTCATAATAATTTATTTCATATGGAATCTTGATACTATAGTAAAGGGAAACCAAGATGAAATGATATTTGCTGTGATTTAAAGTGGTGACAAATAATATCCCCTACAAAAATCGCTAATAGTTAGCCATGGAACCACAAGTGTCTTGGAATCTGTCATATAACGGCTCTGTGCTTTATTTTCTGAGGAAAGAAGATGTACAAGTGGAATTTGTAAAGCATTTGGAATTAGTTAATGATGTAAGGAAACATAGTAAGCCAGGATTGTACCAATTTAATTTAAAATAAATATAAAAATATTTTTCATAATATAAACGCCATTGTCTAATCATTGCTGTCAAACCAGGGAAAGGGGGAGGGTCAATAAGGCCGGTTTTCGGCCCCCCTGAAATTTGGCAAAAATAAAAAAGAAAATGTTTTTTAACAGTCTAGGGTCAATTTAGAGTCGATTCGACCACAAACGGAACCAACCCCATCCCCCTCTTAGGGTCATTTCAAGATCAAATTTTGAAAAAGCCGTGAAATAAACTCGTCTTTTCGGAATGAGTAGGCTTATTCTGGGACCTCGATTTAATATATCTATAGGTTTTTTGGGTCGCTGATTCCGGATCCGAGGTCAGTTTGTCTACAGTGTGTCCCAGGATAGATGTAACAAGAGGTGTAATGGACCAAAAATTTTGGAATTTTGGAATGGTATTTGGGGATTGAGTCCTGCTTGTTGTAAAACTAAAGTATACCAAAAATGACTTGATTTGGTGTTCTACAGGGTGTTTTATAAGCAAAGTTGTAAAAATCACCACTAATAAAGTACCTTTATTTTTCAAAATATGAAAAAATTCCACTAAGAAAAGTTATTTAGAATGCAATTTTATACCTCTATACCTTTCGGGAATATAATATTATTTTTTTGAAACTTCCCATTTTTTCAATAAAGTATTTTATTTTGAACCATTCAATTAAAACTGCATAGAAATTATTTTTTGCGAATTAATATTTAAAGTTATGTAGAAGCTAAAAGTAGGCTATGAGAAAAGCAGATGATTAACATTTGCTCCTACACAACTTTAAATATGAATTCAACTCTTAATTCGCAAAAAATGGGAAGTTTCAAAAAATAATTTTATATTCCTGAAAGGAAGGGAGGTACAAAATTGCATACTAAATAACTTTTCTTAGTGGAATTTTTTCATATTTTGAAAAATAAAGGTACTTTATTAGTGGTGATTTTTACAACTTTGCTTATAAACACCCTGTAGAACACCAAATCAAGTCATTTTTGGTATACTGTAGTTTTGCAATAAGCAGGACTCAATCCCCAAATACCATTCCAAAATTCCAAAATTTTGGGTTCATTACACCTCTTGTTACACCTATCCTGGGACACACTGTAGACAAACTGACCTCGGATCCGTAATCAGCGACCCAAAAAACCTATATATATATTAAATCGAAGTCCCAGAATAAGCCTACTCATTCCGAAAAGGCGAGTTTATTTCACGGCTTTTTCATAATTTGCCCTTGAAATGACCCTAAGAGGGTGGGGTTGGTTCCGTTTGTGGTCGAATCGACTCTAAATTGACCCTAGACTGTTAAAAAACATTTTCTTTTTTCTTTTTGCCAAATTTGAGGGGGGGCGAAAACCGGCCTTATTGACCCTCCCCCTTTCCACTTATTAATCACATATAGTACGGGAGGCAGCGCTGCCTTTGAACAAGTCATACCTACTGAAAATCATAACAATAATAGTTTTCCTCTAATACATCAGCAATCTGACCGTCAGCTACTCTGGTAGCGGTGGAGCTAATGGTGAGAGCATGTTAAAGTTGTTAAAAAATCGTTTTCCATCGGTTTCTTTGAATATCTCGAAATCTATAAGTTCTATGGAAAACAACAAAAAGAAGGAAAATGTTCGTTATGAGCTGTACTATAAAAGTACATAAACTATAATTCATTCCAATTTTTATTATTGTTTAAAAAAATAAAATAAATAAATTACCAAGTGTGTCTACATGTCATATTATGTTCTTACAAACATGGCCTCAGTCGTTAGATAGTGGAGTGGGTAAGGCGACTGGCACATTTTTTTCATTCAGGGTACGGACATCTCGGGTTCAAATCCTGCTCGCGAAATATTTCTTTTTATTGTATCACTGATATTAAAAGTTTTACAAAGTTTTATAAAGGGGTAGTTGTTCAAGTTAGGTTGGTTTTTCGAGTATGAAAATACTCGTAGCATAATTTTTTTTTTCAACTTTAACATGCTGTCACCTCTAGCTCCACCGCGGGTGCGGCGACTGACGCTCATTTTGATGATTATTGAATATTAATCAACTGGTAAAAATGAAATTTATTCGGTATAAAATTCCTCGAAAAATGCAGCGCTGCCTCCCGTACTAATAATAGGTAGGTGCTCATAGGTAAGTAAGATTTCCAAAAAATTTGATGGTTGTCATAGAAACAATGACAAAATAAAAGTGTCCGATTGGCTAATAATGACTGATATAAAATTTTCACTTATATCCCTAGAGCTTAAATTATTTCCGGATATTAATTTAAGCTCGTGGGATATTGGGTAAGAAAATTTCATACCTAAATAAATTAAATAAATACTAATTTCATGTGATATTATGATCATTCTGAGACATAACAGGGTATAAGATTAGTATTGTTGTGTCATAAGTCATAAGTATAAGAGTTAGTAAAATGTCGCGTTTTGTAAACAAAAGTAAAAAAAAATATTTCCACCCATTTTTGTTGCAAAAAACTAGTACATGAGGGGTTAATATATATTCACTGAAATGTTTGATATTACGTTTTCTTCACTAAAATGTGTGGAATTCTGTTTTTCTTCTATTTTCTAATGTTACAACAGTTTGGGTGATCCGGAATATCTATATCAGTATAATAGATAAATAATTTTTCACCCATTTTAGTTTAAAAAAATTAGTGAAAATTGTTTAAGACAACTCTATTTGTGTGTTAGGAAATAAGTTTTGTTCACTAAAATAGGTGGAACAATTGTTTCAAAATATTATATTTATGTAGTCAAGCATAGACATTTAATTGATATAGATTCTTCACCGATGTATTCACTCACCATTGAAACGCGAGGAGTTTTTGAAGGATTTTCAAACACATTTGAAATATTCAGTATCATAATTAAACATGAAATAAAATGTTGTTTCACGAGCTCAATAATTTTCTTATACTTATCTCGTTTAATATGACAAATAAAATTCCATTTTTATGTAAAAGCAAATGTCAAATATGATCATATGTCAATAATTTGACAGAAAAATTTCCACTTATTAATTTCGCTCAGGGTACCCAGGAGGATAAAATTTTCCGGAAATGTTTTGGGTTGCTATGGTAACGAAACCAAGAACAAACTTCTGATTGGCTAAAAAAGTGAGGTACGAAATTTTCAAAGAAATTTCACTGTTGCACGGGATTATTTTAAAAGAGTGCCTTGACTCAAACAACTGACAAAGGAATATTTATAATTGTCAGTTTGTGTAGGTTTACTTATTTTTTTTTAGGAGTATTGAATAATTCATTTATTATAGATACGTTTTTGAACGTGTAATGGGGCTCATTACTCATAGCCGTGGGTAATGATTCATTACTCAATGGGCTGGAACCAATCACGAGTTTATTTTCCTTATTCAACAGTTGTGAAGCAACCACAAAAGATGATTTAAAATTCAAAAATATCGAGTATGCCATGACTCAGTTCAATCTGTCATGCAAATATCAATATATGTCATGGACATCTAGATTTCTATAAATTTTAAAATTACTATCAGGTTTTTCTAACTAATTTGCACAAGTTTGTTGTAAAAAAATGATCAAGCGATGAGTAGCCGTAGAAAATGTATCATATTCTACTCGCTTGTAATAGCGATTATTCGCTCAGATGAATTACAACACTCGCCTCCGCCTCGTGCAGTAAATGTCATTCTCGCGAGTAATAGCCATCATTACAGTCTCGTTTAAAAATCTACTATAAACTTCTGCTTGTAATAAAATTATAGCGCACACGGGTTGTGTATGTGTAAATTAAAACATTCATTGCTCTAAAGGTGCTGACATTAATTGGCGTGTCTTATATTAAATTGATAATGATCTCGCATTATTAACAACATTTTTATCGTTGCGTGGCAATAGTTATTGTTACAATCAAAAAATAAAAAAGTAAAACCTACACAAATTGACACATAAACATTTCTTTGTCCGTTGTTTGAGTCAAGGCACTCTTTTAAATACACAATCCCTTGCAACAGTGGATTTTCTTTGTCAATTTCTAAATTCTTATTTCTAATGGGAAAAATCCAAAAATAGATATGTTTTTAAAATATTTGGCACAAACCCATTTGAGGGGTTGCAAAATCCAGCGTACTGAGATTTGAAATAAAAAAATCGCTAATAATATTTCCTCATTTTCCACCCCGAAAAAAGACAGTAGGCCAGGATTTTATGTTTTTCAAAACACCTCAAGAATACACTTTTCAGAGGTCTACGTTTAAAAAAAAACGGATCTAAATCGAACTTAAAATGTACTTTTTAAAAATAAGAATTTTTTCACCAAAGCACACTGCACATTTCTTATGCAAATTGGCTTACAGTCAAATTGGCTGAATTTTTAATATTTTTAATATGTTGTAGATTTTGACTTTCTGAGCAAAGGCTCTCATGGGCCCAACTCGATCCTATGCCTAGTTTCCGAGATATAACTATAAATTCTTGTAAAATTCTGTGTCTTGTCGAATTTTCAATTTATTGACGGGGTATTAGAGGTCAAAGGAGCAATTTCCGGAAGTTTTTCAATTAAAGTTTTTTGATCAGCAAGACACATACTTTTTGTAAAAAATGTTTTATCCAATTTGGCCGAATATTTTTTTCACCGGAAATTCCGGCGCCTTCACCAACATTTTTCAAACTTTTTTCTACACTATTTTTATTAAAACAAAAAACATTTTTAGTGCAAAATATTATAAAGGGCTATTAGACATATATCACAATGCAAACTGTAAGTCGAATTTTTTTTTTTAATTGTAGAAGAGGTCATTCTTGTACGATCGCCATCACCTTTAACTCATCACCGTTGGAGAATGCTCCCTTTCTCACCTCATTTAAATATATTGGCGCGTGTTAGAAAGAGAGATCTCCAACAACGGAGAGTTTAAGCCGACTCCGATTGTACATTTCTTGAGCTGTATCTCGAAAATTAGACATAGGATTGAATTGGGCCCATGAGAGCTTTTGATCAAAAAGTGGAAATATACAACATATTAAAAATGAGCCAATTTGACTGTAAGCCAATTTACATAGGAAATGTACTAACCCATTTGAGAGGTTGTTGAATTCAGTGGCGTCGTCAATTTTGAAATAAAAAAATCGCTAGCAAGATTTTTCATTTTTACGCCCCGGAAGTAGGTCGAGCTTTTATGTTTTATAAACTGTAATGTACCGCAAGAATGCACTTTTCAGAGGTCTACGTTTAAGAAAAAAAAACGATCTAACTCAAACCTAAAATAAACTTTTTTATAGCGGTGGGTCCAAGCAAAATGGGACAAACTGGATATATAAACCGTAATCTGAGCTTATTAGTTGAAGGTTGTCCAATAGGTGTATGAGCTCATTCTCGCTTGCTGCAACTAAAGGCTAGTTTTCACGGTGCGAGTTGGCGTGTAAGTTGACAGAGTCAGTAACTGACAGCCAGTTACTGACCTTATGAAAACAGAACGGGCGAGTTACTGACCGTACAAGTGGGCCAGTAACTGGCATAGCCAGCTACTTCAAATATATTTGTTTTTACTATCCACTGACCCTCTCCCACCATGTAAATGGGTCAGCCACTGGCCCTTGTGAACGCACAAGGTCAGTAGCTGATTAGACAGTAGACAGTTGATGCACGTGGTTTAAATAGGTTAAGGTTAGTTCTCCCTGCTTTCTTCGGCCACTCAACATATAAATATTTGAAATGTCGGGAAGGTGGTGTGACCAGCAAAGCGCTAAATTTGTTGACCTGTATAGAGAACAGGAGAATTTGTAGGACATGTTTAACCTCGATTACAAAAATAGAGACATTCGGATAACCTCTTTGCAACATATTGTGCAGGAAATGGCTTTACCAAATTTCGCTATGAAAGACGTCGCAAAAAAGATTAAAAACCTGCGTTCAACTTATAATTCTAAAACAGACATTTTTGAAATGACAGCTTATCTTTGTACTGGCAATTTTTCTACTGGCATGCTACTACTAGCATCGTGTAAATGGTACGGGTCAGTACTTTCACGCTCCGGTAGCTCTCTACCCAGTAAGGAGGCCAGCAACTGGCTAACTGGCCACCCAGTAGATCGCACTGTGAAAACTAGCCTTAAGGTGGTGTCACAGCATAGAAAGAGAGACAGCAGGGAAACTTGAATGGTGGGAACGGTTTGTGCAGATCGTCGCACACGAACCATTTGGGCTTAAAACCTTGAAAAACAGTGCGGGCGACGTAGGTACAATTTGAGTACAAATTTTTTTAGTTCATAGGCATATTTAGTGCAGTGTGGTATTGTGTTATTTATTGTTTAACATTTCTCTGCTATTATTTTTAAGTATGGGCTCTGTTTGTGTTGCAAAATATTGCCAGAACAAACGTTATTTGTGCAAAAAGTCTTTTTTTAGATTCCCTACTGGTCATAATAATAGGTAGGTTAAATAAACTGAAACTTTTTAATAATAAATACTCGTTGAAAATTAAATTTTCTACAAAAAAGAAGGTGAGTGCATACGTGTGTATCTTTTTTAATACATGTGCACAGGAAACGCATATATTGCATATAAATGCATATATTTCCAAAACAATAAAATATGAGTATATGTAAATATATATTAGCCACCACTAATTTTTTTATGAGAAATTTTATTCTCTACAACTTTGTTTTTAGTTTTTCACAGCTCTTGCCATTTTAGCGGCGTATCAGTTATAATGTGGATATTATACCTACCAAGATATGTAACCATTCTTTACTTGTAAATAAGGAATTCTCTCAAGTAGAAAAATTTCGATGCGTTTTGTTTTATTTACAGAAAATTGCTTAATTATAAATTATTACATTAATTACATTCTATTCTGTTTTATGTACTTAGTTTATTTACTTTTTACTCTGTTCAGTTGGCAAGATGCCTCGACGTAGTTAATAAGTCATATAACGGCTATATCTGTTTGTTTGGGTGTTTCCAGGCGTGCTAAGAACATGAAATTTTGCAAGTAGATGCACTAAACTCTCAAGAAAATTAGTAAAATTCGAAAGTCGAAATGGCCGGCCCAATATAGCGGCCTAAATTTGAGTCAACTTTTTTAGGAACTTCCTATGTTGGATAATTTATAGATTGTCATATTATTTGATAGTCTGGTTTTTATAATAAAAATTGGATGGAGGGTGTTATATTATTCATTATTTTTAGTTATATTAATGAACCCGTAGTGGAACACAGTCATTCTACTATTTGATATAGTATAATTATCATCACTTAGCTCAAGTAACGAAAGCCCTTCTGTTATAAAAAAACCCAGATGAAACTATTGTTCTATTTTTTTGAACTATTTTTATTTGAAAAAAATACTGAAAAAAAATTTCATATGCTTTTATTTCCTATTTTTACAAGTAGGAAAAAAATGTACATATGACTTTTTTAGCTATTGTTTATTTAAAGAAATCAAAAGAGTTGTCTGTTACTTTGTGATATTCCATTATAAGAGGTAACGAACACAAAGGAGGAGGGTCGATTTGAGCGGTCTTTGCCCCAAATTATTTTTGGATGAAAAAATCAGAAAACATTTTTTGTAATGTCTACTAGGTTAAGTTAGGTTAGGTTGATATGTGAGTGGGCTAGTAACTGACCCTCCACCGCGACCATCTGGTCTATTGTGGCTCACTCCTAATTATATTTCACCCAATAGGTTCAGCTTTTTGATAAAGTCGACTACCTTATTGGGTGAGAGGTTGTCCAGATCCTCTGACAGCAGTTGCCCTTTGCCAAAAAGTGAGAATCTGGTTCTTTCTGCAGCAGGACAGGTACATAAAATGTGCGCTGCCGTTTCATCCTCCTCCAGACACAGTCGGCATTCAGCGTTGTCCGCTATTCCGAGTCTGTGTACTAGAGTTCTTAGGTGTAACCTATTTAACTCTAATAGTTTTTTAGTTCTTGATTTCAAAGGGTATGTGATGAACTCCTTTGAATGAACTAATCCTGGTAGTTCTTGCCAGTACTGGAGGATTTTCCCCTCAGTCCAGGCCAAGATGGTGGTTTTCGCAGTGCTTGCCGATATGCCAAGCACTGGCTCCGGTCCGATAAATTTTGATACCGCACCTTCCCTGGCTAAGGAGTCGGCTACTTCGTTGCCCTCCAAGCCAGAATGGCCCGGTATCCAGACCAGAGTTAATTTTTTGTATCTGCCAATCGGGCTAGAGCCTTTTGGCAATTCCAGACCAATTTAGAATTGTAGCGATGTGAGCCAAGAGCTTTAAGAGCTGCTTGGCTGTCTGAAAAGATTTTTATTGATCTGTGTCTAGGATGCATCTGCTCAAGCCTCCTTGTACACAGTTCAATGGCATGAACTTCTGCCTGAAAGACAGTCGCATAGTTACCCAGGCTCGAAGTGATTCTTACCTTTGGGTTGCGACTGTATGCTCCAGCTCCAACTCCCTCAGGGGTTTTGGAGCCGTCTGTAAACCAACAGATGTCTGCTCTTTATAGGTCAGTTTTATTCCGATCCCATTCGTCTCTTCCAGGAAAAAGGACGGTAAAAGGCAGTTCATAGTTGGTCGCGGTAGGCATCACATCTGAAAGCATTCCCAGGATGCCATGACACTCCATGTCATCTGACAGCCTGTTGCGTTCCATGATGCTAGCCTGCGGCATATTATCTGCCGCTTGTTGAAGTCTGTATGTTGCCCACCTGGCCTCTCTCTCCAAGTAGATGTGGAGAGGAGGTAGATCCAGGAGGATTTCCAGAGCTGCTGACGGTGTGGTACTTATCGCACCAGTTACTGCCAGACATGCTTGTCTCTGTAGACCAGAGAGTTTGGCTTTGGTCGTTTGTTGTAGCCCTTTCGACCACCAAACTATGGAGGCATACGCTACCATTGGTCTTATGACCGTAACGTATAGCCAGTATATTTGTTGGGGACCTATACCCCAGGTTTTTCCACAAATTCTGCGACATGTTCACAAGGAGAGTCGCGCCTTGTGGATTACCTTTTCCAGATGGGAGTTCCAGTTGAGTGATTTATCTAGTGTAACCTAGATATTTCACTTCCCCCGCAAATGGAATAGTTTCACCTGCTAAGGAGGGCGGCACTAAATTGTTCAGCCTCCTTTTTCTGGTGAAGGGTACTATTACAGTTTTGTGGGGGTTCACAGTCATCTGCTCCCTCTCACACCAAATATGGACTGTATTTAGCACCTCTTGAAGGGTATTAGAGAGTACCTCTTCAGATTTTCCTCTAACCATAAAGACTAGATCGTCCGCATATGCTTGAATCTCGGCTTCCCACAGAGAGAGAATGGCCAGCAGACCATCCACAAGCAGTGACCATAAAAGGGGGGAAAGTACCCCGCCTTGTGGACACCCTCTTGCGGCCCTGAATCTGACCGTTTCTCCCTGTAGAGAAGTCGTTATGATTCTGTTTTCAAGCATAGCTTGAATCCAGCCAGTTATAGTTAGCTCAACCCCTCTAGCAGCCGCAGCTGTATATATGGAGTTGGGCAATGCATTGTTGAATGCTCCTTCGATGTCAAGGAATGCTGCCACCGCAATCTCTTTTTCCTCAAGAGATTGTGTGATTTTCCCGACCAGGTTATTTAGTGCTAGTTCTGTTGATTTGCCGGGTTGATAGGCATACTGGTGAACATTCAGAGGATAGGTGCTCAGGATGTTTCCCCTGATATGTCCATCCAGAACCTTTTCTAGGCCTTTCAACAGAAATGATGTCAGGCTGATGGGTCTTAGCGATTTGGGGTCTGGTTCTGTCCGACCCACTTTTGGTATATATACCACTTTTACCGCCGCCCAACTGGATGGGATATAGTTCCATACCAGACCAGCTCTGTATAGTCTGATGAGGAAAGGTAGCAGTATTTCCAGTCCGTTTTGTAGCAGCGCTGGAAAAATGCCATCCTCACCAGGCGATTTGAATGGTTGAAAAGATTTGATCGCCCATTCAATCGCTGGTGCTGTGATAACCTTTTTGGCCACCAGCCAGTCGTCTTTGTGAGGTCGTTTGGTTCGGCCTCCCGATGGTGGTGGTTGTTGGTTATCCAGGATCGAACTCCCTGGGAAGTGGTTCAGTGTAAGGAGTTCAAGGGTTTCCTTTCCAGATTCAGCAAATGAGCCATCTGGACGTTTTACCATACCAAATTCTCTTGCCGGCTCTCTGGAAATGATCTTGTGGATTCTAGTGCTGCTAGGTAAGTCAGTAATACTCTCGCAGAACCTCCTCCAAGATTCCCTTTTTGCCCTTCTGATTTCTTTATTATAGTCCGTTAGCGCAGATCTATATTGTTCCCAGTTGCCCGAATCTTTAGCTCGATTACAGAGGCGTCGAACTTCTTTTCTCATTTTATCTAATTTTTTGTTCCACCAAGATGCCCCTCTGTTGTCTTTTTTCGTTTTTAGTGGAGAGTTTTCATGATATGCTGAAATAATTGCGCTCCGGGTCTGTTCCGCCGCAATTTCTATTTCATCACGATTCCTGATTGTGGTGAGAGTGGATTGCAGGTGTGCCTGGAGGGATTGTTTATACCCACTCCAGTTAGTACACCTAGGATCCCTGTACGTCACCACAGGTCTTGGTCCAGTTTCTATGTTAAATAGAATGTGTCTGTGTTCTGAACACGAGGGTTCAGAGGATACTTTCCAATCAGTAATCTTGTTGCTCACAAAGCTTGAGCTGATTGTTAAATCCAGTACCTCTCTTCTATTTCTAGTGACAAAGGTTGGTTCCGTTCCAATGTTATTCACAATTAGCCCTTCACCTAGTATGTATTCAAAAAGTGACTCACCTCTTTGGTTAATGTCTGTGCTGCCCCATGCCGTATGGTGGGAATTTGCATCACATCCAATAACAAGGTGAATGTTGTTCCTCTTGCTGTAGGCGATTAACGACCTAACCGCGGGTGGAGGAGGTTGATCAGCACCCCCGTCTCCCGGGAAGTATGCAGAACAGGCTATTATGTCCATTCTGCTTTCCCCCACCGGTAGCGATAAGCGGATGGCTACAACATCCTGGGTGCAGTAACCTGAGAGTACAAAATAATTGATGTTATTTCTGATCAAGATACAGGCTCTGGGTCTTTCTCCAGAGCCGACTGATACTATCTTGCCAGAAGTGTTTCCTAGTCCGTTTACTCGGCCTGTATTGGTTGTCCAAGGTTCCTGGATAAGGGCAATGTCAATCTGCCCTTCCTTGAATCTTCTGCCAAGGACGTATGTGGCGGCCTTGGCATGTTGTAGATTCGCCTGTAGGCACCTGACGTGCATAGACTTCAGGTTGATTCCTTCGGCGACTACCTTAAAGGAGGGTTTGACAGTTTCACTTTCGCAGGGATTCTTTACCCGCTGGTCATGTGAACTGCCGTTGGACTGTAGACGTTTTCCCGTTTCAGCTCGCTCAGAGAAAGTTTGTTGAACCCTCTCCGGCGGCTGGTTGGTGTCACGTCGTTCCAACACTGACTGCAAGGCGGTTTCATATGGTATTCCGCTCTTGAGTGAACGGCTAAGGAGCTTTGTTGCAGCCTCCCTTAGCTGTTCTCTTTCAGAGGAGAGGTTGTCCAAAGCTTTGGATTCCTCTTCCCCTGAATTGTCTTCTCCTTCGGACTCAGGAACCGGCTTTAACAGCTCCCTTTCCTGATCCGACGGGATCGGACGTGCTTGTGGAGTGGGATTTATCCCAGTCTCCAGGGGTTCTTCAATTTGAAGATCGAGGGTTGTACCCCTCTTGTTGGGTTTTTTAGAAGAGAGATTGCCCAAAGCTTTGGGCTCCTCCTTCTCTGATTTGTCCTCTCCTTCGGACTCAGGAATCGGCTTTAACAGCTCCCTTTCCTGATCCGGTGGGATCGGGCGTGTTTGCGGAGTGGGATTTATCCCAATCTCCATAGGTTCTTCGATTTGAAGATCGAGGGTTGTACACCTCTCGTTTGGTTTATTTTTGTTAGTCGTTTTCACCATATGGTTCCCACGAGTAGCAAAGGAATGTTGGTCCGCCACAGTAGAGCCCTGCATTGCTGTGGTAAGGCAAAATACTCCGGAAGATTGCAAAGTTTTCCGGAGGCCTCGTTAATGACACCTTTCGCCCCGGTGCCATTCAGCCTTCGGCACGGGTTGCGTACACCTTGGCTTGGAGGATTTTATCGACTTACCTTGTCTAGATCCGCCGTGTTTAGCCGAACGCAGGGTCACCTCGGGCAGGATGCGACATTGAGCCGCGCACGGACGATCTTGAGAGAAGCTTCATAAAGGATGGCCATTTCCCCTCAGCTTTTCTCCTAGAGTCAGTGGCCAAGTAGCTGACTCCTTGACCCCAAATGTCTACTAACAATAATAAGTCGATTTTACCTTACAAAAAAAGCCCCCCCCCCAATCCTGAATATGCCATCACTTGCTAACCACCACCACCCTCACCCCCCCTCTAGGGGGGGGGGGTTAAAAAAGGAAAAATGATAAATGAGAGCGGATACCGTTAAAAGAGAATTAGTATGGTATTTTATCAAGTAAATATAAGTTTGAAAGCGCTGTTAGCAAGTGATGGCATATTCAGGATTGAGAGGGGGGGGGGTAATGGGGTGGGGGATCGTCCGTTTAGGATAAAATCGACTTATTATTGTTATTAAAAAAAATGTTTTCTGATTTTTTCATCCAAAAATAATTTGGGACAAAAACCGCCCAAATCGACCCTCCTCTTTTTTCTTGTTAAATATCACAATATTTTTTCAGTTTATGACTAGTTTCGTAGTTTCTAGTCTACATTTTCAAGCACACACACTGTGCATGAAAATATATTGTTTAATTTAAATTGGAGAATACGGTCCTGTCGGAAACATTTAAATTGTTTGGAATCCAACTCTGACTTTTAAGTCGAAATGACGACTTCAAGGTGAATGATTTTAGTCACGCCAACACAAAGGAGTTGACGAGAGTTTCTTTGCTGTCTCTCTATGCTGTGGTGGTGTCGTCTGCAAACGTCAAGCAATAAATCTTTGTTCTGCCTATAGCTACTTCACTTTGCTAGTCCTCCAGCACGCATTGCATTAGGTATTCACTATAGGTGTCAAAGAGAATTGGAGACAGAACAATCCTGTTTTCTTCATACAGTCGGCGAAAAATAAAGACCAAATGTCTTAGTGTTCCAGTTTCCAATAATATAGCCCACAGTTTCTTCCATTCCACATTGTCGAAAACAATACGGTAATATGTATAAAAAATAAAAATACATATGCATTTATTATTATTATATTCCCTTGCCTTTTCGATGAGTTGTTGTAAATTTAGCGTTTGATCTCTAATATCGGAGTCCATTAATAATAATCAGGAGCTATTTGTAAGGTAATTTACGGGTTAAGTATTTTACCGGCGATTAATATACATTACTTTCCGTAATTTACTAGGTAATAAGTTGCTTATTTACTGTTTTACATATCTGGTAGAAGGGGATTTATTTAGCAATATAAATAACACAAATCACAAAACAAAGTGGTCTGTGCTAGGGTACTGCATTTTGAGCCGCTAAACACGAATCTTAGTTTTTCCCCAGCACGTCAGTTTTTTTTAACATTAAAAAATTTAATATTGCTTACCTAGCTCATTTAAATCAGACTCCAAAAGTGATTCAACTTTAAAACTTCACCCTAATAGCATTGTGGTACTTCAGTATTGACCTCATAACTTAAAGAAACCGTAATACCCCATAACTTCTTAACCCCTCCACCCCATAACCCTGGAAATCCGATGAAAATAGTGGAGAATCTTGATTGAGAAGTTAATAAGATTGTGACCTCGGATCCTTCTGCTTGAGTGTCATCCACAACCTCATGAACCCATAACCTCAGCATCCCATAACCCCGTGACCACTTAACTCTGAGGATCCTACGGAAAAAAGGGAAATTTGTGTCATTGTGACATTAGGCTCTTGGAATCAAGCACCCGATGGTGCCATAGCTCTTCAACAGCAATTCCTGTATCCTGATAACCCCATAACCCTGAGGGTTCAATGAAAAAATGGGAGGCTCTCGATTGGGAAATCAATTAGATTGTGCCCTCAGAACCTTGTTACTTTATTTACCAAGTAAGCCTATAGCGCTCCAGCAGAAAACCCTTCTACTACATAACCCAGTAACCCCGTAAACCCTTAACTGCATAACTCTGGGAATATAATAGAAGAATGTGAAGAATCTGAACAGGGGAATTCATGAGATTGTGTTCTCGGAATCTTGAACAGCAAAACTTTTAGCCGTATAACCCCGTGATTCTGGGTATTCAATAATAGCAAATTAGGGATTCTTAATTGAGGATTCAACGAGAATGTAACTTTGGAAGTGGATTACCTTTTCAGGTGATTTTCTGTTTAGGCAACTTCATTTGATCTCTTGCTTTTGCGAACTCTTTTATCTTACGATATCAAGAAAGGTGAGATGAGCATATGATGGCAGATTTTTGTTGGATGTTGAAAGAACATGTGATGTAGAGCAAGAAGCGTAAAAGTAATTCGTTAAATAGGTCGTTCGAATCTGAAAAGATACTCCACTTCCAAAATTACATTCTCACTTCACATTCTTTTATTATATCCCAAGAGTTATGCAGTTGGTATGGGGTTACTGGATTATGTAGTAGAAGGGTTTGCTGCTGGAATAGGCTTACTTGGTAACAATATTCCGAGGGCACAATCTAATTGATTCCCCAATCGAGAGTTTCCTATTTTTTCATTAAATCTTCAGGGTTATGGGCTTATAAGGATAGAGGGATGGCGCCATAGGATGCTTGTCTCCAAGATTGTAATGTCACAATGGACGAATCACCCTACTTAGAATCTCCATTTTTTTTTCGTCGGATCTGCAGAGTTAGGGGGTTACGGGGTTATGGGAGGCTGAGGTTATGAAATTATGAGGTTATGGATACATCACACTCAAGCACAAGGATCCGAGGTCACAATCTCATTAACTCCCCAATCAAGATTCCCCACTGTTTTTATCGGATTCCAAGGATTATATGGTTGAGGAAAAACTAAGGTCAGATTCGTGTTCAGCGGCTCAAAATACAAGGGATAGGTATGGTCAGTACCCCAGCACAGACAACTTTTTTTTGTGGGCCTGTGTAATTAACATGTATTTTTTATTCACTTTTTTTTACATTTCTCATTATTAAAGGTAATTTTTACAGGATGTCCGGTATCTCGGCGGTTGATGCGTCTAGCTTGCACTCTGAGCATACTTAGCGAAGTGGGTTCGAGCCCCATAAAGTAAATTTTCCCTAAGAAGTGGTTCGGTTTCCACTATAAATTGTAAGGCCCCATCTATTTGACTCACCCCGTTACTCCTTAACAAATCTAGATCTCCTAGACTTAAGAAAGTGAAAGGTGACATGGAAGGCAGTAAAAACACGTAAAATATATATTTTTTAAAACAGATATTCAATTTTTATATTAAAAATAAATATATTTTTTTTTCAGTTCTTTTAAAAATGCATTGGATTTTATTAATTGATTAATAAAAATTATTATATTTTTTCAGTGACAGTAAATATTTAATTATCGATTTTAAATAAATATAAATTGTTACATTATAATTTTTTATTTCTCCGGCTCGGCGACTTTCTGTCTAATTTGAACAGATTATATCGCTGTAAATTAATCTCAGCATCACCTAATGACATTTTAATACGATTTTATATGCTTATTTCTTACATACTCACAAGGATCGAAAATTAAGGAACGATTATTAATATTTATTGATATTTTAAGCAAGTCGATTATGCACTTTTTAAGATGTCTAGATTAAACCATTGATATATTAAAATTTAGTTACGTGCAGCAGGTATTATTAAGATAATTGAAGTAGAGCTATAATAGGTCCATAATCTGATTTTAAATTAAGTGGGGCCTTAATTTTAAGGTGGCACTAGTATGCGAGTGGGTATGATGTATCTATACATTACAGGCAATCGAAAGAAATAAAGCGTGGATATTACTTTCCAGGATGATGATTTTGACAGATAAGGTGGTACACCGGGCCACTTATTAAAGAGCTACATTAGGCGAGTTGTCCCTCGAATGTCGTTAACAACCAGCTTCGCGAACTTATTAAATCAGGTCATTCATTTGCAAATTTTGCCTTTGATTTCTGCATATAATTATGTTTATTGTGTTTTGATGTCCATGATAAGATTACTACGGAATTAAAAGTTACCATCGTAAAATTTGTGAATGCTTTAATTGTTAACTTGACATTTTTCCACGAATTGGAACTTTTGAAAAGCTAAAAGGTTATAATTAAATTAATAGCTTAGTGACTTAGGTGTTTGATACTTCCACTTTTGAGTTATAGCAAATCATTTTAACCACGAATAGAACTAGTCAAAATAAGTAGATTTTCGAACAGACCCACCTCGAGAAATCATACCTGCTCCCCTGTCCCGCCCCCCCAAAGGGGCTACCTGTATCTGCCTGTATATATATTTTTTTCTCAAAAACCGGTAGGAGCTAGAGGAATGAACTTGGCGTCATTCGATAGAATATAAAATTTTGCATAAGACCCTTTTTTTGCTTTTTTGATATTTTCTTTTTTTTAAGGCCCCACAGCAAAAAAAAGGAGGAGGAACCTTCCAATAACGACACATGTTTGGCTATATCTCTAAAACGGTCCAATAAATCAAAATTCTACAATATATAAAAAATAAAGACCATTATTTTTCGATCGATTGGTATATTATTTGTATATGTTATTTGTTTAAACAAAGCCGTCAGTGGCGTACAAAGAGAAAGCTGCATATGTGTATAATGAATTTATTTAAAATAATTTATTGTTGTCGTAGTTACAAACTGCGAAAATTATTTCACATTATTTGTTCTACTATTTTTTTTATAAAAAAGCAAAACAATATGGTGAGGGCATTCTAGCTATAACAAGTTTTTGGCTGTCACGCAAACGACCCAATGAATTAGGCACTAGATAAAAAAAACTGCATTATTACTTTTTCTGTCAATTGGTATTAAATATTATGTAGTTAAATAAAGTCGCCAGTGGCGTGCATAGGTAAAACAATGCATATAATTGCATTATAACTTATTTTTAATAATATTATATTGAAAGCCCAATATTTTCACTATTTTTTATTCTATAACCTATGACCAAAAAAAATTATTAATAATGATAAAATTAACAAAAAACATTTAACAGAAAATAAAATAACTAAATTATAGTACCTAGATAAATTTTAAATTAAATAACTGCAACATTCTACACATGAATATCATTTTGTACATTTTAAATTTTTTAAAAACCATTTGCACTTAGGCCCACAAATTTTATAAAGTAAATTGCGTTAAATAGTTTATTTAATTACAGAAAACCATTTACAGGGCAACGCTATAAAAACAGAAAATATTTACAATGCCCACACGAAATAGTGGACGTAATGTGATTTCCAGGGCTTACGCTTGTAGTCTAAGAGCTGACATTAATTTGGAAAGGTAGTGAGCTCCCGTCTTCCTCTCGGTAGCCGGAAAGTATAGGCAAAATGAACACTTTGTTTATTAGGCCCTTAGCCCGACGAACAGAGGGTCGTGGGGTAGGGTAGAGGCCGCAAAGATATTGCAGAAGGCAAATTTTTTTCTCGATCGAAATGTTCGGTAGCACTTACTATACGTATTTGACATAGGGAAAAATAAATGGAAGACACCGCAGACCCGTGGCGCGGAGGAAGTTCAAAAAAGTGGCAAACAAATTAGCGATCTCCTTGATGAATGTTGGCGAAAATTGTTCATTTGGATTAACTTTTTTCAGAAATAACACATCAGACAATTCTATGCCGCCAATTCGTATGAAAAATTCGCCAAAATTTCCAAATTTGAATGCTCAAATTCAAAATGACCAGAAATAGGTCTAAAATCAAAATTTCTCTCTTCCAATTTATTGGATGGATTCATTAATATGATAATATGTCTAATATTGATGGAAGACAATTTTTTTTTGATTTAACAATATTAAATAAAAATTGTTGCGTTTCAAACGTTGGGACTTTATTTCTGAATGTAATTTTTCAAGAAAAGATATTACCTCCTTAACGGGTGGTTTGTAGGGGTAAATAAAAACAAATGACTTTCATCAAGTTTGGCCCTTTTTTTGAACTTCGCACGTGCGCGCCACAGGTCTGCGGTGTCTTCCATTTGTTTTTTCGCTATGTCAAATACGTCAGTGCAAATAGTAAATGCTACCAAACTTTTAGATCGTGATTCGTTATATCCTTAAAACATTTTGCCCTCTGCGGCCTCTGCCCTACCCCATATGACCGAGCGGAACACGGGAGCTAACTTACCTTACCAAATTAATGCCAGCCCTTAGACTATTGGAATGATGAAAGTAAGCAACCTATATAGTCTGATAGGGAGTCTAACATATAACACTAAGTTAGTTCTTGACCACTCCAAATACGCGTCATTCGCCTCCTGGACCTCTTCGTATTGTAAAATATTCAAATCATTGTAACTTGGTAATCGTTTAGTAATCCTCTCGTAACTCTAAAGAGAAATAAACAAGTTTATTATGGTATGTATCGAAAATTTTATATTTACCACGATATTTTAAAAGTGAAATTTGCATGAACTCTAAATTTTTGTAAATAACTCCAAATCTAAAAATGTTACCAAAATACATCTGTACAACAATTGTTGTCGACATTTTTAACCCCAATGGGCTCATTTAATGAATTTCATTTAGTAGTTGTTACTTCTTGTGGATAAAGTATTACTTAAAATTAGACGATATTGAAAATTTCAGATGAATCCGGTATGTGGTTTTCGAAATATACGACTTTTAAAGAGGGAATTGGAAGCGCGGTGCGACCAACATCGTGACGTCAGAGAATAGTAATATAAATCGGTGAAAATAGTTGACAAACTGAAATTCTTCACAAACACGCATACGTTTCCAAACACACTGCTTGAGTTAACGATTTGTAAAACTGAAACTATAATATCGCGCTGCAGCTAGCCGCTTCGGCTAGCGGGTTCCTATCAAGTGACGTCACGGCCGATATTCGACAAGGCGAGTGCGGTCGATTTATAGGCCTTACAAAATTCTAATTTTTTGCACAGGGTCTTAAAATTATAAGATCTTTCCGATAATCAAATAAAAAAAGTGCTAAATGAGCCCATTATGCATACTTAATGATTATAATCATATACAGGGTGTTTCACGAGGAAACGGACATGCTTTAATGGCAGATAGAAGACACCGAGGGTAATCATAATCACCCAAATAAAAAACTAGTTGCTGAAATACAGAGTGTTTTATGTATTTTTGACAAAATTTCTTTTGGTTAGTATTTTGTAAATGAATGGAATAATAAGCTCATATTTGGCGCGTATAATACACCTGTGATCCCGAATAAGTACTTGTATGACACAAAAAAAAATCCAGGTCCGGACTTGAAAAAAAACAACGTTTTGTTGTTCTTCAAGAAAAGAATACCCTGTATTTGTTTCTTTTTAATTTCAATATTTAATTCGCAAAGTAGATAAAGAACTGAACAAAATGGCTTCATTAATTTTTTTGCCACACTTTTGCCGCCTTCGAATTAAATTCCACTAAATAATGCAGTATGAGACTTTAGAAAATACCAATGGATGACACGCGCAAAAAATGCTTCCACTGTTAAAATGGGCATTTACTTTCTTTTCAGCAATAACTACTACAAAAATAAATGTTAGAGGACACCGAATCAAGAATCTATTACATTCCTCTCGTTTATTAAAAACTAGTAATACAGCAAAGTAACATACAGTAACTGTAATAACAAAGTTGCATATCAGTAATGCAGATAATAACAAAATAACAAGAAAATATCAACAGAATAATTGTACCAAAAACAAAAATGCAGATATTTTTACAAAATGTATTTATAAATTATTATAATTAAATTTTATAAGACGTACTGGGAGTAGTAGATCCGCTTTCCTTTTCCTAATTTCTCTGTTTTCTTTCTTGCTTTCCTTTGTCACAGGATATATAAAACTACATTTGCTGATTCTGTATATGGGATATGGGCTCCTAATATTTCCAGAGGTGACGTCATTAAATATTTAATTAGAAAAGTGTAAAAAACGGTACATATATCTAGATCTAACAAGTCACAAAAATTATAGCCGTCTCAAATTGCAGTGAAGTTCTGTTTGGCACAATAATATCAAATCACGTTTTATTTTATTTATGTTAAGATCAGAAGAGTAAACATTGTAAACATCTATTGACGTTTGTTAGTCATGATGTCATAACTACAGATATCATGTAAGTAGAGTAGAAGTAATGCCTAAATTAGCAATATAAGTTTTATTTTTACACTGAAAAATTATGTCGTAGGAAAAAGTATGAGAGTGGTTATTTAATGCAGCTTAATAATAATTGGTATTAATATGCATTCAAAAAATCACTTTCATCCTTTCGTCTAAAGCGTGCTCGAAAAACGCAGGTATTCATAAGAAATTATAATTTACATGCAGATGCAGTGTAAGAGTAAGCTAAAAAAACGTACTTTTTACACGGTAGCTGCTGTGAATATTAACCAGATTATTCATGAATCATGATGAATCCTAGTAATTAGATTTAACACGTGTGCCTTAATAATAAATTATTAATGCTCCAGTTATTATACTCATGTCAGGTGTGTGTATATGCTGCAAATTGAACGCTTCATTTTTATCCATCAATTTAAACTGCACTTTAGTCAGATAGAATTAACAAACCACTCACCGCGTAATCTGTATCACTAACAGTTTAGTTTTGAACATTTCCAAAATGTTTTTCTTACGTTCGGTTGCATGTACAGGGTAACTCCGAAATATTTTAGTAAATATTTATTTATTTATTTAGTTATTACAACTTGAGTCCAATTAAAATATTGTAAATGTTGTTTGAGCATTAGAAACTAGTGGAAACATTATACTCTTCGCCGGTTTACTGAGCATTTTATATAATTGTTACACATTCTATAGGATACTCCTCGCAGTTTTCTTGTAAATAATGATTTTTCAGTGTTGGCACTGAAAAAGTCTACATCGAGGAAACCTTTTTAATATTGAAGATAGAGTATGAACAACCACTTAAATTTGTTTAAATAAAACACACTCTTTACTGTTGTACTTCACTCTGCTATCATATAAAGACCGACTGCCTGGTCCTAATCCTTGTCCTGAGTCAGCAGTTATATCATAACAGCTCGAATGTTTTTATTATAAGAAATCACATACACCAATGAGTAGTAGTACACTACATCCACTTTTCCTTTTACAACAGTGTTAATGAAATTAACAATAATGTCCACAATGTGAGTTATGGCGGTGCTCAAATATAACAATATACCTACTTAACTATATAAGAATAGAACAATATAAGAATATGATATAGCAAAATATATTAATATGAAAGTTATAACCAAAGGAAGGTGCAAATTTGAAGAATACCAGTCTACGGCCTCTGATCCTTTGTCGGTCACGTGGACATGGACTTGCCTTGGATCAACTCATCTGTTACTGTAACATATATATAACAATATCGTAAAGTAGCATACAACGCATGTCACACGACGATACTAAAGTAAATTAGGCTTACGAAATATCAGTAATTATCTGACTCTTGTTTTTTGTCGGTCACATGTACTTATTTTGAAACATACACTGCCCATTCTCCCTCGATCTTCTTTAGATGCACGATGTTCGTTCTGTAGTTTTGGCCTGTTTCATCATATTTAATTTGTATGTCTACTCTATCCTTACTCATTACTTGTGTACTTTGATTAAAGTTGAGGCAAGTTGTGTTTTCCTTTATTAGGTGTTTCACGTACACCTTGGTTCTAATGATCTTCGCTTCCTGTCGCCGTAATCTTTCCCTTTTTTCTTTTGAAGAAGCTCAGACAATATCCATTACCAGCAGACATTGCTAGTGTCGGAGATGAAGATCAAACCCAGTACACAATAGAGAGTGTGACCAAGCATGCTCGCCCTAATACGCCTTAGCCCGCTGCGCTACTATACCTGCTCTTGGTAATTTATAATAATAGCAAGCGGCTCTACCACTCGCTTTTTCCAAAAATGACAAAGTACTAAAATCAAACTGAATTTTTTTTTGGTTGGGTTATACAAGGAGCCATACAACGTATATGTCTTAAAGCGGATGTGTTAACTCCTCAGTTTAGCATAGGTTTTAAAATTGCCTACAAGTTTTAAGAAATAACTATATTAAGACCGATGGGACTTAAAACATACTTCTACAAGAATAAATCAGCGCACTTAAAGAGCAATTGGTTATTTTGTAGGCATTTTAAGACAAGACACGTTTGAAGTAGAATTATTCACAACTAATATGGTCGATGCACACAGCTGCCACCACTTCCAAAGGTCAAGAAATGCACAACGGTCAGCCACACTGGGAAGGTTCCAGATTGAACAAAGAAATGTAATTTTTTTTGTAAGAGAAATGTTTTTTAGAAAGAATTTATTAACATTGAATTATATTATTGAAAGATGATACTGATTTATTTATTTTTAAGTCATCGAGGAGAAAAATAATTTATCCATATAGTTGTTTAAATTTGCGTTTTTGGAGGGCGCAAGAATTTTGTAAGAACTGTCTAACTAGATTTTCAGGTAACCTTAGCCTCGTTGAAAATTTTAGCCCACTATGAGGGCTCTCAATACTTCACCTACAAGTAATCCCTCTCAGTACTCGCGATATGTTCATTTTATAACTATGTATGGCGTCCCATATATTTTCTTTTATATTTACTTTATTAAATACAAAACATTCTCTCAAGCATTTGTGTGTGCATTTTAAACTTTAATAAGTACTTATTCTAAATAAAGTATGGTTTTATAATACCCTTCAGATATTCTACGAGCAGAGATTTAGATGATTCATTAAAACTTGAAAGCTTTAAAAGTAGTTTTAAATGAAAATATGTAGGCCTTTCTCTAGGTGTACCCCTATACCCGTATAAGGGTTTTAAGTTAGTTTTATAGAGTCGTTCCAGACCATTTACGTTTATAAGTAGTCTCAGAAATAAGCTTTTAGAATATCTTATAGAGTATGTTAAAATTAAGATTGTTACTTGGGTCTTGCTACCTGAATAAATGGGCATGTCTATCTCAACTCCTCCTAAACTGTAGGTTATTGTTTCGTCATTATCGATGTGGAAGACTTAGTTTGTTTCTTCTTCATCGGTGTCTTCTTGTATGGAATGCACATTCGCCACTTTCTCCTTCTTGAATTTTCTAGGAGGCTCTGCATATGGTTGACTATTTCTCACACGTTTTTTCTTTCTGCATGTGTCTTATATTGAAACCTGAAATGTCCTTGGGATCCACAGTTATTGCATGTCTGATTTAAGGCCGGACACTTTTCACTTGAAGAAGAGTGTTTGTGGCTTCCACGTCGACCACAAACCTTCGGTGAATAGTGAGTTGTAGCTTGATATACATCTATTTCAGCTGTTGCCTCTACGTATGCTCCTGGAATACTGAAATATATTTCCTGCAAGCACAGTCCGCTCATACCTTTTTTTTACCGGTCCTCAATACTCGCTGTTTGTGTCAAAGGACCTTTTGAAAATTGTTTATTTGTGAATAATTTAATAATGAAAATTTAGTAGATAATTAATACAGTCAATTCTCAAAATATTAACAAACAAAATTCATTAAATATTTTATTTTCAATTTTAAAGTAAATCAGAAATATTTCCGTTCTCCGCCCATGCTTCCGTTCGAATCGTTTCACGCCGAGATCTTTTCTGGTCTATTCGGATGCATGTCGTGAATATTAGAGAACTAATAACTTTTAATATAAACACCTGACACAGTTGTAAAACAGTTCGCTCCGAATCATCAAATCTATTTACAAACTAACCTCGGACTACAAAACGGCAAATTTACACAGATGTGTATTTAATTAACAAGTGTAATTAACTACTGTGATTAATAAAATATTTTAAGTTTCCTTATGTTACAAAATAAACGAAAACATATTTTTTTTTTCGAATTTAATTCATTCAACGAAATGCGAGTGGTTCACTCCCATACCCTAGAAAAATAATACACAGAGTATTTAAACTTCTGTCAAAAAGTCGGAAACGTTTTGCGGTGATTTTAAAGTGCGCGATTGCTCTATCAACTTAAAAAGCATTGTGTTCATTTGCACGCGTACGTTGAATGCCTTTTTTGATTTTTCCTATTGCAAGCACTCTGAGCAGACATCTCCTTCGCAATTGAAATGTTCCAATGCTGTTCCACCCAACCATTTGAAGCTCATATTTATTCATCTCATCCTGTATACGATACAAAAATTTAGTTCCTCGGCTTAGCCAGTCTAGTTGCTGTTATCATCATCATTACATTATTATTATTATGATTATTATTATTATTATTATTATTATTATTATTATTATTGGATTTAAGATTTAAAGATCAGTTAATTCCTCACCAGCACATGTATCAAAAAGTGTCTTTTATAATGAATGTAAAATGTATAATCATTTACCTACTGATATCGAAAATTCCAAGTCATTTATTTTTAAAAGGACGATAAAGAATTTGTTAAGGGAAAAGTATCAATAAATTTCATTTAGTCTTACTATTTTTTACGTGTTATATTATTTGTAGCTTGTTATAATGTATGTGTTGTGTGCTCCTTTATACAATTTTTTTTTTTTACGTGTAATTTGATTTTATATTTTACATTTTGTTATACTAATGTAATGTTTAGACGATTTATTATGGTATGTATTTGTGATGCACTCCTTATAGCCACTTGTATGATTATTACTTAATTGTATCTATGATTGGGATATAAGAATTATTATTAATATTATTATTAAGAATTTTAGATTTATGCGACACGCTTTCTTAGCTGAAACTGGAAATCATCAAACCCATCTCATTATTATTATTATCACTATTATTATTTTTTAGACTTCGCAAGCGGCATACTTATTTATTAGTTATTATTATTATTTCCAACGCTGAATGACCAAGCACCAATTCGTATCCCCCGCGTATGTTCATTCGTTGTAGCATTTTTTCTGGACCCATTGTCCCTCGTGTTCGATTCGAACAGATTCCATGAGGCTTTCTTTCTTAGTGTTTTGGACCTAAGTCCCTTGTTTTTGGACCTGAGTCCCTTGTTTTGGACCTGCGTCCCTTGTTTTGGACCTGAGTCCCTTGGTTTGGACCTGAGTCCCTTGTTTTGGACCTGAGTCCCTTGGTTTGGACCTGAGTCCCTTGTTTTGGACCTGAGTCCCTTGTTTTGGACCTGAGTCCCTTGTTTGGACCTGAGTCCCTTGTTTTGGACCTGAGTCCCTTGTTTTGGACCTGAGTCCCTCGTTTTGGACCTGAGTCCCTTGTTTTGGACCTGAGTCCCTTGTTTTGGACCTGAGTCCCTCGTTTTGGACCTGAGTCCCTCGTTTTGGACCTGAGTCCCTTGTTTTAGACCTGAGTCCCTTGTTTTGGACCTGAGTCCCTTGTTATGGACCTGAGTCCCTTGTTTTGCGAGTGCGTTTAATACATTTTATGAAATTCACTTTTTTGTGTTAATTACTGTACGCTCTTTTAATAATAATAACGCCAACACCAACAATTTTTTGATTCTCAAAGACAAATAATAATTAATGAACTTTATGGTATACTAGTGATTTAAAACATAAATGATTCGGACAAATATTATTTCTATTTCCTCCTAAATGCTTGTAAATCTCCCTATGATAAGGGTCGTTTTAATTGGTTTTCTTAATTATATTATAAACATTGCGATATAATAGTGCTAGGCCCGTTTTCTTAGTAGCCAATGTATATTTGTTTGAAGTTTTCCTTACAAAGTTTATGCTTTGTTCCTTCTTATTTTTCACTGGATTTACACATTAAAGAATTAAGGCGCACTCGCTTTTATTTATATGGTTAATCCTCGTCGCCACTGAACAATCACTTAAATTTGTTTAAATAAAACACACTCTTTACTGTTGTACTTCACTCTGCTATCATATAAAGACCGACTGCCTGGTCCTAATCCTTGTCCTGAGTCAGCAGTTATATCATAACAGCTCGAATGTTTTTATTATAAGAAATCACATACACCAATGAGTAGTAGTACACTACAGAGTACTAGTATAACAGAGTGAAATGTAGTTTAAGGTCTGAATTAAATTTTGAAAAACAAAAATCGCTGTCTATAACAGTTTGGTGATTTCTATGGTAACCAAACTGTTATAGACAGCGATTTGACAGCGTGTAATAAGTTTGAGCATGGTACGCGCTGCATTAAATCCTGACTGATCGATTCAGCGGACTCTCAATTTAACCGCTGGTATAAAAAACGGAGGAGCCAATTTTTTTAAATTATGTGTTCATTATATGTCTATTGTAAATCAGTCGCTGATATTTGAATAACTTACGATGAACAATTTCAAAGATCTGCTAAGTTATATAGGAAATATCCCATTTTTCAAAGAAATTTTAAGTTAGTAAGCATCAAGTAACTTTTTTGGCAATAGTTTCGAAAATTTGATATAAAAAAATTATGAAAAATTTTCACCGTAGGAAAACAGCTGTGTTATATCAATGACTCAAATATTATTTACATAGAATACATATTTTCCGAAATATAACTGACTAAAAGCTAGCATAGTTATAATATACATAAAAAGTGGGACATTTTTCAGTATAATTTCAAAACTGTTATTCAAATTCAATAGACACATAATGAACAGATAATTTTTTAAATTTTATCAGGTCTTCCGTTTTTAATATATTGACGGATAAAATGAGGGCTATTTTGTAAATATGCTCTCAGAATATGACAACGAAATGCGCTCTTTGTAGTTGCTAAGCCTCTAATAGTAAAACATATTAATTCAAAAGGCGATATTTTAAATTAATATACATATTGGCAATTACATACAACTGATATTTCTTTTATTGAAAAAATATATTTGTTTTTAAATTATATTTCTTTATTATACATTTTAACTTGGAAATAATTTGGCTCCAATGGTCCATACTTTCCATGAATTCTAGACGAAAATATCATAAAGATTTGAAAAACACTATATACTTTATTAAGCAATCTTTAGTAATACATGCGCCATTTTTATTAATTTCACCAAATGACGGGATTCAAAAAAAAATACTTTTTTAGAAATTAATACATTCAATACTTTACGTTTTCCTGCATATGTTTACAGTAAAAATCTCTTCATGTTATACATGTACGATTAATCATAAACCAGTTGAAAATAAAATCATTAACTTTTTGAATTAAGTATAACAATATTTACAAGAATATATTCTAAAAAAAAAAACAAACAGTAGTGAACTATAATACACTCCATATTCACATAGAAATGTAATAAAATGAAAACTATTTCTCTATTCTTATTGGGATGCTCTGCCACATGTATTCTTCTAAACAATGTCTGAAATCTACAAAATAATACAATTAACCAGTATTTTACTGGAAAATAACCTCTACGCCTGTGACTTTTACGTCAAAGGATCAGTTAGAGGGTGGTTTTGACAAATAATGAATAAGAACAAAAATATAAAAATGACGTATTTTGCTGACGTTTCGGAAAACGAATCTGTTTCCTTTCTCAAAGCGTATTATAATGTTTCAGACATTGTTTAGAAGAATACATGTGGCAGAGCATCCCAATAAGAATAGAGAAATATTAAGAAAATGCCACAACCAACGTTTAGACAATATGAAAACTATGTGTTAAACGATACGGTTAGGAATTGAGCGCCAGAGCAATGTTCATGTTACAAGGCCTTTTCCTCACTTCCTATGCATTTTATAAAAAAATGCTCCAAATAAAAAAAAAATCCTTATTTCATTAGCTTTAGCTTACTAGCTCACAGTATCCAGTTATTTTGAAAAATAAAAAAGTTACCTCTTTCCACACTTTTTCGTTGTAAATTACACAAAAATCGCCACTTCTCCATTCATTTTTATTTATTGTTCAGTCAGATCACAACAAATATTATTTTTGTATACACCGTTGAAATGCGAAAGGATTGAGTATTATAATACTAAAATATCAAGTTTTTACGACAACAAATGACAAATATAGAGGAGTGGGAATATGAAAAATGTGAAAATAGTATTTTTCGTACAAAAGTTAAAAAAGTTGTGTTTAATTTGGAAGCACAAGGGGGAGGGGCGGAGACTTTTGGGAAAATGTACCTCCAAGTGAGTTCTAACAACTGACAAAAATTCAGCTTGTTTCTAATTACTTCCTACATATGGCCATTTTACCCTTCATTGCTTGAGCTATATAGCTGTGTAAATAATATACGACTGTATATTTTTATCTATTACGCCTTTCGCATCTAGAACAATATTTAGTAGATTAATACCAGTAGATTTTGCAGATAAGAAACCATGTTAATAGAAATGACAGATTTAACTGAGTTATTCTGATAATTTCATAAAGAGCAGATTCAAATAATTTTGAAAAGGCACGTAAGACAAAAATCGGTTTGTAATTAGTTATTTTATTTTCCTCATTTGTGTACAGCCAGTCTTCCCAATATCCACGTAGACCCTTGTTGTCTAGTTGTAAGAGACAAGCTTTAAAGTGACGTTACTCTAGTTCCTCGGTAAACGCCAACTTTGTGAACAAGAAAGCTTACTTCTGATGTCGATTTTAGGCAGAATAATTTATGAATCAATATTAAAAAAAAATCTGAAGTCAACAATAAGAAAGTCATGGTATTTCCTTTTAAAACAATCACAAATTATATCATACGTACTTACTTAATGTTCAGAAATTTGAGCAAATCTTTATTTTGAATGTTTGTCTGATTACATCAATTACTAACCAAAGCCATGAAGAGTAAAAACGTACCGTATCAAATATTAAGTATACATTCTCTGTTTATTAAATAAGCTACTGCAAGAAGAAATAATAATTCGAAATTTTCTGCTTGGACAGGCACATCGGTGCATCTGTTGATCTGGTATAATATTTCATTCATTATGTTATTAACACAATAAGGTTGATCTACGTGTTGTGGTTACGGATGGTGGTTTTGTATCATAGGGTGCTAAGTAGGTTCTACTGTTACTAGACAAGTGTAATATCGTAATAATGAAATGAAATTATTGAACAGTTGTTAATATATTTCTGATTTTAAAGATGATAGGTAGGTAATATGTCTTCGTCGGTGTTGTTCTGAAATAACAGTGTTTCTTTAGAACCACAAAAATAAAAATAAAAAAATTTGAAACGCCTTCAGACAAGGTCGTTAAAAATTATGAAATAAAATTACACCATCGCGTCGCCCAGTTAAACGAACCTTATTACCTAAGATCGTTGAGGTCGGTTAAAAATACGTTTGAATTTGGTATTTGTTTATTACTTCCACAACCAGTGGAAGTATAGTAACGACAAAAACATTTTTAAAAATTTTTATTGTTCAGATATGCTTAGAATGTCATGAAACGTCGAGATTTTAAGTTTGAGCGAAAAAAAAATTCTGCCTGTCTGTCTATCCATCTATCTGTAATTTTTTTGTGCACCGGTTTACTCTGAAACCGTTAAAGATATTGACTTGAAATTTGGTACACATGTGTACCTTAACGAGATCTGGAACTAGACTATTTTCATCTTGTTTCGTCGAAGGGTTGGGGGCTAAATTGGAGTAAATTTGGGGTAAATACGTAAATCAAGCAGGTAAGAGTCCATAAAATTAATACCGACAATATTTAGTATATACAAGAGAAGCTAAGGTCTCAAAATTTTGGCATTAGCCACCACCCCCATTACCGCCCCTGCCCCATTATTAAAGGGGTTGAAAAAAATTGTGATTTAGTGTGTGTACAAGAACCAAAAACCTCAAAATATTTTTTCACTTCATCCACTACCGATGTGGGGTATCGTTTTATGGGTTTTTGGGGTAGAGGATTTCAAATATTATATTATTAAAGTTCCATAAACAATTGTTTCCACATACAAATTTTTTTTGTTGTGAGTGACTTGGAGAGAAAATCTGGATGTGGAAGTAGTGATTTCTTGGGCAGCGGTTTTTTACATCAGTTAAACGAACTTTATTGGGTACCTAAATCGTTATTGAGGTCGATTCGAAATTTGTATGAATTCGTTGTTTATTTATTTTTACCGACTTCAATATCGATATTAGTTAATAAAGTTCAATTAACCCAATAGTGCCCGAGTAATTTTTTTTGGAAAACTTTTGAAAAAAATATTGATTGACCTTCATTTAGGGCTTGTCAGTACCCCCCAAACCACATTTTATTTATTCCTTTGCATTTTCACCGATTTTTTTGACGTATGATATATCATACCATAGGAATATATATGTAGGATATTATTAAAAACCTTTACTCATTATAATACAAAATATTCAATAAATTTAAGAGAAAATAGCAGAATATATCACATAGAAGGGGTATGATATCTTCGAAAGCATATGTTTGGATGCAATCCTATATTCCTATATTACAGACACAAGAAAATTTTGTACATTTGCCACAATAACCCCCAATGTCTTTGTGTAGCAATTTTGTCAACCAGGTGATCAGTTTTATCATACCTGACCTCTTTCAATATATTCCTACTACATTTTGGTTTGGGGCTAGCTAAATGTTCAGGTGCAGTTAAAGTTGTGAGAACAATTCTCCTCAAAAACTGCAGAAGGGACACTTTTGGATAGACAAAACGATAAAGAAGCCACATGTTGACCGATCTATTCAAGCAAAAGCGAATCATTGCCCAATACCATTTGCGAGATCTGATTCGTATACGATAGAGTCCTCTCATTTTATCGAACATATTCACACCTCCCATTCCTTGGTTGTAGAGACTTATAAGTATCGGTTGATCCACATCAACTTGCTTACTTAGATGGTCTAAACAACAGACCATCTTTTGCACGTACCTTTTGTCAAACAAATGTCTTTGTTTTTGATGTTGGTTGCGACATTCACTTGACTATTGTTATGCCATCTGGTGAGTTGAATACCACTATTAGAGTCAATCAGAGTATGAGAAGTCCCTCGTTTTTTTTTTTTGGTGCTCTTTTAAAGGAGCTTTCTCTACGGTCAGAGCGGATGGTACCAATACATTGAATTTCATTATTTTGCAGAAGATCAAGTAATGGTAGGGAGTTGAAAAAATTATCCAAATATATGGTCGAATGCGGGGAATATATCTCAAACAAAGTTTCTCTGTGACACTGAATACCAAAGTTTTACCCTTGATTTTATCCCCACTGCCCGTGTAGGGGTTGAATTTCAATAAGTACCCCTGGGGGTTGTGAGGCACCAAAATTTAAAGCCTTGACAAATTGGCTTTCCATTTATAAATTGCTTCATATTGTTACGGGCAAAATAAGGCTCCATAGCCTCATCCAATGAAAAAGAAGTTCTGAAGCAAAACTAATATTCATACCACCATCTGCCTACCGTATGATATATCATACGAAAAGTTTTTTCCGCTGCTGCAATTACAGAAAGAATTGATATGACTATGAAATGGTATAGTTACATCCTATATGTATACAGAATTATGAATGAATAAATTATTATGAATAAATGTCATCAATGTCATCAATAAATGTCAAATAAATTGCATCCAAATGAAAATTGTAAAACATAACCTTACCGTGAGCTCATTTTCTGCTGCGTAGAAATTTACTGGTTATAGAACGCTCAGTTATAACTTATAACTATCGAATTTTTGTCCTAAGCTTATTGTCTATATATGCAAGTAACACTTTAGATAAGTAAAATCACTGAATTTACCACACTCGATTTGTTTACACTTCATTAGAGACAACCTAATCTCTGTATGATAAATCATACAGTAGGCACTATTGGGTTAACTAGTCGATGCACTGTGGGGAAATTCTGGATTTTACTGTTGAAAAATCTCTAGAGACCTTAATATCTATCGGATCGGAATTATTATTTTTTTAAATTAAAGGTAATTAACTTCCCTACAGATCTGTCGAGGCAAATTTTTAAATATTTTATTTCTTTTACTTTCACATCCAGTGGAAGTATAGTAACGACAAAAAATTTTTAAAAATTTTTATTGTTCAAATAGGCTTAGAATGTCATGAAACGTCGAGATTTTAAGTTTGAGCGAAAAAAAAATTCTGTCTGTCTGTCGGTCTGTAACTTTTTTTTGTGCGCACGTTTACTCTGGAACCGTTTAAGATATTGACTTGAAATTTGGTACACGTATGTATTTTAACGTGATCTGGAACTAGATTATATTTTCATCTTGTTCCATCGAAGGGTTGGGGGTAAATTGGGGTAAATTTGGGGTAAATAGGTAAATTAAGCAGATAAGAGTCCAGAAAATTGGTATTTAGTATATTAAAGAGAAGCTAAGGTCTCGAAAAAATTTTTGGCATTAGCCACCCCCATTACCACCCCACACCATTATTAAAGGGGATGAAAAAAAATTGTGATTTAGTGTGTGTGTACAAGAACCAGAAACCTCAAAATATTTTTTTACTTCATCCACCCCCACTACCACCCCCTAGCACCACCCACTACCGATGTGGGGTATCGTTTTATAGGTTTTTGGGGTAGAGGATTTCAAATATTATATTATTGAAGTTCCATAAGCAATTATTTCCACATACAAAATTTTTTCGTTGTGAGTGACTTGGATAGAAAATCTGGATGTGGAAGTAGTGATTCCTTGGGCAGTGGTTTTTTAATATTTTTTTTTGTTAATTTTATCTTCTTGACAGCTGTCAGCTGTCAAATTATGTATTTGGCAGTTTGATTTTATTACTATATATACTATGTGTAGCGCGTCCGGCACTTGGATGGGTGACCCACGATGACCCACGATCTCATCTAATAGTCGGTAGACTGCCAACAGAGGCAATCCTAGGGCTAGTGAACCACCTTGAAAGGCGGTGGCTGGTCCAGGAGACCCGGAAACCTCGGGCTAATGCGCCGCCTTGAAGGGTGGTGTAACGGGACCAGGGTGGGTCAAAGTTGGTGGTCGAGGACCGTGGTTTGGAGTCCACGCTAAACTGTAGATCCCTAGAGCAAAATGGGCCATCCCGGCCTGATTGTCTAGTAAAACAACAGTATTACTACTACTACTACTATGTGTAGACTAAAAAATTTAATTTTCATATAAATATATATTGGTCCATTACTTAAATTGTTAATATACTTTTTACAGTTTTTTGACAGTTTATTATATCATTAATAAAAGTTGACCGAATCATTTATAAATCTGCCTCGACAGATGTGTAGGGAATTTAATTACCTTTAATTAAAAAAAAATATATTCCGATCCGATGGATATTAAGGTTTCTAGAGATTTTTGAACAGTAAAATCCGGAATTTCCCCACAGTGCGATGGTGAAATTTTGTTTCAAAATTTTCGACCTTTTTTTTCAAGGCGGTTCAATTTTTTTTCAAATTTTTTTCAACCTCTTTTAGTGGTCTTTTTATTTAGCTTTTACACAGTTACATAAAATATCCATTGTTTATAATGTTTAAACTTTAACATGAGGCACGTCATCAAAGAATTCTCAAATCACCATGTATCAAATTTCATGTAAATCCGTAAAGAAATTGCAACTGTCATAGCCATATTGCATTCGCCAATCTTTAACTTTTAACGTCAAATTCATTATCCGCTATTCCGGAATGGATACGCACACATGTTTTAGTGTTATGTATTATGTCCCGCATAACATCATCTCCTCTCGGATTTAAAAGTGAAGAAATAGGGATCAATCTTCTAATTATTCACGACGTTTTGGTAGACGCATAACAGATCTCAAGTGCTAATTTACGGGGGGGCGAGGTAATTGGGTAATTACCCCCCCCCCAAGGTTCTGTGAGCCATCAACTTTCGTTTTAAAATTTTAAATATCTGGGAAACAAATTACGAAGCAAAAGTATCGCCTTCCCGTTATTCCGTTAAAAGAAGAATGAGGTATTTTTCCCCACAGTAAAAGTTATGTTTCAAATATTTTTATCCTTACCAGTAAGCGTAGCGCCGGCCGAAAGGTCATTTTCAACGTTAAAAAGACTGAAAACTTGGCTAAGCCCTAATATGGGCCAGGAGTGGCTCTATGGATTAGCTCTGATGCATTAAGCATAGAGATATGGAAATTAATATCGACAATGCTATTAATCGTTTCGCCAATGCGAAAAAGCGGGTCGCTGATTGTGTTTTATAGTTTAAATTATTATTTTGTTATTAATTTACCTTAAAGAATGAGTTTTTTTGTTGTTTGTTATTTGTATTACAAGCTTTTATTTAACTTGTCTTGTTTGTATGTTTAGTTTGCAAGTTAATTTTGAATCACTTAGCGACGCGACGTCCCATTGAAAGTTTACATACACTTGTAGTTCTGGAATACATGGTACCAAAAAGTGTGTTTTTTAGTTTTAACACTATAATTTGATTGTATGGTGTATTCACTCAGACGTTGTATTCTAAGAAATAGCGAAGGATCCGGTATTACTTTAATTAACGTAACTAAATATTTAAAAATAAAATTAAATGTAAAAAAAATAATTTTTAAAATAAACTTTTATTATTGGTGTACCTACTAAAACGAAAAAAATAAAGTTATGTTGAATTAATAATAATAAAAGCTGTCGCGTGTATGGAAAAAAGTACTTATCTAGGTACTTACAATCTGTCAAACAAAATTAATGCCTATATGAACTGACAAGCTTTTAGGACAATGAATTCAACATAACTTATTTTTTTCGTTTTAATAATAATAAAAGCTTGCTTAATTTTTTTTACATTTAATTATATTTCATTTTATATTTTTTATTTATATTTTTGAGTATACAGTGTGTCCCCCGATTGAGTTCGCTATAGGTGAAATGGGCAAAAAAATTTCGAATTTTTTTTTCATATTTGGAGGTTCACCTCTGCTTATCTAAAAAGTAATTTTGGGTGTACTTTTGTTTTTTTTTAAATCATGTAGGCCATGACAGTTAAGCAAAAACGAATTTCTTGTTAGGTAAAGTACCTTTTCTGTAAAAGATACAGGAAAATGTCATTAAGGAAAGTTATTCAGAATAAAAAGTTATAGTCCTATGCAAAATTTCAAGAACATTCGCCTACTTTGATGATTTTGATTTTTTTAATATAATTGCATTTTACGAAAAAAAAAATTGTATACCGGCTTACTAGTGTTAACATAGAAATTATAAAATATAATTTATTTACACTTGCAGTTGGGGAATTCCTCGCAAGTAGTCCAAAATGCTTCTGTTCGCATAATCAGCAACCACTGTTTGCATTCATGACAAGGCTGCGCAATATGATTATTTTTAATAAACGTATCCAATGTTTCTCGTCCAATTTTATCACGTCCAATTGTCGCGAGTCCAATTCACCGCGCCCAATTGACTTTTGCGGTTTTTTTAAAGAAAAGGTGAACGACATCAAAATATACACATTTTCCTGGAAGGAGCAACCTATGTTGATATTAATTTTTGAAATTTTCATCTTTTAAAACTTTCACTGCATGTTCATCAATTCATCGATGAAAAACAAATGTGTGTATATGTTTATTTGTCAAATTAATAATAATAGCTGTCATATGAGCATCATAATTATTAATTAAAAATTATGCTTACAGTGGAGCAAAGGATATTCATTGTTCAGTGCTACGGATTAGGAGATACATATTCCTATAAAGCTGTCGTAGAGAAATTTAATGAACATTGGCCAGATGTATTAGTAACAGATAGGGGTGTTAAAAAAATAGTCGACAAATTTAAAAGAACTGGTAGTGTATTAAATATAAAAAAAAAAGAAGGAGTTTAATGAAGATGATGCTGGCACTTTAATTGCGATGGATTCGTTGAGTGAGTTCCCAAAATTATCTCTTAGAAGAAGAGCAGCCCAAACTGGCATTTCTAAAAGTGCTATACAAAAAATATTTAAGGCCAATAAAATTTATCCATATAAACCAAAATTTGTACACACTCTTGAAGAAAATGACGACGCTAAAAGATTGGATTTCTGTTTATGGATGGGCGAAAATATTTTAAGTGATAGACATTTTCACGAAAATATAATTTTTTTTGACGAGGCAACGTTTTCCACTAATGGTACAGTAAGTTCACAGAACTGTAGGTATTGGTCATCGGAAAATCCAAATTTTCGTATACGACGTAGACGGCAATATTCCAAGAAAGTGAATGTTTGGTGTGCTATTTCATACTTTGGAGTAATTGGTCCATATTTCTTTGAAGGGAATGTAAATCAACATTCTTACCTGGAAATGCTAAATACATTTTTTTTTAATTATCTCGAAAATATACCCATATTGCAAAGGACGAAAATGTTTCTACAGCAGGACGGCTGCCCTGCACATTCTGCAGTTATTGTCAGAGAATGGTTAGATCGTCATTTTCCAGAAAGATGGATTGGAAGATACGGTTCGATTTGTTGGCCACGTAGAAGTCCGGATCTAACGATAATGGATTTCTACTTATGGGGCTATTTAAAACAAAAAGTTTATGCTTTTAATTTTGACAATAATTTAGAATTATTAAAAACCAAAATTAAAGAAGCAGTTGATGGTATACCCCACCAAGAAATCCAGAACAGTTATAGAGAATTAAGAGCTAGACTAGAGCTATGTACTGAAGCTGATGGAAACAATTTTGAATAATGACGCGACATATTTATGTTTATTTCTAGATACCTGTAGTAATTTTTTTAATTGTCATTTGTTAATTGTCATTTGTATTTATTGGTTTCCTAACCCAAAATGTAATTCTGCGTCAAAATAAAAATGAATAACTAAATAATTTTTCTCTAATCACTTGGTACATCACACGTTAGTAAACCGGCATACAATTTTTTTTTCCGTAAAATGCAATTATATTAAAAAAATCAAAATCATCAAAGTAGGCGAATGTTCTTGAAATTTTGCATAGGACTATAACTTTTTATTCTGAATAACTTTCCTTAATGACATTTTCCTGTATCTTTTACAGAAAAGGTACTTTACCTAACAAGAAATTCGTTTTTGCTTAACTGTCATGGCCTACATGATTGAAAAAAAACAAAAGTACACCCAAAATTACTTTTTAGATAAGCAGAGGTGAACCTCCAAATATGAAAAAAAAAATCGAAAATTTTTTGCCCATTTCACCTATAGCGAACTCAATCGGGGGACACACTGTATATTTTATTTAGTTGTGTTTATCATGATACCCTCCCCAAGCTTAAGGCCGAGATCCGCCCTTGACACATCTGCATCGCGTCATCTGTAAAATGCATGGCCTCATCGACCATATCACTTTCTTGTAGGCCAGTCAATAAGGAAATTTTTGAAAATTCATGGAGAAGTTCATTTTGATGTCTCGAATAATGCTGTAGATTTTCCAGGTCGTGATGGCTGTGCTCCTGGTGGGGAGGAGTGGGAAAAGCCCTCCAAAACGGTTTTTTGGTTGTAACTCCAGAACGCGTAGAAATAACAAAATTATGAAATTATTATGATAAATGTACCTCTTAAAATTCTGCCTCGAAATGTGAAAAATAATGTGAAAATTACATTTTAAAATCTGTACCCGTTTCGCCTACTGCGACTTTAATCAGGGAATATCCTGTATTATGTATTATTATATAAAAGAATAAAAAATTTTTTGCTAAAAATAATTTTACAGGCATCATAAATTATATGGTATCATTGAATCTTTCACTCATTTACAATGCGAATGCCACTGACCACGAATTTCCCCAAGTCATTTGAAAGAAAACTGTCAGTTCTACAAAAAAAATGTATAAGATCTTTTTTGGATAGAATTTAAAGAGGTACATTTTTCATAATAACCTCCAGTTTCTCTAAATTTCTTGAGTTACAACCAAGAAACCGTTTTGGAGCACCTTTCCCACTCCACCGGGAACACAGCCATCACGACCAAAAAAATCTACAGTATTACTCGGGACATCATGAATTTTCAAAAATCTACCACTTATTTCCATTAAATTATCATATAACGTCTAACTTTACTGTACTATTATCGTACAGTAAGTAAAGCTTTTAGATCCCAGTTCGAAAACGATGTAATGAATTTCCAAATTTTTTTCTTCAACATGCTTCACAAAGTATGTACATAAGAATCTATATTGTCATTTTTCCTGCTTTTTGGTTAGGGGGTTAGAGGTTGACGAAAAAAAAAAACAAAAAATACACAGAATCTGATAGAGAATCAAATTATAAGAAAGAAAGGTCTTATGCACTTTTTTTGCTAAAATGCATATTTTTCGAGATATTGCGAACGGAAATTTGCAATTTTCACCCCTTACAATCAGTATTCCCAGATGTTTTTTTTTAAATTACTCGAAAAATGTGAACTTTAATAAAAAAGGCAAGGGTACAAAATTAAAGCTTTTCTGAAAACAAATCGAATGGTTTTTTTCTGCTTTTCTCCAGAAAAAATATACGACTTTTAAATTTAAAATTACCTAAAATCCACAACTATGAGAAAAATTTTTATTCTTGTAAAAATTAAAGGTATTAAAATGTTCTTTTGATTGAGATGTATTACGACCTTTTATAATGAAAAATAAAAAAGTTAAAAACAAAAGTAGCGCATTTAAAAATTTAGGCGCCATTTTTCTTTAGTCTTATTGCTTTAATTTCTTATTAATTCATTTTTTTAATCCTTCTAGATATTATTATTAATTCATATTACTACTAACATGCTCATTTTTTTTAGAATTTCCAAAATAAATATTTTTCATTCTGTACCCATTTTTAATAATGAAAATTTTCATAATTTTTTTTTAATCGAGTTTTTGGAAATTGCTCAGAAAATATTTTTTTATAAAAAATGGTAAGAGTGCAAAAATGATACTTATAAAAAAACGAAGAGTTTATTTTTTTATTATTTTCCAACGACAAACTGTTCCAGAGATATAAAGGTTTAAAGATGGCGCTTAAGCGCATATGCAAGAAAATTATGTATTTAAAATTGAAATATCTCAAAAACTATAAGATTGATAAAAACATGATATAAGAATGAAATGAAGCTTATAAAAAAACGAACAGTTTGTGTTTTTATTTTTTTTTCCTACGGCAAACTGTTGCAGAGATATGACAGTTTGAAATAATGTTGAAACTTTTCAGTTTGTACGCGCATTTTAAATGTCTATAGTAGGTAGAGAAATGAGCAATAGCCGCCTATTTTTCGAAGAATACGCACAAAAAGTACTTTGGCATATTTTAGAGTGCAGATTAAAAATGTTATTTGGTTAATTTACTTAATTGCATTAATTTTATTTATTTATAACAATCTGTATTTTTAATAAAATTAGACATATTACTATACTCTTTTGTGACCATTTTTAATTCACAATTTTTTTTTTATAAATTTAGACCTCATAATCATATTCAGCGATCTAAAAAACATAAGTATATGGATTTTCGTGAATTTATTTGTAACATTAGAAGAATTATTAATTTTTCAGTATTTAAGGGTGGTTTCAATCCCTAATATTTTCGTCTTTCTTATATTTTGACATCATAATCATATTCAGCGACCTCAAAACCATAAGTATTTGGATTTGGATGATTTGTGATTTTATTCGCAAAATTAGAAGACATTAGTTTTTCAGTATTTAAGGGTGATTTCAACCCTCAATATTTTTGCCTCGTAAGTTTTGACCTCACATTCACATTCAGTGACCTCAAAAACGTAAGCATATGGATTTTCGTTAATCTATTCGTAAAAATAGTTATTAATTTTTCAAAATAAAAAGCAGGTAATACAACAATATAGATTTTGATGTACGTATTTTATAAAGCATATTGCAAAGCAAAATTAAGGAAATTCCTTTCATCGTTTTCGCTCCGGGAATTTTACCATTTTTACTGCTTCGCTTACTATACTATTGGTGACATCAACTCAACGTTTCAGAGGGCGTCCTCTTCGTCTCTGAGCTATCAACTGTTTTATATATTTTCAATTTTTCTATTGATGTCGCCAAAAAATGAGAGAATTCTGGGGAATACGATGCTAAAGGGTTGCTTTGGTAGACGCATTTCCCGGAGAGTTGAGTTGAGTGCGATGGGTTGTCCAGGGAATTCATAGCAAACGTCTCCAGACCCACGGTTAGAAAGTATAAAGACGCCCTCTGTCTGCCATCCAAACGGTTCACGTCTCAGAGGCATAAAGGAACATAGAGAAAACCAAGATTAGCAAGTATGATCATTGTGCGTCTTGGGATATCTCTGTCTTGCCAAATTTAGCCTAATTGGCAAGTTTACGATCTTACCATCCGTATTTTTCGTTAAATCTCACATTCGCAGTTGACAGTATAGTCCAGAAGGACTTCAAGGTATATCATCTTGTTTACTACCTCACAATCGCCTATTCTTAAAGTGTTTAAGGATTTTCATTTTGTTGTAATTTACACCTAAACCGCAATCAGCAACCGCTAATATTTGAGGGTCATCCAGTACATGAGCTCTTCCTAGCTGCAACTAAGGTGGTAGCATCTGCAAATCTGAAGTTATAAATCATAGTTACTCCCATAGCCACTCCTCTCTGGCAGTTCCAGCACATGTCACATCCCGTTTTCACTATATATGTTAAAGGGGACTGTCAGCCCCATCTCATGCTTTTGCTTTTTATATTTGTCAGACTTAATGTTATTAGTTTTCACCGAAGCATAATTTTTTTACATACGGCGAATATTAAAAGTCAGTTGCCTCTGCCAGTCATCTTTTGCGACCATTTTCGAAAAGCTGTTCGCAGTAGTGGCGCTAATCCTCAATGATCTGATCCCTGTCCGCTATGAACGTACCGATGGAGTCCTTAATTCACATATCCGTCAGTTACTCTCAATACTGTGTGCAGATGGATAATTCTTTTAAGAGCTGCTTTCGAGAACATTTCTTGCATGTGAACCAGTAGCTTTATTATTATTTTAGAAGTATCTATCCGAGAGTTAAGTTATATTGGAGGAAATATATAAAGTAGCACGAAGAATAGAGGAGAGTAGCGATAGCCTTTGTTGGTCGCCTTAATCGGCTTTGGCTGCTTTGTCGGAAAGCTTTCCGATAACCATCCTTATTACGTTGGTCCCTTGACAATATCTCTTGTCACTATTATATAAAAATGTGTTGTGTATCCAATTCGCCAGAAGTTGATCGTCTGATAGTACACCGATGCTTCCTGCGACAGTTACCTTCAGATGCGTGTTCAGTTGTGCAAGCACTCTCGAGAACTACTTGTACAAATATTACTTTCATTGGACATGTTCTTGACGTTTCATTTGAGGTATGTACTAGGTATTAACATCACAAATTTTATTTCAATAGTCATAGGTATTTGTTCTTGCATTGATCTTGGATATTTACCATTCAAATATTTTTAATTTCTATTTTCTTAATCAGGAGCTTAAAAGAATGTACTCTACCACTGTTTTTACCTCTCACGTTCACCCCTTGAAAACAACAACAGCACCGTTATAAGTTCGAAGTTTAATGGACATAATAAATTAATGAGATATCCTGAGATATATCAGTTGACAGCTTTTTAAAGTTGGTATTGTTACTAATTATTTTGAACATAATTGCAATGACAATCTGGAATCTTCATCAGTCCTCAATATACATATTTTAACATCATGATATTATATTTGTCATCATCCTCTACATTAGCATTTCTCTCTCTAACAATGAATTTGTGGTAATGCAATGCAAGGGATTGGAAGAATAATGAACGAAACCTGTTAATGTACTTACTGCAAGACGCTTATGAAATATATCATGTATGTATGTACTTGAAGTTACGTGTCTGATAAATTTGAAGATAAATTTATTAGTATGTTATTGATTTTAAAGCGTAATTTATGTTGGTGAATAAAAATGAAACGTTTATGTTCAACAGCAACAAACACACCTGACGAATGTAATAATTGGGCCGCTGTCAACTTTAAGCATCTTGATAATTTATTATTTAAGCACACGCATTGTAATTAATTACCAGGATTCACGATTACATATTTTGTAGAAATTATCTAGACAGAACTCGTTATAAATACAGTGTGAATGAATTAATATAATGCTTGTTATACACTCAAAGAAAATGATAGGTAAATTCAACCAAAAAGAGCATATGAAATCGCGCCTATCTAGTTTCATAGTTAAATCAATCAGAAAAGAATAGTCATACAACTTTATTTGTTTTCGTAAACAAATAGTAGTTTAATAATAATATCTTCTTCTAACAAATTAAATAGTACAATGACATTTTTTTATGTTCACTAACCATTTTCAATTTGGTCTACAATTAAATAGTACAACGACTTTGTTTTTTGTTCACCAACTAATTTTTAGGTTGATCTACACTTTATTGTATGATGAAGTTTTTTTTGGTTAGCCAAAATCTCACTATTGAGACATCAGACCACCCAAACCAAAGATTAGAGATCGTTTATAAGATCCATCCAAATATATCGATGATTCCTGAGAGAATTTGAACATTGCAATCATGTTATTAATTTTCTATAAATTCATAAGAGTATAAGATAACGCATGATTGATTATTGTCAGTGATTTGTATGTGGCGTCATCTGGGAATAATTTCTGTAATAGACTACGTGGTAAGCAAGCAAATTTTATGGTAATTCTTTTAGAACTTCTAGAAGACGACAATAATATTGGTTTGTCTACCAAGTACAATAACACAGCGAACTAAAACTGGGTTAGAATTACAATTCGATAATAGTTAAAAATAAGATATACTATTATCTAGTTTAATTTGACAGAATTCAACAACATAATAGTCAGACGAACAAAATAATAGTCTTATTCATCTATTTTTTAAGTTAATGTTTGTTTTGTTGTACGACAACTTTTTATTAATTAAAATAACAATCACCTCTTGTTTAAAAATACAATCAATATAGTTTGGTTTAACAAAATTAATGATATTGTTAGTTAACCATTTTTTTTGGTTGAATTTACCCATACTATTTCTTTGAGTGTATGAGAAAATAATTAAGACTAAGTGTCTTTATTATTGGCAAATAATTTTTAAAAAAAGGTATTAGTTGAAATTTTTATCAACCTTTATATGCGAATACGTTTCACCCATTAAGTAGGCATTATTCGTAGATGATTAAAGCTAATTTTATAGGTAGAACCTATTTATAATACAGGGTTAAATAATAAATAAAACAAAGATTTTGAAAAATAATTGAACCGCCTCCAAAATGGTTGGTCACTAAAAATTATGAAATAATATTTCAGCCTAGCCCAGTTAATCGAACTTTATTACCTAATAGACTGGCGGTACATGACCAGTCAGGTGCAACGTTTTTAAAATACATGCCAATCATATATATGAATGAAATTACCATGAATATGCCAGAAACACAAATTTTAGGCAGTCGTCGCTTGCAGAAGGGTGTGCAAATAGATTTGTTTCGTTTTTTTTTTGTTTTTTTTTATTTTAAAATGGATGCCAAGAGTGCCAAACGAAAAGCCGTGAAAAAGAATCCAGCGGAAATTCATTGGCATGCAGTTTCCGCGCGCAAAACAACTTTTGATGCGCACATTAAATCGTAAAATTTTTTGGTGTTCTTGATTTTGGATTTTTTTTTTCGAGGCTTTTCGTTTGGCACTATTGCCATCCATTTTAAAATTAAAAAAAAAACAAAAAAAAACAAAAAAATCGATTTGCACACTTCTGTACGCGACGACTGCCTAAAATTTGCGTTTCTGGCATATTCATGGTAATTTCATTCATATATATGATTGGCATGCATTTTAAAAACGTTGCACCTGACTGGTCATGTACCGCCAGTCTATAATATTGATCTTGAAGTATAAGTTAAAAATGCATTTAGATTCATTGTTTATCATTTTTACATCGACCTCAATATCAATATTAAACCCTTTTTGAAGACGGTTATTTTTTTTTTCAAATTTTATTGCCACCCTTTTTAATGGTCTCTTTATTTAGCTTCTACACAGTAAAAAAAATCCGTCGTTTTGAATTCTTAAACCTTAATGCCAGCTTCGTTATCAGAGGATCCTGAAATATACGTATATCTTTCATGTAAATCTGAAAAAATATTGCAATTAGAACCAGAACATTTCAATTTGAATTTATATATTCTCCAATATTCCAATGACACCGCATTCGCAAGCCGCAACAAGAATGGTGAATGAAACCAAATCCCCTAAAATCTAAATACATCGTGTTTAACCGTAACGCATCCTCAAACAGTCCAACAATGACTATCGACAATGCCAACCTACAGTAAAATATCTCGGAGTCATAATAGACAATAAGCTTAATTATTTCCACATCCAGTGGAAGTATAGTAACGACAAAAATATTTTTAAAAATTTTTATTGTTCAAATAGGCTTAAAATGTCATGAAACGTCGAGATTTTAAGTTTGAGCGAAAAAAAAAATTTCTGTCTGACGGTCTGTCTGTCTGTCTGTAACCTTTTTTGTGCGCACGTTTACTCTGGAACCGTTTAAGATATTGACTTGAAATTTGGTACACATATGCACTTTAACGAGATCGGGAACTAGATTATATTTTCATCTTGTTCCGTCGAAGTGTTGGGGTAAATGGGTAAATCAAGCAGGTTAAGAGTCCATAAAATTGGTATATTTAGTATATATTAAAGAACTTAAAGTCTCAAAAAACCGTTTAAGATATTGACTTAAAATATGGCACACGTACATATTTTAACGAGATCTGGAACTAGATTATATATTGATCTTATTCCGTAGCAGAATTGAAGGGTAAATTGAGATAAATAGGTAAATCAAGCAATTAAGAGTGCATGAAATTGGTATTTAGTAAATTAAGAGGAGCTAAGGTCTTAGAAACATTTTTGGCAATAGCCACCTCTATTACCACCCCACCCCATTATTAAAGGGTGAAAAAATATTGTGATTTAGTGTGTGTATAAGAACCAGTCATCAAGAATTGTTTCACTTCATTCGCCTCCACTACCACCACCACCTCCACCCCTACTGCTGATGGTGCATATCATTTTATGGCTTTTTCTGGTACACGATTTCAAATATTATACCATTAAAGTTCCATAAACAATTATTTCCACTTAGTGGAGTGCAATTATAGTATTTTCGTTGTGAGATACTTAGATACGAAGTCTGGATGTGGAAGTGGTGATTCCTTAGGCAGCAGTTTTTTAACATGTAAAACTAATTAAAAAGAAATGCATCACAAGAAGCACACATTTCCGTAGCCTAACAAATAAAAACAAATAAATCAACAAACTGCTGTCCATATTTACAGTACAATCTGCCGATCAATATTAGAATATAGCCACCCACTATACCTTAACACAAGAAAACCAGTCAGTAAAAATCAGACACCCCAGAAATCCTCTTTATAACCTCTATGTATTTCGACGTGTTGAATACGAATCAGGTGTCCGTTTAGCTCTATCACCCATCATTTTTCTGTAAATTGCGAAAATAACCTAAAAAAACCCTTATAATTTAGGTTATTTCCGGGATTTACTAAAAATTGGTGAGTGATGGAGCTAAGCGGACACCCGATTCGTATTCAGCACGTCGAAATACATGTAGGTTGCCCAATGGAGTCCCAGAAACGTACAATTATTTTCTTGTGTGTACCTGTGTAATATATGAATATCACTGGATCCTCCGCCATTTTATAGAAAACCGCGTAAGCAAATATATTACACAAACACACTCCAAAAAAGTGAAAAATGGGCTGTTTCTGGGGCTCCATTGGGTAAGCCCTATGTATTTCGACATGCGGAATACGAATCAGGTGCCCGTTAGCTTTATCAACCACCAATCCAGTAAACATTAATGTAACTTTGCCTCTCTCAGAGGTAAGATTAATAGAACATTTTTATATAAAATATTTTACATAATATTACATAGCAAATACGTAAAATAATATTATATTTAAGTCAACATATTAACTTAATTACTTATACACAAGTTTACATATTTGCTACATAATTTTACTTAAAAATGTTTACCTACTTCATTTTACGACATCGATGTCATGGAACGCGTCAGTGTCACGCTCACGCAGCTCGCCAGTGTAAAATGATGTAAAATCTAACATTTGTGTTTTTTGATCATTTTTGTGAAAAATTGTGGATGATGTCTTTTAATAACTTTCATGCAGAACTGTGAACCATAAAGCGTTGTGACATTTTAAAATATTATTTTATTTGGATATTTTATTAGTGTAGAGGTTAGGTGCAAACATAAACATGCCCTCTTGTTTGTGAATTTGGTGTTGGAGGTGCACCATTTTCCAGTGAATGATCCAAAAGTAAGTTTGTGTTGTACCGTTTTTATAAAGATATTTATTTAAATGAAACGTAATCCTTTTATAGGTTAGAATTATTTCACGGGCAATCGTTATTCTCTACAGACAATTAGATCATTACATGGATTTTGTTACACAAAAGCTGTATGTTGGTGCTGTTCCCACATTATTAAGTTCAACTGAATCCAGCGTAAGAAGTTGTAATTCAAGGAAACCCAGATCTTAATAGTGACTAAAAGCTTTTGCGAAGTACTATGCATAGGTATGGTTATTGTTTACCGACATTTTATAGCACCTACTTTGTGTTCGTTATTGTATTGTACATATATTTCAAGGTTTTGTATGTGTAAAGTAGGCTAATATTTTCCTGCAATTTTTCTTTCGTCCAAAATTGGCTTCAGCACGTCAAAATACTTCAGAAAAATTAGATCAGAACCTTAGGACAAAACCATTGCCCCTTTTTAGGGGATAAAAGGTGTTACCAAAAACTGATAATTTTTTTTTTAATATCAGAATCGGTCTCAACATGTTAAAAAACAGGATTAGATTGGTTCTGATCAAAAGCGCAGCCCTTTTTTTTGTTGTCTTGTGATTAATGATATTGCTTGTATCGCCATTAAAAAAATTAATTTGATCATTATAAAACTACGAAGAAAACTAGAATTGTCTGAACCTTTATATTTTGTTGCAATAAATAAGACAATTAAGATTTGTCATTGTTAAAAATATGCTTCAGGTAAAATTAAATCATCTTGGTAAAGGACCCCGCATATTTTCTTATATGAAATGGCTCTCGGTGAATGTAATAGTATAATATAATTTATATAAAAAAGTTTAAGGAACAGTAACAAGTTCGAAAATTGAATCGTTGATTGTTTACTTTTCAGTGGCGTTAATTAACAATTTGTTTATATGACTGTCAAAGAAACTACTTTTATCATGGGATTCTCACAGGATTGATGCACTCGTCTACAACTTATGCATGAAAAAAGTACTGCTTTACACACTTGTTGCATAAATAAGTAGGTATTTTAAAATTATTTAAAACAATTTTTTAGCAATTATTTAACAAATGCATTTTTTTTCGCGCTTCACGGCTCCCAATTGGCGTAGAAAACCTCGTTTTTTAAAATTGTTAATAAAAAATTTAAAATGATTTTAAATAGTTTTAAAAAATCTAAATTCTAAAACAAATTGTTCTATGACTTGATTCACTTAAACAGTCAACGGTTCAATTTTCGACATTGTTATTGTTTTTTTGGCGTTGTTATAAACATTTCCACTTGAAATTTGGTGTGATGATTTAATGGGCTTATTTAGCATATTTTTTTATTACATTTTGCAAAAGAATCTCTTAATTTTAGAGCGAAATTCAAAAACCAGGATATCCTAAGATCTCTAGAGGCTTTAAAATTAATCAAGAATATAGACGCTGCGTGAAGTCATTCACTTCTAGTCGCATTTTCATTCCCCTTTTTTTCGGCAGTTATATGCTGCATACTCTTATGTTGAAATACTCCAATAGTCCCCAAATCACCATCTCTGGCAGATTAGACAAATCTGATTTTAAATAGCTGGGTTTTAACAGTATAAACTCAACTTTGAGGCAGACTTTCGGATTGAATGACAGCACTTTGAGCACATCAGTTCATGTTTAAAGCAGTATACTTCTGAAACTTCTCGGATCGACCTCAAATTTTCCATTCCATTGGAAGCGTGTTTTCTTAAAATATATACATTATTATTTAAGCTATCATAAATTGTTTAATAACTTAACAAATTGATCAAAATAGTTTGCATCTAGTTTTCTTCACAATTTAGTAAAGGGATACAAGCTATGTAACCAGATTTACTACACTATACAGGGTGCGCCACTTAAAACTCCCCAGACTTGTAACTTTTTTATTTTCGAAGCGATGACTATGTCGGGCACATCAACTTGTAGACATTTTTAAAGCCTTTAAATATCCATACAGAGTGATTAATTTTTTTTTAATGGTTAAGGAAACTTAATTTCATTGCATATTTTTTTACCTCACCCTGTACATGGACTGCGTTATTGTTTTCTTATAAAGATTTTAATTAGCTTCAATTTATGTTATTAAAATAAAAAAACTTAAAAAACAAAAAATTTGCAATTTCCTACTTAGTACATTTTAATATAAGTTAGTCTTTAAAAATATTTTTTTTTATTTTTTGTTACTGTTTTATTACGCTGAATATTGTTTGTGATATGTCTTTTACAGATAAAACATAAAATTATTATTTACATTCCTTTTAAAGTAATTTAAAAAAAAATCAGTTTGGAGTGTTTTTAAAAAATTCCTTTCTCTAAAACCAAAAAGAATTTCGAATATGACGTAATAATATAAATTGAAGCTAATTGAAACCTTTATAAGAAAACATTAAAGCAGTTCATGTACAGGGTGATGTAAAAAAATATTCAAGGAAATTAAGATTTCTTTCTTAACAATTTTTTCAAAAAAAATTTTTTTTTAATGCTTTAAAAATATCTACAATTTGATGTGCCTTAAAAAATAAGAAAATTACAAGCCTGGGGAATTTTAAATGGTGCACCCCGTATATGAAATAGACTAATATTTCAATTATTTTCACAGGTTGTGTAACTGATGTTCAAGTAGCAAATGTCAGAGTGACGAAGGCTGACCAAAGAACAAGTACAATCAGAAACGACCCGAGAAATGCTTAACACCTATTGTAGATACTTAGTTAACTTGAATATAGATTAGTTACACAAAAGACACTAGTATTAATCTCTTTTAAATCAACAGTTAATAAAATAAATTAAATGAAATTTGAGCTTTACTAGGAATTCAAGGCAAGGTAGGTACGTGGGTATACATCATTGGAGAAGAAAAACGATCGTATAGCTACTTTCTAAAGAACATATAGATGACAACGTCGAGGACAACGCCTAATGCCTCGTTTACCTACTGGGATATGCAGAGATTAAAATGGGATTGAAACTTTGTTGATACTAATTAACTTAGTTTAAACTGTCATTCAATTCGAGAATCTTTCCTAAGCTAATATATGTTGACAAATCAGACAACCATATCTTGCATTATATACTTTTTATCTCTTTTTGATGTAGCATGTATTTGTTTTATATACCTACCATAATGTTCAAAATAGCACCCCTTATTAAGTACTTTTTAAATATTGATACTAGAGAACTGGATTCTTGGAGTTAAATATATGAATATAAATTCCTCATGAATTGTCCAGAAAAGTTGATATTCTTTAGGAAATAACTGGAGGAGACATCAACTTTTATTTTTAAGTAGAATACCTCTGAACATTTTTAGAAAGTTAGATAGTTTTATATTTTAAATATAACCATTTATTACAACAAAATTTTCATTCAAAATATAAAACTACTCTGCTCTCTAAATAAGGTATCCGACTTAAAAATAAAACTTGGTGTCAACTTCGGTAATGTTCTAAAGAAATATATTTTTCTGCATAACTTATAAGGAACTTTATTCATATATCTAACTTTAAAGATCCAATTGTGTAGTATCAATATTTAAAAAGTGCTGGGATATGCTATTTTGAACATAGTAGGTAGGTAGATAAAATATATACATGCTACATCATAATGAGATAAAGTTACGTAGCACTATCAAGTGGTTGAATATACATACATGATACATCATAAAGAGATAAAATTAGTTACGTATGCTTTACATAGCAAGTGGTTGAATATACATATACGCTACGTCATTTGTTCCATACCGTGAGGTCACAGTGTTACCTCTTCACTATGTAAAAATTATATGCACATGTTGCTGACATTTCGCAGAGTATGCACATATGATTATGCGTCACATTTTACATAGCATGTTACTTCTGCGAAACTTAGTTTACGTAGCATTTACGTATATGCTATATATTTATGTTTGCTGGGAATTATTAGAAAATCGCGAAAATAACTTAAATTATGAGGTTTTTTAGGTTATTTTCGCGATTTCCAAAAAATGATGGGTGATGGAGCTAAACGGGCACCCGATTCATGTTCAGCACTTCCAAATACATAGGAGTTCCAGGAACAAACCACTTTTTTATTTTGTAGAGCTGTGTAATAGTTTACATTTACAAGATAATTACACCAAGTTACATTAGAAAAGTTTTATTATTTTTTTAGTAATTTCGGTTTCTGAAAAATTAGAAATTTTCGTGATTTTTATTTCTCTTTTGTAAAAAACAAAACGGCGGATCGGATTTGGGTACATGCAGTCTTATTTATAATTTATTTACAAACATTTTGATTTTTTGAGACAATAGCAATCTTAAACTTTCTAGAAAAGCAACCGCATTTGAAGGTTACATAAATATACATATTAATATTAGTACAAAATATTAGAGAAAACTCAAAATATTTTTCTACCGTATTTCTTAGCATTAACATAGGATAGATTATTTGAAAATATATTGTGTACAAGAATTGATGTACGTACTGCATTTTTGCTATTGCATCTAGAAAAAATTGTTAGATAAATACGGACATGCAACGGTTCATTCTCATACTATCGAGTGTTTCTCCAACTAAGGTGGCATCATCAGGAGATTATTAAAATTACAGATATAGCAATCAAATAAAGTTATTTCCAACTGCGAAGAGTACAGTATCGAATGTTGGATAATTATACAGGATGATTTACCTCAACATGCGGAAAATTTATCTGTAGGTTGTCCCCACCGAAATGAGTATTTACCTTATTTTTTTTGTAGGAATGCGCCGCCTATGACTAGCCAATCTGACGTAACGCTGTTCAACCATATCACTTCCCCTCCCTCTTTATCAGATTTGGGACTGACAGCAAAGCTGGAGAGGGTAGAAGTGACTTTTTGGTTTTAACCATAATACACAAATAGCAAAATAAGTCGGAAAGACATTGACCCAATGCCAGTGAACTTTACAACAAGTAGATATAAAAGATATTTACTTGAACCCGTCGATAACACAAAAACACCAAACTCCGGCGGTACTTTTGTACCTGCCGCGGTGTTCTAATTGTTCGAAAGCAAAAGCGCGGCATTTTGACCGCACGCGCCAATTAAGGAAATGTAAACATCTGCGATATGTTCTTTCCCAAGTAAGTTCACTACTGACAAATAACAGTAGCGAATATTTACAAGTTTTAAGGTGAAAGTAATTCGACAATTTCTCCTACACCCGCGAATCGATTCAAAAAATTTTTTGATGGGCTTTTAGAGACAACTTTATAGAATGGTACTTGGTGATTGAAAACTTAAAAAGGATAAATTTTTTTTACTCATGCGAAAATCAAAAAAAAAACAAATTTTTGTTGATTTCAATAGTCTGGTATCTATTCTATCATTTTATCTAAAAGACTATCAAAGACCAAGAATAAAGGTTTAGATCTATTTATTACATTACACGTTTAATCTTACCACACATTGTGGCTGTTTTATTATTTTTATTTTTTCGACTTTGCCAAGTCCCAAAATACTCGCCCAGACTAATTAATCCAATACACATGATAAATTTTACAGATGCGTATTTGTAATTATATTTACCAATTAATTATTTCGTTCTAAAAATGAGTATTTTAATTGCAAATGGACAATTAGTCAGGGCAAAAATTAAAATAGTTCATTGTTTGGTAGAGCAAAATAAAAACGAACTCATTAAACTCGAGTATGATTTATGTCTATGAAATTATATAGGTACTCAGAAAGTGAACGTTCTTCTTACGAAATATAAATATTCCGGCATACGGATTCGAACAGTAAATAATGGTTATTTAATTGGAACGAACAAAATAAAAAAATATATAATGGATGTGAAAACTCTTGCATAGGGTTAAGTGGGATCATTTAGCTGATCTCTGCAATATTATGTTTAACTACCAAAATAAAATCTTTCATTTATTAACAAATTTAATAATCAGCAAACATTTAGAAGGAAACTAAAAACAGAATATCTCAGGTAAAATCCCCAGTAGGTTATCTGAATAGGATACAAATATTAATAACACGATATGATGCAGATTTGAAAATGAAAAAATAAAACAAATAAATAGGCTGTAATGGTGTTTTCTCCACTTGGGTAGCAGGGGTTCATCATTTATACCAGAAATTAGAAACCAAATCCAAATAAAATCATTTATTAACAAATAACGTAGTTTCCAAAATATGTACAAACATCAGGTTGTCGTATCTTTTGCGACTTTATATTATATAATCAAATACATATAAGAAAGAGAGAAACGGAGTGAGTGTAATGTGTATATCTTTTATAACGTCGTGTACGCAGGTTCGAATCGACGGTGGACGGCGAGACGGACACAAACGGGAATAATCCTCTATTTATAAAATAGCGGGTATCTGGTTGGCGTCCGCGACGTCGTATGAGAAGTTAAATTTATTTCGTTCCCCTAGCTCAGCTCGCTAAAGTATGAAAGTCAGTTAAACTCTGATTTGTGAATGATTCCGGCTGGCTTTTTATACAAAAGTTCTGGCTCCCACTTAGTGAAATTATCCCCATACTCGGTATTTCAATCACGCGCAGTTACATTATTAAATAACAGGAGATTAAACTAGAGAGGATGTATAGTCCGTTACGCGAAATGTTGAGCGTAATGAATGTATAGTCCATTACGAGATATATGGCGTATACTTCATTACAAGGCACAAAAAAAGTGGTCTGTTGCTGGGACTCCATTGGATAATCCCTATATATTTCGACATGCTGAATATGAATCGAGTGTCTGTTTAGCTCCCCCCTTCAATTTTTAGTAATTCGCGGAAATAACCTAAAGAACATAGGAGTCCTTGAAATGGAGCAGTTTTCTTTTGCTGTCAGAAAAAAATCTTATAAAAAATATGGAGCTAAACAGACACCTCATTGGTGTTCAGCATGTCGAAATACATAGGGGGTTTTCCAATGGAGTCCCAGAAACAGACCACTTTTTTGTGTGCCTCTGTAATTTATTGATTGAGGGTTATAAGATATTTAATATAATTTATCAACATATTACTTTTAGGGAATAATTTCATTATTTACTTCTGTCGACCTCATCGTCCACACATCTTTCGCACTACCAAAAAAAAAATAAATTCTAGCTTGCATACATTTAATTTGCTATTCCCTTTACATTTGCTTTGTAAAGTACACGGATGACCAATTCATCTACATTATTGTTGTGAGTCGCAACTAGTTCTGCAACAGCATTTTTCTAGTTCCCGGCGTGCATTCCAAATTTGAGGTAAGTTTAACCATGCTGTTTGTTAAATGTCATCTTGATTCATCCATCCCCAAAGGCTTGGTGAATTGAGGTGGTAACTTGCTTGAAATGTCGCACGCAAAGAATGCTGGAATAAGGCGGCTGAAGTAAGGATGGTCAGCACTGCAAAAAATATTGGTTCTCAATTTGTTGACATTACAACAGTCGTCCTTGGAATTAAAGCCAAAGACTAAAATATTCCATCTGGCATGCATCTGTTTGGAGGCATTTACGTTGAGAGGCATTGATGACACCATCAAATGCCATCCGTACTACCGCATCAGCATCATTCGTCACCATTCTCAGCCATATCTACTACACGTAAAATAATCCGGTCATCTGTGTCCCTAGCCAAATCTTTTCTATACCACAATTTCCCTTTCACCACCTTTTACTCTCAAACCTTTTCTATTCCCTCTATTAATCTCGTTTTTGTTATTTTTGTCAATTTTTGTTCTTTTGTCCCTTTTTGTTCTTCTTCCAAATCCCCTTTTGACCAATAACCTCTAGTAAATCCAAAATTTTTAGAATCACAACACTCTCCCACCCCACCTTTCCAGAGGCAGGCAGACCATTGGATGAATCTCGTGACTAGCTCGAACGGGTTTTTTCATTGAGTCTTTTTTATGCTGGTAGGAGCATAAAGGTTTATGTTAGTGGGGGAAGAGGGTGGTGGAAGAGGTTGGGGGGGTGGGGTGTTGTATAGTAGTAGGGAGAGCTTAGGGTGCAGTTTGTTCAAAGTAAATATGATTTTCAAGTTCAAAACCATCAAAGCATGTGCACTAATGTAAACTGGTTCTTTAATAATTTAAGGGAGATACATGGAGGGGGGAGGGTTGGGGGAAGTTCTGTTTGGGATGGAATAGATTACATATTGAATATATATGATAAAAAAAATTTTTCGAAATTTTTTGACCAAAAATAAAAAGGGCCGAAAACCGGCCTTATAGGCCACCTCCTTTCATTATTGTTATGAGAAGGTTCACATGAACAAAGTTAAACTTATGTAAATCTAAATTAAAAGTTAACAGCGTTAACGAAGAATCCAGTACCTGTGTCCTGGTTTTTGGTTTTCTATAGTTGGTTTTATTAATATAGTTTATAGTATAATTCATAGCTTATAGACGTTTAGAAATAATAGGAATAGCCCTTGGCAGATGTCATGATTTCACTATTCACTCACCTACAATGGGAGTATGCCAATATCACTACTGACCTAAGGTGAGCTAATGTAGATAGGCATATACCTATAGTTCATTGAGGCTTTGGAGCATAAAAAGGACTGCAAAAACATAAAAATATTAAAGTCGGTGCTATTACATGCTGACAAGGGTGGCGTACTTCAAATTTTTGCTTATTAGAATGAACAAAATAATATTAGAGATTTCAAAATAGTGTTTTCGGTAAATAGAACCTTAATACCGTTTCTGATAAATTAAAAAATCTTACTCTGTTTTTCTTATGTCGAGATAGGAATATCTTATGCATTGGTGGACGCATTGCCCGCTCTTCGCGACAGTGACAGATAAATTCAAAGTACGCGTCTATTTGTCTGTTACTCTAGGTTTAACACCAACAATAGAGCGCCGTTATATTTATGGGTGATTCGCGTAACTATATTACAAGAGTTAGAAATCTGAATTTAAAAAGATCATGCCAAAACATACTTTACATAAGAGTAATACATTATATTTATTATTTAATATGCTATAGAAAAATAAAGCGTCGGTCTCCCATCAATTCGTAAGCGGTAAAGCTTTGTGGTTTTATATTTGCACTAAACAAATGAAGTCAACTTTACTTTAATAATAACTTTCGAAGGACAACTTTGCCTTACGAAAGTACTTGTAAACAACACATTCAATCCCCATCGTCACGTCACTCTCATAGTTCCTCAGCTTAACGCAAGGGGTGTGACGCTTAGCTGGAATCGCCAATTAAAGGTAAGGCCGCGTCCATATACAAAGCAACTGCCGACGGAAACGCGACGGCAATTCGAGTTGCTGTGTAGGAACACACAGAGTTGAATGTCTAGGTTTATACTGGAGCAGTTCTAAAATGACGACGGCACGACTGGCAACAAACGCGGTAACTAGAATTGCTTCAGTCAAAACATGCTGTAAACTCCAGTCTCAGTTTCCGACGGTATTTCAATGAAAGGCAACGTATTTTTTAAACGATGGCGCCAAAGCAAGAAAATATCAAATTTCAATCGAACTACTTTTACTCATTCAAATGATTAAAAAATTTGTCCGGGTATTTTCTCAAAATCTCTTATTGTATGCCACTGACTTTGTTTCACGTTAATAACATTGTAAGGTCTATGTGAACATCTTCGCAGCGTTTGTTTTTCACAATGTATGCTACAAGAGCTTTCTGCTTTGAGGATGACATACCAAAAATACTGCAGAAAATAATAATAATAATAATAATAATAATAATAATAACGTCTTCTTGATGTGATGACTAACCATGAACTGGCGTCGCCTTGGTATAAACACACCTGTAAACCTGTTTCCAAAGAATAGCAACTCTCTAGTCAGCAACATTTGCCCTGTGTATGGACGCGGCCTATAGCCCATGTAAAAGTTGCAAAAACCCCAAAAGTGCAAGGGTAGCGACAAAATATGTCTACCCCCCCCCCGTTTTCCAGGACGGCCAACACGATGGTGATACCCGCGCGGCCCCTACTCTAACTACCCCTAAACGCAAAAAAACACTCCTTTTCTTCCATTTTTCGTTGTTAGGCATGAGAGGACTTGTTGGATCGGCTTTTTTTTTGAGGAAACTCAATTTGTCCTATAAAATTTCGCAACCAGACATCCTAACGACCCCCGAGGGTTGAAGCCACCCCCTCCCTCAATACCAGAATGTGCAAAAAACATCCAAACGTGCCGAAAATATTTTTTTACCCGTTTTCAAGGGCAGGGAACACGATGTTGATATTATTTAGCTTACCACCAACTACCCCTAAATGAATAAAACCACCACTTTTCTTCCATTTTTCGTTGTTGGGCATGCGAGGACTTGTTGGATTGGTTTTTTTTAAGGAAACTCAATATGTCCTGTAAAATTTCGCAACCAGACATCCTAACGACCCCCCCGGGGGTCCTCGAATGTCTAACAATGAAAAATGGAAGAAAAGAGGTGGTTTTTTGGTTTAGGGATATTTTGAAAGGGGTAGGGACCGCGCGAATATCACCATCATGTTGGCCGTCCTCGAAAACGGGGGATTAGACATATTTTGTCGCTACCCTTGCACTTCTGGGGTTTTAGACTTTTTTTGCAAGTTTCGTATGGACTAAGCTTAAGCCCATTAAGAGGAGAAAATTGGCCATTGGAGTCTCTGCTCTCGTTCACTTTGAAATTTAGTTTAGATCGCAATGAGTGCAGGGCAATGCAAGGGTGATTCGATATGAACATTAGCACATACCGTGCACCCAGTTTAGATTTCTGCCAGCGGATTTAAAACAAATATCAAGTACGAAATCGCTCCTCAATTTTCATTTCTTTATATTATTTAATTAAAAAAAAAAAAAAAAATGAAAGCTAGCGGTGACGTGAATAATACAGCAACACAATAAAAGCGGTCTGACCTGCGGACCAGACCAGTGTATACTCATGTATTCGGACCCTCTGAAACCGAATTCAAAGCCAGAATTGTCAGATTGTCTCGTTTTTCACACCTAACCCCCAAAAAAACACCCCTCCCACAAAGTGCTCTGGACCGTACTAATGTATCCGTATGTATTTGGACCCTTTGAAACCAAATCCGAAGTCAGAATTGTCAGATTCGCTCCTTTTTCACCCTTAACTCCAAAAAACACCATCAAAACCAACAAAAAATTGGTCTGACCTACGGACCAGATCAATGTATCCTTATGTATTTGGATCCGCCAAAGTCAGAATTATCAGATCGGCTAGTTTTTCACCTCCAATCCCAAAAAGACCCCCCCCCCCCCAAAAAAAGTGGTCTGTTCTTACCAAATATCTAAGGATACACTGGTATGGTCCGCCGGATAGACCATTTTTTGGGAGGGTGTTCTTTGGGGTTGGGGTGAAAAAACGAGCGAATCTGACAATTCTGACTTCGGATTCGATTTCACAGGGTCCAAATACATAAGGATACACTGGTATAGTCCGCAGGCCAGACCGCTTTTTTTTTGGGGAGGGGGGTGTCTCTTGGGGGGTTAGGGTTGAAAAACGAGCCAATCTGACAATCCTGACTTTGGATCCGGTGCCAGCAGGTCCAAGTACATAAGGGTACACTGATCTGGTCCGCAGATCAGACCACTTTTGTTTTGGGGATGTTTTTTATGTTGAGAGTGAAAAACGAGCGAATCTGACAATTCTGACTTCGGATTCGGTTTCAGAGGGTATATGAAAATCATTCCTGCAGAAGTCGCTGGCGAAAGAATTATGTTCCAAATATATTAGATGGCAAAAGCCTCGATCTCCTACAACATCTCTCGTATGATTTGGATTTCAATACTACTTATAACTATTTCTGCGTACATTTTTAACTATTATTTATTATTCTAGAATGATTTTAGTATACACTGCATGAATGTAAGTTAGATAATTTAGTCAAGTGATGTTAATGGAAAAAAAATTATTAAGTACTTGTAATTTAGTTTCTGTCCTGTGGCTAAATGAACTTTTAAATGCTCAGGTAGAAATAATTTTTATCGTCATTGACGAAGAATAATAACTAAGTCTCCTGGGCACATACATTACATTATATACATTGTTATTACGGAGTTGATAATTTGCAAATTACTATTTTTGGGATTTATAACAGAACGAATTTACGAAAAATGTAATGAGGTATGTAATTCAACCCGATGTTCGTGTTTTCATTATACGTTTAAAGGCATCTCTGCATTATTATTTAGGTCTGTATATTCACTTGCTATCAGGGTGTTGATGTAATTTTATGAATTTAAATTTTCCCTTAATAACTGTTTAATCTTTGAAGTAAAATGAAAGGTGTTTTGTGAATGGTGTGGAGTAAATCTAAAATTACCCTTCAAGACCTGCTATTGAGTTCTGCTGCTAAGTTAAATTTATTATCTTGATAAACGTTTACAGGAATACTTAAATGGGTAACGAGGCTTTAAAAATTAACAAAACTGAAATCAAGTTTTCGAAGAGAAAACTTATACATATTTTAAATTGTCATATTTTACAAAAACTTTTTTATTGGGATTTAATGTTGCTAGCCTCCCATACATAATTTCTTTGATCAAAAAAAGTAAAGTGTAAATTCGAAATAATAACGCAAAAGGACGTTTTGAAACCCGAAAGTAAACGTCTGTGCGTATAATGTTGTTCGTTTCTGAAATCTTTGATAACCTGAAATTTTATAAGATATGAAGATTCACTGTTTCTACTTTGGATCAATAATGTGCTCTTTCTACAAGCGTGAGGGCAAAGGCATTTCCCGCGCCTATTTTGTGGGCTGAGAATCGTCATTTCCCTAACGAGTGCGGGAAGTATTTTCTTTTTTTTTTTTTTAATCGCCTTGTTTTATATTAATATCCTGGCGGAGTATAGCAGTAGACTATTCTAGTGTGTGTGTCAGGACGGACACACACACACTAGACAATATCACACCACCTATTCCATGCGACATTGCCATCTGCCGCAGCTGAGACTCGAACTCAGGAGAGGAGAGCGACTAGATCGTGTTGTCTCTCACACAACCGCAGTCTAGCTCACTGCTACCGTCTCGGCAACACGTGAAAAACGCCACTACACATCCCTACACTAGCCAGGATTCGAAACTGGGACCTCGTGGTTGCAAGCCTAACAAACAACAACAAAAAAACAACAATATTATTTTATTTAAAGTTTAAGTAGCCAGACAAACAACCACGACGAATATCGCCGAGGTGGGCGTGAGGCTGGGCGGGGTGGATCCGGTTCGGCAAGCCCTTAAGAACTGCGCCACCGAGCCAGTATTTCTCGAATGATACGGAAAATATTTCCCGCGACGTATTTAAAAAATAAGAAAACCCATACGAAATATCTATTTATTATAAATAAGAATTGCATATTTCTTTAAATTAGCAAAAATAATAGAATTGGCTTGAAGAGGCAACATAACTGCTTTCAGAAAATATTGATGGCTTATTTTAATCTATTAATTTTTTGTGTAAAAGTGTGGTAATTATTGAAAATTATTCGGTACACACGTGACTACTACTTAAATTAGGAAAATTATACCGTAGGCTGGAAGATATTGAACTTTGTGCTAATAGCTACTATCACTCTCGCCATTCATTCGGTGGGAAAAAGTTATAGAACTTTTACCAATATTTTACCTGTCTCACTTGCCAAGAGAAGTATTGTAATCGTGAAAAATCATTCCTCCAGATTTCTTCTGAATTTTCAAGGTTCAAATTATGTAGATAACGAAAAAACCGCTGCCTAAGGAATCACTACTTCCACATCCAGACTTCCTATCCAAGTCTCTTACAACGAAGATACAATATTTGCACTCCACTATGTATAATTGCTTATGGAACTTTAATAATATATTTGAAATTGTGTACCTACCCCAAAAACCCTGTATATATAAGATGATATGCCACATCGGTAGTGAGGGTGGTAGTAATGGTGGGGGTGAATGAAGTGAAAAAAATTCTTGATGACTTTGTTTCTTGTACACACACTAAATAACAATATTTTTGCATCCCCTTGAATAATAGGATGGGGGTAGTAATAGGTACTTATAATGACAATTTTTTTTAGACCTTAGCTCCTCTTATATTTACTAAATACCAATTTCATGGACTCTTACTTTCTTGTTTTACTTATTTACCCTTATTTACACCTCAACTCTTCAATGAAATCGAAATATGATCCAGTTCCAGATCTCGTAAAATACATACGTGTGCCAAATTTTAAGTCAATATCTCTTAAACGGTTCCAGAGTAATCTTGAGTACCAAAAAATTATAAGACCAACAGACAGACCGACGAGAGAGACAGATTTTTTTTTTGCTCAAACTTGGGATATTGACGTTTCATGACATTCTAAGGCCTAGGTATTTGAATAAAAATGTCCAAAAATTTTTTTTTGGGTTAGTATAGGTACTTCCAATAGATGTGGAAGTAATGCGCAGAAAATGGCATGACAAAGATGTAAAAAATCATTGTGTGCTGTGGACCACATGATAGAAGTAAAGCTTCTACTTCAAGCATTTCCTTCGAAGAAACCTACTACGCATCCATACTACTCGAGGAAACCCACTGTGCATCCAATTTACTCGAAGAAAGTCACTGGGCATCCATAATTCTCAAGAAAACCTACTGCACATCCATACTACTCGCGGTAACCTACTGCGCATCGACGGTACTCGAGGAAAGCCACTTGTTATAGAATCAAGAAAATAATAGAAGATATAAACTCTGTACAGGTTGCATGGTATTCTAATTTGAAATCGTAGAAGCTAAACACACACGCTATCTTCTCATCTGTCCTTGAAATATTGGTGTCAATTTAGCAACCTGCTAAAATAATCTTGAAAGGCGGGCACGCTGATGTTCGTTTGTTCATAGGACTCGAATTACAATGCAACCTGCAGGGTGTTTATAAATCTTTATATAATTTTACACCTAGATTTTCTATCGAAGTTTCTCACAACGAAGAAAAAATTGATACTATATTTGCACTTCACAATGTGGAAATTATTGTTTATGGAACTTTAATAACACAATATTTGAAATCGTCTACCCCAAAAACCTATAAAACGATATTCCACATCGGTAGTGGGTGGATGAAGTAAAAAAAATTTTGAGGCCTTAAGTTATTGGATACACGCTAAACTGCAATTTTATTTTTTTCATCCCATTTAATAATGGGGTGGGGGTAGTAATGAGAGTGGCTAATGCCAAATTTTTTTTTGAGATCATAACTTCTTTTATATATACTAAATACCAATTTCACAATTTACAATTACAATTTACAATTACAATTTACAATTACAATTTACAATTACAATTTACAATTACAATTTACAATTACAATTTACAATTACAATTTACAATTACAATTTACAATTACAATTTACAATTACAATTTACAATTACAATTTACAATTACAATTTACAATTACAATTTACAATTACAATTTACAATTACAATTTACAATTACAATTTACAATTACAATTTACAATTACAATTTACAATTACAATTTACAATTACAATTTACAATTACAATTTACAATTACAATTTACAATTACAATTTACAATTACAATTTACAATTACAATTTACAATTACAATTTACAATTACAATTTACAATTACAATTTACAATTACAATTTACAATTACAATTTACAATTACAATTTACAATTACAATTTACAATTACAATTTACAATTTACAATTACAATTTACAATTACAATTTACAACTACAATTTACAATTACAATTTACAATTACAATTTACAATTACAATTTACAATTTACAATTACAATTTACAATTTACAATTACAATTTACAATTACAATTTACAATTACAATTTACAATTACAATTTACAATTACAATTTACAATTACAATTTACAATTACAATTTACAATTACAATTTACAATTACAATTTACAATTACAATTTACAATTACAATTTACAATTACAATTACAATTTACAATTACAATTTACAATTACAATTTACAATTACAATTTACAATTACAATTTACAATTACAATTTACAATTACAATTTACAATTACAATTTACAATTACAATTTACAATTACAATTTACAATTACAATTTACAATTACAATTTACAATTACAATTTACAATTACAATTTACAATTACAATTTACAATTACAATTTACAATTTTACGGACTCTTATTGCTTGATTTACCTATTTACCATTTACCCCAATTTATCCCCTAACCCTTCAACGAAATAAGATCAAAATATAATCTAGTTTAGATCTCGTTAAAATACATACGTGTACCAAATTTCAAGTCAATATCTTAGATGGTAAAAGATAAAGACAGACAGAAATTTTTTTGCACAAACTTAAAATCTCGACGGTTCATGACATTCTAAGCCTATTTGAACAATAAAAATTTTCAAAACATTTTTTTTGCATTACTCTACTTTCCCTGGATGTGGGGGATTAAGGTCTTTCAGTTCCATCACAATTGCCAACGAAGTAATCTGAACTCATAATTGTTAATGAGCGGTGGGGGGGGGGGGGGAGGAATTTGGGACTTTTTTTCCTTAGTCTCATAATTACGAACAAATATTCTAGATTGGAAGGGCCCCTTACAAGCCCGGGATTCTAAACTCTGTACCCAATTAAACCCCCATATCCGGGGGGGCTGATGCTGAGATGACGATGACTCTTCATTTCAACTTTCTGCAAATGTCCATTTGAAAATCTAGTCATCGCAGAACGTTCTAATAATTAGTTTCATATTTATATTTCGTTCTTTACTACGTCATTGCCATTGAAATGTAAATAGACATAAAGTAGATACAAAGTAGGAAGGTAATCATAGTTCTTCGATGACCTATTTCTTAATTTTCTGTCGTTTTATGTAGGTAGTTATTTATTAACAGTAGTTGATGTATCGCAAGAGTATTGTCGCAACTACATCATTAAATCGAGTTAACTCTGTATTGTTAATAATTCTCTAACAATGAAGGTACATTTGTAAGAAGTACTAGTAGACACGAAACAGGTAACTAGATTGCCTAAAGTAGAACTGGCACGCTCTATTTCGTGAAAGTTATACTTGTTATTTTAAATTACACGTTTTGTCAATTGAAGCGTTGTGTTGGTATTTACAAAATATTCAAAATTACCACAAATATACAGCGTGTCCCACTGAAGAGTGTAACATACATTCCTACAACTTTTCTAGTTTTTATCCAAATATTCTTCAAATATTGCGATCACAATAGTTGGTAAAACCAAAAGTGCTATGCATATAACGTTATAGTTTATTGGTCAATTTATTGTAATACTCTTCGCAAATACGAAATCGAAAAGTAAATGGCATTAATTTTATTTGGTTGGCACATTTCTAAAACCATAAATGTCTCTCATAACACTGTGTTAGTGAACGAATTCTGAACAACTTTTAAAATGTCCGTCTGTCTGTCCGTCCGTCACGTTTATTGTAAGCACGATAATTTAAGAAAGAAGAGCCTGATTGTATTGAAATTTTGACAAGTTAATGTTGGCTAGAGGAAGAATCCTATTATTTTTTAACAAAATTGATCATTAAATGAAAAGGTTCTGGAAGGTGCTGGAACCTTTCGGTGTGATGCTGCGTTTAAAGCAGTTTCCAAAACACTTGAACACTATACTCGGATACTATCATTTGACGAGCGTTTCGCCAACCATGTTGGTATCATCAACTGAGTTTCAATCATCTCCAGATGATACTAACGTGGTTAGTGAAATGTACATCGAGTATGTTTTGATGTTTAGAGGCAAATAAAAAAGTTATTAATCGCTTAAATTTAAAAACAATTGACTTCTTAGCTTTTATGATCTATAATCGGATAGAAATGTTGTGAAATGTTCTTTTATGTTATTATTTGTTTATGGATTTTATTAATATACATTTTACAATAATAAAATATCCAGCCATCATCGATATGATTTTCATTCATATTTAATAGATTATATTACAGAAATTTGCGTTTATTGAAATAACGTACAGTGTGATATAGTGGTTAACAACTAAGTTGGCGTCATAATATTAAAAATGCCCAAAACTAACGTAAGTTGTTTTTTAACACAAAATCGATCGGCAAATAAAAAAGTTATTAATCATTTAAAATTAAAAAAAATGTTTCCTGATTTTATAAATATTGTAATTGGATAAAAATGTTGTGAAATGCTTATTTCCTATCATTTATTTAGGAAGCCTTGAATCCCTGCGGAAACTGGCGGGACACAACAGTATTCAACTGGAGTGGACGCGAGGACACCAGGGCAATGAAGGCAACGAAAAAGCAGATAAGCTGGCCAAAGAAGGCGCAAAAACAGCCTTGATGGGACCCGAGCCATCCTGCGGGATATCATACAATACCGCAAGAGGAATGGTAAAGGAACTATTAAGTCGGGGATGTGACAGTCACGTATGTTCATCACTGGCGGGCCATCCAAGACAAATACTAACGAATTGCTAAAGCTGAGATGTGCAGTGGGAATCTTAATAGGACACTGTACACTGAACAGACACCTAACCAACATAGTTGTGAAGGACAATCCAGAATGCAGGATGTGTGGTGAGAATGAGGAAACTCCTCACCACATAGTATGTGAATGCCCAGCCTTGGTGGCTGGGAGGTTTTCATACTTGGGGGGACCAACCGTGACACCGGAAGAAATAGCTAGAGCTCCCATTGACCGTATACTCTCCTTTTGGAGATAACCTGACTATGAGGTACAATAATAAGCTTAAGCTTCAGTACGGCGGGGCCTCTGGCACCGCAACCCATAAGGGAAAAAAAAATCATTTATTTATATATTTTACTAATATATATTTCATAACAATATAATATTAAAATATTATCGCTTACAGAGCTAGTGTATAGTGGTGTAATGGTATTAGAATTTTAACTTGAAATCCAAGGATCGCGAGTTCGAAACACAGACAGCTTATTATAGATGTAGTTGTTCTTTTTTACTTTTTTTTATACGGACAAGTGTTTCACCAACTAAGTCGGCATTATAAGATTTAAAATGTCTAAAAATCAACATTTACAAAAAACTCAGAAGAAGAATAAGAAGAAAAACTAAAGAATGTGCAACAATTATATAAAAAATTCAACAAACTGGCGAAGAGCATGTGGTGTTTACTCTTGTTTCTTAAATTTGTAATTTGCCAACCGTGAAGTACTGGCACTTTTTCGAGATTGAGAAGAAATATTTGCAAAACAAGTTTAATGCTAAAGAAATGATGAATGTGAAAATCTAATAGTAACTAATTGAAATACCGCGCCAACAATCACCCATTTGCAATTTTTTCGAAAACTGCTAATAATAAACAAAAAGCTTCAAATCGAAAAGTTACGTCCATCCTCTATCTTCGTTTCTTCTCTATATACTTGGTATCTATTTCGAAAAAAAAAGCTTTCCTCATATTACATTTGAGAATGCAAGTTTTCGACATAGCCTTAGAAAAAAAAATGTCTATACTTATTAAAATTTGACCTTCATATTAACAAGTTTTGTTAACAGATATATAGTGACAACGCGATAAAAATTTGAGAGTAATCCATTGGTGCCGTCTTTGAGTTAGAACGAGTTAAACGGAAAAATAATTGTTTTATTTATCCAATAGACACCTAAAACCAGAGATATGGATGTAAAAACTCATGAATATGTTAAATAATTTTATTTATAATAATTAAACTAGTTGACGGATCTTTATAAAATTTAAAAAGGTTTTATTCTGATAATAGACGAAGCGATTAAAAAACATTCAAGATGATCCGTTAAGAGTTGCGACCTGTAGAGTGTTTCCGTACGAGCGTATGTACAAACGTACGTACGTACAGGCCAACTGATGGAGATCTATGACAATTTTCAACAGCTATTTTAGAACTTAATAAAAACTCAAATCAATATGAAAATGGTACCATTTTCTAGAATGGCATCTTCTCTTTTCAAAAAGCTATAATTAAAATCTATTGCTTGCAGAATTAAGCAAGTGAAAATACTTTTAACAGCGAAACTGAGTGTTAGCGGGATGACCGAGAAAAGAGCACATACCCATCGGATGTGCAATCATGTCTACTTATGGTCATAAAACCCATTCACCCTCTTCAAATACAATGTTACCTCACATTAAGCATTCTTTAGCGGAAAACTTTACTAAAAAAATAGTTCAAAATCGAATAAAAAGTTTAAATCAAATAAAATATTGAAATTTTCCTTCTGTGTGACGCTGCCTCTGAAGTAGTTTTCACAACACCGAGGCATTTGAATATTGTTACTTGACACGCGTTTCGCCAACCGCCAACCATGTTGGCGCCGTGTGAAGACGACTAAAGTTATACTTTAGTTTTAATCGCCTCCAGATGATGCCAATATGGTTGGCGAAACTCGCGATCAGTATTTAAATGTTTTGGTGTTTGTGGAAAGTACTTAGAGAAGTACAAAGATATTAAAATGTTCAATGTCCGAAAATATCAATTGAGTTATTGCGTTTTGAAAAGCGTACTGACAATTTCGTTTTTTAAAAAGAAAAAAGTCAAGCAATTTGTAAGTTCTTTTTTTGCTTTAATGCGTGTCTGCATATTTTCTGCTTGCCAAAAAAATGTAAATAATAAGTTTAGTGGGTGATATTGATATGTATACTATATTCTTCGCCATTTTTATAAAATAGGTTAATTTTTAAGGTCTAATTACTATACTTACAATTTTGATCATCACCAAATGATGCCATCTTGATTAGCGAAACATTAGTCAGTATACTATGTAGTATTTTTGTGTTTGTAGAATCCTATCAAAGGTTACAACACTCTTCACGTTCATTTTTTTTTTCTGAAAATGTCTCACAACTCTTATATTCACCTTATATTCACTGATCGATTTTCTCGAAACCAATGGTTCTTCCCCTGACTAACACTAAACATACTGTACAAATTTTAATTCCATTGGGGCTTTTCTGTCCTAAGTTATCGTACTTGAGGATGAAATTCAGCATATCGCATATCCCACTGCCACAATGGTTCCACGTTATGGGAGATGCGTAAAAAATAAATGACTTCGTAAATATGTAATTGCGCAGACCGAAAACTACTCAGTTTCATATAAAATGTGTGTATTAATAAAATAATTTATGGTATGAAATCATCTATCAGAACAAATAACATACCTATGAGAAGTTAAAATACATTGACATTTCTAAACTACGAGTACCAAATATTTTATTATTCTAATACACCTTTCAGCAGTTCTTGTCAATGTTGTTTCGATAACAATAAATGGAAATACCTGAAACAAAAAATAATTTGTGGTCGTAGACGCACGCCACGCAATAGTTATTATGATAGCGTAGACCGTGAATAGTGGTCACAAACGAGGAGCTACGTAGCTAATTCCTTTTATCTCCATAAGTTAAACATTCATTTTATATTTTAGTAGCTGTTCACTGCAGAATGTATAATTTTGATTTTGGCGCATTTATGGCATTTGGGAACTTTTTGTGGGAATTAAGAATTACTGGGTTGGCAACTGCCACACCATGTTGGGTTTTCGTGCTATATAATCGTAATATCTTTTTGGATTCGTTGGCGGCGATTTCGGCGATTTCGGCGATTTCGGCGATTTCGGCGATTTCGGCGATTTCGGCGATTTCGACGATTTCGGCGATTTCGGCTGCAATAGCCTAGGAAATAGCGTGCAAATTCGACGACGAATGCTAGTCGCTAATCGAGGAGACCACATAAGTACAATTTTTTTTTCTCTCTGGAACTTTTTGGTATGGTGGGGGGATAGGGAGGGGGGGCATTTATTTTTCAATCGATTAGCTACCCACACACGAAGCGATATAGTCGCCATAGCAGATCCGCCGACTTGGTCTGTGAGCGATCTGATTTGTCGTGTCTGCACACGAACATACTTAGTCCGCGATTTGTCAAACGATTGGTTCCTGCACCTACGCTGTCCCTCAATTAGTTGGCAGATATTTTAAATTTCGACATACTGGGTAGTGCGACTTCGTATTTTAAGCTGGTCTAAAATACCTCTTTAGTCGGTGAATCTGCGTTAGTACAAAATGGACAAAAAAATTGCTCTCATGAATATATGAATTTTAAAAATCAGGGATAAGAGAAAAAGGAACAGAAAAAAGTGGGTCAAGAAATGGATTTCAGAACGAGGAAAAAATATGGTTCTATGCTTTTAGTACGTGAATTGAGACAAAATGAACAAGACGATTTGAAGAATTACTTAAGAATGAGCGGTCCAATTTTTGATGAATTACTAAGTAAGTTAAAATATATTTAAAAGACTGTTTAAAACAATTAATGGTGCCGCAAATGGGGATGCCAAAAACAATTTTCTTTGTTTTAGGTTTATTATTTCAAGACTTAAAGAAACAAGGTACTGTTATGCGTGAATCTATTCCTCCTGAAGAGCGGTTAATTGCAACTTTGCATTATTTAGCTACAGGACAGTCGTATGAAAGTTTGAAGTTTTCAACAGGTACAGCACCTCAAACTTTAGGATACATTATATACCTGAAACATGCATGGCTATATGCAGGAATTTAAAAAATTACATTCATATGCATTTATTTAACTAATATTATAAAGTAATTTAACAACACAACGGTAACTCATATTTCTGTAAGTTCTAAATGAGATAAAACATTATTGGAAATCATTTCTGACGATCATTTATGATAAATTTATAGTACTATAGTAATCTGCGATAGAATATTCAGTTGATGCAGATGGTTGGGTGGATTCGTCAGGAGATGGTAGTGGAGGTAGAACTCGTTCAGTTTGGTATATATTTGATACAGTAGAATATGATTGACTCGCAGATGTCACTTGTGTTTGAACTAAATGTTGAGAAATGTCATTTCGCAAGCTATTTGATGAATGAGATTGTGCTAGCATTCTATCATTATTATTATTATATGTCACGCAATAATTTTCGTTAAGCTTGTTTAATAATCCCAATGTACAAACATTGTGCATTAGACTTACTGCAAATATTTGTTGATTTGCATTCATTTTTCTTAATTTAGCTGCGAAACTTATACAAGTGGAATCAAATTCATCGGGTTTGTTCGGATTAGATAATGTCTTGGTACATACTTTCACAAATTCATCTATATCCGTATTGGATGTTCGTTTCTTCTTCATCTTTTTTTCAGGTGGTTGTTTAAATCCCTGAAACAATAGCTATTTGTGTAAGTAATCCAAAAAGTATACAAATATGCTTTGAATATGTACAAAACAAATGCTTTTTGCGCATGTTAAACACAATATTTTTTCTACCATGTTTTGTACTTGTCAGTTACTTTATACACTAGTGAGACACTTTCTGCATTAATGCAAAAAAATATTTGTTATTGCACAATATATAGTGCAAAAACTTACTTACTTTTTGCATAATCACAGAATAAATATTTTGTTTTAGATGCCTGAAACAAAGGAAGGATGGAAGCAGATAGCTTTAGGCTTTAAACAACGTTGGAACATAATTAACTGTGGAGGAGCCATCGACAGGAAACACATAAGAATTACTCCGCCTCCTCACTCTGCAATTACAAACACTTTTACAGTATTGTTTTAATGGCAGTTGTTGGGCATAATTATGACTTTATTTACGTGGATGTAGGGAAGCAAGGCAGAATATCCGATGGAGGTGTATTTGAAGCAACCTTATTTGGTCAACGCTTGAAAAATAACTCTTTAAACCTGCCCGATGCAAATGAAAATGATGAAAAACTAAATTTTGTATTTGTTGCTGATGAAGCTTTCCCTCTTCATAGCAATATTTTAAAGCCATTTCCACAAAAAAATTTAACTAAAGAGAAGAGGATATACAATTATAGAATTTCAAGGGCAAGAAACGTAGTGGAAAATACATTTGGATTGATTTCTGCAGTGTTTCGCATCTTACACACTCCTATTAGCATTGCTCCAGAGAAAATCAAGTATATTGTTCTAGCCATTTGTTATTTGCATAATTTTTTGAGAAGAACTAGTCCAACATACACTAACACACCATTACTTGACAATGAAGTAGCAAGTAGAAGTGAAATAATAACGCCATTGGAAGAGACAATCATAAGAAATGCATCTACTACCGCAAAAGCAAATCGGAAATTATACATGAATAATTTTAATGGCAACGGAAAAGTCTCCTGGCAAGAAGAAATGCTAAAAGCAGGAAAAAGTTAAATTAAAAAACTTACCTTTTCAACTGGTTCTTGACCAGCTTCACTAGTCGGAACTTCTTCTACAACAGATTGATAATTGATTTAAATCATCCTCATCACTAATAGTGTAGTTTTGGGTTTCAGTATCTTCAATTAATGTCTGCGAATTTTGAGACTGCGAATCAATGGATGCCAATGGTACATCCTGATCTTTTGTGAATAAAAGTAACTTGTAGTACCTTAAATTTAAATAAATATTTAATACAAAATTAGCTAAATTTTAGTGACGTAAATCTGGGATTTTTTTTACCGATTTACCGTTTTTACCAATGGACAATTTCCCAGAAATTTTCCATTTCCGGAAAATTTAAATGGGAAATTTCAGCCTTTACATCACTATAAAATTTTATTCATTAACACTTACCATAACGTTGGTACATAAATGTCTGCTGTTCCTGATCCACTTCTATTAGAATTTTCAATTTTTTTACATTCTCTCCTAAAAGCATTTCTCATATTTTGTATTTTAGTTTTAACATCTTTTATAGTTACATCATTATAATTTTTGCTTTTTAAAAATTTTTATCAAATCTTCATATGCTTCTCTTTTCAAATTCTTATTTATATAATCTGGGTCTTTAATTTTCCACAAACATGGTCGTTCTCTATATAGTTCTATAAACTCTGATACTATTTCTTGTGTCCACTCCATAATAATTATTACACCACAAACAAAATTTATTTAAACTAAGATCAAACGACGAGCACTACAGACTGGATCCTCCTTACGTTCGTTTTTTTAACTTGTAGCGACCTGTTCCTACACCGACGACGTATTTACCGACCTGGTCCGTCGCTCAGCACAAACGTGAGTTCCAAATAGACAGACACTGTCTTCTGTATACCAAGTCGCTCAAAATATCGCTTCGTGTGTGGGTACCTAATGATTATCGATATCTGTCCGCATAGGTAGTTAGTACATGTACTTCACATACCCCAATTACGTTGGCAGACGAAAATTCCGGTCAGCGCGCGCGTTAACTGGAAATAGAAACTAAAAATTTTTTTTCTTATTTGAGGATAACGCGCGCGCCGATCGGAAGTTTCGTCTGCCAGCGTAACTGGGGTATGTGAAGTACATATACTAACTACCTATGCGGACAGATATCGATAATCATTCGATTAAAAATAAATGCCCCCCCTCCCTATCCCCCACCATACCAAAAAGTTCCAGAGAGAAAAAAATTTTGTACTTATATGGTCTCTTCGATTACCGACTGGCAGACGGTAACCATTAGTCGTCGAATTTGCACGCTATTTTCTAGACTACAAGTATTATTTGTGTTTTGAGTTTGACTTGCTGATTCCATGTGTGCTTTGATGTCTTTAGATATCACACCAATACACCAATTGAAAGTAATCTGGCCAGATGGGAGACAGGCAAACCAGAAGAAACGGGTAAGTTGCTGGCCCTTTTTTCTGTCATTCCTGCCATATTTGCCCTTTTGCAATTGAATGCTTATTTTTTGTAAAATTGAGAAGTTACAGTCCGACCACAGAAAATAGTAGCACACTCAACTCTAAGACTCTAAGACTTAATATCATTAGTAAAAGTCTATGTGCAGTTACAGTACATCAAACATTATTGTCTGAAAATGCCCTAAGCAGATGAGCTAATATTGCATAACCAAATAAAAATTTTGTAACAAAATAACACAAAATTTATCAATGTACTTTTATTTTGAAATTCTATTGCAAAAAAACAAAAGTATCACTATTCCAGGGATTGGCACGACAAACAAAATTGATATAGAGACGTATTAATGATAATATATGTAATTCTAGCGCTCTGTATGTGCTCATTTCCGACTACAAAAAAGGAATGACGCAATCTCAATAAGGACGAAATAATTATACTATTACAAAGCCTTATAATCGGTGCAGTCATAAATTATTGTTAAAAAATTGTAGCTTCTTTATTTTCTTCATACGAGGGCAACAACTGTGCAAATGGTCCGGTAGAAGGTTCTGATATCTATCCTTAATCGCTTAAAAATCCCCTAGTGATGTATGTCTGGAGCATCACCGTCCATTGTGTAATCTTTGCAATGGCTTTAGGTAGGTTAAGCTGTTTTAAGTACAACAAGACCTTCTTTGTTACGACACCCGTAGCTGATATAATGCTGATAAAAATCCGATAATTAAGGTGGTTTTAATTATGATAATTAGTCCAAACTAGTAGAGGTATTTTAGCCTTCCAATCTCATCCCAAACAATGGCGATATCAGACAGTGGCTCAACGCGGTGGTGGTGCCTCCTAGAACACATACTCGTGCGACCTCACAACACGGACTGATCCCAGCAGAGATGTCTTTTGAATTTTGGCCGCCGGCGACATGGAAATCGATCTACAGACATAAGTGGCGTTGTCTTTCTTAAGACAAGATGGTTTGATACCAACAGGATTTCCAGTTATCAAAACCACCAATTTAATTACGAAGCCTGGGTATATTTTCCTACATTCCAACAAGTCTGTGCATTTATATTTCTGGTCGTCGACAAGTTGGAAATTCAGATTGTTGTATGCAACTTCGTTTGAAAATTAATTTTGCAATAAATTTAAAAATGTTCCGCATTTAAATTCCCCTTAAAGAATTATGACCCAATTATGTGTTTATTAATACCACAAAAAACATTTACCTATGACTATCGTATAATCCTTGCATGACAGATGTAACAATTGACGAATAACGGATAGTCTTAATTCCAACCTAACGTATAATGAACATAATCTCATTATAACGCACCTCTGACCAATTAGGAACTAGCAATTTTCATAACCAACGGGCGAGTCCATTATTTCCAAGGGAAAGTCTGCATGTTTTCGTGTTTAACGTCTTAGATGTCAAAACAAAGTTTTACTGTGAACTAACTTTATTTTTTCAACTTTAAACGATTTAAACAATAAAGTCAAGGATAAAGTATAATATTCTGTTTGCGTATAATGGCTATTGCACGATCGGAAGATTTACCCTGGCAAGTAATAGCTATCATTAAACGCTCGCTGAATAGTATACTATTACCTTTTCGACAGTTTATAACCCAATGAGGATTTTCAACGGATCAATATCGAATATTTTGACTGTTAACTGTGTTATAAATTGTAAACGTAATTTGATACGAAAATAAAATGTTCTCAGAAAAATTAAGGTTATTCAGAAACTCTTGACATAAAAAACAGTGTATCAACCACCTTTTCTTCGACATCTTCTACCTATGTAAGAAAACAGACTTGAAGAGACGAACATTATTTGATAAATTTTATTTTGGGCTACATTTAAAATTGCGGATATTCTCCTTATGCTACACTTTGATTTTCTCTCACAAACTGAACAATTTCTGCTTGGCGAACACGATTCGTCACACGTTTTTCTTTTTTTTTTGTTGCATACTCTGTTCGTTATTGAATAAATTATAAGGTCAAGAAACTTTCATATGATGCATTGATGGCCGGTCTGGATACCGATTATTATACTATTCGCAAATACGAAAAGTATATTGCACTTGATGGGCACATTTCTAGAACCGTGAAGATCGCTTGTAGGGAAAAAATTTTCATATCACTGTTTTAGTAATCCAATTCTGAATAATTTTCAAAATGTCCACCCATCCGTCCGTCCGTCACGTTTTTTGTAAGTACGATAACTTAGGACACGCCAAATTATGATGGCGCCAGAGTGGGATTGGTGCTATGTCTGGGAAAGTATGTCGCTTCAGTGGATAATAATGATCGATTTTCCAACACCACAACCCTTAAATATCATCTGATTTCAAAAAAAATTCCGTACCAGCAAAGTTTTAAAGTCAAAATAAGTGTTTTTTTTCGATCTACCCTATCACACGAATCATTAGAAAAATATGTTATTAGTGAAATCATCACCTCTCAAGACTTCGAACTCTCAGTAGAATGTTAATCAGATTCCTTCGAAACACCTTGTATACGTATGTTATGGAAAAACAATTGCTTTAACCAATTTATGCTGTTCTAGAAAGATATTCTTTCTCGAATACATGTTGAAATCTTTAGGCTAATCCTTACCAAAGCTTTTCATAAATTAATGCTAATGATGAAACATCCCGTATTATCCTTGTAATGCAATAAATCCTCGACAAATTGACAATCAAAATGCGAATATAAGACTATAATTAGAGCTACTTTACTTATAACAATTACACTCGTTAATATAGATTTACAACAGTGATTGATGCTTTAAATATATAACATAACGTTGAATTAAAAGTAATTACGTAGTCCATATCCGCAATACTATGAAAGCATTTATATTTTTTTAACCAGCCAATATTTTATATTTTAACTCAGTCTGAAACATACTAATCATGTCATAATAATATTATTGAACATAAAATAATTTCACGAAAGTTAAATTATATAGTAAATAATATTAACATTGAAAATGGAGATCGAATATCTAGATCAAAGCTAAAAAATAGCGGCAATTCAACACCTTATATAATTACGGTAATATACGATTAAGGACTTCCGCAACAAAGTGCTGATACTGCATATGTTTATATCAAATCTAAAGAATATTTCCTCTATCGTCAGCCGACACTTTCTAATTTGAATAATTGGTAATTACTGTTGGCTCAATATTATTTTTCAATTTAAAGATAATTCGACAAGCTCCGAGGTGGCTTATGAAAATAATATATACAACTATAATATACTGTATATATATAACTATAATTATCCTGAAAGGGGATTGGAATTTTGATGTGATACAAGGTACACTTTAAAAACGGGTGATATTTCAATGTGTTGGATTTTCTTTCCCTACGAGTTGCGCCACTGAAGGTGGCTGTGCTGAAGCTTTAAGTTATTGTAGCCTATAATCTTATTATGTCATTACTCCCAAAAAGTTGAGTCGATTTTACAGTTTCGTGATGCAGTCGAATTCTTTTGGTCCCACCATATAAATTCCTCAAATTTCTGGGGTTATTGTAATAAAATTGTTTGACATTGCGTATTTTAAAATGATGTGCATTATTCAGTTTATTTTGGAATCGTATGTCAAGTTAATACAAGAAACGGATCACTGGTTCTTGGGTAAGCCACCATCACAGGACCAGCTACTACAAATAATGGCTAGAGCAAGAAGAAATACTGCACCTGGAATAAACAAAATAAACAATGAATTATGAACCCGAAAGGTTGAAGGAAATTATCACCAGAGCATGGATGGAAATCACACCTCTACCTACGGAATGGAACAAAACCATACAAACATCCCTTCATAAAATCAACTTACCACATAGATGGTTACAGAAGAATAATACTCACCAGCTTAGGATACGAATATTAAACTTTCTGCTTGAATAACTAGAAAAATACATTGAAAGATCATCAGACTACGAGATAGTATTCATTAAAAGAAGATCAACGGACGACCATATGTTCACCACAAGAAGAATCTTATTCAAGAATGCAGAGATGGGACAAAACTGATCTGCAGAAGGCATTCGACACTATCTCCTATGAGACCCTAGCCAAGGAGTTCCGCACTATCTAATAAACAGGATAATAAAAGTCTGCTTCTACAAAAACACAGCCATTCAGTGGTTTGAGAGAAATCAAATAGAAAAATATAGGAGTCAAATACGGAAGCCCCCTATATCCTCCAGTTCTACCCACCACAGCTCTACACCAAGTGATATAAAACACAATAAAGGAAACGCCAAACTTTGAAGAAAACACAGAAGCATTGACACCCTCATCATATTAGAATATGTCGATGATCTCCTAATCATCTCGGAAGAACAACAGGATATTCTCAACTTTCTAGAAATTATGAAACCGCATCTGGGCACAACTGAATTAAAAATAAACTTCAAGAAGACCTAATAATAGCACGAGTTCCATCAATAAAAGAGAGACCGATCAACGAAGACAAATACAAAACAGGCGACTAAGAACAACGAACAAATTGAAATATCTTGAAACGTATTTGACGAACCTACTAAAAAGAAGAAAAACTGTAAAGGGCAGAATTAAAACGGCATACAGAGTTACATGGGCGATAATACCTTTCATCGAGAAAAATTAACTATCATGAAGCCTGATCAAGAGGATATACATAGCTATCTTACTGCCAAAGATGGCATACGGGGCTGAAAATGTAGCAGCGACAAAAACCAAGAAAGAAATCTAAGAAGATCTGAAAGCGACATTATCCAACTACATCCAGATTTTCTATCCAAGTCACTCACAACGAAAAAATTTTGTATGTGGAAATAATCGTTTACGGAACTTTAATAATATAATATTTGAAATCCTCTACCTCAAAAACCCATAAAACATCCCACATCGGTAGTGGGGTGGGGGTGGTGATAGGGGGTGGTAGTGGGGGTGGATGAAGTAAAAAAATATTTTGAGGTTTCTGGTTCTTGTACATACACTAAATCACAATTTTTTTCATTCCCTTTAATAATGGGGTGGGGTGGGAATGGGAGTGACTAATGTCAAAATATTTTTTGAGCCCTTAGCTTCTCTTCTATATACTAAATACCAATTGTATGGACTCTTACCTGCTTGATTTACCTATTTACCCCAAATTTACACCAATTTACCCCCCAACCCTTCGACGGAACAAGATGAAAATATAATCTAGTTCTATATCTCGTTAAAGTACATATGTGCACCAAATTTCAAGTCAATATCTCAAACGGTTCCAGAGTAAACGCGCACAAAAAAGTTACAGACAGACCGACAGACAAACAGAAATTTTTTTTTGCTCAAACTTAAAATCTCGACGTTTCATGACATTCTAAGCCTATTTGAACAATAAAAATTTTTAAAACTTTTTTGTCGTTACTATACTTCCACTGAATGTGGAAGTAAAATGAATATCATAAAGAGATCCTAAGGATATATGCTACGTCGGAAACAGAAACGGAGGAAACCGAAGACACAGAACAAGTAGAAGTTTAGAAGCAAAAACACAAAAAATGGAGCATAAACACTCCTCATGACACAATGCGACAACGCATCTCACAAATACCTAGATTTATTATCCCACATTCCACTGATATGTCTCTTGAGGCTCTGGCTACTGTCAACAAGCATGACCCTAATCCAACCCAGTGTAGACGTAACGGGCCCGGTGGTATGTTCCCGAGGAAAAAAAATTGAAAATTTTTATTGTTCAAATAGGCTTAGAATGTCATGAAAATGGAGATTTTAAGTTTGAGCAAAAAAAATTTCTGTCTGTCGTCTGTAACTTTTTTGTGCGCACGATTACTCTGGAACCGTTTAAGATATTGACTTGAAATTTGGTACACTTATGTATTTTAATGAGATCTGGAACTAGATTGTATCTTGATCTTATTCCCTTGAACAGTTGGTCAATAGGTAAATCAGGCAAGTGAGATTCCATAAAATTAGTATATACAAGAGAAGCTTAGGTCTCAACAATTTTTTTTGATATTAGCATTACCACCCCAACCTCATTATTAAAGTAGGCGAAGAAAACTAAATTGTGATTTAGTGTGTGTACAAGAACCAAAGACCACACAATTTTTTTACTGCATCCACCCTCACTATCACCCCCTTCCAACACCACCAATATCGATGTAGCATACCGTTCTGTGGGTTTTTGGGGTAGGCGATTTCAAATATTATATTATCAAAGTCCCATAAACAATTATTTTCACATACAAAATGTTGTTCGTTGTGAGAGACTTGGATAGAAAATCTGGATATGGAAGTAGTGATTCCTTGGCCAGCAGTTTTTATAATAAGGATGTTGAAAGCCGAGGAGCTAGACAAAAATATTTTGCATAGAAATTAGAAGTATTTATTTGTATCCTCAATATAATTACAAAAAACATAAAAAAAACATGTTATAAGTAAATTTGAAACAGTTTGTAAACCTGGTAAAATGTTGGTAGGAACCAAATCGAATAGTTCTAATAGTTCATTCCCATATAGCCAAAAATCCCGTGTCGCTTGGATGCTCTGCCAATTTTAAAAAACCTCCAGAACACGAAAGTACTGCTCAGATATAACAAATTTTTGGCGGTTGGCATTCTGAAAAATTGTTGTAAAAAAAAATATGGCGGATCAAAGATGGCGGCGCACGACTTTTTTAAACAAATTCTATATCCGTTATTTCTTAACGGATTTTAAGGAACAAAAAAAGCAATTACTCATTTTAAGTACACCTTTTATAAAAAAAATAGTGCTGTCATATGAAGTCATGATATTTTGTAAATTCTTTAGATAAATGAAAATATCAGAATTAATTTATTAACTTATTTACTTTTAGCGGAAAATCCATTGTAGTACATGAAAATCTTTTCAAATAAAGTTGTAAAGAATTTAATGCTGATTTTAAATATGACTTCACTTTTGCGTTTATTTTAAATAATAATTGTTTTAAACGTCAAAAACCTTGCGCGTGTCGTTTTCCAAAACGAAATAATCTGACGGTGTAGTAGCGGTTATGGATATATTTAATAGCAACAGTTCTAAACTTTTCAAAACAAATTACTTCTAACAGATGAATTATTATCTATTATAGTCATGCATAATGTAGTATTATCAACTATATATTTAAACACACATAAATAATAATTGTTTTTACAATGTTTTAAATTAAATATTTATAATTCAATAATAAAATGTTCAGTATAGCAAATATAGAAAATTTCAAGCGGAATATAATTAATACCATCAATATGTATTTGTTACAAATTTGGTGCTACCTATTTTACGAAAACACATAGCGCGCTTTATTCGCCGCCACCCGCTATTTCTCATAATTAAAGCTAAAGAGAGAAACTTCAATCTCACTTAAAAATTCGTTAATCAATAAAATACTTTTTTGCTCACAACCCCTACAATTATTCGCGTCTTTTGCCTTTGTATCTTTCTTCAATGACTTATACAAAAGACCATCGTCCAGACATATGGGGCGAAATGTACAAAGGAAACTTCTGCGTGTCAAAATCCAAAATTCCATTTACATCAATAGGACCAGACCATGCTATTGAACATGAAAACAAAAAATTGAAGATAGCTGGAGGGATAGTAGGAATAACTCAAAAACAATCAGCACTTGGTCGCTTCTTTGTTATTGCTCCAGAGCTTAGTCAGTTGTGTACAAGCTTTGAAGATCAATTTGGAATAAATCCAACGTCAGAAGTTCAAAAGCATCATCAATTACATAGCCGAATTGAACAAAGGCTTAAACAAAATAGTTTGTCTTTGAAAAAAATAATTTCTTTACATATTCCCAATGTTTTCCAGGAAGACTATGAATTATGCAATGTTCTAACCCGTAGAGTTATTGATTTGAAAATTATCTACGATATTTTGCACAGAGATGAATTGGGACAAAAAATGTATAATGACTTTGTAAAAGATTGAATCACAGAGGGAAATACGGCTCTTTGGGATCCTATAAAAAGAAATAACATTTCAACTTTCAAAAGTGCTAATATGCGAACAACCAGCTGACATCAAGAGAAAACTATTAAAATAACAGAGGAAAGGGATTTGTTGCATCGTCTGATTATAGTGTCAAGATCAAGAAGCGATATTAATTTAAGAGATTGCATTGGTGAATATGAATTTGGAACTATATCACGATCTTTATTTGCTGCCGATGGAAGTTTGTTGTTAGCAACTGACAAATCAAAAATAGGAAAGAATTTGTCTCCTACGCTTAATGCTCTTGGACAGCATAATCTTAGGTAAATATATTAATTTAATCGAATACTGCGCTATTTAGTAATGTTGGGTTTCTCATATAGGGCAAATTTTATAGCGAGGGTATGGAAGTTAGGTCATACCAATATTCAGAAACTTGCCAATCCAGACCTATGTGGATGGAAAAAAATGGAAGGAAGTTTATATGCGGCAGTTCCAATTACAAACCCACCTGCTCCTGAAAGCCTATTGTTTTTAATAAAATGTGGCTGTAAAAAGAGATGCGTTAGCAAAAGTTGCAGTTGCAAGAAAAAATTTTTATGTTGTACCGAAGCTTGTGTATGTACAGAATTTGAATGTTCCAATATTGAACCAATGTCCATATCTGACATAAATGATGACAACGATACGGAACTTGATATATCTGAGGGTGAATCGGGTAAAATCAATATATTTTAGGTAAAAACAAAATAGCTTAAGTAAGAATACGATTCTTTCAGAAGACTAGCAAAAAATTTCGGTCTGGCTGACAGCTGCAAGAACTTTCATATGCGACATTGCTGAAAATTTTATATTTATAAGTATTGTTTTTATCTATATTTAATATCTAATAAATATTGTTTATTTTTTTCTCATACTTTTTTTTTAAGAAATGATTCGTCACCAAACTAAGGAAAACATTTTCAAACTTAACATATTTAATAAGCACCTCTCTTGAAACGTTGAGAACTTCTGTATTTAAATTGCTAGTGTCCATAACAGCTACTGAACTGTGGTAGGTTCTTTCGATCGCAAAGTGACACGCGCAAGGTTTTTGACGTTTAAAACTATTATTATTTAAAGTAAAAGCAAAAGTGAGGACATATTTAAAATCAGCATTAAATTCTTTACAATTTATATTTGAAGAGTTTTTCATGTACTATAATGGGTTTTCCGCTAAAAGTAAGTAACTTAATAAATTAATTCCGATATTTTCATTTATCTAAGAAATCTAAAAAGTATCATGACTTTATAGGACAGTACTATTTTTCTTATAAAAGGTGTACTTAAAATGAGTATTTGCTTTGTTTTTTAAAATCCGTTAAGAAATAACGGAGATAGAATTTATTCAAAAAAGTCGTGCGCCGCCATTTTTGATCCGTCATATTTTTTTGGTAACAATTTTCCAGAATGCCAACTTCGAAAAAATTGTTATATTAGGGCAGTACTTTCGTGCTCTGGAGGTTTTTTAAAATTGGCAGAGCATCCAAGCGAATGTCAATATGAGAATGGACTATAAGAAGAACTTGTTATTTGTTATTTTTTCCATGACATTCAGCGTTTTAAGTTTTTGCACAGAAAAAAATATGTATGAAATTTTAGCCCAGTTATAAAGAATTGCATTCTAATTCTCACTGACCAATTGCACATTGCACAATAGGTCTAAAAAGTGGCAGGAATAATTGTGTATATAAATAACATATGTGTAGAATAATCTTGTTTAACATTAACGTTTTTAAACAATTTTGTTAAAAAAATGCAAAATTGTTTTAAAAAATTCAGCAAGATATTTTCCACGTTTTTCAAAATTTGCAAAAACGGTAAAAGTCCTAATCAAAAAGACGCAAATTCTATCTCTTTCATTGAAAAACCAATTCAATTCAATTCAATTCAAAAATGTTTTATTACAGTTAATAATACAAAAGTGCGCCTGAGTCAAGTCCCGATTCAGAGCCGACCACACCACCACGGCGTGCAACGTCGTGGTAGATGGGTGGTCGGGTGAAACGGGTTTAACTCCGGCTTAAACAATAAATGAAGAATTATAAGGTTAAAACTCCTGTTCTTTGGAACAAAGAACTTAAATCTAACAATTTGGCGAACTATAACTAGAATGAGTTTTAAAAACACTTAAAAATTACACTAATGTTTTAGTTTGCACAGCACACGCGCACAGTTTTAAAAATTGGATTATTGATACGGGAAAAGACTTAATAAAAAAACCCGTTCGAGCCAATGACAGTATTCTTCCGATGGTCTGCCTGCCTTCGGAAAGATAGGGTGGAGAGGAAGTTGTGATTTAAATAAAAAGTTTGATTTACAAGAAGTTATTGGTCGAGAGGGGATTTTGAAAGAGAACAAAAAGGGACAAAAGAACAGAAATTAACAAAATTAACAAAAAGGTGACTAATAGAGGAAACAGAGAAAGGGTTTGAGAATAAAAGGTGGTGAAAGCTAAAAGTTGGTTAAATGGAAATGTTGGTATAGGAAAGATTTTGCTAGGGAGGTTGCCGAAAGATAGGCAATGCCTGGTATGGTAATGGGTGTTTCAGGTTGAAAAGTATGGCATTATGCTGTCTTTCATTGAAAAACCGCTGCTCAAGGAATCACTACTTCCACATCCCGATTTTCTATCCAAATCCCTAGCAAAGAAAAAAAAATTGCACTATACTATATGAAAACAATTGTTTATAGAACTTTAACAATATAATATTTGAAATCGCCTACCACAAAAACCCATAAAGCGATATGCCACATCGGTAATGGAGGTGAGGGTGGTGGTAGTAGGGGTGGATTAAGTAAAAAAATTGTCGAAGCTTTTGGTTCTTGTACACACATTCAATCACAATTATATTTTTTCACCGCTTTTAATAATGGGGTGGTGGTGGTAATGGAGGGAGTTCAAAAAAGTCTTGAGACCTTAGCTTCTCTTATATATACTAAATATGAATTTTATGGATTCTTACTTCTATACTTCCACTGGATGCGAAAGTAAAAATAATAATATTAATGAGGGATGTATTAATAAGCACAATTAAAATTAATTATAAATACATTTTACTTTGAAAAATAAAATTGCCAAAGTAAATTATGCCTCTGAGGTAGTTCCACAAACACCAAAACAATTGAATACTATTACTCGACGGGCATTTCGCCAACCGTATTGGCATCATCTGGAGACGGTAAAACTCTAATCATCTCCAGATGATACCAACATGGTTAACGAAATGCGCGTCGAGTAATAGTATTCAAGTGTTTTGGTGTTTGTGGAGACTACTTCAGAGATAACTTCAGACCGACGGTTCCAGCCTACTCCAAGACAAAGTAAATTATGCTGTTGATTTGTCTTATTTGTACCAGTTTTATCTAAGTGTATACAATCGATTCAAAATTATGTCCAACCAAGTTTCAGGCAAAAGTCATAAAATACACTGTGCTTAAAAACCGGTTAACCTTTATAATCCTGTCAATGAACGTTCAATAAGGGGGTCTAGAGGGAAATGCCGAGATCACAATTTTTGACTTGCTGTGTTTGGACTATTTAGGAGGTAAACATACCAAAAGTCCCCGAACGTAGGAGGTGGGAAGGCTGCAGGAGGGCACGAAGAAGGTCCCGGTTTTTGATTTTTCGCTAATATCTCGAAAACGGTTAGCTTTAATCAAAAGATATACAATTCATTACTGAACCATAACAGATAGGGAAAAAATTAATAGAAACATTATTGTAAAGATTTAGTCAGCTTTAATTTTGCATATAGCCACTTTTGATTAGGGCTAACTATTTTCGAGATATGAGCGAAAAACTAAAAACCGGGACCTTCTTCGTGCCCTCCTGCAGCCCACCACCTCCTACGTTCGGGGACTTTTATTATGTTTACCTCCTAGCCCTCAAGTCAAAAATTGTGATCTCGGCATTTCCCTCTAGAAACCATTCATTGACAGGACTATTAGCAGAAAGTTGGAAATCCTTTAGACTTAGCTAACTGTGCTTTATCTCTCATTAGACTAAGTCGCTTTAAATCTGAGATACCTCGTATACACACGACACACTTCTCAATATTTTACATTAATTTATCAAAATATATAAAAAAAAAATTAGGTATGACCCTGATTTCCTCTAACTCGGTATGAAAGGATGGTGCTCTTACTGCTGAACAAACTGAAACTAAAAATTGAATTAGATTTTGTGACATTTGCAAAATGTATCCAAAAACTAGATCTAAACATTGTGTTCTCCGTAGGATTTTTGAATTTACTACATAACACAAGTCTACAAAAACAAAAAAAAAATTCTGCTCCAAGGAACCTATCATGCCTTAAGTATTTTTGTATGCTGAATCCAAATTGAATTGAAAATTCGGATTCAGCACACAAAAATACTTAAAGCATGAGGTTTAGTCCTTGGAGCAGAGTTTTTTTTTTTTTGTAGACCTGTGTAATTGTTCAACATTCTCCAGCATACTCTTCGCAGTTTTTGGAAAGTAAGTTTAAGATGCAATTGTCATACTTGTAATATTAATCATCGCCCGATTATGCCACCTTGATGGGCGAAACGTTCGACAGAATACAATTCATTATTTTTGTATTTGTAGAATTTTACGCCCATTTTTCTCTTCCAATATTTCATAAATATTATATTTACTGATCGATTTCTTTCAAAAATAGCTTTAACTTACTGCCCAAATTTCAATAAAATTGCTCTTTTCTGTCTTGAGTTATCGTGCTTACAAAAAAAACGTGACAGACGGACAGACAGACGGACATTTTGAGAGTTGTTCAGAATTTGACAACTAACACAATGATTTATTTTTTTCTTTACGAGTGATATTTATGGTTTTAGAAATGTGCCGGCTAAATGCAATAAACACTTCGCTTTACATATTTGCAAAGACTATATTAGTCGAGTAAATGATGGTTTTCACTTCTTAATTCTCAGCAACAGCTCCGATTTTGATTATTTTTTTTAAATGTGTGTTTTTTAATACTATTCAAAATCAGAAACATCCCAAGTAGCGCAAATACCCTGGGGGTGCATGCCACCCCTTCTCGGGGGTGGAAATTATTACATTTAAAATAACCGCAGACGTCGATAGAGGAATACATTTTAAGCAAAAAATGTTCTATGAAGTTTTTTTCAATGAGTCAATACTTTTTGAGTTATTTGTGATTGAAAATGTTGATTTTTCATCTAAAAAATGCATGTTTTAGAACGATTTTCCACTAATAACTCGAAAACTTTACGTATCTTCTTTAGTATTTGAATTATTGTGAAAAAATGAAAATTTTTTAAGAAATTTCAAATATCATTTCAAATTTGAATCAAACTTTTTTCAAATATAGGCATCCTAAACCAGTCAAACTTCTATATTGTTAGTACTTAAATAAAGTAAATTGTAAATGGATTACGTTCAATTTCAATTCTTGCGGTGAAGCCATTGGTTTCATTGCTGATTTTTTCTCCGAAAAAAAGAGACAACCATTTTATTTTCATCATAACTCCGTTAGTTTTTATGCTGAAAACTTTTACCAAAGTTCTTTTTAAAGGTCTCAAGTACTTTTAAAAATGTCTTATATGTTTTCCTCCAAAAATATTCCGTTTTTCCGTTATTTAACGTTGAAAGGATCGAATTCAATTTTCGGCGAACAAAAGTCACCTTCATCGAGCCATAACTCGGTTCGTATTGCATCCACAGAAATAAAAAAAAACAATCAATTTGTTATTTTATAGGCTTCATTTTTGCTTATAATAATTTGTTTGGTAAAACCTAAAGTTTTCGAGTTATTAGTGAAAAATCGTTCTAAAACATGCATTTTTTAGATGAAAAATCAACATTTTCAATCAAGAATAACTCAGAAAGTATTGACTCATCTAAAAAATTTCATAGAACATTTATTGCTTATAATTCATTCCTCTATCGATTTTTGCAGTTACTTTGAACATAATAATTTCCACCCTCGAGTAGGGATGGCATCCACCCCCAGGGTAAAAGCACACATCGGCACTATATAACTTTGATTCCTTGAGCCATTCCCTAATTACAGTCCAGATTTCAAGTCAATCGGTTTTATCCGAAAGAATTCTGAGCGAAAAAACTTCAAACACTGGACTAAATGAACTTTTTCATGAATATCGGAAAAAAAAACATAAAAAATAGATTTCTCCTGTAAAATTTGTTATTTTGTTTACACAATATAAATAATTATCAACCCTGACTGTGAGAAATATTTTTAAACTTAAATCTTCAATAAAAACCACTCAATGTTTTATAAATACCGCGAAAAAAAATTTTTAAAATATATTTTTTTGTAAATATTGTTATTATTGTTAAACAATATAAATAATTATTTGCCCCACTTGGGATGTTTCTGATTTTGAACAATATTAAAAAACACACATTTTAAAGAAAAATGATCAAAATCGGAGCTGTTGCTGAGAATTAAGAGGTTTTGACGATTCTTAGGCTTCATTGACTCGACTGTATATAATAAACGCAGTTTCATATACCTTTATATAATAGAATTTTATTTCTGTAATAAAATCAGGGCGTTACTTTTACCATACAATCAGTAGCTGAAATGGACTGGAATGCCGATAAGAGAAGACCAAAATAATCTTTAAGATGCTTTCGATAACCATAATTTGACTCTTTTATTGTTATTGCACAGATATTGCAAGAGTGGCCCCACATTCAATACTGGTGGCAAACTTTTCAAGATAAACTAAATAATAAAATTAAGTCGGATTGATAAGGCGGGTTGTTTAGAAGAATAAAAAAATCGTAAAACGTTTTATGACTTAATAGTCCCAAATATTGCAGGTGTAAATTTCAAATAAAATCCACTACCAAATTATCAACTTTCAAGACTAATGATTTCATTTTCATGATTAATTTTTATTATAGTGAGGCATGGTGAAATTAGTAGATATGAAAAATGCTCAAATTATTTTTGGGTAAACATTTGCATTTCGTAGTTCGCAGGTGGACAATATTTTATAGTTTGGGTCTACTTGACGCTTTTCATAATAGAGCAAGGTAGTAAATAGTGGATTTCATCAAATGAGTGACAGGTGTAGACGACGTCTCCCGTTACAATGTAACAATTAACAATAACATGTTAATCTTTTACACCTATTGAATTAATTTGCTTTGAGATAATTACTAATTAGATGTGTTAGGTACCTACTCATTCCTTAAATAATGAGTTAATTATCTCGAGTGAATTTTTCAAACCAGGCAAGCTTAAAAGAGATATGTAGGCAGGAAAGCGACTTGCACAATTAAATAAATGATTTTGGAAAATTAATAAATTATAAATGTTGTTTAAACAAATGGAATCAAAAGGTATAATAGCTAGGAGCTGGTGATAATACGGGTATATGATTTCATTGTCGTTAACAATAATAGGGAAGGAAGGTATTGATAACTGATCGATTAGAGCAGCTACCGAGCTTGGTTGATTTTTTAAATAAATGAATTTCAAATTTGCAAAAAAAACGCTCCTATATTACTTTATTGTTTCAGCCATTGCTATAAAATTGCTCATGTATCAAAAATATAAATAAAAAAATGATTGGCTTCAATCCATGACTCTGATTTTTTTATAAAACTAATTGTTAATTTGCAAAAAAACTGCTATTAAGTCATTTTCTTGTACTTCGCATTGATTTTATAACGATAAGTACAGAAAAAACATTGGCTGACAATTTACTCCAAAAAATGTCAAAGTAAGAAAATAGTTCAATCAGTCGGGGATTTTGCCCAGCAAAAGGTGGAGTAGTAATGATTTTGATATTGTTGATATAGTTGTTTAAGTCTAGGCCCTAATAAAAAACACAAGTTTCGACCTTGGGAGGTGACGCGAACTACCATCTTGAATTGAAGGTGCAAAAGATTGTTTTTTTCAAAATAATTCGGCAACGCTCCTACGAGAGAAATGTTGAGACAAAGTTGAAGAGGACAAAATTTTCTACATTTTCTGTATATACATTTTTATTGTAAGTCTAATGTTTAAAGAGATACAGCGTCAGACAGATGGATTTAAAAAGAAAACAAAATTTTATTATATAATGTACGTTTACAACAACATATTTTATATTATTTATATTATTGTAATAAAGATCTATTGGTCTTGAAACTAAAAAATATTAAATTGACGGTATAGTATTACAGTGGCTTACAGTCCTCGAAAATAGGAAACAAAAGTTATTAAATTTAATGACAGGCCTTCAGAAGAATTGGCTATAAAACATGGAATACCTCAAGAGTCGGTACTTGGTCTTATACTCTTTTTATTATTTTTATATAATCCAACATTTTTTAATGAAATTTCAAATTATAAAATTTTATGTCCCGACTACTGGCTATAAAATTTTAAATCCCTTACAAAATCCTTACGCACATTTAATACCTACACAATTGCTTATAAACATTCAAAATACTTAAAAATGTAAGTAATTATTAGCAAATCGAAAACGGTGCTCTCTAAGCCTGTGCGTATTAAGGCATGATCGTCTGCGCGAGGCAGGGAATGCTACTGTGCAGCTCTTCCTCAAGAGGAAGGAAAGGGACGTCCTTTTCGACCATTACAAAAGAAACAAATAAATACTGTAGGAAACATCTACTACAAAAAACATAGAATGAAATTTGAAATTTACTTCCCCGTGGCCGTAAGAAAATGTATATATAACAAGAAAAATACTTGAAATTTGAAATAGTTTCCCTATATAATCTCACTGTGATGTGGAAAAACGTTAAAAATAATACAATGTAATTAGTTTATAGATAATTTACAAACAAAAATTTCTCACCGTTGTATCTCAAGCATTACCGAATTATTTTGGAAAAAAAAAAAAATTGTTTTCGCTTTTAAATTATTAAGAACGTCAGCCAATGAAAAATCAGCATAGCAGATTTCAGCCACTATTTTTAATGTTTTTTACAAACACACAAAGCTTCCTGCAAAGTGGTTGACACAATAAAATAATATAGAAGCGTTTTCTTTTTACCCCATTTTTGAAAATTCACCCCCTTTGAAAGCAGCAGTAAACAGGTGACTGAAGTTTGTTTTATTGTTTCTTATCACTTTGCGAAACTTTTGATATAAGGTACACCGACACTAAAATCACTTAATTTTTAGTATATCATAAATTAATATAAGAAAATTAAATTGCAAAAAAACGCAGACACATGATTTCAGCTGACTGCATTTATATCAATGTCATATTGACACGCAGCGTTTAAAACAAGTGGCAGACACAATAAAATCATATAGGAGCATTTTTTTAATTGCATTTCTAATTAACTGTTAATTAAAAAATCAGCAACGTAATGACTGGCTTTTTATTATGACGTCTTAAACTTTTCAAGTTCAGTCACACAATAAGATCATATAAAAATTTCTGCCACCAGCTCCCTAGCTATAAGAAGATAACCTAGACAGAACACCGATATTGGATGACTATCTATTTTTAATACTGCAAAAACTTTGGCTCAATATAAACAATCAATAACAAATGTGAACATTTCTCTATATGTGCTCAATACTGGTTAAGTGAGATATTAAAAAACTAAGTATATCACATCATATTTTCTTCAAATATATATGAATACATAAAATTATACAGGGTGTCCCAAACTGATTTAGCCAGACTGTAGTTCCTAAACCGTTTGAGATATTTCAGTGGGACAGAAAATATGCTTTGAGCTATGAGGTTACTTTAAAATTATAGTGAAAAAATGTTTATAAAAAGCCACCCTTAAAAATTCAACCTCTAACTCCCAACTTTTAAATGACACCCTGTATTTTTTTTACATTTTATTGTTTGTTTTTAAATTGTCTGTTCAATACTTTTTCCGATTGAAAATTGGTTAATAAATAGCTGAGAAAGTGAACATTGAAATTAAGTTAGCCATGGCTTGAGAAAACAAAAACAAAACACTTTTCACACTTGTCTACAGTTCGAACATTTATTGAATTAGATAATCTTTAAAATAATTCAAATAAATTGTTATTTTTTTTGTTTTGTTTTAAACGAACCTGTAATTTACTTATTTGTTCATGGTTAACTTGATTTTAAATGTTCATTTTCTCAGCTATTTATTAACCGATTTTCAATCGGAAAGAAGTATTTGATAGAGAATTGAAAAACAAACAATAAAATGTAAAAAAACATACATTTAAAATTTTAGAGTTAAGGGTTGAATTTTTAAGGGTGGTTTTTTCATAAACATTTTTTCACTATAATTTTAAAGCACCCTCATAGCTAAAAGCCTATTTTTGTCTCACTGAAATATCTCAAACGGTTTAGGAACAACAGCCTGGCTAAATCAGTTTGGAACACCCTGTATATGTATATCCCCTTTCTTACGACCCTGGATGAATTTCAATTTGGCCAATTCCACGAAATAATAGCCCTTATTAATACTTAATGACGTACCGAACCTTTTCGCTGCAGCACAAAAGTGATAGAACTTGATAATTTCGAGAAAACTGCCGTATAGATCCCAAAAATTCTGTGAAAACAAACCGAATTTGAAAAGGAAAAATTGTATTTATTGAAAAGTGTGCTTTGGTGACGTCTTCGTTCTGTCAAAATGTCAAACTAATGAAATTGTACGTAAATGACGTCACCAAAGCACATTTTTCAAAAAATACAATTTCTCCTTTTCAAATTGGGTTTGTTTTCGAAGAATTTTTGAGGTCTATACGGCAGTTTTCTCGAAAACGGTTGGAATTGTCAAGTTCTAGCAAGTGTACCTTTTTTACGTAGACATGACCCCTGCATGAGATTTTCTAGTCGAAAGTGCCACTACGTTTCGTAATAAAAGAAGAGAAAAAAATATTCATCATCAGGTATAGCTCATGAGGCGCCCTCTACGGGCTGGCGTGATGTAATACACAAATTATTGTTTTTTAGCCAAAAAAATGTTTCCTTACCAAATTGGGAGAAGATCGGTCAAGAGGTAGTTGAAATATTGCGAAGAAAAGAAAAAAATTATAATTTTGACACCTTGTATGTCTTTTCCACAGCAACAATTTACTAAAGCATGTTTGGTTATATCCTCATATTATGGTTCAAATAATCTACCCTTGAACTATGGCCTATTATTAATGGTCCACCCTGTATATTTACATGAACTCTTTCATATTTTTGCATATAGGATCTGGAAATCTTGGAAAACGAAAAAAAAATTACGTTTTGTCGAAAATACCTTTTTAGTTTAAACTGTAATTTTTTCTAAAGCGAGTGCTGTATACAAACGAAAAAATTTGAGCATCTACGTCATACTATATATTAAAGAGAAACAGTGTTTGAAATTTCTTTTTTTTATTTACTGGCTAATTACTGTAACAAAATGGCGACTCTGTTATTAAAAAAATGTGAAGACGCCCATTGCTTCGGTCATAACTTCTTTGTTTTTTATGCTACAGAAACAAATTAAAAAACAGTTGAAAGCTTCATTAACAACCTATTATTCTACCTAATAGCATTTTTGACTTAGGTGTCACAGTTTCTGAGATATTTAACTATCACTCTAAATAGTTATCTTATAAACACTTGGATGCCAAATATAAACTTAAATATCTCCGAAATTATTAATCCTACATCAATAAACAAAAAATATAATTAATTCCCAGTTTGTACTTTCTGTAGTTGGTATGTAACATTTTTTCGATAAAGCAATACTTTTCGATATACTTGACGAAAGCCGTTTGGAAATACCTTTTTTTTTAAGCTAAAATCGCAATTTCGAAGTCGTTATAACTTAAAAACTATAAATGTATGTAAAAAATTGCATAAAACCTTTTCTTCTCAAAATTTGAATCTTTTTCAGCTCAAATAAATATATATAATTTTTAAGTGCCACCCCCTGAGAAGAGGTGGCATCTACCCTCTATAAATTAGCAAGCTCCCGCATAATAGGCGTGCAGATCACCCCCGTTTTAACCAACTAACCGGTTAGGTTGAGGTAACCACTTCTAACCTGGTTTTTCTTCAAGTTGACATTGATGAGTACTTACAGTAAAAAATTAGCCAAAGTTAGTTTATCGGAACATATAAATAATTGCAAAAAACTATAATTTTTTTTTGTCACGAATTTTGTCGAATTTCATTTTCAACTCGCGATATCTCGGCAAATAATGAATATTTTTAGATGACATTTCAGCACGACATTGCTCAAGTTACTCTTTACGATATTGAATTGGTCCGAACCCTTATTTATTTCACAGATGAAAATAGTGATTTTTTAAAAAATTTCTTTTGTCAAGCTTAATTTTTTTTTTCAAACACAAAAGTTGTGTGACGATCTTTTAATACGATAATTTTTGACAAACTTATATTAAAGTACAATATTTAAAGAAGTTTTTTGTAAAGTTTCTCGTATTCATATTGTATATACAAAAAGTTATCGCACTTTGAAGTAGCAGTGTTTAAATACAAAATATATGAAATGTTTGGAAGATGTTGGACAATATTTTCGGAAACTATTTGAAACTTTTTCTGAGATTCACGACATTTTCTATCGCTATGACATTAGTATGAATCCTAAATTGCAAGAGAGGTCAAAAATGTATAAACTAAATTCTAATATTTACGATATTAATGCTAGTCGACCTATACTAGATTGGAATAAATTTATGTCTACAGATGCAAATAAAAATGCTTTGAACCTATTTTTATGCGACTATATTTGAAAAAAATATTGAAATTCCTCAGACTTCTGATAAAATTATTAATAAAACATTATATTTGGCTGGTGGATACAAAAATCATCTTGTAACTAAAGGAATCACTGATTCACTTAAACGTGAGGTTACAGATTTATTTTCGAATCATGCTGAAGCTGACAATTGAAATTGTTAATGCTTGGACAAAATTTGTGATTGGAATTTATGACTTCAAAAGTAAACAAGACAATATTAACGACGTGAGAGTAATCTTAGCTGGAAAAAAAAACTCCTCTATTGAAAAATTACTTCCATCGTACCCAGCTCTCCTTTAACACATGAAACGCTGTTTTTGGCAAGTGCACGTATGGTATAATGCTCACATATCCATTTTTGAAGCACTCAATCCGACTGATTTTGGCTGGAAATTTAAAAATGAAGAACTTTTGTCAATATATTTTGAAGGACCAACAAGTTTGGAGCTGCTTCAAAAGTATATTTGTAATTGCAGATAAAAAAAACATCTTGTGATAATGAATTTTGTTCGTGCTACGCTGCTGGAATAAAATGCTGTCTCATTTGTAACTGTACATAAAATTGCTCGTTGCAGCCCATAGATGTCGATTCAGATTAAAAATATTAAAAGCAACCCAATGTATTGTGTATTTTTTAATTTATATACAATTAATTTAGTATTACTTATTTCCACTTTACAGTAACCTGTAAAACGGGAATATGTAAAAACACATTGCATTGATATGATAGTAAATGCCTGAACTACGGCAACCACCACAATGAAACATGCCGCGCGTAAACAACATGTCTGCTGCGCGCGGAGACGCTATTTCAAAGTGCGATAACTTTTTATATATACAATATGAATACGTGAAACTTTACAAAAAACTTCTTTAAATATTGTACTTTAATATAAGTTTGTCAAAAATTATCGTATTAAAAGATCGTCACTCAACGTTTGTGTCTGAAAAAAAAAATTAGGCTTGACAAAAGAAATTTTTTGAAAAAACACTATTTTCATCTGTGAAATAAATGAGGGTTCGGACCAATTCAATACCTTAAAGAATAACTTGAACAATGTCGTACTGTAATTTCATCTAAAAATATTCATTATTTGTCGAGATATCGCGAGTTGAAGATGAAATTCGACAAAATTCGTGATATTAAAAAATTCTAGTTTTTTGCAATTATTTACATGTTCTGATCAACTAACTTTGGCTAATTTTTTACTGTAAGTACTCTTCGATGTCAACTTTAAGAAAAACCAAGTTAGAAGTGGTTATCTCGACCAAATCGGTTACTCAGTTTCTAGAGCACTTATTGGGGGTGATCTGCACGCCTATAATATAGAAACTTTTCTGTGAAGCATTTAGTAGTATATTGCCAAAAATGAACGAAATCCGTTCAATATGACATTATTCCGAAGTTTTGCACATTTTTTACTTTTAGGTACTGTACTATTTGAGGTGAAAGCCAGGTAGTTTGGTATTATATAAGGATAGTTCTCACCCTTCTAAGGGCTTGTAATCGAAAAATATGACAATTTGTCCTTACTCATTGGTTAAGATTGTTGCATTTTCCCTTCTGTTGTGCTAAATTTGAGTCGTTTGTTTAAGTTTTTTGGGTTGTAGGGATCATGGTTTCAAATTCATGTCATCTTAAAATGGCTATAACTTTGCGAGGAAACATCATAGATGATCATTTGAAAACTTATTTTAAAGATGAAGAATGGTACTAAATGATGTATTATTAAAAATAAGCTGAAACATTTTTTGAGTCATTTAAGTGCTTAACCTCAAATATTTCAAAATCCTGATATGATGGACCAACACTGAGGCTAGATTTGGATTCAGCGCGAAAAATTACTTCGGAAATGACCCTCAGCTGACCAACAAGATTCATTACCTCTTTATTCGCAGACCTGTGAATTATTTATGTTTTATTCCAATCCTGATCCCGAGATCTAGACATTTTTGAAGCAATATAGAGGGGCCGTGGGTATTGATTGCTTTGAAAAAATGTTACATCTAATTGTTTACGTTGATCAATGGTCTCAGAGATGGATTGATTTATACATATTAGATTAAAGGTATTGTTCTCTTTCGTTATTTCTTGCTGTGAAATATTCCCTCATTCAATGAAGAATTGGTTTTTATCCATCCATTACACATTTAAAAAATAAATATAGCAATTTATTGTGATTATAATTCCTCATATTTAATTGAAGAATAAGATTAGTCAATAAGTAATTATGCCTATGTGATGAGAAGTCGAAAGGGTTACGAAACAATTACTATAGAAAAATCTGAACTGGTTCAGTTTCAAGTTTATAATGTTTAATTATTTCAAGTACACTTAATGTGAAATTAATGGTTATTCATCTTATTAGAAACACGTTACGTATTTAATTCAACTTTGATTTAAACTATTGAAATGTAATGTTAATCAGTCCTTAAGAAATAGCTCTCTATTTTCAAGCCAAGAAAAATTCATTAGGCACTAAGGAATTCGGTAATTATATATTGCCTCATTTTTAAAAATCATTTCACTTAGCTGACTGATATATTTTTACGTTCACTTATTGAATTCACTTTCTTTCGATTAATATTCATGATTTATTAATTGATGTTATGTATATAAACATTTATATGTAATTCAGTTGGTTATCCTGTTTTAAGTACACTGACTGTCTCTCAACTTGTCTCAAGTAGTTTTACTTGGAAAAATGTAAATTCCCCCCATCAAGAGGAATTTTAATAATATTCCGACCTACGCCTTCGCATTCAACGTTTCGAAATGATTTCAGACAGTAGCGTTGTTAGGGGCTGGGCCTAGACCCATATAAAATTGGTCTGGTCCATTCTTTGGCCCGCCCTGCCTTGACCTAGGTTAATAGTCCAATCGGAAAAAAGTGGATTCAAAATTCAAATATAGCGTAAGTAATTTTTTTTAGTGTTCGGATGTGCCCTCGGAGCAGGGACCGACACCGAACCGAAACCGTAACCGAAAACCGGAATGAGAATTTCTGGTAAACCGAATCCAAAACCTAAAACCGAAATTAAAATTCTCAGTAAACCGAAACCGAAACCCAAACCGAAATTAAAATTCTCAGATAACCGAAACCAAAGCCTAAACCAAAATTAAAGTACAAAATAATACGCTGAAGTATTTACAATTGGTTGGATAAATTAATTTGTCTCATTCAATGCAGTGGTCATCCGGTATCCAGTCCGCTAGTTCAACTGTGTAAACGGCGCGTGGTGAAAAAATTTAAAATTTCCATTTCATTGTAATACCCAGAGATATATTTTTATCTAATATTACTCGAATAGAAGTATTCACGATGAATTATTACTTCAGCCGCTTTTCACTTTAAATGACTTATTAAGACTGCAGTGGAGTAAAAATAAAGCTAAAAGTCGAAATAAAGAGGGAATTTTTCTTACTGGAATTTGCAGTATACATAAAAAGAACTATGACTGCAGGTTTTGGACTTCGGGCGCAGTCGCTATCATATCAGTTTAAGCAATTGAAATTACAAACCACTTTTTTCTTGGTTTCTGTAAATATCTCCGGTCGTATTGGTAATATTACAAAAATAACTAGAGAAAGCGTTATACTCTTCCCCGATTCGCTGGACTTTTTATATAATTGTTACACATTCTATAGGATATTCTTCGCAGTTTTTTTATAAATGTTAGTTAGACATTTATAATTTTATCGTACAATCTTCCGAGTCAAAAACGTAAGAACTACGCCACCACCTCCTACGAGAAAAATATAAATTTTTACATTATAAGCGATGAATTGAAATCATATTTCCACGGTTGGATATTATATTATGAAATGTATATTAGTAAAATATATAAATAGGAATTAAAATCATTCAAAATATCATTTCACCAGATTTCTATTCAGTTACAAAAACATAAAAGTAAAAAAAAAATTTTCCAATTTAAATAATTAATAACTTTTTATTTACTGATCAATGTTGTTAAAAGATATGGTTCTTCCTCTAGCTAACACTAACTTACTGTCCAATTTCCAATGCAATCCGGTCATCGTGTTTACAAGAAACGAGGCAGATGGTCCGACAGATGGATATTTTGAAAGTTGTTCAGAATTCGTATGAAAAAGCCAATACATACCTTTTTTAGACAATTTAAAAATAATGTATTGATTTATATATTATTTTATTATCTATTTATTTAACGTCAGCCTATTTCCGCTACCAGGGCCTATCACCGACGCCTGGAGACGAGCTACCCCCAACCTGGAAATTTTGCCGAACCTCTTCTCGTAAGAAGAGTAGAGATCTTTCACTTACCTAGCATTTAATAGACAAGAGACTGCCTGCTTTACATCCCCTTCGAAAGATGATATATCCACTACGTAATATTCATCTTGAAATTACGTAGCTTCCGCGTATACACTGGTATGCAAGCCGTTAGAAGGTGGGACGAGATCGATGTGTTTCCCAAGATGGATTTCACCCATCCAAGTACTAACCGCGCTGCACGTTGCTTCACTGGAGTATTGAGATTCATACACAGTGAAGACGCATCTACGCTCGCCCCACCGATTTATGTAAAATTTTGGGAAAATAAAATTCTTTAAAAACATATTTTTAATTTTTTTTGAAGTTATGGGTCTTTTATATATAGGTCTGTTCAAAATTTTAATGTGAACTCTCTCCACTTTTTTATTTTTGCAATTCGACCAATGCAGCAGAGGAGATATTCGTAAAGAAAAACAAGATAAATCGATGTTTTTTTATTCCAGTTGATTAATCGAATATGTTACCGACCTCATTCCTAGTTCAAAACATGCACTTACACTTTTCTATATGTGTATCTTAAATTTCAGTAAAAAAGAACCAAACATTTTTTAAAGATATTTATTTCACTCCACTATTGTAAGAATGTATAAATATAAGTCACCAAAGTTTTTTATTTCCATTTTAAAAACCGAAACCGCAATAGAAAATCGAATTGCCGATGTCTTGTAAACCGAAACCTTGACCAAAAACCGAATTGCCACTGCCCTAAAAACCGTAAAAAAAAAGGAAAATAGTGTGTTTTACGTAACCGTAACCTAAACCGAACCGAAATTAATTTTGGTTTCCGTCCCTGCTCCGGAGTATTTTACCAAAATTGATAAGAACCTTTTTTGTTCATCACGAAATTCTCTACAAATTTATTCACAAGCTAATTTTCGTAGAACTAACCGTTTACAAAGTAGCGTGCCAAGATTTGCAAAGAGTAGTATTTGCGAATTATTTTGTAAACCGTTGATTGTGCAATAAAATGTAGCGATCTTGTAGAGCACTAAATGTCCTGCAATTTCTGTCACAGATGTTACTTTATAGGACTAATGGTTTTCGACCTACAGTCCGTCAAAATCATCGCCAATTTCACATCTTAGTGTTTCAGCAGAAGTTTTACAGTCGTCCAGTTATTGTCATTATCCTGTTTCTTCTGTAGAAGTGAGCATTTCGTCCGTTTGCTTAATCATTAGTCATTACAAATGAAAGAATCATCCATTTCGATAGTTGTCATGTATTCACTACGAAAGCGTATAAATGACTGAAATAATTAGACTATTATAGTCCTATCTAAAGTACCGTGTCATAGGTGGTGGAAGTAACTGAAGTAGCTACATAGTGAGAAATTGAAATAAAGATTATTGAGAATTTAATGTTTAACTAGTAGTCGAGAATCTAAAGGTCCGAATTCGATCATGAGGTATGAACTCGCAGGTATAAAATTTAAAAAATATGGATATCATCCAGAATTTTATGCCGAATTCGATTCCAGAGGGCGCGATGTCGGCCAAGATTGCGAAATTGCAAAAAAAGTAATGATTTCGAAAAAAATTTGGATCTTAAATATTGCATTATCTTTCGTTTACATTGCATTTACGAGCTTATTTATAAAGATTTTTTAATAATTCTTATATCAATCGAAAGTTTAATGTTTGTAGCTTCATACAAGTGTAATAGAGAGACATTATTTTCATTATAAACAACACTATAAATTGTTTAAACAATATGTACTCAGAAAGTGCAGTGTAATTTTCGGCATCGAGATACTTTTGTTATTATTGCAGATGTATAGTTATTTGAGACGAAATGCGTAGAATAGACCAACGAACATTTTTTATTAAAACAATTTTTTAATTCGCTGAATAATTTAGGAGGGTACGCAATTTGCCAGTTTGCATTTGCCGCTCGCATTGTTCATTAGTTCTAGTCTGACAGGATAATATTAAAATTCCGAATTGGAAACTTTTCCTTGCAAATAATAACAACAAAGCTCGTTTATTGAAGTATATTTCCGAAAAATTCTACACAGATCATAGTAGTCTACCTACTAACGTTTTTGTTATGACGACATGAAACAAAGTAAAATTGTAACAGACTTACACTTTTCAAATCACAGCGAAGCAGACAGTAGAATATTTGCAATAGTTCAGTACCTATCAAATTTGAATTACAAAAAGCTACTGATACAGACATTTTTGTGATGGCACTATACCATGCTACTAGAATAAACGTAAATGAGTTGTGGATACATAGATTCGATGAGTATATACTTATTCACTGCATAATACAAAAACTGTCGACTGCCGAGAATATATCAGAAATTTATTTGGGCAATTTTTTTCTATGTACTTAAGTGGTTGCGATACGGTCAATTTTCCTTTCAGAAAAGAAAAAACTTACGTATTCAAAACATGCCTCAAATATGCCAATGATCCTAAGTTACATTCAATATTGAATTTCCCACTCGACAATTCATTTGATAGTGCTGAATTTGAAAACTCTGCACGATATTTCTTTAAAGTCTTATATGGTAGACCGTTTTTCATTGGTAATTTGGACAATTTGCGAGCCCATTTATTTCACACTTGTAAATCGGATATTTGAAATTTGCTACCAACTGAAGCCTCATTTCACCAGCACTGAGCTGCCTACCAAATAATTATTTGGAAGACGGCAAGTTGCGTCAATCCAGTGCTTCCCAACCCTAAAGATTTTGGTTGGGTTTCGAAGGACAATATATTAGTACCAAGACTTATGACAAAAAGTGTCCGTCCAAATGTAACGCCTGGAAACATATTTTGTAAATGCAAGCAATTCTAAAATTGCATTGGAAACTGCAGTTGTGCTAAGGCCGGTTTGGCGTGCATAATAGGTTATTTTTTGAAGTTTATTTTACCTTAACTTATACTATAGTATTATTATAATACACTTAATTATAGCATTACAACATCAATCATATGTATAACGACTTACCTATAATACTCCAATTTTAGTTATATCATATGTATTATGTACACCGAATTTACAATACATACAACCATTATTTTGTCAAGACGAATAATATTTTAATTTCATTTTAGTTGTTTTTAAATTAAATACAGATAATTTGTTTTGTTTCTAAACATTATTTATGATCTGTACGAACTTTCATATTAAAGACGTTACAAAAATGTTGCTTATATCTTACAAAAAAATTTATAAAATAATGTACAGTGCCCGTCACAATAATCTTGCCAACCTACATTTTTCGAAATTCTCTACATTTCGTCCTGGTGTATGTTATTAGATTTTTTTGTTTATTTTGTTAATTGTCCTCTGGTGTATAAGAATAAAATGTCAATTGTGTTGTGGTAAAGGATGGCGGATTTATATAACTGATAAATCAAATAAAACTTGCAATAGGTGGCAAAATTATTGTGACGAGCACTGTACGTAATAATAAATACTTTTATTATAACAGCAGTGCCTCGAAATCATGTGTAAATAGCCTACAGAGACAAGACCGCGCGCGCGGCAGACCAAAACAATGCGCTTCATTTAAAAAAAAATCATATCTCCTAAATTATTCAGCGAATTAAAAAATTGTTTTAATAAAAAAATGTTCGTTGGTCTATTCTACGTATTTCGTCTCGGATTACTACACATCTATCTGCAATAATAACAAAAGTACCTCGATGCCGAAAATTACACTACACTTTCCGAGAACATATTGTTTAAACAATTTATAGTGTTATTTATAATGAAAATAATGCCACTTTATTACACTTTTGTGAAACTACAAACATTAAGCTTTCGATTGATATAAAAATTATTAAAAAATCTTTATAAATAAGCTCGTAAATGCAATGTAAACGAAAGATAATGAAATATTTAAGTTCCAAATTTTTTTCGAAATTATTATTTTTTTTGCAATTTCGTAATCTTGGGCGACATCGCGCCCCCTGGAATCGGATTCGGCATAAAATTCTGGATAATATCCATATTTTTTAAATTTTATACCCGCGAGTACAGGGTTCGGCATTTAGACGCGTCTTTTTGGATGCTAGATTCCTTACTATAGATAAAACGTATATATGAGTGTACAATGAATAGTTTAGGAGATTTAAAAAAACTATTTTTGTGCAGCCGTACGTGAAGTGAGTATTTCGCGTTCTCAAAACAGTCCGTGAAATACAATTTCACGGCCGTTACCCTTAGTAACGGCCGAAAAACTAAGTCACTTTCATAATAATTGACGTGTTTAAGTCACTTCAAAATTGATATTTCTAAAATATGACAAACAAAAATAGTTATACTTATCTTATTAAACAGAATTAGTACACAATTATTTCCAAATTCACAACAAATACATAAATTATTTCATTTTTACGATTATTCGAGAACTGTTAAGAAGTATACATTCAAAATACCGTTTCCATAGAAACGCTCTGACGCGTTTATTTAGCAAAATATAACATAAACGGTGGTGTCATTTTTACCATCTATACTAACTATAATTTACGGTTGCACAAAAAATAGTGTTTATACCATGGCCGCGAAATTTTTTAGCGTCCTCGAGATTATCTTGCCTCGGCCGCAAGCGGCCTCGGCGATAATTTTTCTCTCGGTACGTAAAAAGGAATTTCGCGGCCTTGGTATAAAAATAACTATTCTTGTGACTTTTGATGGATTGTAGCTCGTAACTATTGTTAAAAAAATATTATTTTGGGTATTCGGCAGATAACTTTCAAAGAAACCATTCGTTCCTTTCATATACCATTGTTCTAATGGTATATGAAAGGAATTAATGGTTTCTTTGAAAGCTATCTGCTGAATACCTAAAATATTTTTTTAACAATAACTATTGTTGCTATAAAAAAGTGTAAAATGAAAATTGTAGAAAATTCAGTACTCTACATTTTAAAAAACGCTATTTTTTTACAACAAAAGCACCAAATCAAATCAAAATTTTGAAATGTATGGAACCACAATAACTTTTCGCACCTTGGTCCCAGAAGCAGCTAATTGTTCACGGTGGCGGGGCGCCACGCCGTGACAATAGAAGGGCTGGGCAGGGGCAAGCCGAAGAAGAATTAAAATAATTCATAAATCTTATAACCTACTCCTACCTACGTAATAGATTTATTAGGTAGACGTGCTAAGAATAATGTCCTGAAACTTAACAAAACTGATTAAATAAAAACAATTTAAATTATGATTAACTATACACTAAATGCAAATTTGGAAACTTGAAGCGGGAAAAAAGACACACGAAAAAACTAGCGTTAAAAATGCACCTGAAGGAGGAGCCGCTATGCGAAGCTGCTAAAATTTTATAATTTCTAAGTTTTGGTACCAAATATTTGCGAGTACTAGTTAAAATTCTGATTTAGTTTTGAGTTTTCAAGAAAAAATGTAGAACAAACGGAAACAAAAAAAAAACAGAGAAAGGTGAAAGGGTTGTAGTATTAGTTTTGGTAATATGTAATATTAGTCCTGTATATTAATATGAGCCACCGAAAGATGGGCGCCGCCTTGTGTTTAATCCTGACATGTTCTCTTTTTTATAATTTGTATAGTGTTACTCGTTGGCGGACTATCACCAAGTTTGTGTTGACAAAATTTTTATCCTTGATGATATCCAAATAGTTTAGGAGACTTAAAACTACTTTTTGTAACTTTTGACAGATTGTAGCTCGTAACTATTGTTAAAAGAAATATTATTTTGGGTATTACTCGTGTATATTAATTTTTTATTTCGATTGTTTAGCCGACTATTCCTTGCAATTAAAAAAATATTTATTGATTGTACTATAAATTAATTTTACATTACTGTGAACCTTAATTGAATCAACTTTGTAAATAAAATTGTACTCAGTCATGAAATATGAAAGATAACAATAGGTGGTTTATCTATACAATCTTAAGATTCAAATATAAATACCATTTCTGAATGGGTTCATTTAGCATATTTTTAACCTCCCCACAATAAAATTGTGGGAGGTTACTAAAATTAGTACAAAATCGAAAATTGAGATAACATCAAATCTTTACGTTTTGAGGTACCAGAAACCCAAAAAAGTGGTTTTTGAAAAATGTCTGTGTGTGTGTGTGTGTGTGTGTATGTTAGCACGATAGCGGCGAGACTACTAAACGGATTTGGATGAAACTTTGCAATAAGATTTCTTTGGTGCTTCAGAAGATCTGATAAGGTTTTGGTTGAGATCGGATTACGTTTAGTGCCGTTTTGGCACAACAAGTTGTTTATTTTATGATTACTTACAGTTTGTAATCGAATCATTGAAAAGCAGTAAAAATTTCAATTTCAACGATATATCACACTTGTACTCTTTCGATTTGGTTTCCGTGAAAAAATTAAAAAACAAAATAACACGCTTCTTGTGTAAGATATATTTTATAGTCTAACCTAACGTTTGGTAGACTAGTGTGTTAAAGCGTACAGACTGTATGCTGAGTATTTTTGACGTGTCAAGTGCATCGAGAGATTAAGTTTTTTCGACGTTTATAAAGCCCACGGAAGGTGTGAGAGACCTTCGTGAACAGCTCACAAGCCCTACAAGTGTAGGCAACCCCACCGGAATGCTTTCAATGAGTTTTTTCCAATCAAACTTTAAAAGTGACAGTGACATATTTTAAAAACTATTTCTGCTACTTCCGGCATCCCGCCGGAAATTTTTCCGGCAACATAACCTAAAAATAGTGCTACATAACCTAAAAACAATTTAAGACATTGGTACCAATCTAAAAATTTTTTTCGAAAACTGTCAAAAACCAAATTCTCCCAGAAAAACATTGGAACCAAAAATTTTGAGAGCTTTCACTTTCCCTACCGATTTAGTGAAAAATCGGTCGAGGCCAGAAGATAAAACAAAATATATCAACTCAAACTTAAACGATCCACCATGAGCACTACCCCGGCCACAGCTGGCAGGGAAGCTGTCCACCAAGAGTTATATGGGTTTTCCCAAAGATGACCACCCATTACCAACGAACGGGGTTTTTCATTTAGATGTGTTTCCCGTATCAATAATCAAAATTATTAAGTGCTCTTGCCTACAAACTTAGTTTTTACAATGTTGTGTTTATTTCACGGTGTATTAATTTACGGTGTATTAGTTTAATACACCGTGGTTTATTTTTATATTAATTTTAGGTCCATGTGGACACATTATAATTTTAACCTACAGAAAACAGGAGGTACTATCCCAAATTTCTATTTTTTTACAAGCCAAACCGGATCTAGCCTGTCCAGCCTCACATCTTCGGCCTCGGCGGTATTCGCCGTGGTTGTCTGGCTGGCTCCGGGCTAGGATCCGATGAGGCATATATTTGTATTAAAACATTGAATAAAATATTAATGTTATGTAGACTATAAATTTAACACTCAAGTTGGTAAGTCCAAATTCCAAACCGGACCTAGCCTGTCCAGCCTCACGCCCTCGGCCTCGGCGGTGTTCGCCGTAGTTGTCTGGCTGGCTCCAGGCTAGGATCCGATGAGGCATATATTTGTATTAAAACATTGAATAAAATATTAATGTTATGTAGACTATAAATTTAACACTCAAGTTGGTAAGTCCAAATTCCAAACCGGACCTAGCCTGTCCAGCCTCACGCCCTCGGCCTCGGCGGTGTTCGCCGTAGTTGTCTGGCTGGCTCCAGGCTAGGATCCGATGAGGCATATATTTGTATTAAAACATTGAAAATAAATGAGATCTTTCATATTTTTTAGTGCTCTTTTCGGCTTCAAAGATCTGGGTGGGGAGGTTCCAACCGTTTTCAGTAGTTGCCGATTTTTTTATTACATTTTCCAAAAGATCTCCCTAATTTTAGACCGGAATGCAAAAAAAAACAGAATATTCTAGGATCTCTATAGGCCTTAAAATTAATCAAATCTCTTCGACAAATCTCATATTCGCATTTGCCGATGTTATCAATAAGGTCTCCAAGGTATACCATATTGTTTACTACCTCACACTAATTTATCTTTAATGTGTTTGGATGATTTTCATTTCCTCAGTCTACAATCAGAATGATCGATTTGTTTCAATTTATAATTAAACCGTACCACAGAATTTATTATTTGGTGGTTGTCGATGTGAGCTCATCCTTATCTGTCGCAAGTAAGCTGGTAGGTATCATTTACAAATCTCAAGTTAGATATCTTATTTCCATCTATAGCAATTTCACCTCAGTCCTCCAACACACACCGTATCATGTGTTCATTATAGATGTTAATGAGAATTGATGATAGAACACAGCCCTGATGCCAGCACGGTAGCTCAATGTGCTAAAACGTGTTGTATACCGAGCTCGCTTGATCACACTGCCTATTGTCTACTAGGTTCCATCTTCAGCTCCGTCACTGGTAATGTCATTGAATAATGGGATGCTGTCTGCATTTTTTCAAATATGTAACTCCCCTCTGAACAGTCTTGGGCCTTTGCTAATATTTGTAGTGTGTTTATGTTTTTAAGTCTATGTCTCACGTTTTTGCCAGGACCCCAAACACCACAAATGGAAATTCTGTACCCGTCAAATTTCTTCAATTCTTGAAATGTTGTTCTTCTGATCCAGTAGATCAAAAGTCTCAATGGGCACGAGTCCCAAAAACACACCCTTTTTTTACCATCGTATACATTTAATAAGTACATATATATAAAAAAATATTTGTATCTTTCAGCACGGTAAAAAACCTCAGTTGAAGGATCTGACTTACATTTAGACACCTTTCACCCTTTTCCACCACTTCCCGGAGGTACAAATCGCTTTCACGGCTGCATAGCGGTATCTTCGTTCCAGAAAAATTATGAAACTCTTCAGTTGAACAGAAAACTTTAAAAAAAGGTGCAAAAATAACTCTGAAGTACCCCATAATGCTTTTCCACCTCCTCAGGGGTGATTCTCAATAAAGGGGCTGCACAGCGGTATCTTTGTTCCAAAAAAATTATGGAACCACACAGATCAGTGGTACGTCTCAAAAAAAAAAGTGCAGTAATGACTCTGAACAATCCCTGATCATTTTCCAACCCTTCCGAGAGGTGAAAATTACTTTCACTGCTGCACAAAGGTATCGTGAAAGCGATTTTCACCCTCCGGAAGGGGTGGAAAAGGCTGTCTGAATGTAATGTAATCTAGTTTCTAAATGTATACCAGCGCCTTTCACTCTCATAGAGGGTAACCAGGGTAGAAGGATGTGTTTTTGGAACTCGTGCCCATTGAGACTTTTGATCTACTGTATCAGTAGAACAACATATCCAAAATTGGATAAATTTGACGGATACTGGATTTCCATTTGTGGTGTGCGGGGTCCTACATTTGTGGAAGTTAATTTTGTCTACTTCACATAGAGTTTTCTTGCTGTCGGTCAATAATAAAGACCAGACATTTGGATATTCCTGTCTCCAATATTACAGCCCACAGTTTGTCCCATTCCACATTGTCAAAGGTACATATTATATAGGCAACTAATATTCTATTGCATTCTCGAAAAACAAATTTAGTATTTGTTCTCCAGTGGCGCGGCGCACCTTGTAACAAAGCCTTATTATTCAAGAGATATTTGTTAAAATAGATGATGATGAGTTCTGGATAGAAAAATCTACAGCATTTTTTTTACAGGTGTATGAGATTAATGCCAGCAATCTTGTAGTTGTCACTTACGCAGTAGGTATTGATGATGACATAAATTACGGCAAAAGGTATCTATTTCTAGTAGAGAGAATTATTCCAAATTTGATGGGAAAAGCTAAGAACATTCTTTTGTTATTTTAAAAAACTAACAATAATTGTCTTATTCGATTGAAGTTCAGCTATTTCATTTTACTATATGGAAATACGGTACCTTTTTGTACAGGCCTTTGAGATTATCACTGTATATCTAATTGTAAAATACTCTAAAAAATCTCTATGCTTCCGTACTCGTATTTCCTCTTACTGTAGAAGATTAAATAATTAATATCATTTTCTGCTTTGTACATTGTTTACATAAAACCAGAGAAATTTACTAGTTCCTTTTGGCCAGAGCCTGTTACATGGATGCTTTGCGGTTGACCGACAGCGGTTTCTCAACAGCCTCTTGATTATATCCTTTCAATGCACACGGACAGGTGTAGCACCTCCTCGTTTACACTCATTTTTACCTGCGAAATTGCTAAGAATGCGCATCTTCAAATAAATAAGTTGTATCTATGTGTAATATCTAATCTGATTTTGGTTGTTAGTATAAAATTCGCTCTTAAGTCTAGTTAACTTTAATTACTTTGTTAAAATTGATTTGTGATAGAATAAATCCACATAAATCATGGAGTAATCGGAGAGTGTTGTGGAGATAGAACGACCCTAATTTATTATTATCAGTGAATTGAGATTTGTGCGGTTGTGGGTTAATGTTAGTGTTACCACTGTTACCTGATGTCAATATTAAATAATTATGATTATTGGATAAGGATATGATTTTGCAGAGTGAGAGGGAAATATATGCGTTTAGTATAAATATTCAAAAAATCATAAATGGTATAATCTTTAAAATAGTTTCAGATTCTTCCCGTTGCTCTAAGGAATACAACCATATACAGTTTTTATCATAAATTTTATATATAGTTAAATTCCATACTCAATAATGAAATTAGGAACTATTTTCATTGACAAACTGCAGCATTCAAGTACAATAGAAATTTGCAATAAAAACATATATAGTTGTATTCCTTAGAACAGCAAGTATATAAAACAGTTTTAAAAATTATACTATGTTTGGTTTTTTAAATATTTATAATAAATCGAAAATAAACGCATATTTGTCTCTCACTCTGCAAAATCCTATCCTTAATTTAGAACGTCTTTAATAATCAAAACGAGTATAAGTTGCATTAGAACATTGTCGAATGCGAATTTGTTTAACTTTTGGTCGAATGCAACATTTATTTTTACACGATATCACTGAGATTAGGTACATAGCTAATATCTTTTTTTTTAATTTTTGCTGTTCAAATAGCTATTCGCATTCGGCAATGTTCGACTGCAACTTTTACACGTTTCGTAATAATCTTAATAAAAATATCTTTAGAATATTTTAGAGTAAAATAGATATACCACTTAACTTACATAAATTTAATTCGGACGTGAGAAACACAATTTTGGACATAATCGTATTTTTGTATGCTTCATAAAAAACTTTAGTAACGTTTTGCTCTAAAATTATGATAGAAAATAGAACATAGTTGATATGAAACATGTCACTTTACATGTCTCTGGTGATCATCCTATATGATGGATATGAACTAATTTCAGTAGGGACTATTCTACTATGGTATTTTATACAAGTATCAAAAAATAAAATATTTAAATCTACAGTAGTTAACGTATTTACAAGAAACGATGTACACACGCATACATAAATCCAAACACACAGACATTTATTTTTATCGATATTTAAGTTCAATATATTATGAAATAAATTTTATTTTTAAAGAAAATATTTAAACTTAATAATTTAAGAGAAAACAATGTACAATTAGTATCTAATAACGTACATATTATGAAGTTTAAGAAAAATCATGAAGAATATGGTGCTTTAATACTTTCTAACATTTTTTAGTCCTTTTCTTTTTTTATCATAAGATAAGAAAAAAATTCTGGGTAGTTCGAAATTCTGTCCTCTTAGTACAATTGTTAGTTCTGATCAGTTATTAGTAAAAAAAAACAATTTCCCTGGCTACGGGTTGTTTTATTTTTAAGAAATTTAAAAAATAAACCCAAAATAATTTCAAAGATGTATCTGTCTTAAAATAATTAGGGGCGACAGAAATAGGGTATTCCATCGGTGGAATCCTAGACAACATATGAAATTTGCCACATTTTCCAATGAGAAATACTCACGTACTGTGTACTGTAGAATTTATTACAATCGATACGGTAGTTTGGAAGTTACGAGGGAAGTTATGAGTAAAACCTTTCTCCAATATTTAATATTTAAGTAGATAGCTCCAAAGAGTGACATACTAGGAAAAAATGTACAGAGACTTTTAAAGCTATTTTCATCCAATCTATATGCTTTCGAATTATTGCTCCATGTCCTGGAGCATTCTGCATAAAACTTCAAACAAGTTTCACTTTTTCTTAAAAACATTGTTTTTCATATCTTTTCAACGTTCCATTTTTGTTGTTAGGCAGAATGGGGGTCATCCGAAGTAATTTTTCGCGATGAATCTGAATTTGGCCTCAGAATTGGCCCACCACGTGAGGATTTTGAAATATTTGAGGTTAAGTGCTTAAAAAATGGCTTTTTTGTCTACTTTTGAGGCAATATTTTTTTATTTTTTATTTTAATTATACACCATCTAACAATACAAACCATTTTCAAGATGGGAAACAACACATATTTAATATAGACTACACTCCATAGATGAGTAACTAAAACTACAAATGTAATACAAAGAAAACTGAATAAGACTAAAATTAAAATTAAACTTAAGTAAAACAAAAATAAGGTTAACATATAATTATTCATACGGCACATAAAAGAATGTAATAAAATGGTAACTAATTATAGATAACGTCTCCTATTAAATAAAAATATCAATATCATTCGGGTTGTTATTATAAGTAGAACAGATGTTATATATCGGTGAGTATTTTAAGACGTTAGTCCGGGTTCTAGGTAGATAAAAAGTTTGGTGATATCGCGAATTCATTCTTGGAGTGTGAAAATTTAATTTATGGAAGATCTCGCAGCAATCAATTTCATGATGAATTACTTTCTTTAAGAAGTTAATGGCGTAGTTGTTACGTCTATCACTTATGCTGCACATGGAATACATTTCAAGCAAATCTCCTTGCGGAAAGCCAATGGGTGGATATGTATCATGAGATTTAAAGTGAAGATATTTAAGAAAACGACGTTGTACATTTTATATTTTTGAGATGTGAATATTATAGCCAAACAAGGGATGCATACTCTAACTTAGATCTCAGAAATGAAAAATATAGTAATTTTAGCGTTGCAATATTTGAGAAATCGCGGCTGTTACGTATGATAAAACCAAATGTCTTATTTACGTCACATATTAACGTATCAATGTGGTCATTAAAAGTTAGTTTTTTGTCGAAAATTACACAAAGGTCTTTGAACGTAGACGGTCGCATTAATTGTTCGTTGTTTAGCGCGTAATCGTAGGTAATCATAGAATCTCTATTTGAAAACGACATAATATTACACTTTTGCACATTTAATGAAAGTTTGTTTTTAACACACCAAGAACTAAGATTAGAAACGCTATTTTGTAATGTGATGCAGTCATTCAGATCAGTGATTCTATGTAAAAGTTTTATATCGTCCGTATACATTAAAAAGTGAACTCCTAGGGTATTACCTATGTCGTTAATAAAAATATTAAAAATCAGCGGCCCAAGAACGGACCCCTGGGGAACACCTGAGGTTGAAACATAAACAGAGGACTTAAAGCCATTGTACGCGACGTATTGTTGTCGTTCAGTTAAATATGATTTAAAAAAGATATGAGCTGATCTGAAATGCCAAAACTAGAGTTTTGTAATAAGTAAGTTGTGGTTCAGCCTATCGAAGGCTTTCGTAAAGTCAAAGTCTGTTTGAACTTGCATGTCGATGGATTCAGACATGTATTGCGTAGCACAAATGAGATTAGTGGAAGTAGAGCGGCCCTTCATAAATTCATGTTGTTGCGGGGAAATTATGTTTTTAACATGTGGGTAAATTGAATTATGTAGAAATATTTCGAAAGCTTTACCAAAATTACAGATTATAGTTATCGGTCCAAAGTTTCTTATCAATATATATAATTCAAATTTTTTTTCAACTTATTTCTAATAAATGCATCATTTAGTGCCATTTTTTAAGTACTTAACCTCAAATATTTCAAAATCCTGACATGATGGACCAATTCTGAAGCCAGATTCGGATTCAGCGTGAAAAATTACTTCGGAGCTCAGCTGCCCAACAACATTCATGACTCCTTTATTCGCAGGCCTGTGTTATTATTCTGGATTGGCTTAAGCGACTTCTATGAAATTGCACACTGTAGGTGATGACTTGGCGTTAGTTTCATGAGAATTTCAAGCTATATCTAATGTAACATGAGCGTTGAGACATGAGTAATATTAGAACGCAGTTTGGCAAATGCGCTAGGGTTAAAAAATAACTATAGGGTATTATTGCTCAGCGGTGATCCCACTGTAATTTTTCTATTGAGCTACGACCAATGCACAGTGGACGAAACATATCAAGGGTTTTGGAGGTGTAGTGGTTTGAAGGAGAGAAGTCGTGAAAATTGTGATATTATTTATTACCTTGGCCACCTTTTCAAGGTCATTGCGGGGCCAACTTTGTATTTTTAAAGTTAAAGCGTATTTTTTCGATCATAATATTAATCTGCAGAAATAAAGGAGTAACTTCTACCTTAGATATATTTTATTCCACTTTTCACTTTTTTTGTGTGTGTTTGTGTAATATATTTGCATACGCGGTTTTCTATAAAATGGCGGAGGATCCGGTGATATTCATATCTTACGCAGGCACACACACACACAAAAAAATAATGTGCGTTTATGGAACTCCGTTGTATTTCTACGTGCTGAATACGAATCAGGTGTCCGTTTAGCTCCATCACCTACCAGTTTTTAGTAAATCCCGAAAATTACCTAAATTATGAGGTTTCTTTAGGTTATTTTCACGATTTACAAAAAAATGGTGAGTGATGGAGCTAAACGGACACCTGATTCGTGATCAGCACGTCGAAATACATATGGAGTTCCAGGAACAGACCACTTTTTTTATTTTGTGAAGCTGTGTAGTTTCAATTCGAAATCCTTCAGTTCCGTTCAACAACTGCAGTCAATATCGGTTACTACGGATCTTAGTATATTGGAAATTAAATTTCGCATGTCGAAATTTTTGTGACCATGGCCTATTCTCTAGCCTAATTAAGTTCAAGGTCGGGTCAGCTTAGTTAGAACAAACTAGGACCAAGGTTGGTCACGCCATGCCAGCAGAGGTACTTGGCCACAATCATATTTTTTCTAATGATGAAAAATCTACTTAGTGCAGCTGGCTAACAAACAATTAGCTAACACATTTTTTATTTTTGAATGATATTTTACTCTTGGAAAAGTAAATTAAAAAATTACAACTAATTTTCTTTATGAATTCAATACGTAGAATGTAATTTGAAGTAGTTACACTTTCTATATTTATGTAACAGGTCATTAGTAGTAATGTATAATAACGTTAAAGATATAGACTGAGCCTCACATTTCCTTGTTTACACATTTATGAAGGTAATAAACTGACTATAGCAAAGTTTTTTGTTTCCCGATTTTAAATAACACACAGTGTAGAAGTAACCGATCTCCGATCTACTTAGGGAAATATCCTAGATATTAAGTTAAATAAAGATAAACTAAAAAATAATCTTAAAATACATATTACTGGAGAATATAAGAAGTATTAAGATTGTTACCTAAATACAGCATTAGACAGTTTACATTTGAGTGAGTAAAATTCTACCTATTGACAATATCTACAAACCGATTAAGTGGCACGATGCCGATGCGCTATGCAGATCTCTTGTTACATAACATTGATAATCAATATCCTGAAAGTCATTTAAATTCTAAAATCAGATGAACTTTTAAGTAGTACAAGAGTAATTAATTATTAAAATTAAAAATTAGTCTCACATAATAATACCTATCTCAATTAAAACGGGTACCTAGATATGCCCAATTAAATCTTAAAACTATTACCATATTTTGTTCACGGTCACAGCATTTAGAACCGTTAGAACTTTACGGTTATCAATATCAAATGTTAATATTATTTAAAATTTTTCTGTTTCATTGTATTTTGTATTCAATTTTAAAATATTTATCTAAATGTAACAGTTATTTCTTAGTCGCAGTAGATTCAATATTTCGAAATAACTATGCCATAATCATTTCACCTACTACCTACGTTCTCTTACTTTGCCAAATATATAGAATTAGAATTAATTTAAATCCAGTTTATTGGTTGAAATGTAGTACGTGATGTTTGCACTATGTTCCTCAAGTAACTGGTTTGTACGTAGAAAATGAAAGGATTATTCTATTAACTGTTTATTGACCATTTTCGAATCATATCTCAAGTAGGTTTTTAAGTTACTGATATCTCATTGAAACGGAAACGTTAACCATGCAGCACTATCATCACTTTGTTTAGTTAAAATGATACTTTTGAATATAGAATATGATACGTTGAAACGTAGATAGTTACATGTAATTTAAATGTAAACAATTCCAAACAGACCGCAACTTTATATAACTACCGTAACTTTTTTCGTTTTATTAATGATTTATTTAAGAATAAGCCTTATTTAATTGATTTTGATCATATTTACTCGCTGGAAAATATGGTCGATATGGTAAGCTTTTAGAATAGTAATATCATTGAGATTTTTAACATTCTTGCCCCATTCAAAACAATTAGATAATTAGAATAACAAAACCACCAGCCGTCGAGCCGTGGCTTATAGAAAATATAAAAACTATGATAAAATTAAAAGACAAAGCATAATTAAAACACGAGAAATCGAAAAGCTGACTGGCAAAATTACAAAGAATTGAAGAATTGTGTCAGTATGGCTGTTCAGTCTGAACAAAGAGCATACTTGCAGTTATTATTAAGAAAGACGCAAAGAATTTTTAGAAGGTTTTTAAATATTTAGAAATACATTCGAGTGGTTGTAATTCCGATAGAGATCTCTCTGATTCTAATGAAACATGAGCATAAATACCTATATCACATATAGTAGACAACTTCCAAATCGAGACCGCTGCCCACATTTTGTACACCAGATTTCCATTTTGTCTCGATTTCCAATGATTTCCATCAGATTTCCATTGATTTCCAATGATTTCCGATGATTTCCATTGATTTCCACTGATTTCCATTGATTTCCAATGATTTCCAATGATTTTCAATAATTTCCATTGATTTCCAATGGAAACATGCGCATGCGCAGGTATTTGAATTCTGATGTTTTGCGTATAAAACTCAGATTTCGGAGTACAGATCTGTATGAAATTATACGAGAAGTCATACTTAAAATACAAAGCACAATATATACCGTTTTTTCGGATAAAAAGTTATTAACAATGACAGCAACAAATGCTCTTTCGTCAATAATTGAGCTTGTACCGACCGCCAAAGTCTCAAAAATGGGGTTCCTAGGCACTTGCTTTTCATCACCTTTTAAAAATCTGAAAAAGGACACATGAAATGGTCTCAGATGATACCTAAGACCAGAAATCTGCAAAAAACTATGACAATACAAAGAAGTTTATTTATGTAGTAACAACTGCTTAAACAAAAAATAAGACTGAAAAAACTGCTGTGCTATGAAAAGTGTTTTTTTAGAATCCATAGATGATCTGTGATTTTATTCATACTTTCAATCACATTTTAAACGAACAAAACAAAAATTAAGCGCTTCGGTACATCATTTTCAAGATTTTGACGCCTGGTTCCAACTTATCTAAATATAGATACATAAACATTATTTTATAGATTTTTTTCTGAAATCGATCGGCAATGTCTACATTTTCGGCGCGATTTCAAATCGAAAAACGCACAATTCCAGTATTTTAATCCGTTGCTAAGAAACTATCAGAAAACAGGCCAGAAAAGATCCGTTGCCAAGCAACGATCAACAAAGCCGTACGGGAATGTTACTTTCCCGGCCTAGGCCGGGAATGTAACATTCCCGTATGATTTTTTATGTATATTTTAGACAGTAAATAAATACACACAGACAAATCAACTCACATTAAAATTGCATTTATTAGTAAGCAGTCTGATTGTAATGAAGAAATGTTATGCATTAATACAAATTCCTTAATTTATAATAATATTGATTGTGATTTCAGAAAAAATAGTATGTGTACTCTGGTGTGAAAGCACATTCCCGGACTTCGATGCTTGTTGGCTTCGGCTAGCGCCTTGGCCAACAATTTGCATCGTCGTCCGGGAATGTATTGCTTTCACACCTAAATACACAATAATATACTACTATGTTCACCAAAGTTAGCTAATTTTCAAGATATTGACGAAAAAGCATAAAAATCCTTTTTTTGTTGCTATTATCATTAATAATTTTTTTATCCGGCAAAAAACGGTGAGCTACATACTTCACCATACTTCACAATAAGTTTGGTACAAAGTCATAAAGCATTTCCATTTTTTATGCCACCGCGCTCTGGATTCGACCCCCAGCCCCGGTATTGACAACACCGGTGGGTGTGGATGTATGTCTGCGTTTTTCCGAATGTGTAACCCCCTTCCGGACAGCCTCGGCTTTGGATTTGGAGGTTGTCTACTATCTGTGGTGTGTTTATGTTTTTTTTATGTTTATTATGGCCCTTGTAAAGACTAATATGTTGTGTTTTATATATGCTTGCCCTTTAATAAATTCTGATAAAATGTGGGATTCCCTGAATACTGAATAAAATCTATGACCCGACTCTAGCATTATGTAAGAAAGGCTAATTTGTAAGAATTTTAAGTGATTGTAAAGTGAAACTATTTCCATATTTCAGAGTTTTCACTAAACATTAAACTGGACATTATAAGAGCCACACATTTATTATATATACACGTAATTTGGATGACAAAGAATAAGTTTATCGCCCTTTACCGCGGTATAATTCGCATTTGCTTCCACAAAAGAAAACCTGTCGCTGAGAATTCGTTATGAGCGCATGCGCAGTGGAATTGTTTTCAAATTTATTTCCATTGATTTCCAGTGATTTCCAATTGAATTCCAATGATTTCCGTTGATTTTCGTTGATTTCCATCGATTTCCAATGATTTCCAGTGATTTCCGCTGATTTCCACTTGCGTGTACACCAGATTTCCACAGCGGTCTACCCCTCGTTCCAAATTCAGGGGAGAGTTATACATTTGGAAAAACGCAGCATCCATACCATACCACGCTGACATTGTACCGGGGCTCCAACCCAGTACACGATAGGCAACGTGACCACTACACAATACGCTTTATTCGACTGAGCTATCATGTCGGTAAATGAGTTTGATGATTATTTTGTAAATAAAATTCCCCAAGGTACTACAGACGAAGAATTTATTGCCAACACGTTTGAAAAAAAAAACAATTTCCTGGTGTTGATAGGGAATATAATTTTCAACCTGTTTTTAAAAAAAATAACAAATGTTTATCAATATCAATATTTGGAAAGATGTTTATTTTATTCCTATGCTCAAAAATAGCAATCCTTCAAGAACTTACAATTTTCGCCTCATTGCGTCCTCTTCGTTATATCCAAAATATTAGAAAAAATTATATCTGGCCAATTGGCTGCCTATCTAGATAATAATAATGCAATAATGGCACCCAGTGAGGGTGCCATTATTGCATTAGGTCATAGCACAACAACTGCATTACTACTTATCACTGATAGGTTATAAACAGATTTATGATAATCAGATAAACTGTTGCGTATTGTTATTAGATATTATTATGTTATTATTATAGCATCCAATACCTTAGACCATTCAGTTCTGTGTATTTAGTCGAGATACTTTGGATTTAGTGATGTTGCAGTGTAATTCTTTTCTGACTATCTAGACAACAGAAGCCAAAAGGTGGTTATAGATGGTGTGAGGTCCGACAGATTCATGTCAAGAAGGGCATTCCTCAAAGTAGTGCGTTAGGTTCACTACTTTTCTCCATTTATTCTGCAGATTTCTCTAAATTCATGAACAATAAGCCCAGGAGGATGCAGTGCCCTCGTAGTATTCTTTCACAGACGAGCCCCAGGAGTTTAGTCAGTTAGAGTCTGACACTCAGACCCATTCAAGCGATGGGCAGCTTGTGTGGGTTTCCCCGCCTCGAAAAAAAAAGTACTGTGATTCACATCAGTATGGTGACGATTTTCGGATAAATTAAATAAGGTTGGTATTGCCGTAAATAAAAAACCACTGCCAAAAGAATCACTGCTTCCACATCCATATTTCTTATCCGAGTCTCTTCTTATAAGTTCCCAACTACTACCCTCCACCCCATTATTAAGGGGGGTGGCAGTAGAGGTCGCTGATACCAGAAATAATTTTGAGGCCTAGGGTTTTTGTACATATACTAAATCACAATTTTATTTTTTGTATCCTCTTTAATAATAAGATGGGGTTGGTAGTAGGGATGGCCCGATGTCAATAAAAAAATTGAGACCTTGGTTTCTCATACATATACTAAATCCCAATTTTATGGGCTCTTACTTGCTTGATTTACTTAATTACCTCCATGTACTCCCCCAACCCTTCAACTGAATGATATCAAAATATAATCCAGTTCCAGATCTCGTTATCAGGGCCGCGCCCGTCCATAAGGGCAAGTCGTGCAGCGCACGACGGCGCCACCTAACTTAAGGCGCCGCGAGTTTTGAAATTTAAAATTAAAAAAAAAACAACGTTTAGTTACAATATAATATGAACCAGGGCCGGATTATCCAATAGACAATCTAGGCAATTGCCTAGGGGACCCAACACGCGAGAGGGGGCTCCAGCAGTTCAAAACTAACTAATTTTATCTCCCAATGCCGACGGGCGACGTTTATTATTTACCATTGATCTGTTGGAAAATAAAATGTACAAGGAAATTATTTATGTTATTTGGTTATTTTATTTAGATATAATTATCGCATTTATTACCTCTGTTCTGTAGCAACATTTTACAGATTTATTAATAGGACTATATTATAGCGAAGTTCGCAAGCAAGAAGTCAATATATTATTTTTATATTTAATGTTATAATTTTAGTTCACTGGAAAATATAAATATTGCAATTTTTTTATAATAAAACATTTTTTATTGGTATTTTATATTTTTGAGTTTTGCGCCCACGAAATCTAATTTTCGAAGACAATATAATTTTAATTCAAATTTCTAACTTTTAATTTGAGGCCATTTGTCCTTGAAAAATTTGAAAATTTCGCCTGCGACGCATTTCACAATCCCGTAACCTCGCCTGTAAATATACTTAATTTGCCTACAGGCGCGCCAATCCTTAATCCAGCCCTGACATGAACTGGCCAATTTTGGATTTTTATATTCAATTGTTTAGCGTAATGTATTTGAGATACGTTTTCCTCAGCCTCCCTTTCTGAATTCTAGATATGCTACTGAAGGGCGCATGTTCGAATTTGCACGACAGCGCTCAAAGGGCTTGGCGCGGCCATGGTCGTTATAACACATGTTGTACCTTTCAAGCCTATATAATAACCCGTCAACAAGAAAAGTTAAAGTTGTAAACCGACAGACAGACTTACATTTTTTTTTGCTCAAACCGTTGAGTGAAGAGAGACTAACTCTTCACTCAACGCTCAAACTTAAAATCTCGGCGTTTCATGACATTATTTCTTACCGTTTCCGCGAGGATTAGCCACCATTATATCAAGTATTTCAGTATTCAGTATTTGATAGGCATAGAGATAAACTTTTGAATGCCATACATTTTATTATTAATTTAATTGAGTCACGTCAACACAATCCAAAAATAATTATAAGAAGTTGGAATTATATTTTGTTGTTAATCGTAGAGCCATTTAAGGCTAACACCTTGGTAAGACAAGGAATGGTAATAAATACTTTTTTTTTGGTAGTAGAGTTATTATGGATTTGTGCCTAATTCCTTATATTATTTGGATTTTGGGCATCTATAGTAATATGTGGTTGTATTCTGCAGAGTTCATATAGGATACAAGCGTCACAAAATACACCTTATACCACTCAAAATACTATATAAATCTGTTTCAGGTAATTGCAATTGAATTTAACATAAACATATATTTTGTCATTTATTTTAGGTATTTTAGGTACGCATACAAGTAAGTGTAGTTAATTTGAACTTAATAATTATGGCATTATTACCGATGCAAAAAGATATGTAAATTAATGGAATTGGAATACAAAATATTGAGAAGTATCACGAAACTGTAACACATATTCATACATGGGCGGATATTATACATACATACAGGTAAAGATAAACTGATGTGTTATTTAATATTGTCAAATATATCCTTTTAAATATATATATATCCTGATTTCTTTTTTAAATTTATGAATACTTATTATTTTTTTCAGGTTGGCGGGCAATACGTTATAAAATGTATGCTCAAAATAAAAATCGAAACGTGTGTGTGAGATTTTTTAAGTACTGAGACCATTAATGTTTCATTTTCGAAAGTACTTGTTTCACGATAGTGGGTGGAATAAGCGTAATGATATTTCACATCCGGACACCAGCACCAAAATTTAGAATTAAGATGTAGAGCTATATTGCTTTGTAAATTCGTCGGGAGACACTCTCAGAACTAATCAACGGATTCGGATGCACAAAGTCTCATTTTAAAGATAAAGAAACATTCTACAAAAAAAGGTAATAAGCAGTTATTACGTAAAAAGATTAGTTTTAATTTTATTTGCAGATTACTACAAAATATTTAAACTTTTTTTACAAAATTTAAAAAGAACTGTAGATATGCTGTAACCAAAACAAACTAACTTATTGTATTCGATCGACATCCATTCCTGAGAAATGACCTTAACGTCCACACAAAGGAGTACATCTGGGACGACTTTTAATGCACACCGTTCCTTGCACTTGCAGGACACTAATTCTTGACAGCGTTTGCTTACATCCGAAGTGTTGTTCCTAGAGATTTGTATATTAAATCAACTTTTCTTTATCCCCACTGGCAAGGATCTTGTTCCTGAGGTTTACTACTCAGGCAATTTCTCTAAATGTCACATTGAAAAATATCCCATTTCAAGTGATGCAATAGTGTATCCGCAATTGGAGGAACATTTTCAATATTTCAACTTCATTGAGAAAAAGTATCCTACGCGTCTGGTTAGATGTATCTGCTGTACTAGAACAGTGTCAAACGTAAATACAACAAAACGCTCAAGTACAGGAAACTTTGGGATATCAGGTATTGGAACTGTTGTTAAGAGGCTAGAATATTCTTGAACAGCCGAATCAACATGATGAAATGACATCCATGTTTTCCACGCACTCTTCTTTCCAATACCGGAAAACGATGAAACTGTATCGCATCCTGTGAATGCGCGGAAAAATAAAATCAGATCTGGTACACCACGTAGAAGATTAGAATATAATTCATGAAAGATACTGCAAATCCTTCCCAGTTCCTTACTCAACCTAAAGTTCCTTAACTTCTGCAATACGTGGAAATGCAAACACTGCTAAAACAGTGGCATCTGAATCAATCGTCTTAATGGTCACTTTGTTGGGCCCGTTCCTAGCTGCATCCAGGGTGTGCAAATGAAGACGTGTATCTGCTTCCTCATGCAATGAAGGTGACATGGAGGCTACGCTCTCTTCGTCACCTGATGAAATTAGTCTGTCCTTGTATGTGCAGTATACTTGTTTTTCGTGACTTTGTATTGTAACTAAATTCCTTACTAAAAACATACTCTTCGCCGATTTACTGAACTTTTTAAATAATTGTTACACATTTTATAGGATTCTCTTACCAGTTTTCTTGTAAATAATTTAAGTTTTTGGACATTCCAAATTTTGTGATGCCAACTTGGTGAAAGACTCGTTAGTATAAAAAAAATATATAAAAAAAAGTTAGAAAAATACATACAACTTGTTTGGAACACACGACCCTTGGATTTCAAGAATCGAATCGAGCAATATTTTATTATAAATTAAAGATTTAACATGTGCCTACCCGGAACCTAACCCGGCGCCAACCAGCGCTGCACGCCGTGGTGTTAGCAGGGTTGGGCAGGGGCAAGTCTGGTTTGGCTTGAACGACGATGGGTGTGAGGATTAGAGTTGGATTGCAAGACAAAACTTTAACCACTGGACCATCATACATTAATACAAAAATTAAATGTCTATAATAGATATATCATTCGAGAATCATATTTCAAAGATAATATATATTAGTAAAACATATAAACAAAGAACAAAATAATAAGAGAAAGTAATATTTCGCAAAATTTCTATTAATATCTATTACAAAAATTAAATGTCTATAATAGATATATCATTCGAGAATCATATTTCAAAGATAATATATATTAGTAAAACATATAAACAAAGAACAAAATAATAAGAGAAAATAACATTTCGCAAAATTTCTATTTAAGTAAAAGCGAAGTAGATAATTTCATATTAAATAAAAAAAGTGTGAATGACTAAATGTAAATAAATGATTTAAGTATTTTCAATATGTTTTTTTTCTTTAAAATGCTAAGAATCCTATCATGTAATTCAATACTTCGTCAGTATTAGCTAGAGGAGTAGTTGTTTTGATTGGTTCTTCAATAATGAGTGTTTTAAAGTATTTACCTAACTAGTATATTAGCATGCCCAGATTAGGGCAACAATATACAGAAAGTAGGTATTTTCATAATAAATAAAAAAGTGTGTAAGTTGTGATTTGTATAATACCCAAATAATATTCTCTAATCATGATAAAAGCAAATAAATAAAAAATAATTAATTGTAAAAAATAAATGTGTAATTAAAATAAAGTCAATTGACAGAAATGTTTCAAGCTAAATTTTTTTTTGCCAGTAGTTTATTACTTGAAATTGTTAAAGAACTTATGCTGCCGGACATTCGACGGAACATGGCTTTGGTAGGAGCAAAAAAATCAGGCGTTGGCCCCCTGGTGCGCCTGCAGAAGTCGATGTTGTGAAAACAGCCTAAATATAATACAAAAAATAAAAAATTAATCATAAGTAGATCTTTCAAAAAAGAGTGTCGCTGGCTCCCGTATTATAAGTTTTGCATCTTTTTCACGTCTAGGTATGTCCCTGTAGCAGATAATTATGTCGAGATGCTCCTGGGGCGTACACCTTCCTATTACTATTATTCCCATTACCACCCCCGATCCACTACTAAAGGGGTAAAAGAATATCTACCGCCACTTTTATTGTGCGGATGAGGAATAGGAAGACATTTGGGTAGGAAATCTGGATATGGAAGTGGTGATACCTTAGGTAGCGATTTCTTATTGTTTTTATGTGTAGAATCAGCTCCTACACAAACGAAATTTATTTCATGTGTAGACAAAAAAGTAACCGCAAAATTCGCGTGTTATTGTAACCTCCATAATTCCGCAAGGACATAAAAAAACGGGACTGTCGCCAAAATTTTTATTTTTTAAAAGTTAAATTGACGTCTTTTTGGTATTTTTTAAAATAACTGCTATCCAAGAAATCACTACTTCCACATCCAGATTTTCTATCCAAGTCTCTCAAAACGAAAATAATTTGTATACTATATTTGTACTCCACTATGTAGATATAATTGTTCAAGAAACTTTAATAATGTAATATTTGAAATCGTCCACCCCAAAAACCCATAAAACGATATGCCACATGGGTAGTGAGGGTGGCGGTGGTGGTAGGGGGGTGGTAGTGAGGATGGAAAGTAAAAAAAAAAAGTTGAAATACTTGGTTCTTGTACACACACTAAATCACAATGTTATTCTTTTCAACCCCTTATTTGCTTGATTTACCTATTTACCCCCATTTATCCCCCAATCCTTCAACGGAATAAGATAAAAATGTAATCTAGTTCCAGATCTCGATAAAATACATTCGTGCACCAAATTTTAAGTCAATATCCTAAACAGTTCCAGAGTAATTGTGCGCACAAAAAAGCTACAGAACGACAGACCGACAGAACGACAGACAGAATATTTTTTTTGCTCAGACTCTCGACTTTTGAAAAATAGAAAATTGTCAAATTTTTTGCGTTACTCTACTGGATGTGGAAGTAAAATCTATATAAAAAAAAGCTGATAAGATGCTACGTTATTAACAGCAGCAATTACATAGAGAGCCAATAAGTATAAAAACTACCTCTAAGTGGGGGTTTATAATCACTTAAAACATAAAACATGTCATGTCACAAACATCTACAAGCTTGTGGTCGACAAGGAAGGAATCAGAACTTTTTGCAACTTGCATAGTGTTGGAGGTGCACAAAATCGATTTCGTTGACATTCTTAGCTATATTTTGGAGTATTTGCGAAGGATTTTTAAAGCTACGCCTTTTACCTGTTTTATCATGTGTTTACAGTTTATTTGCAACAATCTGAGGCAGATTAAGCAATGATATTCAAAAACATTTTTTATTGAGGTTACATTTAGTGACAGGTATGTAGTTTCCTAAAATGGTCCAAAACAAGTTGCCTAAATTGGACTGGTTCAATTTAGGAAACAACCTGCTTCCTATTATCATTGGTAGTTTTTATGTTCAGATGTACAAGAAGGGAAAATATGGCAAGTGACCACAGGTGGATTTAACACAAATCTTATGAGAAACTGGCTTGCGGCGAAATTGGCCCAAATTTTGATATGCTGTTCTACTAACCCAGTAGATCAAAAGTCTCAATGGGGACGAGTCCCAAACACCCTTCTACCTTTTTTTGCTCAACTGGCATGTTATTTTTCCATCTGTACTTCTCGCCGAATCTCATACTTGCAGTTGCCAGTATTATCGACAAGGGCTCCAAAGTATATTGTCTTATTTATTACCACACAGTAATACGTAAAATGTCTGTGGTTATCATTTACTTGACCTGGAATCATAATGTTCGTTTTGTTGTGATTTACCTATACTTAAACCATAATCAGAGCTTATGTTGGAGTCTGACCAGCAGGTGTATGAGCTAATCCTTGCTTGCTGCAACTAAATGGTTCCAAGCTGGAAATTTTGGTTCCGCCTAACGCCACACCACTCTGCTACCTCAACATACGTCGCAACACATGTTCACTATAGAGGATTTGTGACGCAACGCAGCCCTGGGTAACGCCTTCGCCAACTTTACATTTGTCTGACTTACTGCTGTCTATTTTCACCAAAACGGAGCTTTCTTCATACATACCATGAACTAAATTTACATATAATTCTCTGTACGAGGTATTAAATTGAAGAACATAAAATTTCTAAACGAAACATTTTAGCATTAAATAATGTGTGTCATTTTCAGTGAGCTATTTATATGCCGGAGAAATCAAATTTGAAATATAGGACCAACGTAGATTTCGAAAATTAGTCTTTCAATTCCGTCAGTCTGTCTGTCGCGTGTTTGTCTGCTTGATGGCGATGTAACTAAAAGACTATTTGACTGAGAAAATTAGTATTTCGCAGAGAGTTGACACCATTGCCAAGAAAGAAGCCGGCTATACTTTTAATAAACAAAATTCAAGGTAAACGCCCTAAAAAAGTAATTAATGGAAAAAAATGTTGCTCAGGACAATATATGGCATGTAGTTACTTTTTTTCTATCGGGTTTTACTGTTATTACCCTCCGTTTTAAGTAAAACAGGCTGAAAAATTAGTACCCTATCTAGAAAACAACCACTGATGGATAACAATGTTACCCCCTACAAATATCAATAATTAAATACTTACCTAACTGGATTTTGATATGCTTTAATATAATTCATGCAAATAATAGAAACGACAAAAGATATATTCATTAATAATTAGGCCATACAAGAAAATCCTACGACAACATATGTCGTGACGATTTCGAAAATTAAGAAATTTGTAAGTTATTAAAATTACAAAAAATCCGTTAAAGTAAAAGATAAGTATGTACCTAGGATATCGTCGGAACGGGCAGGAAATAAGCAATTCTTGCCATCATAACGTGCCTCGATTTAAATGTTTGTTTCTATGTCTAAGAGGATACAGGAAAACCTACCGGGAATTCGAAAAATCTATTAGGAAATACTATTTTTTTTAAGAATCAAGCCCACTAAAAATAGAACTCAAAAATGGTGTGTATATTTCGAACGGAAAGTACGCATATCAATTTTTCATGATTGCAATATGCAGCAATATTCATGCCTAAGCTGCAATAGACCACTTTCCGCTCTTAATATGTCATTTGAATAACTTACAGTAATAAAACTTGGAAAGCAGTTCTTATAAAGCTTCTAAACTAGTCATATTAAAAGGATTGTGATAATCAAAGCCTTTTTTTCTATACATTTCTTTCGCTTGGGAATCAGCCGTTATATAACAAAAGCCTTATAGCAATGGGAATAAATTTGCCTGAATACTGTAAAATTGTAAGAAATATCGAACGTTAATATGACACTTGTTTTCAAGTTTATGGATTGTCAAAAAACACACAACTTTTTTTTTTTGATAAACAATCTATCAATACCCGAAACTTTACAATTTAAATACAGTAATCCTACTACACACTAATCGTTGAATAATGCAATACCTAATATGATATATAATCTACATGATTATATTTATTTTAAAATAAAAAAAAATCCCTTCTAGCATAACGTAAGTATTGTAATTCTGAAGTAGCAAAGGGCAGGCGACGGAAAGTGCATAAATAATCATTTACAGATTTTTTTAATATGAAAAAATGTACCTGAAATAAATCATCACAATTTTTTTTTTATAATGACAGGGCGTGTATTATTGTCCACACAATATACACAAAATTGTGGGGCCTGGCCACACAATCATATTTTTGCAAAAAGTAACATTAATTTTGAGTGTAAGAAAATTTTGAAAATGGAGTTAGAAAGCCCTTGAAATTGTGAGTAATGATTACGTAATAACTTGAAAGACCCCATTTGTTGGCGAAATGTCCAGTGTCCACACAATTATTGCCGCACCTGTATGTGTGTGTGTGTGTGTGTGTGTGTGTGTGTGTGTGTGTGTGTATGTCTGTTAGCACGATAGCGGCGAAACCACTAAACGGATTTGGATGAAACTTTGCATGAGGGTTTCTTTAGTGCTCCAGAAGATCTGAAAAGGTTTTGGTTGAGATCGGATTACGTTTGTTGCCGTTTTGGCACAACAAGTTGTTTATTTTATGATTACTTACAATTTGTAATCGAACCATTGAAAAGCAGTAAAAATTCCGATTTCAACGATATATCACACTTGCACTCTTTCGATTTGGTTTCCGTGAAAAAAATTAAAAACCAAATAACACGCTTCTTGTGTAAGATATATTTTATAGTGTAACCACAGAGTACAGTAACTGTACAGAGGCGAAGTCTTTGACGGTTTCTTTGAGTTTTGATGGCTCGTTTTCTGTAACCTTGCGTACCAGTTGCGTCTACACCACGGTGTATTAAATAGGTGGTCCGGCACTTTCCTATTATAATAATGGCTTCGTAAGTGCATGGTTTCTATTTACTTTAGTAGATGGCGCGAGCAATAAGGTCCTACAATTACCTGGGCATGTGCATCGTATAACTAACATAACCTCAAATTTTAAGGTTTTTTCATTTATTCTCATTTTTAATGTTTGTATAGGCATTTTTAGCTTGGAGCCATACTGGTTCCAAGCAAATATTTAAAAATTCACGCAAATAATTTTTCAATATTGTTGATTAATAAAAATAGACTGCTAATTATAGGCAAAAGTGCCTTATTTTATCGTGACAAACTATTTAAAACTTCATACACATTACGTTGAACTTGACTTTGGTTGAAAGTACAGGGACCAGGCAGAAATTTTAATAATAGCTACGTAATACCTGTAAATCTTAAGAAATGTATATTTTTGAGGTTAGCTGTGACGACACGTGCAATACTGCATGTAGTATTGCATATATTCTTTCAATGTTTTATTTTAGCTACTTAATGTTAGATGTCACTGGACTCTTGTCAAAAACAAAAAGCCGGGAATGTATGCATCACTGTATGCACGTATGCACAAAACCTGTAAAATTATCTATCTATGCGTAAGTAATGAGAGAACTTAGTTGTCCTGCCATCTTTTACATTATGTACGAAGTTAGCACTTATGAAGCCACTGTGAGGGTTGTCGTCGCATCACCTATTTAATACACCCTGGTCTACACTGAGAGAAATATGTTGTTAATTTATTTCTTTTAATAGGTTAGATTTCAAACCTGCAAAATGCGTTTTATTTTATTGTGACAAACTAGTTAGAACTTTATAAACATTACATTGAACTAGATTTTGGTCGAAAGTGTGGGAACCAGGCAGACATTTTAATAATAGCTACGTAATACTTTTAAATTTTAAGAAATATATATTTTTGAGGTTAGCTATGCCGTCACGTGCAGATCTCCATTTAAGGATACAGTGAAAAAACAGTGTATTTCGAGTTGGATTGAAAAATATTACCATTTGAATTGCTTATAATCGGCGCCTATTTTCAATTGAGTTGTACACTAGGTTTTATTTATGAGAATTTTAATTCTCGGTTAATGTTTTCAATATCCCAAAATGAGTGGAAACAAAATTCACAAATCCAAACTTAACACGATAAACGTCAACAGTGTCAAGATAAAAGTGAGGTTGATTGTTAAACAATTAAAAAATGGCAATGAGTATACAAATTTGGTTTTGGCGGGAAGGCTAGCCTTCGCCTCTCTATAGTTACTGTACTCTGTGGTCTAACCTAACGTCCAATAGACTAGTGTGTTAAAGCACAGAAAAGAGAACTAGTATGTTGAGTAAATTTGAGTGTCAAGTGCATCGAGACATTACAAGTTTTTTCGACGTTAATAAAGCCCACGGAAAGTGTGAGAGGCCTTCGTGAACCGCTCACAAGCCCTACAAATATAAGCAATCTCACCGGAACGTTTTCGGTGAGTTTTTTCCAATAAAACTTTAAAAGTGACAGTGACATTATATTTTAAAAACTATTTCCGCTATTTCCGGCATCCCGATGAGGCATATATTTGTATTAAAATACTGAATAAAATATTAATCTTGTGCAGACTATAAATTTAACACTCAAGTTCTTAGGTCCAAATCCACCGAACGTAATAGACTTTTTTTTCTGTTTTAATATGAAAGAAATATTTCAACTTAATAAATATAATGAGATCGTTCATATTTTTAGTGCTCTTTTCGGCTTCAAAGATTCACCGGGTGGGGAGGTTCTAACCGCTTCCAGTAGCTGCCGATTTTTTTTGGAACAAAGATTCCGCTGTGCAGCTGTGAAAGCGATTTTCACGCCCCGGAAGGGGTGGAAAAGGGTGGAAGGGTCTAAACGTAAGTCAAATCCTACGAGTGAGGTTTTCTACCGCGCTGAAAGATACAAATATTTTTTAGAGAAATGTAGTTGTTAAATGTATACGAGCGCTTTTCACACCAATAGAGGGAAAAAAAAGGTAGAAAGGTGTGTTTTTGGGGCTCGTGCCCATTGAGACTTTTGATCTACTGGATTAGTAGAACAACATATAAAATTTGGGCCAATTTCATCGTAAGCCAATTTCCCATAAGATTTGTGAGGGGTCCTTTAATAATAATAATAATAATAATAATCTTTATTGACCATTTCTGATACATATTGTATATATGGTAAGTCATTTAAATGTGTATACACAATATATAATATACATATACATACACATACACACACATATATATATAATAAATAATATAATATTAAACAGAAATTACAATGGAAAAAAAAAGACAAACATACAAAAACAAATACAACAATAAATATGCAGACATATTATCAAGTCAAGGAATATTAAAAACAGAGAAAAAAAAGTTAAAATTATCTGGATATAAATTCGTCAACGCTATAGAAAGCATTTTCTAGTAGAAAGTTTTTGATTGACTTTTTAAATAACCTTGGGCAACTTATTTCACGTAAGTATTTTGGCAACATATTATACATATTGACGCAGTTATATTTTGGGGAATGTTTGAACGTTGAAGTTTTATGTGGTGGGTATCGTAATAGATTACCGTGCCTTGTTTCGTACGCATGTGTGTCAGATAACTGAGTAAAAGTATTTATATTTAGTTTAGTAAACATTAAACATTTAAATATATATATATACGGTACCGTTAAAATATTTTTTTGTTTGAAAATTACCCTACAGGTATCTCTAAAATTTATATTGAAAATTAAACGTATTATTCTTTTTTGTAGAATAAACACTCTACTTTTGTCTCTTCCACATCCCCAACTAAGTATATTTAATGAAATGTGTGGGTAGGCCAGGGCATAATAAATATTTAGTAAGCCACTCTCATTTAAGGTATCCTTCATTTGTAAAATTCCAAAGTATGCCTTGTTTAGCTTTTTACAAACATTATCAATATGAATATTCCATGATAATGTGGGGTCTAGGAAATTACTCAAAAATTTTGTTTCTTCAGACATTTCAGTGTTAAAAATTTTGAAGTTTAGTGGCAAAGATTTTCTAATATGGAAATTCATAATAACTGTTTTAGCATCATTTAATATTAATTTATTCCTGTCACACCAAGCACTTAATTGATTTACAACTTGTTCTGCCCTTATCTTAACTTCATCAACATTCACTGCTGAAACTGAAATAGTTGTATCATCAGCATACATAGTTACATGGCCGTCTATATAATTTGGTAGGTCATTAACATATAACATAAATAACAACGGACCCAAAACAGAGCCTTGGGGGACACCAAGTTTAACATTATGAATAATTGAGTTCGTGTTATTATAGTTTACTGTTAATATCCGTTTCCTTTGGCTTTGGAAGCTTACAGAAATGGAGAGGTGGTACTGGACGAATGCCAGAAAAGGTAAAATGTACCAAAAGCCACTCTAAAATATAATTTAGAGATTATTCTCCAAATTATATTTTAGAGTGGCTTCTGGTACTAAAATTTGATAAAACTGCGAATGATCGTATAAAGGTACTAGGCAGGCCTGCTGATTCCGACCAAGACATGGAGGGCCTGTTCGTCCAACATATTTTGAAATTTGAGGAAAGAATGTTTGGTCTTACCATTACCGATATAAGAAGACTAGCTTAATTACCGATATAAGAAGACTAGCTTATATCTTGGCTGCAAGGAACAATCTCCCCAAACGGTTTAACAAAGAAAAACGTATGGCGGGAAAAAAATGGTTCTATGGTTTTATGAAAAATCATCCAGTACTATCTGTTCGTCAGGCCGAGTCTACCTCAGTAGCAAGGGCCAGAGGATTCAACAGACAACAGGTTCAACAATTTTTCTATATCCTTGAGCAATTGGTCGATAACTACAAGATTACAGCTAACACTATATTAAATATAGACGAGTCTGGATACAGTACGGTTCAAAAAAGGATGCCGAAAATTGTCTCCTGGAAAGGAAAAAGACAAGTGGGTGGAATTACTAGCGGAGAGAGAGGAGTTAATACCACCGCAGTATGTTACTTGAATGCTGCCGGACTTTATGTACCGCCCATAATCATTTTAAAAAGAAAACGGCGTTAGCAATTAGCATTAGTTGGTCTGGTGGAGATTTCCGATACAAGATTCATTAACTCTGATCTTTTCTTAAAACGGTTGAAGTATTTGTGGTTCAACTCGGACCAGATAAAGAAGTAATTTTATTGTTAGACGGACATTCGACCCACAGTAAAAATTCAGAGGCCCTCATTTACTCGAGAGAGCATTATATTCATCTTTTTCAAATTCCTGATCACACCATCCTTAGATTCCAATTGTTAGACGTCGCTGTTTTTAAGCCACTGCAGTGTTATAATGTACAAGCACAAGAAAAGTATTTACGGACTAAAAAAAAACGTTGGGAACCAAATTTCTCAAGACATTGTGACTTCCTTAATTTCAGAAGCTTATGGAAGAGCAGCTACTGTGGAGACCGCTGCAAATGCTTTTCGTGGTTCAGGTATTTGATCGGCAGAACGAAATCGCTTCAAAGACCATAATTTCGCAGCATCTGAGGCACTTCGTCCAAATGAGGGGCAATTACAAGATGTAAACGAGCCTATGGAAGTTGATGATTCAGCAATAGACCGAATGCATGTAGGCGGCGTCAGAGTCGCGTTTGGGTACTGCAACATAACCTCATTTTCTGTGCATCTTTGTTTACTACTTCTTTAAAAATACCAAGCAATTGTGTGCCTCAATGCACTTCCTATTATAGAAAAAATAAAAATTTAAAGTTTCACTAGTTTCCAGTATGCAGCAGTTTTAAAAGAAAGTGGATAGTTGCTCTCAAATTACAAAAAGCCCATCTAGTGTGTTCAAAACATTTCACAAACCGAATGCATGTAGGCGGCGTCAGAGTCGCGTTTGGGTACTGCAACATAACCTCATTTTCTGTGCATCTTTGTTTACTACTTCTTTAAAAATGCCAAGCTTTTCTTTTAGTTCAACTAAACTATCCATTTTCCGTAGGTTTCAAATAAACAAACTTATTTCAACACATCAAAACTACAAAGCACAGAACACAATGAATAAAGTACCCAAAGGCGATCGGTAACCGCCTGGCGGCGAAATATTTTACTAAACCTATGCATTCCTCCTATTGAAGCAGGAGCCATCGTAACTCATCCACACGAAGAGCAGTCAGAACATAAAAATGAGTCCATGACTCTCTCGTTCAAAAACAAAGTCTAAATTTGAAGAAAGTTTGACTGAAATCTCACCACTGTCAGAAACTCATCTCCAAGATCCTAAAGAGAAAACGGGCAGCACAGATCGCAGTGGAATTAACAAGCAGCCCTTATAAAAATGAACTCAAAGAAAAAAAGAAAATAGCTGAAGAAAGGAACAAAGCAAAGGGTTAAGGAAAGGGATCAAAAGTGAAAGACTCTAAAAAGAGACAAACAGCTGCTTCAAAGTCTCAAAAAATGAAGGTCACTAAAAATTTGTTTCAGCCAAAAAAGGCGTGGCCACTAGAGCCAGAAAGTTCAGAGTCTGAGAATGAAGATGACGCAGATTGTTTGTATTGTGGAGGCACTTACCTGTACTCCAAAGAAGGAGAAGGATGAGCTCGTTGCAGTAAGTGTAATCGATGGGCACACGAGGAATGTGCTGGAATCGAAGACGATGAATATTTGATTTGTGACCTGTGCGTTGAATAATGAAACTAAAGGCAGGTCCAAATTAGGAACCCGACGGTCCAATTTGAGAAATCGGTTTCTAATTTGAAACAAACGAATTCTTTTTGGCGTATTTTTTTTATTAATTCCTGTTTTTGTTTTTGACGTAGCCATCTATTGCGTTGCGTTTACAACACACTGAAGTTATCATGTTATTTTTCATATAATAAAAAAATAGAGTTTTTCGTATTTTCCTGGCCATTTACCAAAAAGTGGTCCAAATTAAGTAACTCGCCTCTATAGAAAATAAGAAAAAATATGAACCGCCTTCAAAAAAGGTGAATTTTTAAATAAATTTTCGTCGCCCCCCGGTTAATTGAACTTTACGGGTATTACCTGATATCGATATTGAAGTCGATTAAAAATAAGTTTTGAATTCGTTGTTTGTTCATTTTTACACAGACTTCAATATTGATATTAGGTAATAATCAATTAATTGGTGAAATTTTATATCATAATTTATAACGACCTTTTTTCGGTTCAATTTATTTTTCATACAATGTTTTTTCCCCGTTTTAGTGACCATTGTTTTGACTTTTTAATATTTAACATTAGGTTCATTATCAGGGAATCCTGAAATCACATACCTATTACATTTCATTTAATCTGCAAAAATACATTTGAATTCGTTATTCGTTCATTTTTTTTATTGTCATTTTCACAATTTTTAGTTGCCTCCTTATTTAGCTTATATGCAGTAAAATATCCGTCGCGTCGTTTAGTATTTAGTAGTATTTGACCCGTCATCAGAGAATCCTGAAATTACTATGTATCAAATTTCACGTAAGCTGCAAAAATATTGTAATTGTCGCATTTTGAATTCTTAACTTTTAACATCAAATTCGTTATCAGCTGCTCCTAAAATGCCTGACTACCAATTTTTTATCACAAAATTAAAGTTAGGTAATGAATTATCACAAAAACTACTCGAAGATATAAACTGTTGAAGCCAGCAAAATCAAGAATATAATTTTCTATCTCTAGATATAAATAATACAAACAAGGTCAATTGGTAACAAATAGAAATAGTCGCTTAACAAATTGAACTAACCAACTGGTAAAAAAATTACGAGAGCATTAACCCATTTTAATTGACTAATGTAGACATGGAAATAAATATGTATGATTCAAATTAAATAAGTAAGTATAAATTACTTTAAATATACGTTTTTAATGAATAATTTAAAAACGAAACAGGAATATAATGAGCGAAGAATTTGGTTGCTTCATAAAATAATAACATACGTGTTTTAATGCAATGTTAAAAACTTTTATTATGAGTACGTGTATATGTATATGCTCTTATAGTTTGTGGGAATTTGAAAGTTATATGTATTTAATAAAGAAATACCAATCTTTACTGGCGTAAAAATTCTTTGCGAAAATGAAGATTATATTGCAAATTGAGTATAATTTTATAATCTATTATTGTTATTTATTCGTTTCTTAAAACATTACAACAATAGTTTAATTCTCGTGGGCGTTTTCCAGGAGTTTCACAAGGGTGTGTACCTGTACTACAAAAACCATTAAATTTTACAATTCCCATGGACAAGTTCGCATTTCCTATGAAATTACTAGAAAAACAACACATCAGTGTCGTAACAAAATATGATACTGATATATGATATTGATTATTAGGAGAACTAGGTTCTCGCCCTACTAATTATTTAATATAATTAGTATTTACTTATTTACATCACTGTAGGTATGCAAAAGTATGGAAAGTCGAAAATCACTTTCTGTACTTGAGTGTGCAAAGAGAACTGCTGTAGCCAGATTACCCGCATCTCTAGGAACTGACCTAAAAAGCTGAATCTGTAAAGTACATACCTGCAAAAATACTATACAGACTTATATAAAACGGACAGGTATAGGACCCATCAGTGGGTTCATAAGTGTCACGGTTACATGTTATGCGTACAGACTCACCAAGGCTCTTTCCCGTCATCCCCTTAGTTGATGCCCTTTCAACGTTTTCAACGGGAAGTCTTTCGCCTCGTACCATCTACTTTTCCTTGAACTTCAATCGTTCTATATTATCCTCTCTCCGATTAATGTGACCAAAATATGGGAGCATTTGGGAGAGTATGATGCTAGTGAGTTGCAAGTCAATATCATCAACCGTTCCAGAGTAATCGTGCACACAAAAAAAAGTAATCGACCGGCAGACAGAGAAAAATTTTTTTAAACCAAAAAAAAAAAAATTCAATTTTCTTGTTACCGTTACTATATTTCCACGATGTGGAAGTAATAGAAGAATAAAAAAAGTACAAAAAGGGAACGAAATAAAGATAGGAAAGAAATAAAGTCATGAATATTATCATTGACAGAGGTGAGATAAAGGGGAGGGAGCCTGGTTACAGTGATTGCCTGAAAATGCATAGCGCCTGATATGGTAAGGTGAATTTTATTCGAAAAGGAGCATTATACGCTCTTACCTAAATTTTGTTTGTTAGTGGACTATCATTCAGTTTGAATGTGTAGAATTTTTGGGAAAAGACACCGCGCGTTTTATAGGTAAATTGGTAGCCTGTCAAAGATGAATTTTTGATATGTTGTAGTTCAACCGATTCTAAACAAGTTCCTTTGGCAAAACTTCAAATTATGGACAGTTTCTCCGTGCATATCCTAAATACAAAATCACAATTGCTACGTAGCAAGTTCCTACTGTTCAACTTCCAGTCTTGCAAGTACAATAATGGGATACAATTGGTCTTGACGTACAACAGCTTTTCCTACTTCTCCTATTGGTCGTAATTATAACGCACCTACAACTGATACTTAATTGCATTGCGATGCCTAGACCTAACGCGAATTCTCAACAATCCCGGCTCATTCACACTTTCATCATATTCTTAGTTGTCTTGAACTTATGATGGAGCTATTTTATTTTGGAATGTGCTAAATGTCAAATCTCTTAAATAATCTAAATCTGGTACGGGAAAATCAGGTAAATTAGTCTCATGCAATAATATCCATTTTCCATGTCTAAATCGCAGCCTTTCCGCTTCTACTATAGCTTGAAGAAGGTTCGGTTCTTGTGATTTCACCAGTTGTCTTCGAACCAATTAGTTATCTGCTCCTGCCATATAAACTAAGCCCTGGATATTATTGATTTTAGCACACGCTATAAAAATTTAAAAAAAAATGGTTTTCATTGACTAGACTCAACTGCAATTTTATATCTTGAAAAATAAAATCAACTCGGTCTTGTACCAAGATTATGATGTACCCGGTATCAAGCTAGCATCAATGTACTATGAATCAATGCACGTACTTACTTATTTACTACGATACTGAATTTTAATAAAGCTACTAATATATGATGTATTAAATTAAAGTAAACGGGTGCTGTGCATTCGAAAAACGTGATTTGACGTCACTTCCGGTAAAGCCGGAAGTTCAGGCACATTATTCTAAGACCAATAATGGTAAATAGTCTGGTTATTCATTTCCAGTAGTTATCATTTCAATACCTACAGTTCATTTTGAGAAATCATCGATACAGTATCGAAGGGTAGCTCCAGTCTTTGGAGCCATCTATCGGAGAAACTGTCTATAATTTGAAGAAACTCAGAATCGGTTGAACTACAACATATCAAAAATTCATTAAATTTGACAGACCACCAATTTACCTAGGAAACGTGCGGTGTCCTTTGTTGGATGTAGTCGATTAGTGGAGTTGTCTTGGCAGCGTGGATAAAAGTCTCTTAACGAAGGGTATCGTGAAGAATTCAAAATGAGGCGAATAAACTTATGTAACAACGCTTCTAGTTTCTTTAGAGTCATTACTGACGCGCTGCATTACGCTTGTGCCGCGTATGTTAGGCCAACCTTACTATAACAATACAAATTAGTTTTTCATTATGTCTACTAAGTTTGCTATTTCTGATCAGGAGTAGATACAAACTCCTGGACATGACATAGCGTCCGAGTAGTTTCGTTAATGTGAGTGTTGAACGTCTTTTTTTTTATCTAGTCTTGCCCTAAGGTACTTCACATACTCCCTTGTAGGAAATTGGAGTCAAAATTTTATTTTGTGTAAATTTGCTTGTGAAAACAATCGCTTCTGACTTCTCAGCGTTTATTAGAATTTTCCATTGATTATAGTACACTCAAACATGAGTCATGTGAGCCCGTTGCATAATACTGTGCGCATGGCTGTACCATTGGCATACTCGGCCAGCTTGGTACTTAAGAATATTGGGAAGTCAGAAAAATACAAATTATATAATTTGGGCACAAGAACCGACACTTGCAGGACTCCAGCTCGAATGTCCCGCAGTTTTGATAATCTATAATATTCGCACTTGTAGCGATCTGTTCATCAGATACGAGTGACTTAGTTTCGTGATGTCTCGCAGAGAATTATAGTTGTTCATTTTGTATAATAAGCCAGATATCCAGACGGTATCAAAAGCTTTCTCAACATTCAAAAATACCAAAGTGATACTCTTTCGAAGGTTGTATTGAACTTTCACGTCATTAACAACGACTTACCGCACCTCATTAACATCATTAACATCGTTAATATTATTTTTCTATGCGGTCATGATCCTGATGCAAATTATATGTATCTCCTTTTTGAAAACCTTCTTCCATATTTGATGATAATTCGATACAATAAAACCAGAATGTTCTAAATAATAAAAATACTGTGAATATAGACTTCTTTCTAATGGCACAGTACATACATTAGCCAAGCCAACGAGCTAGTGACATTAACCCAATCAGAAAGGGTTTATCTAATTTAAACAAGGCAGGAGATTTCTACGGCCTCCGTTATAATTAGGACTGACTCTTTTTACAAATATATTTCTGATATTGTTAATAATAAGGACTCTAATGTATGATTTAAAATAATACTAATGTAGGTACTTTTATGGTTTCGAAAACGTGCTTATCAAATACAATATACTCTTCATCTGCGAATAGTATAATAATGCTGTTACCTTTATACAAAATTTGCCAAATCTAAAGGAATATTTTAATATAAGAGTAGTAAGCAAAATTCAAAGAAACAAGTCCTTAATTAGTCACGGGTTATTATTAAATTACATTTGATGTAAAAATAAAAAATAAAATTTGCCACTGGCCCAGTTAACAAATTAGGTGTCTTATTGAATTGAAATCATTTAATTCTTACAGTGAAAGTTTAATTGTGATTAGAAGTCAGATGGCAGATATATCCTAGCTGAACACAGCAGGAACTTCTCAGCAAAATTGCATGAGATAGTTAAAGAATTTATTTATCCGCCTTTACTGTGAAATATATCAAGTTTCTTTACTTATAATTGCTTTTGATACATATTTATTTGCTAATAAATAATTATCATCGTAAGCAAATTATGATCACTTCACTTTTGTTTTCTCATTTGGTGGATGAAAATATTAGTGAGGTCGGGCCTAATAAAATATGGAGGCTTTTAATTTTTAACTGACTTTAAAACTTAAAAAAGGAGGAGGTTCGTAATCCGATCCGTGTTTTTCTTTATATTTTTTCGTTCACCACTTTTCTATGACATCTTTTGTAAGTTATAGGGCATAGTTTCATCAAGCTACGTCTACTGTGAAGTGATCAAAAATTGTAAACAAGTTTCTTATATTATCAGTGTCGCTTTGGCAAATATACTAATTATATATAAAATACTTAGTTTTAAATTGATAATAACCAACTATAAATTCAAACTTTGGCGGAACTGCATAAAAATTGGTAGTTGGTTATTTTCGAAGTAGTTGATAGCGAATTTAATGTCAAAAATAAAAAATTTAAATGATGGAATCAAAGTAACTGACACAATTACACATACCTAGACATATCTATGGGACTCTATACTGGCATTAATTTGGTGAAGTAGTGAGCTACCATCTTCCGCTCGGTAGCCTGAAAATATATGCAAAATAAACATTTTTTTTATTAGACCCGTGGCCCTACTTGGCGGAAATTGTTCATTCGGATGTGCTTTTTTTGAAAAAAAACAATGCAGACAATTCTATGCAGCAATTTTAATGGCTGTGGGGCTAAGGACCTAATAAAAAAAGTATTTATTTTGCCTATACTTTCATGCTACCGAACGGAAGACGGGAACACACTACCTTACCAAATTAATGTCAGATTAGACCAGGGCCGGTTCTAGACATTTTTCAAGTGTAAGCGGATGATATTTTGGCGCCCCCCATCTCAATGATAATAAAACTGTAGGAACTTGTGATGGAGAAAAATTCTACAAATAATTATTACAATTGCAATTTTCTTCAATATCTATAGTTTCCCCAAGTGTTCGTTCAGTTTTTGGCGCCTTTGCCTGTTTGGCGCCTCTTTCAGTTGGCGCCTTCTGTGACCGCGTAGTTCGCAGGAATCAAGATCCAGCCCTGCGTGTACAAAACTATTTTGAGGCATTTACATGAAGAAACCAGCTTAACTTTCTACAAGTAACTCACAATTCAATTTTTGCATTTTATTATGAGGCAGCCTCTATGTAACAGATTTCTAATTTGAGCCGATTTTGACGTATTAATATCTATAATACACATATATTCACGCAGACGTACAACAAATATACTTACAGATACACAAACAGGCAGACGACGTACACATTTAAATAAACTGCTATAGTCTGGACTTCAGTAGGTCAATTTCCGTCATATTTCGGATTATTTATTATTTGTATGACGTTAGTGCTATACCTCATTTAAGCGAACTGATACATTTATTGAGCTCTGCTCTATAAGAAGTAACAAATGAGTGAAATTTTTTCTTTTCTTTTGAAGAAATCTTACATTTTTATCGAGAGACACAAAGTAAATAATAAATACATCAATATACTAATTTATCGACGAGATGTGAATAGGAGTGAAGATATTATGGAAAGTTGAAAAAAATGTTTGTAGTTAACATGGAGTGTAATTATACGCCGATATTTTAATGAGTTCATTTACATGTTATAAATAAACATAAAGAAGAATTGAATAGTTAAATAGAAATTACACAGCACAGCATAACAGAAATTTATTGTTTGGAAAGAGCTTAGGTGGATGTTTTAGAATTAGCTGAAAAATAAGTTGTGGACTAGCCAACCACAAAAAAATGTTACGTCTGTACTTCGTTATTAATTAAAAAACTACAAATGAGATATACACACAAAGAAAAATGAAACAATTCAATAAATTCACGAAACTTCGGTTAATTTATTCAGTGATGTATTCACTAGTTCACGGATTCTAGAAGTTTTTGAACACAAAGTTGGAACAAAGCTGAATTTTGGTAGAAATGTTTAGTTGAACTGCAATTTAACATAATTTAGTGATCATTATCTTGTACTTAGCTTTATTCATTATGTGCTTGAAGTTACCTAGATAACTGCTTTTTCACGAATATCTTTTAAACCGTTATACTTAAAAGAAAATACTATAGATATAAAGTGTAATGCATACTGAAGGAAAATTTCAGGAAGGCAATAATATGATGGAGATGCTGATACGTTTATTGTTGATCCAGTAATTGAAAAGGTGACATTTGACCAGACGACAGCAATTACTTGAGTCATAATTAACCTGTTTGTGTTGTTAATATCCTACATTTTTCAACCCAGATATACGATTTTGGTTAAACTTGCAAGAGGCAAAGTTCAAACCACCTTCTAGCTTATAGCCTCAATGTTATTCCTTAAATCTTAAAAAATAACATCTTGTTTCTTTACGCATTTTTCAAAAGGAACAAAAGAAGTCCTACTGGAGGAATACTCCAGGCCAAAAACAAGCGAAAAGGTTTATAACCTATCCGATAAAGAATGCCACAAGGCTTCTCGAACTCGAGAAGTTCGACCTAAGGCTGATCACAGGCCTTCTTACTGGCCATTTCCCCTTGAGATGTTATCTCAAGAACATGGGCATGGCAGAAAATGACAAATGCAGATACTGTGAAGCTGCAACTGAGACTGTGGAACATATACTTTGCAAATGCAAGGTATTAATCCGCATTAGGCTAAAATACCTAGAACAGGCGGAATTAACGCCTAAAGTCATAGGGAAATTGGTTCCCAAGAAAATCACAAGCTTTGCAAAAAAAATCTTGGAATCCTGGGCAACAGCTAGTTATAGGAAATCACAAAAGATCTTTTATGCCGAGGTGAAGAAAGGGCAATTCAGGGCCAAGCAATCTACAATCTACGCATTTTTGGGTTTTAATTCAACATATGGAATATTCGGAAAAGATACTCGTGTTATCAAAGAGAGGCAGAGAAATATCAGAAAATGACATTGCGGTGGCCGGAAAAATATTTTTCTCATATTATCCAGTAACCAAAAAGGAAATTTCTCTAAACCCACACTGATATTTCTCTTTAAAGACAGGATTTGCAGCTAGAAAAAACACCTGTCAGCTTTACTATGATTAGATAAAGAACTACTTCCTCAAAACTGAGATTGGCAGGTTCCATCTAATTTTCCTCTAATTTCATTAACCTTTTGCACCATAAAATGTTCTTGAATAGATGTTTTGTAGCTGCAAAACAGAACGCATAAAGGCGCCTAGTTGCCGCAATACCAAGTCACTATGTTCTGCAAAAATGCCAACAAATTGCAACGTGATGAGAATCAAAAGAACGATATTCAGGAAATTGCTGGATTTGACTTTCAACGATTTTTAAGCGATGAATGGAAAGGAACTGACGAAATTGAAGCGGGTATGGTGAAAAAAATTGATATTGAAACAGAAATAGCAGACAGTGACCTGAAGAAAGTCAAATGGAATATAGTCAGGACAAAGATCAATGATCAAAAAGCCGAAGTGCGAAGCGATTAATATTCCAATAAGTAATTAGATATTTCTATAGCAAGCCTATAGAGTAAGCAACGTAAAAAAATGCGACAAATGCTTCCTCAAGGGTTGCGTGGAAACACTACTACACTTATATTTGGTTAATATTGATTAATTATTCCCAAAACGGTTGCTGAATGTAGAAAACTCAATAGTAAATGTATACATTTCTTTATATCTTCCCAGTGCCCTAAAATAAGTAAAGGTACGGTCCGCTCGAACTGACTTTCTCGCTCAAGTGCCTGTATATCTCGTTTTAAGTTTGGTTGCGGTGACAGCAAATGGTAATCGCGATTTTCGAGTTTAGTTCTTTCTGAATTCTTTCGAGACAATATGACGCATTATAAAGTCATGAACGATTTATGAAATATGAGCATAATTAGAAACATTTTCGGGAAAATCTACATTTTCAATTTTCGTCCGTCAGTACACTACCCTTATATGGAGGAGTAGGTAAAATAAAAAAACTCTCTGAAAAATCCTCTAAAAACTTTAAAGTTAAAATTTGGTGTGTCTTATCTGTATGTTGGAACCTACGTGCTAAATGCTTTTTATTTGATTCGCTTCTATAGTCGCTATAAAATATACAAATAAGGCCAGAATTGTTATAATTACTTGTACAATTGCAATACAACAAATGGATGGCTATTATTCCGAAAATAATTACAAGATGTGTCGATGAATAATATCGTTCATTTCTTGACTATAAAGACTGCCAGCTGATATTTTTGTTTCCCTTTTAATCTTTAAAAAAGTTATCTATAGCATTAAACTGGAATTGTTGTATAGTTCTCTCTCTGTGTCACCACTAGTTTATAATATTGAGAGTTCGAAAAAATAACTTTTTTCAAAATTCTCTTTTGCAATAATATCTACCCGGAGATATTTCTTGGTGTCTATTTTATATAGAAAGTGCGCCTATGTAAACCAACTTTTGTTTCATTCCTTTGCCGCAGAGATTCCTTTCACTATATTTTAAAATACTTTTTGCAGAGCAATAGCAGAATGCTCAGTTAAAAAAAAAAGGAATCTATATTTGTGTCACCTGTTACAAATAACGACGTGGCCTTCATCTTTTTTTGCTGGACGACATAATCCCGCGTAATTTGTCTTATTCAAATATCAAATTTATTTAATCACTCCTTTAAAATTACGAAGTAAATATTTACTTTCTAATTTACATATAAATTTGAATGTAGGTAAACTCGAAATTCATTTAATTTGAAATATAATTAATTTAAATATCATAACGATTAATTAATTATCTGTAATAGCATGTTAGTAAAACCAATAATTGAGTAATAGACATAGGGTGACTCAAAAAATGAGACTAAACTGTTGTCCTCTTCAAGTCAATAATGCAAATTAGGGAAGTTTTAAATTAGAATATCATCAAAATGAAAGACGGTATCGAAATGGGATTTTTGTGGTTCTTTTGCAAGTTTCATCTCAAAGAGACTGGTTCAACTATGACATCAACCTATAGAGAACGTTATATACAAGGTGTATATTGAAACCTCTGCAATTTTGCAAAATTTTAAATTTATTCCGAAGACGTAAGAAATATTTTATGCAAATTCTGGATGTGGATCTAAGAAAATAAGAAGAAATCATAAAGAATGATGCCAATAATCGTACATTTTCTAGCCCTCGAATTTTGTTTCAAACTAAGTGCTAAATTATTATTAATGATGAGAACATCCTGAATAAAAAATTTCAAAATGAGCATATCTTTGGTTTTTGAGATATGAGGGATTAAAGTTGTGATAAGCGTGATGTAATATAGGAGAATATTACATTAAGGTAAATTCTGTCACGAGGATAATAAAGGGCACTTTCAATAAAATTACTGTCCTTATGGTCTGTTTTCAAACTTCAAGTGAATATTATAAGAAGGTGGGGGTGCGAAGGATTGAATATCAGAGATATCGCAATCGCTGTATCACATTAGCGAAAATCCTATAGCAAGGGTTTTAAGAGTGCTCTTTAGGAATGTCATGGCCTCGTGACTCTTTCTCTCGCTCTAAAAAAATTCTCACACGAACACCATAGTCTAGAGGTCCTCTAGTGGATTTTATGAGAGGGTCAGGTGAATACCCACCAATAAGTTTTCGTCGGTGTGTCATAAAATAGTTACCAAAATTCTAGTTCATCCCACTACCTACTGCAATCAAAATGCGATATCTGGTACATTCACTATTTTTTCCCTGACTGAAGTTTATAATTCAAGATGAGGGGTAGTTTTTTACCCTGTAATGGATTGTTTTCGTGTACTAGGTCGTAACAAATTTATGGTTCATTCCTATTAATAAAGCTCAGAGGGCTTTTTCACCAGTTATTGAAGCTTTCGTGTAGTTTAATATTGTATTTGGGTAGTTTTCACCTCGATTTCTTTATGTGAGCCCAAGTCAACACCTTCATTCACGTATTCACCCAATAGAATTATATCATATCTCTGTTCATGGAAGCTCTCTAACTCAATAGCATCATTTTTTCCTATTTTCATTCTTATATGGGGATGTTTTTAGCTCTTCCGAATTAATCAATGGATATACGGATTTTGCGATTTTAGATTTAAATTTTGTGTCAAAAAATTCTAAGAATGTCTTGATTGCTCTGCCATAGCTGATGAGTATTCATTTTTTGTGGGGCTGTGTATTTTTTTGATATGCTCCTATATTGCGTCACGCATATCACAACTTCAATCCATGAGGGATTTCAAAAACCAAACATATGCTTATCTTGAAATATTGTATTCAGGATGTTCTGGTTATTAACAATAATTTAGCACTTAGTTTAAATAAAATTTGAGGGCGAGAAAATGGGCGATTTTTTGCCTAATTTAGAGAAATTAGCGTAAAACGCAACTCTACGAAATAAATTATCAACTTCCTCAAATGACATCTCATTGTTCACTGGCTCTGTGGCTATTAAGTCAATTTATTTCAGATGAAATTTGCAATGAAAACTATACCTGTTTTCTCATTTAGAAAATATTCTACTTCAAAATCTTCATAAAAATTTACATTATTAGATTCGACTGTCCAGCAGTTTAGATGGAAGTAAATGCTAAATAGTCAACTGTAGTAAAATTAGGTTTTTCATGAACATGACGTGTTCTTTTGTCCTATCTGAAGAGAGATTACAGGTAAGTTTAAATCTAAAACGTGATCAATTAAAGACTCTACACATGCTCCAAGAAATAACAATGATAATATTATTGAATTTAAAGCAAATACTCAAAAAAACTTTGAACACTGAAGACTGGAGACAACCATACGGAAACTAAAAACTAGCAAAGCAGCTGGGGTCGAAACTATCGCGGACGAGGCGCTCAAGTTGGTGAAGGTGGAATGAAAATCCTTCACAGAATATGTCAAAAAATATGGAAAATGAGAATCCAATGTCGGTGATTGGAGAAGCTCAATATCGTACCACTACATAAGAAGGAAGTGACAGATGCCTGTCTTAACTCGAAATTGCTAGCATTAACATCACATGCCTGTAAGAAATTCTTGTATATTCTTCAATCCAAATATACACATTATCTTGAGAAATATCTTCTGAGCAGGTAGGTTTTGTTAAAGAACAGAGCAAATACTGAATGTACGAAATTTATTGAGAAAGCAGAAGATATGACGTGGTTATGTATCTTTGTTTCATAGACTATCATAAAGATTTTGACATTGTGCAATGGGATAAACTGTGAGCTTTATTAGAAATGGGGACACCCAAACATCCGATCTTTATTTTTCTCCTATTGTATGAAGAAAACTCTGCTTTGGTGAAAGTCAACAACACCAACTCTGACAAATGTAAAGTTGGTAAAGGCAATAACTAGGCTGTGTTCTGTCGCCAATCATTTTTAACATATACATTGAACACGTGATGTGACATGTGATTGACAAGGTGGACTAGCTACCGGTGGAACAAAAATTTCCAACTTAAGATTTGCAGATGATACCACCGCAGTTGCAGGTAGCAGAACAAGCTCGTACATTTACTGCACAGGCCCTCCGATATCAGCACAGTCTGGTACACGGAGGGTTCCAAGACAGAACAGGGAGTCGGTGCTAGGATTTACGGGATAAGGTCAAAAACGGAAATCCCGATATGTCTAGGAATACATGCCATAGTATTTCAGGCTGAAGTGACCGCTATACAGTGGTTTTCAAAGAAAATAATGAGGCAAGGAACTGTTAACAAGTCAATTGCCATTTCTTCCGACAGCCAATCAGCGTTAAAGGCAATCGATTCCATGGCAGGTCGATTCAAAACAATATGGGATTGTATTAACGCCTTTATGGACCTAGGAAGTCAGAATAAAGTGGCCGTCGCATAGGTACCAGGACACAAGGGACAAAGGGAAATGAAAAGGATGATGAACTGGCTCGGGAAGGTACGTCTAATGTCCTGGTGGGTACCGAACCCTTTTGTGGAAGATCTACTGTGCCAAAATAGAAAGGCCATTAGGATAATAGTGGGTCTTCTAACTGGACATTGTAGGCTTAACAGAGTCTAATAGGTCTGACAGAGGATGCAATATGCAAATTCTGTCAAGAGGAAGAGGAAACTTCAGTGCATGGTCTGTGCCACTGCGAAGGCCTAGTAGAGGTGGGTAGTACTCGTATGATTCGTATCATTGGTACGAATCCTTGCAGTGGTACGAATGGTACGAATCCCACAAAAATAAAAGATTCGTACATTTCGTATCGCCGATACGATTGATACGAATATGGAATTTCGGTACCGGTATTGCGATGCGATACTCTTAGGGCCCGTTGTATAAGGTTAAACTTCACACGGTGGATGGGGACCATTTAAACTGGAGATTTCAAATTTTAAAATACTCATAACTTCATAATTGAAAAAAATCCCTGTTTTTATATGTAATATATTATGATGGATATATTCGAAATATTTGATTATTACTATATGATTATTATCAATGTACTGCAAGATAGCATTCGTTTTATACAACGTAGTCATTACAAAATCTGTGATACTTATATCTTTCTTTTCTTTTTTTGTTATTGTTTTTTGTTTAGTTGACTTGCTACAAATGTACAAATATGTAAATATAATGTGGTTAAATAAACTCTATCTAACTATTTACTGTCTAATGACGACGAAGAAATTAGTAATGTAATAGAAGCATAGGTGCTCGAAGTCCTAAGTTTAAACTGTACGGTTAATATAACATTATAATACTTTGGCCCTAACTAACACCACATGCATAATATTATATAATCTATGCTGAACACTGTGGAGTGGGAGCGCGGGTACGAATGGTACGAATAGTATGAATGGTACGAATCAGTACATGATACCGTTTAGTATCATGGGAATCAGTGGTACGAAACATACGAATAGTACGAATGGTACGAATCAGAACATGATACTGTTTAGTATCATGGAATCAGTGATACGAAGTGGTACGAAACTCTCGATACGAATCTTTTCTTGATACGGATTCATTTGGTACGAATCCTTAAAAAGAGTCGAATCGCCCATCTCTAAGGCCTAGCCAGACTGAGATTCCAACTACATGGCGAGGAAAAACCAAGGGCAGATAGCTATACTAAGGACCTTCTAACTAGGCTATGGAGTCTGGTACAAAGGATAAAGCTGGATAAGGAACTCTAATTGAATTAGATTAGGAGCGCCACAATAGATTCGCAATGGGTCGCGGTGACCAAGGCCAAGCGGCCAGCTCCTCCCCTCAATCTAATCTAATCTTCTGGACAGGCTTTGGACGATAAGCTCTGATTTTGACAACTGCGATAGATGACTTCAGATGTGCTATACAGTAAACGAAATCCAAGTAATATAATGCACGGATCACAAGCTGTCTGGCAAAACGTTGGGAGTAAAAGGGAAGAAGAGCAAATATGATAACAACATTTAACACCCATATCTGAGCAACTGGAAGAAATTTGAATAATTCGACAAAAGTACAGATAACTATTAACTAACTATTTGGTTGGCCAGCCTTGCTGTCATTCGAGATGTGACTGTCCCGAGCATTGTCCCGATTTGATACACTGGCCAAAATCTCATTGATTTTGACTTCTACCAGATATACAATGTGATTAATCAATCTATTTTTTCCAAAAATTGTCATGGAATAGTTATTCATATTTCGAAATTAGATTATTTCTTGCACAATTAAATTGTTTTTTTCATACACCTAATAGAGCCCCCATTCTAATTAAAATAATAAATTATATATGATATATTTTTAAATTATATACTAGAAACTGCAGTAGAAATTAATGGTTATTACACTTAAGCTGTTTACCCGCATTATTTGAGAATAATAACATAATTAATATGTCTAACAAATTATCAATCAAGAAATAGGAGATAATGCGAGGCATTTTAGTATTATTTAATGTAATAATTCTGAGTGTCATCTTAAAGGACTAATGTTATGGAAAAGTGATATCCGTCAAATTGGCTATGCTGTAGTTTATACCCTTCCTTCAAATATGAACGGTTTGGTGAAAACTAGGGTAATTGCCATCATTTACATGCAAGACTTATTTACTTTTAAACTATTAGGTACTTTTAAAAGAAGTCAAGAGTCAAAAAAACGTTTATTTTAGTCCAGCAATAATATACATTCTGGAATTAGATTTTGAATTCGGAATCATTTCTTCATTTTATTTAACAAATTAAATTCGAAATTGTGGTTGTTGGCAGATAACTTTGTTAGTTTCTTTTTCTTTTCTTTTTTTGATAAACGGGCCTGCCAAACGAGGAGAAATTTTCTTATAAGATTAGTACCTAAAGGGCATAGCAGGATAAGCATGTATTAGGTGCCCCCGCACCAATCGGGTCGAAATTTTTAGCACAAGTTGATAGTAGTGTTAGATGAAATTTCCCAAAATATTATTTTTGGAAAACCATTTTTACGGGAGTTATGGGGGTAAAAAGGAAAATGGAAAAACATTTTTTTCTCGAGAACGGATAAACCAATTTCCATGAAAAAAATACATGTTATGGCTTTTGATGGTGCAAATGTGGGAAAAAATTATTGAGTCCATTTGTCGAAAAAAAGTGGTGAAAATATTTTTTCGAAATAAAAAAAAAATTTTATTAGGGGATGTTCTAGAGGCACACCCACCATTTTCTTCCAAATAAATGCTTATATGCCCCTTTAAAACATATCCAATTTTCATAGCGATCGGAAGGGTACAACATACTCAAAATTGATAATCATTGACAGACTGCGGGCGGCGCGTAGTCTATGTAATGAAGCATTATAAGACGACTTTTTTGTAAATATTTCGTGCAAAGACGAGATTACCTTCTCCCCCTCGTTTTCGAGGGTGCTGAACATGATGCAAGTGGTGGGAGAAGTTTTTGACCGCCGCAACCCCCTGCAACTTTTTTGAAAAATTTTTTCAAAATAATTTTTTTTTTATGGGATGTTCTCGAAGAATGAAGACTAAGAGAAGTCTCATCAATATAGAGTAACCTGATTCGTGAGAGGCAAGAGGACTCACGCAAAAAAGTCAGCCCGAATTGTGAGAGGCAAGGGGACTCATAATAACCAAGCACCTCGACTAATGAGAGGCAAGGGAACTTAAAATAAACAAGCGACCCGACTAGTTAGAGGCAAGGAGACTCACGATAAATAAACACCCCGACTCGTGAGAGGCAAGGAGACTCACAATAAACAGGCACCTTCACTAGTGAAAGGCACTGTAACCTCCTCGTAGTGGACTTTGAAAACTAGTTCTTTCGTAGGCTGACTGCAGATGTCATCATTGCAAAATCTTGATCAGATTTTCAAACTAGATTTTGTTTGACCCCACAGTTGACGTCAGAGAATTTTTGCGCCACACTTCTTGAAGTTTGATACTGATTTAAATGCTAGGGTTGTAATGGCCGCCAGTGACCGTAGTAGTAAGATGTAGTAATGAACCGCTAGTCTATGTAATAAAGGTAGAAATAGTGTAAATATTTCTTGCAAAGACGAGAATACCTTCCTCCGTCCGTTTTCGAGGGTGTTGAACACGATGCAAGTGGAGGGAGAAGTTATTGACCGCCACAAACTCCTAAAACGGCCACCCCTCTTATGGATCACTTTATGTTTTCTATACGAGTCTGGGGAGTGATTTATCAACGGGTTATACTTGAAATAATATGAAAGATGGTTATAGAGTAAGTTGAGGCAAGACAGCAGGCCAGGGGGTTAATTAAACCCTTCCGAGGAGTGGAAAATCATTTTTTATCAAATAATTCGGGTTCAAACGCGTTTCCCCCGTTTTTGGGGTCGCTGATCATGGGAAAAATATTCATTTTTAATCAACCCCCTAGGCCTACTGTCTGGACTCCACTTACTCTATAACTCCCTTCCATATTATTGCAAGTATAACCCGTCGACAAATCACTCCCCAAACCCGTTTATATATGAAAACATAAAGGAATCCATAAGAGGGATGGCCATTTCAAGAGGTTGCGGTGGTCAAAAACTTCTCCCACCACCTGTATCGTGTTCAACACCCTCGAAAACGAGGGGGGGGAGGTAATTTCGTCTTTGCACGAAATATTTACAAAGAAGTCGTCTTATAATGCTTCATTACATAGACTACGCGCCGCCCGTAGTCTGCCAATGATTATCAATTTTGAGTATGTTGTACCCTTCCGATCGCTTTGAAAATTGGATATGTTTTAAAGGGGCATGTAAGCATTTATTTGGAAGAAAATGGTGGGTGTGCCTCTAGAACATCCCCTAAGAAAAAATTTTTTTTATATTGAAAAAAATTTTTTCACCACTTTTTTTCGACAAATGGACTCAATAATTTTTTCCCACATTTGCACCATCAGAAGCCATAACATATATTTTTTTCATGAAAATCGGTTTATCCGTTCTCGAGAAAAAAATGTTTTTCCATTTTTCTTTTTACCCCCATAACTCCCGTAAAAATGGTTTTCCAAAAATAATATTTTGGGAAATTTCATCTAATACTACTATCAACTTGTGCTAAAAATTTCGACCGGATTGGTGCGGGGGCACCTAACACATGCTTATCCTGCTATACCCTTTATACTAGTTACTTTAATTTCGGTGTCTAGGCAAACATTCTTTAAATAACGCTCCAATTGCTAGCTGAGTAGTGTTTTCCGCTATGAACGAAAAAGTGTTAAAACTTCTGATAAAGTCAGATTGAAGAATATTTTTTTACATTGGCCTGTATACGCGACTAATGCCTATCATCGAAATCAGGAGACGAGCTTCCCCAACCTGAAAATTTTGAAAAACTGCTTTTCATATGAAGTCTAGGCATTATTTACTTGCCTAGCATTTAATAGACAAGGGGCCAATTGCTTTAGGATATTTTATCTACTACGCAATCCTTGCGTAATATTGTATAGCTTCTGCTTATATGCCGCTAGAAGTTGAAGCGAGGTTGCTGAATTTTGCTATTTTGCACTCTTCCAAGTACTAATCGCAACTGCCGTTGTTCAACTTTTCGTTTCGAAATATAAAGTGTGGTCAATATAGATCTGCTCTTGCCACTAATCAAAAAAGATAAATTATACAGAGTGTCTCACTGAAGTCTGTAACACCCCCATAACATTTTTAGTTTTTATGCAGTTTAAACCAAATTGATCTCAAGAGATAGAAGTTCTACTTATTACCACAAAATTATTTACCCTCTTCATATGCAAAACCACCTACGATGCAAGATTGGAAGAGAAAAATGGCCATTTTTTTGTGGAAAAAATTGTATTAATAGAAATTATTCGAAATCATCTAGATAGCTTGAATCTAAATTTCATTTTAAAAAAATGAAATATTGGTGAAAATCGCAAAAAGCAAACAAAATATATCGACTTGACAAGTTATTGACAGTCACATTAACATTATTTTTGCTTCATTTTAATGAACATTTCATTTTTTTTTTTTTTTGGATTGAATCAACTTTGTATTCTAGCAATTTGGATGACTCCGAGCAACTTTTGTTAATAAATTTTTTTATAAGAAAATCCCAATATGATTTATTTACTTTCTTCATTCAATTTTGCATCGTAGGTGGTTCTGCATTTGAAGAGAGCAAGTTATTTTGTGATCATGTGACCATGATGTATTAATGACCTTTATCTTTTAAGACCAATTTGGTTTAAACCGGATTTAAGTAAATTTTTATTTTGTACTTATTAATGATTAATGGGAAAAGTTATCTAACGTGATATTTTTTGATTATTTTATTTAAACAGCTATTCGAATAACAGTTTCTTATTTGATCTAATATTATATAGTACTCCTTAAAAAATTACAAACGGTTTTTCAAAATGCAGTCCTCTACTCGCATATGATATTTCAGGTAACAATAACTTTGTTAAAGAACGAAAAATGGACATTATACAGCTATGGTCTTTGAAGCTCAAAATATATACTTTCAGGTGATATATAATGGTTTTTAGGAAAAATATCATTTTACCGTTTATTTTTAGGAAAAATAGAGAGAAAGGCACACATGGTGTTCCCAAAATTTGTCAATTCTCAAACGGAAAGGTATATGTATTTAGTAATAAATTTTTTTAAATAATTTTTTGAATACTGTAATATTTGAATATTATAAATGAAAGTTTCCTTTTTAAGGCGTATTCGTTATTTCTTCTTCACGTTTTTTAATTGACTTATATTCTGATACCGCACTGGCCTGTTGCTATGATTACCCCTACAGCTGGCGGAGAAATTTTATAAAAAAATCATATCTGAATGGGCAATATGTCATAGTAAAGTGTACTGCAGATGTAATTCAATACTTCATCAGTATTAGCTAAAAGAGTAGTTGTTTTGATTGGTTCTCCAATAATGAGTGTTTTAAAGTATTTACCTAACTAGTATATTAGCGTGCCCAGATTAGGGCAACAATATACAGAAAGTAGGTATTTTCATAATAAATAAGAAAGTGTGTAAGTTGTGATTTGCATAATACCTAAATAATATTCTTTAATCAAAAAGGAGCTCGAGGCAATTTTCTGCTGCAAAAAACTGGCCTGTATTACTCACCAGTTGACACCGATTGCAGTAGCCAAAATTGACCAAATTATCTCAAGACCTCACCAAAAAAGATGTTGGCATATTCGAATAGGAAATGATTTACTTTATATTAAATTTCACTGTAATAATTATAAAATAAAATGCATATTTTTTAAAATTGTACATTGTTACCATTTCAGTTATTCAATCATGAAGCGATTCTAAAATCCCAAAATACGTTATTTCTATCTTTTACGAATTAGGCATGATTTTGATATTTTGATTAGCCATTCTGGATCGATGATATCAAATTCGATATCAACGATCGTAAAAATCCCCAAGTATAAGTATGCTTTCTTGGATGAATTACAAATTCTTTGAGTTATGTTCATTTACATATTATTATAATTTAGTCAAGAAAAATATTTTTTTTTTAGCTTTTTCAAAAATTATTGTAGTCACATTATTTTTTAACACTTATAAATTGGTTATTTTTCGCAAACGTTGTAAAAGGTTTAGATTATATAAGGAATTATCCCTGACTAAAGACCTTTTTTGTGCAGACTAACAGAAATTTTTGAGAATGTTTTATCAATTTTTAATTTTTAGTAAAAGAACATGACAATCTTTACATATATTATGAAAGTTGATAAACAAATACCGAAGAAATGTCTATATCATTATTGGACTTAACATTTTTTGACAAGCTGGATCTCAAAAATCGTTCACCTTAGTGAGGTCGTTAAAGTTTTGATGACTTTTAATCAGGAGGTTATATATAACTAGAATATATTCCAATTTCAGCCAATTTAATGGAAACTACTTTTTCATAAAATTAGTGCGTTGATCTTTACATAACTGATTTTATATCTTCAAATAATTATGGGAATTATATACATGGACATAAAATATCTTAAATAAATAAATAGACAACCGAAAACAAATTAACTTGTAATTCTGAAATATTAAACAGACTAAAATAATTATTGAACTCAATATCGATTAGTTATTAATCTATTTGAAAAAAAAACACTACTTACCTACTAAAAATAACAAGACAGCCAGGAACAACATTTTTTTAATAATAAGGAACTTACGATTATTTACTAAATATCATTAATTAGTTCATAGCGCGAAGACATACATTTAATGCGTGCTCTTGAAATATGCCTCATCCACGCTACGCTGGATGTTTAGAATTGCATAAGAAGAGGATGTGGAAGTGAAACCCCATGGTGGTGAACGACTGCAGTGTATAGAAAGTACGCCTCTGGCCTATATATAAACCTCAGATGAAGAGTTTAAACCACACAAAGCCTTCCACATCTTCTAGCAATCATGAAGGCCTTGGTGAGTACACTTAACAATAAATAAATGCGAACAGTGTTGTGATTTACAAGTGACCAGTGACTTGCACAGTGATAGTAGAAGCGTCATAATATTAAGGATGTATACATATAGTGACCACAAAAGGACTATCAATTTTTTTGGATTTCTTTAAAATTAATTACACTACTTAAAACCTTTTTCATGTGTGAACAGTGCAAATTTCTTAATATCTACATAATATGTATATTAATTTTAAAAAATATCAAGTTCGTGAATCGTGTATCGGTTAAACAAAATTAATTAAAAAAATGTCAAAATTTTATTTTCAAGAATTAATATATTATAAAATACTTTATTGACTTTTTTCAAATGGAAATAATAGAAAAATGTGAACTAAATTTTCGAATTAGATTTTTTAAACCATGCAAATTCTCAGAAACAATTTTTTTTACCAATTTATTCAAGATGTTATTCAAATGATAAATTAAAAATGGTAATAATAGAGAAATGTGAAATAAATTTTTGAACTAGATTTTTGGCGCCATACAAATTCTCAGAGGTATTTTTTTACTAAGATGTTGTTCAAATAATAATTTCAAAATTGAGAAATTATCAAAATAACTATTACCTATTATTACACTTTAATTTAATTTATTAATAGAACACATTCTACTACAATAATATTTTAAATACATACAAACATCCAAGAACGACATTTTTCGCATATTTCTGCAACTTCATGTACAATTATACTCATAGGGCAACCGTTAATCTCTCTTCTTCAAATATAACGATTCTAATTGAAACATTTTTTTACAGATTGTCTTGGGTACCGTCTGCTTGTGTCTGGCTTTAGCTGCCGAGCCCGAAAAGAAAGAGGCAACGCAGGAGAGCAAAAAGCAGGAGAAACGCGGCCTGATAGGTCTAGGTCAACACGGAGGATTTGGAGGAGGAGACTTTGGAGGTCATGACTTCGGCGGCGGTGGTTTCGGAGGTGGATACGAGTACGGAGGTGGCGGCGGAGGCGGCCATCACGAGCATGTCAAAACTGTGGTAGTCGAAAAGAAAATCCCAACACCTTACGAAGTCGTAAAACATGTACCTTACACCGTAGAGAAAAAAGTACCATATGAAGTTAAAGTATCGGTCCCACAACCCTACACCGTAGAAAAGAAGGTACCATACCCCGTAAAGGAATATATTAAAGTACCATACATTGTACCTCAACCTTACGAAGTCATCAAGAAAGTACCATATGAAGTAAAAGTACCAGTACCTAGGCCATACGAAGTAAAAGTACCAGTTCCACAGCCCTACACCGTCGAGAAGAAAATTCCTGTACCAGTTAAAGTGCCTATTCCCCAGCCCTACACCGTATACAAGAAAGTACCATACCCAGTAAAGGTGGAAGTTCCTGTCCCTCAACCATACACCGTCGAGAAGAAAGTACCATATGAGGTAAAAGTACCCGTCGACAGGCCTTACCCCGTCCACGTACCCAAACCATACCACGTCACAGTTGAGAAACACATTCCTTACCCAGTAGAAAAACCAGTACCATACGAAGTTAAGATACCTGTCGACAAACCATACCCTGTAGAAGTACCAAGACCTGTACCAGTGCACATTAAAGTACCTGTTCCCCAACCTTACACCGTCGAAAGGAAAGTACCAGTTGAAATTGAAAAACCAGTTCCAGTACCCGTAAAAGTACATGTGGACAAACCATACCCAGTTTACAAAGAAGTGCCTGTACCCGTGGAAAAAGAAGTACCATATCCAGTAAAAGTACCTGTAGCAGTTCCTGTGCATATTCCACATCATCATGAAGAATCCGGTGGAGGTTATGGTGGAGGTTACGGAGGTGACTTTGGAGGAGGTTATGGTGGTGGCTACGGAGGTGGTCACGGAGGAGGGTACCACTAGTTGTTGTTAGATCTTTATTAATTGTTATATAATTACTATTTTTGTACTATTGTGCTTGTTACACGCTGTAAAGTTAAAATTTACCTTATTTCGACATGTTTGTTTAATTAGTACCATTTCCTCATTCGCATTCACTAAGCGTGCAGTATTATTACTTAGAAACTGTGTTAATTATTATATTTATCTACTTTTATAATAAATCATTTCTACCTAATTAACTAGTTTTATTGTTTGAGTTAATCGTGTTTTATTTTTATTTAAGACACATAGATAGCACTACTCCTACTAAAGGCCATTTATTGCTCAATTTTTAATCTGGTTCCTGTTTGTTAAACGCATTCATATTTGTAAATATAGAAAGTTCGTACTCTGAATATACAACAGCCAGCATAAAATAATGTATGTACATACCTATACTGCCGCTTCATAACTATATATGCGATGTTCTCATTAGATCAGTGAAAGTAATGATGATAATACATGCGGCATCATTCATCTGGAACTAATTGTAGCATGTGCTTCAGTGCTTATTAAATCATACAAGTTGCCATATGGCGCCTGCAGGATTGCCAATTAAATATCTGTAGTTTCTCACAAATACGTAATGTCATTTTCTAAAATTATAATAAAATCTCTTAATAGAAATTTGCATTTTTTTCATATAAAATTATTGTTACAATAAATCATGAACTGTCGATAAACATTTAATAAAATTCTACGAATAATCAGTGTAATTAATATCAATGCAATGTTATTATACTATGCATATATGTAACAGATTTAATTGCTTCCTTAACAAGATAAAGTTAATTTTTGTTTGATTTTGAGAAAATATTACTAGTACAAGGAAAGTAGGAGAAATAGCGGAAATAAATCAGAATTCAACAAAGCTGTTTTTGATACAAATTCTTATAGTACGAGAAATAAAGTAAAAAAAATTGGTGCAATCACATATTGGTACATGGCTAGCTAAAACTTTGCAGTCATATAGATAATAATGAATACTTTATGGAAAAAAAAACTGCGTGACGTAGGCGTGGAGGAAAAGGGGTGGCAGTGCATTTTTCCACGTTTAAGTACGATACGAATTACATAGATTTTTTTTTTGTAAATGCGCAATTTTAGTCCAAGAAATATCCATCCTTGTAGTTTTTCTCCGAAAGTATTACGAAAAGAGAAATTATAGAAAATTATAAAAATTATATTAAACTTCGAATAGGATTGATTTTTACCTATGCGGTCCAAACTACTAAACCTCTGTTCGGACGCTGTTAGTGCGAAATAGGTGAGGATAAGCTACAAGATTAATAGGACATTTTTTATGCAGAATTTAACGACAAATTTTTTATTTCCTATACGTTTTCCTCTTCCGACGAACGGTTTACAAGATAAAAATGAAAAACCAGATTTAAGTCCCCGTTAGGGGTGGTTTTTTTGCAGAAAAGGGACACCTAAATTGGGGGCGAACTTTTTGGGTATCTATTTCTAACCTTATCTAGAGTACGCATCTCAAATATTATTACTGTATAAATTATTTCTCCTATTCAGTGTTTTTTAATATCTAATTTTAATATCTAATTTGCGTGTACTATAAATAGAACATATTTTTAAAAATATAAAATAAAATTGGTAATAATAAATAACCCCGTTACCCCCCCCCCCCCCCCCATAAATCCGCGCTTGACATACATACAGGGTGTCCCACTTAAAACTCCCGGCGCCATTTTCTCGATAACCAAGAGTGATATTTGAATTCTGTAGAAGGTATCCACTAGAATATATAAATGACCCAGTCTTGGGTAAAAATGGTTATTTTACACATTGAGGTATACATGGCGCTGCAAAGCAAAGAAATTGTTCGATCCTAGGAGCGACGAAATGAGGTGCCTGAGATGGAGAATCTAAGCAACTTTATTAATATGAACTATATTCGAAAAATCACTAGTTTTCGAGATATTTGAACTTTAATGTAATTTTTCAAGTAACAAAAATCGCATTTTTTTTTTTCATATGTCTACAGTTTACAGTTTAAAATTTAATCGAACATACAACATAAACATAACGCAAAAATTAGACAATACACAATAAACGGAAATGTCAAAATCTTTAATTTCCAAATAGCAATTGCAGCCCCGCCCCGCCTTTGTTTTACTTGAAAAAAAAAGTTATTTTGTGTTTTGAAATAAATATATTTCATTACCATCTAAATTAGCCTGATTTATTATGAAAAATGTTCCAAAGGACTTATCGCCTAAAATGTATTTTAAAGAAGTTATGACGATTTTTATAATTAAAGAAATTATATTGAAGTTCAAATATCTCAAGAACCAGTGATTTTTCGAAAATTTTTCGTATTATAAAAGTTGCTCAGAATGTAATGTTCCATCACTTGCACCTCATTTCAACGTTCTTGGAATCAAATAATTTCTTTGCTTCGCAACACTATCTATACCTCAATTTGTAAAATGACCGTTTTTATTCAAAACTGATATCGTTTATATATTCTAGTAAATACCTTTTACACAATTCAAATATCTCTTTTATTTATCGAGAAGATGGCATCGGGAGTTTTAAGTGGGATACCCTGTCTATAGCAACATCAGAAATTGAATGGGCTCATTTACCATATTTTTTTATTATATTTAGAGTGAAATGCAAAAAAAAAACAGAATATTTTAGTATCTCCATCTCCATAGGATTTAAAATTAATCAAGAACATAGGCGCTGCATGACGTCATTCACTCCTAGCTGTATTTTCATTTCCCTCTTTCCGACACATATGCTGCATACTCTTGTGTTAAAATATTCCAATCGTCTCCAAATCACGATCTCTGGCAGATCAGACAAATCTATAATTTTAAATAGCCGAGTTTTAACAGCGTAAACTCAACTTCGAGACAGGCTTTCGGATTGAATGACATCAGCACTTTGAGCGCATCGGTTCATGTTTAAAGCAGTATATTTCTGGAACTACTTATCGGATCGACCTCAAATTTTCAGTGTTATAATTATTCTACGATTACTTTGCATAAACGTACTAAAAAGTTAAATGTTATAATATAAAATGAGATAATATTTAAAAGTGGACAAATATGAATTGTAAGGGAATTTGCTTCATTCTGAGACTGTGCAAACTCAATGGACCCGCTTATGCGACGATGTTCGATCGGTTGTTATATATTCTTTAGCTAAAAATGTTTGCAGGGCGGTTTTTTAAAGAGTAGAACCTATTCGATATGACGGGGTTAATTTAAAAATAACTTATTTTTTACTATGCAATGTTGGCGAATTGAATATACTGTTCGGATACTTGTACTTAGTTAATTTTCAACCGACTAAATTTGAAAAAGGGGAGGGTTCTTATTTCGACCCACATGTATGTTTTTATTATTGTATACCGGGTGTAACATAAACGTGGTGTACACTCAATTTTTTCTTTATTTTTCAAACATATTATTGAAACTTCATACATCGTACTTGATAAACGTCATTTTTTAACACAAGAATTATTTTTTCAACTTCCGGTGTCAGCGATAGTGGTACTATTTTTTTATTTTCAGATGAAAAACCCAGTAGATTATTACATTTTTGGATTCTGCATGATTTTCTGAATACAATACCACATAAGTGATATTTCAAATGTCAAGTTATTTTTTAACTCAACTTTTATTTTTTAATTTAAGTATTAAGTGTTATGCTAAAAAATTTGAAATCATGTCACAAATATGATTACTGTGTAAACAAAAAATATCTTCAAAATGTTTTTTTGGATGAAATTCAATTTTTTTTAAAATAGAACCATATTGATACTAAGGTGCCATGCAAAACTACCAATAATAAGGAATCTTCTGATACGCTCACTTTGCATCTCTAACAATTACAACTGAAATTGCAGACCATCAAATGGTAAGAAGTAACTAATAGCTAGGGAGCTGGTGCAGACATTTTTATATAATCTCATCGTGTGACTGAAGTTGAAAAGTTTAGAGACGTCATAATAAAAAACCGGAAAAACCATTTCAGTCATTACGGCGTTGCTGAGTTTTTAATTAACAGTTAATCAAAAATGCAATAAAAAAACGCCCCTATATGATTTTATTGTGTCAGCCACTTGTTATAAACGTTGCTTGTCAACATGACATTGATATAAATGCTGTCGGCTGAAATCTATGTGTCTGCGTTTTTTGCAATTTAATTTTTTAATTAATTTATGATATTCTAAAAATTTTGTTAATTATTGCCGGTGTACTTTATATCAAAAGGTTCGCAGTGATAAGAAACAATAAAACAAACTTCAGTCACCTGTGTACTTCTGCGTGCAAAGGGGGTGAATTTTCAAAAATGGGGTAAAAAAAACTTCTATATTATTTTACCGTATCAGCCACTTTGCAGGAAGCTTTGTTTATTTGTAAAAAACATAAAGAAAATAGTGGCTGAAATCTGCTATTCTGATTTTTCGTTGGCTGACGTTTCTTAATAATTACATAGGCCGACAAAAGAAGGGGCTGTTCTCTTGATCAGAACCGTTTTACCCCATGTTTTTTGACATGCTGAAACCGATTCTGATCTACCGCATCAGTTTTTATCTACCACCCCTTCTATCTCCTAAAAATACCAAAAAGGGTCTTGTTCTAAGGTGCTGATCTAACTTTTCTGAAATATTTTGACGCGCTGAAGCCAATTTTGGAGAAAAATTTTTTTCCATCGTATCGGTTTCTCTCTCTGAACCCATTTTATCTCTTGGGGTGGCAGATGGAAACTGATGACACGATAGAATTTCTTTTGCCCAAAATTAGCTTCAGCACATCAAAATACTCCAGTTTTTTACAATTATTTTCTTTTTCCTTTGCTTGTATGTACATACAGGGTGTCCCGTAATATGTTGTAAACGTACCTACATTATTTAATAAAAAGCATTATTTTCTTCTTAAATCCATCTTTCTGACTCTGTATATCTTTAAACATTAGACATTAAAAATGTATATACAAAAAATGTAGGAAATTTTGTACTCTTCAATTTTGTCTTGAACATTTTTCTCGTAGGATCGAGCGGTGCCGAATTATTTTATGGGTTTTTTGGGGTAGACGATTTCAAATTTGATATTATTAAAGTTCCATAAATAATGATTTCCACATACAAAATTTATTTCATTGTGAGAGACTTGGATAGAATATCTGGATGTAGAAGAAGTGATTCCTTGGGCAGCGGTTTTTATGTAATTAAAAATAAATTCCTGTACTATTCGATGGACGAGTAGTTTAATACAAGTTCGGTGTAAGCTTCAGATGCCATATTGGAAAAATTAAGTCTGGAGAGACTTTTTTCCTAAATATTTCGCAAATCAATAAGTTTATATAAGTAATGCCTTAGTACAAAAGTAAAGAATTTAACTTTCTAGAAAAAAACTATTTTACCTTTATTCGTACGAGCAACGGTTTCTGAGCAAGCTGATAGTGAAAATATGAGTGAAGATTAAATAGCAATTGTGTGACGGAAATGGAAGTAACATGATCCCCATGGGTACAAAAAAAATTGTGGTTTCTTTGTTAAACAAGCAGGAGATGGAGACACGTTAATTATTACTATTGCGCTAAAAACTGCAGCTTGGGGCGAGCTAAGGTAAGATATTGATTTAATTGTATTGCTCATAGCTTTAACTCCAATTAAGAAAGAAATGTTTTATCTGAAAGCTGGTAAAGGCAAAATTAAAACAAGCCTTTACTAACTGCATGGTTTAGAAAAAATAACAGCATGAGAAAGACAGTTTTGTTTATTCATGCATGCTTGTGACACCACTCCTGCTCTCATCGGGAAAGACAAAATGTCATTTGTGAAAACTTTATCAAACAAAAAGCTAGAACATATTGTATAAATTTCCCGAAACAAAAGATCGTCTCATGATACAGTTTTTTAAAAATGAGGTAATTTTTTTAGATATAATTGCTATATTTTTAAATATTATAACTATCTCTCGATGGTGCCATCTTGGTTGGCGAATCGCTCGTTTTAATAGCGTTGATGTTTAGTAGTGTCTTTTTTTTCAAATACAATAGAGCTTTCCTCCAGTTAACACCAATTTATCATTCAAATTTCGGTATGGTCGGTCGCTCGGACTTTTCGCTCTCAAGTTATTGTGCTTACAAGAACGTGACAAACGGAAGGAAATGTGGACAGGCAGACAAAAGAACGAACATTTTGAAAATTATTCAATTATTCTTTCTGAGCGATGTTTACAGTTTTATATCAAATGTTCTTCGTGCGAAGAATATAATATAAGTATTTCCCTATCAAACTTATCTCCACCTCTCTCTAGAATATTGCAAATTTAAATGAAACAAGTTTATAGAAATATTTACAATTTAGATGAAACTCGGTCAATAAATAATAAATAATAATTATAATGGTTCTCTATTTATAGGAACCTACAAATGCTATAGTTGCGTAAATTAAATGGATTAATGACATAATAAAAGTGAAAGAAACAACATCAAGTAACGGGTCACTTGTTCTGTTTGACGTATTAGTAAATAAGTAGTTCCTTACTAGGTTCAGAGCTGAAATAAGACACTCTCCTGTGTAATGTTATATATGTGCAGGGTATTTTGAAAGTGCTACGAATTAACACGATAGGTAATAATGTAAACAATATATTAAGAGTAAAAGCACAACGTTTGTTGGTACACAACAAATTAAATTAAAATATTAAATCCCAAACGAATTTAACAAAGGTACACAAATGTCTGTAAATTATCTTAATCAAAACCGAAAGCTTAATATTAATCCATTTAATTTAAGTGGCATTTTATTTTTTATTTATCGCTTATCAGATTTATCTACATCAAAAAGTTTCTCACAAAAAAGTAAAGTAAGAAGAATTTACATTAACATTGTAAAACATACGTAGCCAAAACAGCTGAGAAGAAAATTTTTTCGCGAAAGGAATGAATAAGAATAAGGTAGGACGAGTCTGAAGGATCAATTACCCCTTGATTGTCAATAAAGATCATTATTGTTATTGAGACAGAAACAAACCAGAAATGCAAAAGTGATGGAAAAAAAGTTAAAATACAGAAACAGAATCCGAAGATATGTTTCCGTATTTCAAGTGTCGAAGAAGAGCACCGGAGAAAAAAAGTTTTTCTATATCTGTACCAAAGGCATATTAATACTGTTCAAAAAATGTTTGACCTTTGGTTGAAAATAACCAGAAGCTACGTAATTATCATTTATGCCATTAATTGGTTGCAATTTTATGTTTTGTTATTGTTCTTATGGCATATAAAATATAGGCATAGTTGTCTACAAATGTATAAGTTGAAAAATAGTAACATAAACTTGTCTAGTAAAAATTGAATAATTACAGATAAATATGATGTAATCCACGTGTGCTAATCACTCTTCCACAGATGTCCCCAATAAATTAATTGATCACTTTGTTTATAGCATAGCTTTACCGTGCACTATTTCACCCTATAACGACAACTCAATATATTTTTGGCCAATTTCTCTGGATGAGGTAAATAATGCCATAGATAATTTAAAAAATAAGTCATCGGCTGGTATGGATGGTGTAACAGCAAATATATTAAAAAGTATCAGGGAAGGCATACTACCGTATTTGGTCCATCTGTTTAATACGTCAATTGATCAGGGCTATTTTCCTGACATACTGAAACAAGCTAAGGTGATACCTGTATTAAAAAGAGGATCACCGGAAGAATTAGAAAACTGCCGTCAAATTTCTATACTGTGTGTAATTTCCAAATTATTTGAAAGAATTATTTACGATAGAATTATTTCAGTTACAAAAAGATTTAGTGTTCTTACGGACTTTCAACATGGTTGTACTGCTGGAAAATCGACAGATACAGCAATTTGTTACTTAGATAGTGGCAAAGTTGTGGTCTCCATAATATTAATGTAAAAACTAGTATTGGAATAAGAGGGAATTTACTATAATGGATTAGTAGCTACATGAAAGGTAGGACCCTAAAAGTACAATTTAGCGACGCATATTCAGATACTCATGACATCATGTTTGGAGTGCCTCAAGGCTCTGTTTTAGGCCCTCTAATTTTCATGTTATATATAAATAATCTCCCGAATTACCTATCAACTGGTCATTTGACAATGTTTGCTGATGATATCACAGTGACCCTATCAGCGGATTCAATAGAGCAGCTAAATTCACTCATTGATTAATCATTTCAACAGATCACTACTTGGGCTCAGAGAGGAAAACTAATTTTGAATATGAATAAGACAACTATTATGAACTTTACTTTGCAAGAACAATTACCGCATGGTTTAATGTTGCATGACAGCATCATTTTATCAGAAAATGCAAAATTCCTTGGTATTCACCTAGATAGCAAATTTCTGTGGAGCAAACATATCGATTATGTATGCTCACAGCTTAACAAGGCCTATTTTGCTATATTACAATTGAAAAGTACACTTGATGAAACGGGGCCATTGAATGTATACGACGCTCTTGCCTATTCTCATATCTCCCTCAATGTCATCACCTGGGGGGTAATTCGAAAGATATTCATTAGCCAAAAAATACTTACTAGGCTTATATTTCGAATGGGATACAACGAGAGCTGCGCAGAAATATTTAAACAGAAGAAAATCCTGGCTGTACCATGTATATTAATTTTAAAATGTTTGACATACACTAAGAAAAATATAGCATTATTCACACAAAGAAAAGATTGTCATTTATATAGTACTAGACATGGAGATCTACTTAGTATACATCACACAGCGAATTATAAACATTCTCCACAATACCGTTGCATTTTGCTTTTTAATGGTTTCTCTGTAGAAATAAGAAATATGCAAAACTACAATAAATACACAACTATGGTTAAAAACATTCTACATGGAGGTGGTTTCTATAGTATACAGGATTTCTTGAATAGAGAATCTGTGGCCTTATAGGACTTTAAATTAAATCTGTGATATATACTTTTGTACATGATTTTAAATGTTCTTTATTACATTTATTTTTACTTGTGTTTACATTATATTAGCCTCTTTATTTTGTCTAGATATTTTACTCAATATTCATGTAATGCATATTTAAATTATATAATGCATTACTGTTATTTTATGAATGATTTGCCATATATACATTATTTGTATCTGAAATGGTCAATAAAATATTATTTTTATTATTATTATAGGGCACATAAAAAGGTCATAAAATCTGGCCGTAAAAATATCAAAGTCGGCGCTATTATATGTACAAGAGTACTACAGACCGTACTTCAAATTTTTGCTTATTAGAATGAACAAAATAATACCAGATATTAAAAAAACTGTACTTTCGGTAGAAACTTAATGACGTTTCTGGTAAATAAAAAAAAATCTTACTCTGTCTTGCTTCAAGATAGGAATATCTTGTGCATTGGTGGACTCATTGCCCGCCCTTCGCGACATTGACAGATAAATTCAAAGTACAACTCTGTTTACCTGGTATTAATGCAGACAATAAACTCCGCGCCATTCTAGTTAGGGCTGATTCGCGTAACTATATCACAAGAGTTAGAAATCTTAATTAAAAGAGGTGTATAAGAGTAATGATATTTTATCTATTCAGTAACATTATATTTATTATTTAATATAGTGTAGAAAACTGAGACATCCCCAGGTTTCCCCTTATATTATTTCGGTCGGCAGCTTTGAATTTTTTATCTGCCGTTTAAGAATAGGGTGAACTATACGTTATGCTCTTGCTCCTTTTCTCGTTCTAAGGACATATTATTATAAATAAATTCTTGGTATTAAGTTAATTAAAAATACGCTTGCTGGCATTATTTGTTCATTTTTCCTCTTTACATCGTCTTCAATATAAATATTAGGTAATAAGGTGTAATTAACCGTTACTGAGTTTGTTGCTATTTAGTATTAGCGCTCCCTCATTCAGCGTTCGGAACCTTGCCGAGGTTATGGGGCTTGCGTGGTTCGATGAATCCAGAGGCGCACGCCAGCGGCTCTGCCAGGTGGTCTGTCGAGACGTAAAAATCTCCGTACAGACCCCCCATGCTGGATCCGGCTCTGGAGGAGAATCCAGACTAAGGCTGAACGCCCTCTCCGCTTAGTGACCGAGTTGGAGGGGGTATTTTATGGTCACCCGCGTGTTTGTGCCGTGCGTGGAGACCCGTACGGTGGGATGAAGGGATCCTGGTGGTTGAGCCCACCTAGCCAGGCAGGGCAACACGCCACTTCGGCCTGGATTTCCACCTAAACGGGAGGTCGTGACTAACCCACCACGATCAACCGGCTGCGCCGTCCCGTCAGAGGGCCGGCAGGGTGAGTCTCTGAGAGACGTTGGGGCACGGGGGAGTGGCACGTCCCAGGATCTGTCACTCGTCTTAGTGTAACACGTCTCTCGAGGCTATATCTCTCTGGTAGAATTGATGTCGAAGTTCGTAGTTGGGCTCCGTGGCGGGTGCGGAGCCAGAGAGATGAATACAAAAAAACCATTATGGATTCTACAAAAACAAAAAACTAAAAAACCACGCTAGAGGGTTCCTCGAATCCTCCTAGCGAAACAAATCAGGCCCCTACAAGGCCGAGAAAACGGCCCTGTGGGGCCGAATTAAGAAGGAGGCGTAAAGCCCGTCAGCTGGCGGAGGCGGAGGCATCTGCAACCACCTCCACTGGCTCCGGGATTTCGCCTTTAAAAAGAGTCCCTGAGGATTCTCTTTCCCCTGCTCGGGAGCTGGCAGGTAACACTGTCGGCACCGGAGTGGGGGCCGGGGAGCCCTCAGTAACTAGGGGGGCTCTCTCCGCTTCCCATGGGCTGGCAGCTACTGCTAGCACTAGGGCAGCAGGAGAGGTCCCTCAAACCTCATCAAGGGGTAAGGCGCCCTCCTCCTCCTCCTCCAACCGTGGGCTGGCAACTCTTGCTAGAACTGGTGGGAGGGCAAGAGGCACACCAAACCCCAACAGTCTGGTAACCCCAGACAAAATCCAAACCTTCAGACAGGAGGAAGGAAGAGCTCTGTTGGATCGGGGCCCTCGCCGGAAACTAACACCGGTAGGAGGGCCAAGGTTCACAGGGCAGGCCCTTCCCCTTCCTCGTCCTCGAAGAAACTCAGCTACAAGGAGGCTGCAACTTCGCACCTCCGTGTAGCTATCATTGACAGATCGAATCCGCTTGGTAAAATTACTAAAGACCAGGCGGTTTTGATCGAAAACATTCTGAGCAAGGCACTGGATGAGAGTGTATCCAGTGCCTTGGAAAATCCGAGTTTGCCGGCACCCATTTTCAACGGCATGCACTTCTCCGGGGAGATTCTGAGAGTCATATGCGGAGATGAGCGGTCGTTGGAGTGGCTGTCGGCAAATATTGCAAAGAACCCCAACCCATGGGAAGGGGCAAACCTACACGTAGTCCAGGTAGGTCAGCTCCCCAGGCTGAGCAAAGCGGCCCTGTTTATTCCGGGAGTACCGGAAGATACGGAGGTGGTGATGCGACGCCTGCAGGCGCAGAACACCTGGGCTAACGTAAATAAATGGCTGCGTTTTTATGATGCCGTAAAGGAGGAGCCGATAGGCCGGCTGCTCATTTTCGGTGTCGGGGATGAGGACCGTGCAGCCATAAATGAGAAGGGAGGACGAATTAATTATAAATTCACCTCCCTAACCATCAGGCTGCATAAGTCCTCGGACGCGGCTGAGATAACGACTCCTGCTGCTCCCGAAGCCATGGAGGTGCCCGAAAGTTTGGGCGCCCTTATGGCGGCGGGGCCCTCAGGAGTCAACGCCGTTGCGGATCGCCTCGGAGCGGACGCCAGCTGATAAAATGGCTTCGCCCAGTCGGCTGGCCTTCGTCCAGGCCAATTTACAGCACTGTCGAGCGGCAGTGGCTACCATATGCCGCTCCCTCGACAGTGGACCAAACATTATAGCCCTTATCCAGGAACCTTGGATAATCAAGTCCAGGATTGCTGGATTGGGCAAATTGAACGGAAGAATATTTTATCTGCCTTCCGCAGAAAAACCCAGGACATGTATATATGTACCAAAGGGTATACAAACTAGTCTCACACCACAGTTCAGCTCACGGGACATGACAACAGTGAGCTTGGACTGTGATTTGGGCAACGGCAAAGAATAAGTTTTAATAACGTCATTCTACCTCCCAAGCGACTCGGTAGAACCACCTCCATCTCAAGAGTTGGTGAGGCTGGTAGAGTACTGTGAGGCAATGAAACTACACCTCGTTATTGGTGGTGACTCCAATGCGCACCATGTCCTATGGGGCAGCGAACATACCAATAACAGAGGAAAATCGGTAGTGGAATACCTGGCAACCACTAATTTAGAGATCCTCAACCGAGGCAGCGAAGCTACTTTCGTTACCTCGCGCAGTCAGACGGTAATTGATATCACTCTGGCATCTCGGGACATCTCAAAACACATCAAGAGCTGGCATGTATCTACGGAAGTTTCCATGTCAGATCATACGTGGATTCAATTTAATTTGGAAGGGGGGTTGGTAGAAAGAATCCTCTACCGGAACCCTAGGCGGACAAATAAGACACAGTTCCAAGAACTTCTTATTAGCCGCCTGGGGCCCCTCGACACAAATAACATAGAAACGATAGAGGATATTGATAGTAACGTGGTTAAGTTACAGGAAGCCCTCGTTTCAAGTTATGAGGACTCTTGTCCCTTAAGAGAAGTCGGAACGGGGCATGCAACACCCTGGTGGAGCAAAGAACTCGACCGGCTAAAAGAGCCGAAGACTGGGAGGCATACAAGAACAGTCAAAGGTTGTACAAAAAGACCATTCGCGAAAGTCGAAGAGCGTCATGGAGATCTTTTTGTAGCGGGGTTGCATCTACTGCCTCAGCAGCTCGGCTCAATAAGATACTCTCCAAAGATCCTCAACAACAACCAGGACTCATGAAACGAGAGGATGGCTCCTTTACAACCAACCTCTCTGAAACTTCTGAACTCCTGCTAAAAACAATGTTTCCAGGCAGCACTGTGTCGTCCTGTATGGACTGGCCCAACGTACCTCACCCAGTCGCTACTGCAGCTGACTGGGAGGTTGCGAATGGGACAGTGGACGACGCAAAAGTAGCCTGGGCGATCAACACCTTCCTGCCCTTTAAATCACCAGGAATAGACGGTGTCTTTCCAGCTCTACTCCAGTGGGGGCTGGAATACATACATCACCACCTGGTGCATATTTACCGGGCGTGCATTGCTTTTAAATACACCCCGGTGAAGTGGAGGGAAATAAAGGTAATATTCATACCCAAACCAGGACGTACGGATTACTCCCTACCAAAATCATATCGGCCCATCAGCCTCTCCTCGTTCCTATTGAAAGGTCTGGAGAGACTGTGTGTTCGAGAAATTAGAGATACAGTGTTAGTTTTACACCCACTGCATCCAAATCAACACGCTTACATCCCAGGGAAATCAACAGAATCGGCACTTCACTCCGTGGTATCTCGTATCGAGAGATCGGCGGATATGAAAATGTCTACCCTGGGAGCGTTTATTGATATTGAAGGTGCTTTTGATAAAACAACCTTCGAGAGTATAGGGAAAGCCCTCCAAACGCATGGTGTTCCCAACACACTTAGTGAATGGATAACACACATGCTCAAATGGAGAGCCGTCCGAATAAATGTGGGGAACATAGAGACTAGAGGCATGGTCAATAGAGGCTGTCCACAGGGTGGCGTCCTATCACCCTACTGTGGGTTATGGTCGCCGACAGCCTCTTACACCGCCTCAATAACTCTGGTTTCTTCACAATAGGTTACGCAGATGACATTAGCATCTTGCTAAATGGAAACTTTGAGGGCTTGCTATGCGAACTTATGCAAACAGCCCTCAAGTTGGTCGATAATTGGTGCACAGAACATTTTCTCTCGGAAAACTGAGCTAGTACTATTCACCAAGAAAAAGGAAACTACCAAATATGAAAATGCCCAAATTATCGGGCAGTCAACTCCACTTAGCGAGTGAGGTCAAGTACCTGGGGGTCATACTTGATCGCACTCTGAATTTTAAGAGACATTTGGAAGTTAAGATAAACAAGGCATGTGCGGCTTTCTGGCAGTATCGCAGGGCGGTCGGTAGGTCCTGGGGTTTCTCACCCAGAATCTCCCTCTGGCTGTACACTGCTGTGATAAGACCCATGCTTTGTTACGCAGTCATAGTCTGGTGGCCCAGAGTAAGGCAAAAAACAGCAGCATCTCAACTGGAGCATGTTCAAAGACTGGCATGTCTCTGCGTTACTGGTGCGATGAAAACGACGCCTACAGCTGCAATGGAGACTATACTCTGCATCCCTCCTCTAAATCTGTACATAGAGGAGGTGGCGCTGAGGACTGCTCTGAGATTGCAATTTGTAGGCCAATGGTATATTAAGGGCACGGCTACGAGACATGCCCGTATCCTAGAGGAGGCTACAAAACAAATTCCTCTTCTGGGAATGGGAACTGACCGTATCCCCCCTATATATAACTTCAACAAGAACTTTGAGGTGAGCTTGAATGTGTCCGGTAATGACGAGCCGGACATATCAATCTACACCGATGGTTCAAAAATGAACTGTGGATCAGGAGCTGGGGTTTACTCAGAAGACCTAGATCTACATTCGATAATACCGCTAGGCACACATGCCACTATCTTCCAGGCGGAACTAGTAGGGATCCTGCAAGCGGTAATAGAAACCACGAAGGCAAACGTCAATGGTAAAACGGTGCGCATATCAACGGATAGCAGAGCAGCCCTGCTTGCCCTAAACAATTGTAGGATAGGCTCGGGGCTGGTTCTGGAAATTAGAAAGGCCCTAGACGTGCTCGCACAAAACAATAGTGTCCAGCTCCGTTGGGTGAAAGGACATGACGGAATTCAGGGTAATGAAGAAGCGGACGCTTTAGCCCGCAAGAGATCTGAGAGTGCCCTGCATGGTCCAGAACCTGCAATAGCGCTCTCAGATTCAGTCCACAGTTCCCTGCTAAAGAACTATACACTCAAACGCCATGCGGACTGTTGGGGTGGTCTGAGCAGCTGCAGACATAGCAGAATGGCTTTAGCCACACCCAGTCGTAAGCTAGGCAAACACTGTCTCCAGATGTCCAGGAGTAATCTGCGCATTTATGTAGGATTACTAACAGGACACTGCAGACTAAACAAACACCTCCATACACTGGGAGTCATAGACAACCCCAAGTGTAGAGGGTGTAATCTGGATGACGAGACTGCCGAGCACGTGCTCTGTCACTGCCCCGCTCTCTCAACGAAAAGAGGATCCATACTGGGGGACTTATGGCCCAGTATGGCCAGCATAGGTGGCGTCTCACCTGGTCTTCTCCTCAAATACATCACAAGTGTTGGTTGGCTTGAGGAATGAGAGGCTCGGTGGACATGCCACCACTTACGGGGGCAGCACAATGGGCCCGCTTATGAGGCCTGAGTGCACGTGAGCGCAAGCTCACCCCCCGCCAAACAATCCAGATCCAGATCCAGTATTAGCGCTCTCTTCAGTAGATATGTTGGGTCCCTTCTTTGGACACGTCACCAGTCCTTCCTTTTGTACGTTTCTACCTTTTTGTTATTCCTTTTCATTCTATTAAGGTTAACGCGTTCTGTTCCTTCACTTGTATTGTTTTTGCTAGTAGTTGGACGATGTTCCTTTCAGCTCTTCTCAGACTTCTGTTGGCTGTTGTCGATGCTAGTACATTCGGGACCATCAACATTTTCATGTCTTCTTCAAAATTTGGTATTTCCTTTATTGTGTTTTGTATCACTTGATCTAGGACCGTGGTGAATAGTCAGAAGGATAGGGGTAGGGGTGACTTTGCCTGACTTCTATATTTTTCTGTTTAATTTCCGTTGGCTGTCTTTTGTGAAGATAGGCTTTTACTGTCCTGTTAATTATGTAGTACGGTACTCCTTTGCTATGAAGAATGTTAACTATCGTTCTTTGTTCTTTGGCAAATTGTTTCTGTGGAGAGGTATTGGGATGGTCGTGTTCCATTTCATTTCAGAGTTTATTCCTTAAGTCTTGGAGGTCCACAGTCCGTATTTATTTTAATGCACTATTTTTTTCTAACTCTAACCATTATTTCTAGCTATTTACCCTTAAATGATCCTTGTACATGGGATAGTGGTCCGTTTCTTTTATTTACTTTGATCATTCTTCCTTTGCACTCTCTGCTTCCTCCATTTTCTTGGTCCAATGTAGCAGTAACATATCTTGCGTGGTATTGTTGTTTCTTTTGAAGATTTGGTTTAATCGTTGGTATGTACAAAGGGTGTTTATGTCTTCGAAGAATTTCCTACATTTTTCTCTCTCGCCGTAGCTCCTCTCTACCTTTTCTTTCAACTGTTCTTTCAGAAGATGATCACGAATTAAATCGACTTATATTGCACAATATTTTTGGCCTTCAATTACTGTTCTTCTTTAAAAGAGTTTTTAATAATTCTGAACCCACATCATAACATACAAAACTATAGACCCTTCGATAATGATTAATATTTTTTCTTATAATCCAGTTAGTGGATAATATTGAAATATATCTCCATACTTACGATGAAAATAAAGAAAAAACCACTGCCTAAGGAATCACTACTTCCACGTCCAAATTTCCGATAGTGGGGGTGACTGATACCAAAAAAATTGTGGGGGTATTTAGTTCCTGTACACATACTAAATCACAAATTTATTTCTTGCTCTCTTTAAAACTTTAAGGCCCTTGGTTCTTGTACACATACTACGTCACAATATTATGTTTTTACACCCTTTAAAAATGGGGGGTGGTAGGTGGCTGATATCAAAAGAAATTTTGATCCCATTGGTTCTTGTACAGTGTACACACGTTAAATAAAAATTTAATTTTTTTCACCCCATTTAATAATAGCTGAGGTGGCAATGGGGGGTGATAGTGGGGACAGCTGATACCAAAAAAAATTTTGAGGCCTTTGGTTCTTGTACAGACACTAAATCCCAGTTTTATAGGCTCTTACTGCTTGCTTTACCTATTTACCCTCAACCCACCAACAGAATAAGACCAGAATATAATCTAGTTCCAGATCTTACTACAATACATAGCTGTACCAAATTTCAAGTTAATAGCCTAAACGGTCCCAGAGTAATCGTGCGCCCAAAGAAAGTTATAGACAGACCAGATCAACAGACAGGGTGAATGAAGTAAAAAAAAATGTTGAGGCCTTTGGTTCTTGGACACACACTAAATCACAACACCAATTTTATAGACTGTTACTTGCTTGATTTACCTATTTACCCCCGTTCACCCTAATTTACCCCCAACCCTTCTACGGAATAAGATGAAAATATAATCCAGTTCGCCAGTTCCAGATCTCATAAAAATACATATGTGTATCAAATATCAAGTCAATATCTTACACGGTTACAGAGTAATTTTTTTTTGCTCAAATTTATAATCTCGATGTTTCGTGACATTCTAAGCCTATTTGAACAATAAAAATTTTCATTTTTTTGCGCTATTATACTTTCATTGAATGTGGAAGTAACTTTGGCATACCATGTTCTGCTGCACCCCGTATGTATCTCCGTAAAATGTATTAGCATTATGTAACAAACATTTCAATATCGATTTGATTTTTAATATTTTCTTTAAATTTTACTTTGTCCATTTGAATTTCGGTCATAATGAAATCAGTGTTATCGACTTTGGTTAATATAAATTTAATGAAGACTTTTAAATTACCACATATATGCTTTCTACTTTATAGATCTTACAAATAAAAGCGATATTTATTTGCTATTGTGACACTCCTTCGAACAATTAACATAAAAAATGCCGTAAAAAGTATATTAATACATTGCAGAATTGAGATGACCTCACATCTCAACGTTAAAGTATTCATAACACGGACATATTTGCATATTTTACGATTATGTCAACAGTTATATCATCAAATCTGCGAGTGTCATTATTGCGTTCATTATACTACAGAATCCATCAAAGAGTCATAATGTAAATTCTTTAGCTAATTGTGTGCCTACTATGAATATTACTTAAATAGGTATTAATTTAAGAGCCATTATTTAAATTGACTATTTAATTTTGTGCCTCCTTATGAATAAAACTTACATATTAATTCTGTTTTTATTATAAACCGAAATTTAAATATTAGCATGCCCAAACAGGGCCTTTTTCCATTACGCCTGGCGGATTCAGCAATGGTAACCAGGTTACAAATCTTAACAGTTTGTGACACACTGAAAAAAGTGCATGTAAAACTTCAGCCTCATTACATTAGAATTCATGGAATTTTACTTTTAGAGTCATGTAATAAGAAATCGCTACAGACAAATACATGTAAAAAAACCGCTGCCCAAGGAATCATTACTTCCACATCCAGATTTTCTATCCAAGTCACTCACAACGAAAAAATTTTGTATGTGGAAATAATTGTTTATGGAACTTTAATAATATAATATTTGAAATCCTCTACCCCCCAACCCTTCGACGGAACAAGATGAAAATATAATCTAGTTCTAGATCTCGTTAAGGTACATATGTGTACCAAATTTCAAGTCAATATCTCAAACGGTTCCAGAGTAAACGTGCGCACAAAAAAAGTTACAGACAGACCAAGAGACAGCCAGACAGAATTTTTTTTTCGCTCAAACTTAAAATCTCGACGTTTCATGACATTCTAAGCCTATTTAAACAATAAAAAATTTAATTTTTTTTTGTCGTTACTACACTCCACTGGATGTGGAAGTAATGATAATAATAATAATAGTAATAATAATAATAGTAATAATAATAATAACATGTCTCAGCAATCGGAAACATAAGGTCACCCATCTATTTTATATGGATGACCTAAAACTGTATGCCTCCGGAGAGTGCGAACTCCAAAACTCTCTTAGGGTGGTCCAAGAGTATACGCGGGCCATTGGCATGGAGTTCGGGTTGGACAAGTGTGCAGTCGTCCACCTCAAGAGAGGACGAAGCGGGATATTCCTTGAAGACGCGCAGCTCGCAGACGGAAGCATCCTACGACATCTGGATGCCGGAGAGACCTACACGTACCTGGGTGTGGAACAACATCACATCCAGGACGTGAAACAGATTAAGGATACTCTCCGCGGCAAGTACAGGCACCGGCTTCGAAAGATTTGGTCTTCCGAACTTTCGGGGAAGAACAAGGTGTCTGCAACTAATATGTTTGCCGTTCCGATTCTGCTCTACTCCTTTGAAGTAGTTAAGTGGACACAAGATGAGTTGCGCCAATTGGATAGGGATACCCGCAAGATGATGCATGTTCATAGGAGCATTCATCCTAGGTCGTCCGTTCCTCGAGTGTACCTCCCACGCCAACGGGGGGGCCGAGGACTCTTGAGTCTGGAGTGCACGCATGGCAGAGTAGCGCTGGGTGTGGCATGCAACATCCTCAGGAGCTCGGACCCACTCCTGCGGTTTGTGATAGATCATGAAACTGTAGGAGTTGGCGCATTTTTATTTAAGGCAGCACGTGAGGCCGCAGATGATCTCGATCTCGTTTTCGACTTCAGGCGAGGAGGCCGGCGAGGTGCTGGTCCAGAATCAGTAACTGAGCTTGTGCCAAATCGCCTGACAGCCCAAATCAAAGCTGCCGAGCAGAGAAATCTGTTCAGGCAGCACGTCGATAAGCCCATGCACGGTGTTTTCTATAACAACATAGAGACGCTGGGTTTATCGGCAAATCTGACCTTTGCTTTTCTACGGTCAGCAGGGCTAAAGTCGGAGACCGAAGGATTCATTGTGGCCTGCCAAGATGGTGTTATTAACACGTTGGTCTACCGCAGTCGCATTATGAGTGTGGAGGTCCCTGATGTTAATTGTAGGACCTGCCGTCAGGCGCCGGAGTCGCTCATGCATTTACTATCTGCATGTCCGATTTATGCGACTTCGGCCTACATCCATAGACATAACGCGGCCCTACGAGTGCTGTACTACTACCTACGGCACTCGTACCAAGTAGACCAAACACCAGTGCTGCCTTACGTCCCCGAAGAGATCGAGTCCGTTGTCGAGAACGAGAAGTGCCGTATATACTGGAACTACTCGTTTCTGACGGTCAGGCAGATTCAAGCAAACAAGCCTGACATAGTCCTCCTCGACCACCAAACCAAGATGATGTATGTCATCGAGTTCTCGGCACCTGCCGAGACAAACATCATCTTGAAGGAGGGAGAAAAACGGACTAAATACCGAGATCTCCGGTATGAGCTCCGAGTGCTAAACCCAGACTACTCGGTCAAGATGGTCGTCCTGATAATCGGTGTACTTGGTGCAATGAGGCCTACGCTGCTCTCGGAATTAAAGGCCATACCAGCCTGCCAAAAGTCAGCCGAGTGGTTGGCAGGCCAAATGCAGAAGGCAGTTATCCTGGGGTCCCTTCGTCTTCTTAGGGCACACGAATCTGGCATCTACAGTCACTAACCCTGCGGGATGCGGGGAGTGGCTGTGGATAATTCGCTGGCGCTTCTCCCGTGAGAATGTCGGAGACACGGGAGAACTGTCCAGCATCGCGCACACGAAGAAAAAAAAAAATAACATGTCTTTATTAAGGGCGAAGTTAACTTTACATTTATGGTTCTCTAACACTTTACACCACTGTTGTCTATTTTACACGAGGGCTAGTAAATTTGCACCTAGTGTGGATAATAATTAAATTGTGATTTAACACCCTACTACCGATGTGGGGGTTTTTGGGGATTTCAAATATTATATTATTAAAGTTGTTTCCATATACAAAATTTTTTCGTTCAGCGGTTTTTTACATCCAGTCTGTGAAATTCTAGTCATTATCACTGGTCACAGATCGACATAAAGATGCATGTAAAATAACACGAGTACTTTTTTCAATGGAGTTTTTCTAGTTTCATTTTAAAGTATTTTATATATGATATGTGCTATGTGCCTCCCATTAAAATATACTAATAAGAACGTCATTAAAATAGATGGGTTACAAAGTGTATAAGAATACTATCCCAAAAACTCAAAATTTACATAGACGTATGACACATATCCAGAAGATGTAGAATTTTATAAAAAAAAAAAAACAAGAAAATTAAGAACAAGTTATAATATCTGTTAAAAATGCATATCGATTTCTTGTACATAAGTTCTCAAAATAAATCTAAAGCAGCTCAGCATATTATTTATGAAAATATAAATAACAGTAAAAATAAAAACAATGGGAATAGATGAAAAACAAATTAAAAATAGACGTGAAACTGACTTATTCAAAATTGTACGTTTTAATTTCATTCATTGATAAACCTAAACAGTTAAAGAAAAGAAAATTAAACTCAAATAGTAATTTCAACCTGAATATTAACGTTGAAAATACTTTATTTTTAGAACCGTTGCTGAATTAGAAATATTTGACTTTAGAGCTAAGAAAATCTAATTTCTGCAGATTAGGTATCGATAGGTATTTTTTTAACGGTTATGCAATTAGCCAAAATCATTCAAATATTGCGTTATCTGAAAACATCTCTCTTATCTCTATTCCAGTAATATTGGAAGAAGTAGTGTTTTTTAGGAGAATAACAGTTTGTCAAAAAAATAACTTGTTCTGTCAATCATAACATGGTTTTATTAAAGGAAGGTCAGCTGAGACAGAAATTATGAACTTTCTTAAGACAGTGCTGGATAACTTGAAAAAAAAACAATAACTGCTTTTTTCTGGATGTGAGCAAGGCATTCGATTTAACAAATTATGCCTTGCTCATAGAAAATCTTCAAAAATATGGATTGATATGGACTGGATTATTTCTTATCTTTCTAAGACAAAACAGTTGGTCCAAGTAAGTTTTATTATATTTATTAAAATTAGTTTACCTCAAGGCTCTGTTTTGAATCTCTTACTATTTCTGCTATATACTAATGATTTACCTGACATTTCTTATCAATATGCTTTAACAACGTTTGTCTTACTATTCTTTATTTGTTTCTAAAAAAAACTTCCCCAGAATGAATAGTAATGTCTCAAAATATATTCAAAATATTGGTATAATAGTAAAATATTCTTAAACATCTCCAAAACTGTATTTATCAATTTCGTACCCAGATTCACCGAGTTCAATAATAGTTATTTGAAAAAAGTGGACAGTAAGTCAACTATTCAAGTCAGAACTACTAAATATTTATACCTTAGCCGGGAAAGAAGGATATAGCAGTAAACGCACGTTATCAGTGCGTGTAACAAATCCTATTGGCTTTTAAATTTGGAGAGGGTGTAATTCAAAATTTACAATTACTTATAAAATCAACGTCCTTCAATGATACCTGCCGCTTAACACTATTGACAGCTCAATTCATCACTATTCTCCGTTCCCAACTAAGGTATAGGCGTAGGCAGTGATTGTGAGTTATAGACTAGTAGATGGTGACAGAAAATCAGAACTGATGATAGCCTACCGCAAGTAATTTAGTCAGTATTATCTATACAATAAAGCTCAATTTTTGGTACTTTCAAGGTTTGCCAGCATGCACCGGATGTAGGAAACGATTTCCGATTTGCATAAAAAACAATGTTTTCAACTGATACACTACCGTCTGCAAAGTTCATAATTCGAAATTAAAGGAATAAAAATATGTTGGAAGCGCTTTTGCAGACAGTTCTGTCATGCACCAAACCTTATACAGGTACTCCAAAATGTATCAAATTTTAGTAAAAAAAAAATGATAATTTACCGTCTGCAAACAGTACAAAATGATGATTCTGGTTCATGAAGACGAGTAGGGGAAAGGTTCAGACGTTTACGATATGCACGTCACCATATCGTGCGCATGTCAACTTGTTATTTTTTTTACAACTTTGAACAATTGTTTACCGTCTGCAGCTAAAAAGAAAACATGATTTAAAAATAGAGCTTCGATAAAGAATTATTTGCAGATAGATTAAATCTGTACAAAGCACTGGCCGCTTAACGTATTTGTGTAAAAAAATGGGGGTAACTTTTACCAATAATTTACTGTCTGCAACTTGGTAAAAAGAAAGATTGTTGATTCAAATATGCAATTATTTAGTTTGCAGACAATGCGCACATGCACGAGAGTCACAATAAAGTGTCAAAAATATTGAGCAACCCATCTTTGCCTAAGCATCAAGCTTAAAAGTTGAGGAGTATGGCTGGTGCAAATCGGAGGACTGTTTGATAGAGATAAAATGCCACAAACCGTCAAAGAAATTTTTGTAGCTGATAACGACAACGGTACGAAAATACCATGGTTTTCTTGTTAATTCCAATGAATTTCAAATGCTGATTAATTTTTAAAATTACAGTAGCAATTACCAGTAACAGTGTGGTCGAGGAGGATAACGAACAAATGATGCTCACCGACAACAATGCTGATAATGATTCAGATGAAGAAAATTTGTTTTTAGAACATATCAGTGACAGCGAGGAAGATATGTATCATTTCACTGAGGATTATCGGAAAACGTTCCAGGAGCCAGTGGTTGATGATGTTGAAGAAGAAACAGACGGCGAACAAAATTTTTTATAAATAATAATAATTATTATTATGATAATATGTATAAGATTTTTGTTACAACTTTAATAAAATAATATTTTTTCAATTGAATTTAACTACGACGCGAATTATCGATCAACTTTATCGAATACCAGCACTAATTCTGGTCCATGTACATCTGCATGTTGTCTGCCCATCCGAAAAAAATATACTTGCATAAGTTAGCTTACACAATTTTGTGTTGCAGAAGGTAAAGAGTTGTTTTTGGTGCATATCGTACACAAAGAGATATCAAACGGAATTCGACGAGTTTTGACTCTATTGTGGCTCTCGTGCATGCGGGCGTTATCTGCAAATTGAATAATTGCGTATTTAACCCAGTAACCTTTCTTTGTACCAAGTTGCAGACGGTATAGATAGTTGTTTTTGGTACATATCCGTGCGCATTGTCTGCAAATTAAATAATTGCGTAATCGAATCAATAACCTTTCTTTGTACCAAGCTGTAATAATCGGTAAAAGTTACCCCCATTTTCTTACTAGTTTATAAAATTCAGTGGACAACCGTACATATTGGATTCGTCTGAAAACATTGTTTACAATAGTTTTGCAACCTAAATTTTCTAATAAAACTATAATTAAACGGTAAACAATTGTTCAAAGTTATAAAAAAAAATAACAAGTTGACATGCGCACAATATGGTGATATGCATATCGTAAACGTCTGCACCTTTCCCCTACTCGTCTTCATGAACCAGAATCATCATTTTGTATTGTTTGCAGATGGTAAATTATCATTTTTTTTTTACTAAAATTTGATACATTTTGGAGTACCCTGTATAACGTTTGGTACATGACAGAACTGTCTGCAAAAGCGCTTCCGACATATTTTTATTCCTTTAATTTCGAATTATGAACTTTGCAGACGGTAGTGTATCGGTTGAAAACATTGTTTTTTTATGCAAACCGGAAATCGTTTCCTACATCTCGTGCATGCAGCCAAACCTTGAAAGTACCAAAAATTGAGCTTTATTGTATACATAATACTGACTAAATTACTTGCAGACGGTAAGCTATCAGTTTTGATTTTCTGTCACCATTTACTTGTCTATTAAGTAGGAATGAACATGTAACTTTATTGTAAAAAAATGTGATCAAAAGCTGTTTTATATTGAATAAGTTAAGAAATATTTCCAATATGTCAACTATAATCCCACTAAACAATGCATTATTACTTTAATAGAACCTCAATATTACAAAGTTACAACATATTGACGTAACAATTTATCAATATAACTTGTCACATTACATACTTATTTAACGTGTTACATTACATACTTATTTATATCTCACCATGAATATCATTGCTGCAATGTATGCTTAATATTCGAATCAAGCGCGGATCCAGAAATTTCAATAATTTTTTTCTCGTCTGTGGCGCATGGGACCCATACGAAATATGGGAAATAACATCTCGAGAAGCACTTCTCTAACGACCCCTAAAAAATTTTGAAAAAGCAGTTTGCGAAAAATTTTTTCAAAATTCGGTTCACTCCTGTTTAAAATAAGCGGCTATAATACTATTGAATGAGGATAAATGCGTGTCGAATTGTTCCGTAGATATTTGCACAACCTGGCTGCCGATGTTAAAAGAAGAACTTAACAAACTCAACATTGTTTAAAATAAAGCTATTAACTAGATATATCAACAGTTCTGTGTAAGCAGTAAGTATCTATGGATACTGAATATAACAAATATATTCTTAAAGCTGTGTATTTAATATACACAGTCCACAAACATTATAAATACGCTTTGAGAAAGGAAACAGATTCGTTTTCCGAAACGTCAGCAAAATACGTCATTTTTATATTTTTGTTCTTATTCATTATTTGTCAAAAACCACCCTCTAACTGATCCTTTGACGTAAAAGTTACAGGCGTAGAGGTTATTTTCCAGTAAAATACTGGTTAATTGTATTATTTTGTAGATTTCAGACATTGTTTAGAAAAAAATACATGTGGCAGAGCATCCCAATAAGAATAGAGAAAAAAAAATACAACAATACGTTTTGAAGTTTATGAAAATATTTTCATTACTAACTGAGATACAACGAATTGAAATTTTGTAATTTGTTAAATTGTAAATCACAAAATTTCAATTCGTGTATTTCAGTTAGTAATGAAAATATTTTCGTAAACTTCAAAACATATTGTTGTATTTTTATGAAAAGTAAAATGCATATGACAAAAAAAAAAAATTAAACAGGAGTCCCTAGACCTGGGGGGGTAACCGAGTTTTGAAAAAAATTTTCGCAAACTGCTTTTTCAAAATTTTTTAGGGGTCGTTACAGAAGTGCTTCTCGAGATGTTATTTCCCATATTTCGTATGGGTCCCATGCGCCACAGACGAGAAAAAAATTATTGAAATTTCTAGATCCGCACTTTATTCGAATACTAGTAAGGCAATATAGTATCAAGATAAATGTAAATATTAAGGCAACATTAATTTAGTTCTGAATTAATATTGACCCAAAGTAACAACCTTGGTTGAATACTATAGTTGTCCCAGTGCCAGTTAGTATTAGAGGATTACGGACAGAAATATTGTGTCAAATTATGTGTTTCTACTCATAGGAAATTGTACTGTACAAATGAGTGGGGGACACATTATTCGACAGGCTGTCCATAATCCTTCAGCACTAACTTGCATCAGTTGATGCATCTATAGTATTTAATAAATAATCACCTAAACCTAAAATAAAAAGAAAACATTTAATCAAAAATATATTTTGTTAAAAATATACATAAAAATATACAATGTATAAAAATAAATGAAAATAAAAATGCAAATTCTCAACAATAAGTGTTATAAAAAAAAATCCATATTATTCATTGCCTCTTTCGCTGAGACCATAGGTCGAGTGTCTTTCAGTTATCGAGTTATATTATCAAAATGGCAACCAAGCTTAAGTGCAAATAAAAATGTATGCTATTCAAAATAGAAACCTCGAATGGTGTTTGGTAATTAGTTAGTTTTTATATCCTTTAGCAGAGAAAAACATTGGCTGACGTGTACGTTGCTGATTTTCAGAAATATTCTCAATTTACTCCAAAAAATGTCAAAGTGAGACAATCAGTCGGGAATTTTGCCCTGCAAAAGGTGAAGTAGTAATGATTTTGATATATGTTGTTTAAGTCGAGGCCATGATAAGAAACACAAGTTTTCAACCTTGGAGGTGGGGGAAAAATGTTGAAGACAAAGTTGAAGAGGACAAAATTTCCTACATTTTTTGTATATACATTTTTATTGTAAGTCTAATTTTTAAAGAGATACAGCGTTAGACAAATGGATTTAAGAAGAAAAATTTTTTTTATTATATAATGCATGTTTATAACAACATATTTCATAATATTTGTATTATTATAATATATATATTATAATAATACTTGTATTGAAACTAAAAAAAAAATATTAAATTGACGGGATAGTATTACATGGCTTACATCATTCCTCGAAAATAGGAAACAAGAGTTATTAATTTTAATGATAGGTATTCAGAAAAATTGGCAGAGTCGGTACTTGCTTTTATACTCTTTTTGTAATTTTTGGATAAGAATCCAACATTTTTTAAGGAAATTTCAAATTATAAAATTTTATGTCCCGACTATTGGCTACAAAATTTTAAATCCCTTACAAAATCCTTACACACATTTAATCCTTACACAATTGCTTAGAGACATTCAATATATCAAAAATGTAAGTAATTATTATCAAATCAAAAACACTGCTCTCTAAGCCTGTACGTATTAAAGGTAGGACCGTTCGCGCAACAATGAAGTTTGAGCATTTTTTGAAAAAAGATCGTTCAACTTCATTTTCCCACCGCTGTATCTCGTTACGTATTAGACTTAAATAAAAATGTATATACAAAAAAATGTATGCAATTTTGTCCTCTTCACCCAGCAAATAAAGAATGTAGCCGTAATATTATGCAATGTTAAGTGGAAGTAACATGTTTAATATTATCTTGCAATATGATATTTATATTAACACAACGTAACTGAGAAATGTTAAATTTCGAAATATTAAACAAACATTTAAGTAACATTGGTTATATTAAATAACATTTAATAGTATGACAAAATACTTTCTAGCAACGTTGAAGTTACATTAAAGTTATAATATCTTGTTTACTGGGCAACTTTGTCTTGAACATTCTTTTCGTAGGATCGAGCATTGCTAAATTATTTCGAAAAGACATTTTTTTTTTCACTTCTTAATTATTAATAAGAAACGTCAGCCGATGAGAAATCAGCATTGTAAATTTCAGCCACTGTTTTTTTATGTGCTTTACATACAAATAAAGCTTCCTGCAAAGTGGTTGAAACAATAAAATAATATAGAAGCGTTTTTTTTTTCTCATTTTTGAAAATTCACCTCCTTTAAATGCAGCAGTACACAGGTGACTGAAGTTTGTTTTATTGTTTCTTACCGCTTTGCGAAACTTTTGATATATGGTACAGCGACAATAAAATCACTTAATTTTTAGTATATCATAAATTAATTAAAAAAATTTAATTGCAAAAAAAAACGCAGACACATAGATTTCAGCCAACTGCATTTATTTCAATGTCATATGGACAGGCAACGTTTAAAACAACTGGCTGATATAATAAAATCATATAGGAGCGTTCGTTTTTTTTGCACTTTTAAATAACTGTTAATTAAAAAACCAGCAACGCCGTAATGACTGAAATGGTTTTTCCGGCTTGTTACTATGAGATCTTTACACTTTTCGACTTCAATCACACGATAAAATCATATAAAAAATTCTGCCACCAGCTCCCTAGCTATTACGTTGGTCGAGCAGCCAACTTAAAACAGGGACAATTATCGGTGGCCTAATATCAAATTTTTATTTTTTTTTTATCCCCGTGATTAGGACCACATATGCAACGGATCTGGGGATAAACCCCTAGCCTCCGATGAGTAAAGCAATAAATAACTGACCTAAAATAAGCAGGTTGAAACAAGAATAATATTTTAATGTTATGTGTTAACTTAATGAAAAAAATAGAACAGTGGTTCTCGATAAACTTATTATTCTTAAATTCAAGCAAGACCGAATACTTATTGTTTCATACCAGACAAAAACAAGTACTAAACATCGACATAAGCATAGGTGAAACGAACATAGAGAGAAGTAGCACTGTGAAATTTTTAGGTGTAACAATAACGGACACTCTTGAATGGACCAGTCATATAGATTTTATTATTAAAAAATTGAACACGAAAATTTATCAAATAAGGTGTATACGTTCTTTACTCAACACTGAAGTATTAAAAAACTTCTATTTCGCTGAGGTACAATCTAGTCTACTGTACGGAATTATACTGTGGGGAGCCTCTCCAGCAGCAAAAAAATTATTTTCAGCCCAAAAAAGATGCATACGTACTATGCTAAATAAAAGTCAAAGCGACTCATGTAGGTAATTATTCTCACATCTCAATATTCTTCCTCTGTGTTGTTTGTATATTCTAGAAGTTGCATGCTATATTTTTAAAAATAAACATAACTTTCAATATCACAGGGACTTACACAAGTATGACACAAGAAATGGCGCACCTCAAAATTCTCTAAATATAACCCTAAAAGGACCCTTAAGTAATGGTATTAGAATCTTTAACAAAATTCCAACTTACATAAAGGAGCAACCTACCTATTTCAGATTCAAAAAGTCATTAAAAAATTATCTGAGGATTGGACTATATTATAACTTAGACGAGTTCTTCTTATGAGAACTTCTCTGTATAAATTTTATTATGGATAACTGCATTGTTTATCATTGTTATTGTCATTAGTGTTCAATGTTGAATTTTATAGTATTGTATGTATTTATCTTTTCTTTAAAAATGTATTTTTAATATGTCTCACAAACCCGTGTAGTTTGCTAAATTTGTATTTGACTTGTTTTATACCTTGTTCTTAGGTCTTTAAACCAATAAATTCTATCTATCTATCTATCTATCTATGTTTATCAATAAAATGCAATTAGTGTGCTTCGACAAATAACACAGGTGTAAAAATACCGCAACTTTAAGGTAACTAAATAAAATTTAAAGTTTATTTTGTTGCTAAAAGTTTCCACGAATTTCTACATTACTGTAATTATCTACTTACCTTATTCTCGCTTTTATCACCCATTTCTGAAATTAAGGGCATTAAGGCGCAACACACTTACTCACAAGATATCGAAGATTTTAAGGTTATGTTCATACTATTTTAGGCGAGAAACGACGCGTTCTGCGAATAGGCGAGTTTTCATAGAAGTTCATGGTAGTTACATAGTTACATAAACGTTGCAAAAATGTTAATGTGTGATCAAATGCTTATAATGTATGAGATTCATTCGTAACACATTTTCAGTTATATATGTGAAATATTTTCGTGTAATATTACAAGTTACATTCTTGTAATATAATATGCTTATTTTAATGGCAATATTAAATATACATTGATTATAATATGTGACATACATTTGTTAAATATAATTTTTTATATTACGGAAATATTTTCGAGCCAATATTAACTAAATGTTTCTTCAATATTTTGCAATTTAACATTTCTCAGCTATACCAAAATTAGGTTATTTTAATATAAATATCATATTGCAAGAAAACATTAAATATGTTACTTCAGTTTAATATTGCGTAATATTACGGATATATATTTTGTTTAGTGGGATGCTAACTTTGTGTCTAGAGCTAAGTATGGCATAATGGTATGGGGGGCTTCTCACAATTTTTAAAACAAATAAAGGAGCTGCTATTAATATGCTAGTCTCTAAAAAGCTTTCATTGTGATATTAACATCATTGCAAAGTTCACCACCCGTCTTTGGCTCTTATTGCAATTAAATGGATTGTAAAAAAAATCATTTCTATATTAAGTATTACTCGCATTCTTTTCATATGGTATTTTGGCAATTGGTATTTTTTATTTTAACATTTTAATAGAAAGATTGTACAGACTGGCAGATGGTAAAAAGTACGTCAAGTCACAAAATTTTTTATTGGTGTGTGACCTCATAAACCTTCTGACAATGATATTCTAGTATTATTTGCCAGTGATGCAAAAAGTTAGTAAAATAAAAATCAGCTGGAGAAAAGTATGTCACCTAACCTTTCTACTTATACATGTTTAGGGTTGTCAGACTCCCACGAATTACTTTCAAATGTTTCTGGCAGCGATATTTTTATTACTTACGATTGCGATGCAAGAAGTTAGTGAAAATAATTCAGGTTTAAAAAAGTATGTCATGTGACCCTACTACTTATGCGTGATGAGGGTGTAATGTTTCTGGAAGTGGTATTTCCTCATAAAGCAAAATGTTAGTGAAATATCAATCAGGTGATAAAAACTATGTAAATAATAACCTTTAGGCTTAAAATGATTTCACATAAACCACCATTTTAGATTACTCTATGTTGAATTGGGCTCTATCTGCCATACAGGGTGATCACCAGAGGCGTAACTTGTCATATTTCATGTAAATTATGTTGTATCTCAGGGCACAATGTCGCTAAGGGTTTTAAAGTACACAATAGTATGAAGATATGCAGGACGTCGAAACTGTAATATACAGTGTGACAACAAGTTTGAGTGTACTTTACGAAGATTAGATGATATATCAATTTTACTTTAAAACGTTATTAAGATATTTTTAATAAGACTAATTTCGAAATGAATGAAAGTTACAGTGCGACGTTACTGACTGCGAATACATTACTTACTTATTTACTATTACTTAATCTGAATGACTTTGCGTAAACGTAATTCATGTCGTACTCGAGTAAAATGTTAAGCAAATAGATATTCTCAGTCGGCCACGCCCGACTGCAACCAGTGGCGTCCTGGCTAGGTCCGCAATCACGGACTGAGCCCTAGATCCTTTAGGGCCTCCCCATCCGATAAATAAAACATGGCAATGAACAATCGAAAAATTTTAGTGGAGTCAAATTAGGACGCCAAATTGGATCCATAGTTCGGTTAACCCGCGAGACTTCAGTGTATGAAAAAATGAAATGGCCAGCACAACTACGTCTTTGTCTGTTGTACACAAAAGGACCCTTTTAGTCCCGTGGCGTGCCATATCATATACATGCAAGATCAGACGACCATCAGCCTCTTCCATTTTCTCACGCGATGTATCAGCTATATATGTTCCTTATATCTCTTGACAAATAGGGCTGAAACGTTTTAGAGCATCTCGGTTTTAGGCGATCCACCAGTGCTGCACCGTCGTAAACGACTCCATCACAAGCGCCAGGAAACCAGAATTCCAGAACTCCTGAATTTCATCCAAAATATTTTTGCTCCTTGACGCATCTCTCCGATGACAGATAATGATGGAGGCTAGGTCTGATTTTCATGTGCAAAGAAAAGATCAAGATCCATTTCCCTATGTTGACTAGCAATAAACATTCTTGAGAAAAGTTCAACGTCTGTCTTCATTTTCTTATGGCCAGTAACTCCTTTGTTGGAGGAGGCTGTGAAAATTTTGTTGTTTACCTTTTTTATAGGATCAAAAATAGATTTTGATGATTCAACAAGTCGCTCTTTGATAAATATTTGGTACAATTTAACAGCGTCACTTTCAAGGGAGTTCCAAGTATCAACACCTTCTTTGCTCACGATTATTCTACTATCTAGCGCAACAAGCTCTTTGGTGGTTTCTTTAAATGGACTACTAAATTCAACAAAACTATCTTTTAAAGAAGATACGTCTACTCTAAACTTTTTTTGAAAAGCTCTCATGATGTTGGATATCACTTGACTCTTCAGATACAGCAGGTATAAATTCGTTTAACAACTTGCACACTTTTGGACCTGTAACTGACCATTTCCTAAGTGCAGCCGGATCTTCAATGAGGCCCACGGCTCCACCATCCCCCTTGACAAGTGCGTTGTTTTGCTCGTGGGCCTGGTCAACCGCAAGCGCAGAAAAAGGTCTTCCAGTCTTGCGAAATACAAAGTGTCGTCTGCAAAATTCTAAGTGACTCCCGGAACTTTGTCGCTCAGCTCTTCAAGATTTTTATATGGATGGGTAGCCACCGTGAATAGTTTGTATGATTGAACCCAAAAAACCAAGGTACCATAGATTTGACACACTCTTTATACAAATCGTAATTCCCTTCTCGAATGGAGCGAACAAAAGAATAACGAGTTGCATTATTAAGATCCAAAATTTAAAAGAAGGCTCGTTGTTTAATCCAGTTGTCAATATTTTCTCCGGAATTATCCTTATTGTAAACTTCCTGAAGTAGTATGTATAGCGCTCAATTTTTTGTGCACTTTCGGAGGCATTTTGAGTTAAATATGCACAACAAACAGATTGTATAATTTTGTATTTAAACGATATATTTGTAGAACAATAAACTTTTACACATGAATTTGCCTGCAACAGGTGCTAGCGGTTCTTACATTCCTACATATTCTCGAACAACTCAACAACTCTGTGGGATATACGCGTGCGCGGTTGTCATGACGACGGTAAGTATTTCCATCAAAAGTCTACAAAAAACACTTTGTAGTATTTTTTTAAACGACAAATGAACTAAATAAGAAACGTCTCAAAATACATGTACCGTATCTGTAATCTTCACAAAAAATTGTAACTATTGCTGAATGACAAGCATTAAGTTTATGTAATATATACGTGATAAGTTTACTCAATTGAAATAACAAATCTGATACGAGAAAACAACGTAATATTCATGTATAAATTATATAAAATTTAGATAAATTCACTGGAACCGTCCCTGTTTTTTTTGTAATATGGCAAATCAAACTTAGGTATCTTGATCCTTAACTCAAAAATAGTCAAAAACGATACCAAACTCGAAATAATACGGTACCATAAAATTTAATATATTTTAAGACTTATGCGTGATGAGGGTGTAATGTTTCTGGAAGTGGTATTTCCTCATAAAGCAAAATGTTAGTGAAATATCAATCAGGTGATAAAAACTATGTAAATAATAACCTTTAGGCTTAAAATGATTTCACATAAACCACCATTTTAGATTACTCTATGTTGAATTGGGCTCTATCTGCCATACAGGGTGATCACCAGAGGCGTAACTTGTCATATTTCATGTAAATTATGTTGTATCTCAGGGCACAATGTCGCTAAGGGTTTTAAAGTACACAATAGTATGAAGATATGCAGGACGTCGAAACTGTAATATACAGTGTGACAACAAGTTTGAGTGTACTTTACGAAGATTAGATGATATATCAATTTTACTTTAAAACGTTATTAAGATATTTTTAATAAGACTAATTTCGAAATGAATGAAAGTTACAGTGCGACGTTACTGACTGCGAATACATTACTTACTTATTTACTATTACTTAATCTGAATGACTTTGCGTAAACGTAATTCATGTCGTACTCGAGTAAAATGTTAAGCAAATAGATATTCTCAGTCGGCCACGCCCGACTGCAACCAGTGGCGTCCTGGCTAGGTCCGCAATCACGGACTGAGCCCTAGATCCTTTAGGGCCTCCCCATCCGATAAATAAAACATGGCAATGAACAATCGAAAAATTTTAGTGGAGTCAAATTAGGACGCCAAATTGGATCCATAGTTCGGTTAACCCGCGAGACTTCAGTGTATGAAAAAATGAAATGGCCAGCACAACTACGTCTTTGTCTGTTGTACACAAAAGGACCCTTTTAGTCCCGTGGCGTGCCATATCATATACATGCAAGATCAGACGACCATCAGCCTCTTCCATTTTCTCACGCGATGTATCAGCTATATATGTTCCTTATATCTCTTGACAAATAGGGCTGAAACGTTTTAGAGCATCTCGGTTTTAGGCGATCCACCAGTGCTGCACCGTCGTAAACGACTCCATCACAAGCGCCAGGAAACCAGAATTCCAGAACTCCTGAATTTCATCCAAAATATTTTTGCTCCTTGACGCATCTCTCCGATGACAGATAATGATGGAGGCTAGGTCTGATTTTCATGTGCAAAGAAAAGATCAAGATCCATTTCCCTATGTTGACTAGCAATAAACATTCTTGAGAAAAGTTCAACGTCTGTCTTCATTTTCTTATGGCCAGTAACTCCTTTGTTGGAGGAGGCTGTGAAAATTTTGTTGTTTACCTTTTTTATAGGATCAAAAATAGATTTTGATGATTCAACAAGTCGCTCTTTGATAAATATTTGGTACAATTTAACAGCGTCACTTTCAAGGGAGTTCCAAGTATCAACACCTTCTTTGCTCACGATTATTCTACTATCTAGCGCAACAAGCTCTTTGGTGGTTTCTTTAAATGGACTACTAAATTCAACAAAACTATCTTTTAAAGAAGATACGTCTACTCTAAACTTTTTTTGAAAAGCTCTCATGATGTTGGATATCACTTGACTCTTCAGATACAGCAGGTATAAATTCGTTTAACAACTTGCACACTTTTGGACCTGTAACTGACCATTTCCTAAGTGCAGCCGGATCTTCAATGAGGCCCACGGCTCCACCATCCCCCTTGACAAGTGCGTTGTTTTGCTCGTGGGCCTGGTCAACCGCAAGCGCAGAAAAAGGTCTTCCAGTCTTGCGAAATACAAAGTGTCGTCTGCAAAATTCTAAGTGACTCCCGGAACTTTGTCGCTCAGCTCTTCAAGATTTTTATATGGATGGGTAGCCACCGTGAATAGTTTGTATGATTGAACCCAAAAAACCAAGGTACCATAGATTTGACACACTCTTTATACAAATCGTAATTCCCTTCTCGAATGGAGCGAACAAAAGAATAACGAGTTGCATTATTAAGATCCAAAATTTAAAAGAAGGCTCGTTGTTTAATCCAGTTGTCAATATTTTCTCCGGAATTATCCTTATTGTAAACTTCCTGAAGTAGTATGTATAGCGCTCAATTTTTTGTGCACTTTCGGAGGCATTTTGAGTTAAATATGCACAACAAACAGATTGTATAATTTTGTATTTAAACGATATATTTGTAGAACAATAAACTTTTACACATGAATTTGCCTGCAACAGGTGCTAGCGGTTCTTACATTCCTACATATTCTCGAACAACTCAACAACTCTGTGGGATATACGCGTGCGCGGTTGTCATGACGACGGTAAGTATTTCCATCAAAAGTCTACAAAAAACACTTTGTAGTATTTTTTTAAACGACAAATGAACTAAATAAGAAACGTCTCAAAATACATGTACCGTATCTGTAATCTTCACAAAAAATTGTAACTATTGCTGAATGACAAGCATTAAGTTTATGTAATATATACGTGATAAGTTTACTCAATTGAAATAACAAATCTGATACGAGAAAACAACGTAATATTCATGTATAAATTATATAAAATTTAGATAAATTCACTGGAACCGTCCCTGTTTTTTTTGTAATATGGCAAATCAAACTTAGGTATCTTGATCCTTAACTCAAAAATAGTCAAAAACGATACCAAACTCGAAATAATACGGTACCATAAAATTTAATATATTTTAAGACTGTTATTTTTTAAATCCCCGCCATTTTGAATCCTAAGGGAAATTTTTGGTGGCTCCCCTTCGAAATTTATTTTCCAACATCTAATCTAACACCATGCCAAGTGGCATCGCGTGTTCATTAAATGAAGTATCGTTTCACGTACCGCGGCCACTATGGGTATTTTCCGAAAAATAGACGGCAATTGCTCGTTTCTCTACCTACTAGATATCTAAAATGCGCATACAAACTGAAACGTTTCAACATTATTTCAAACTGTCTTATCTCTGGACAGTTTGTCATAGGAAAAAAAAAGAAATCCAAACTCTTCATTTTTTGAAAAGCTTCATTTCATTCTTATATTATGTGTTTATCAATCTAGTTATCTAGTTTTTGAGATATTTCAATTTTTAATACATAATTTTCTTGCGTATGCGCTCAAGCGCCATCTTGAAACCTTTATGTCTCTGAATCAGTTTGTCGTAAGAAAATAAAAATAGAACCAAACTATTCGTTTAAATATAAGCTTCATTTTTGTACTCACATTTTTGTACAATTTTTTATAAAAAAATATTTTCTGAGCAATTTCCAAAAACCCGATTTTTTTCTAAAAATTATGAAAAATTTTCATTATTGAAAATGGGTACAGAATGAAAAATAATTATTTTAAAAAATCTAAAAAATTTTAGCATACTTATTGGTAATAATCATTAACAATATTTAGAAGGATTTTTAAAAATTTTGAATTAATAAGAAATTAAAGCAGTAAGACTAAAGAAAAATGAGGCCTAAATTTTTAAATGCGCAACTTTTTTGTTTGTAACTTATTCAATTTTCATTAAAAAAGGTCGTTAATAAGTCTCAATCGAAAGATTTTAATACCTTTAATTTTTACAAAAATAAAAATTTTTCTCCTATTTGTAGATTTTGAATAATTTTAGATTTTAACGCCATATATTATTTCTGAACATTCCGGGGCCATTTTGAAAATGCCATATTTCCAAAACTGAACATCGGAGAAAAAAAAAGAAAAAAGCATTCGATTTGTTTTCGTAAAAGCTTTAATTTCGTACCCTTGTATTTTTTTTACTAGTCCAGTATTCTAAAAAAAAGTCTAGGAATGCTGATCTTAGGGGGTGAAAACTGCAATTTTCAGTTCGCAATATCTTGAAAAATATGAATTTTAGCAAAAAAGTGTATAATAGTCTTATAATTCGATTCTCTATCAGATTATGTTATATTTTTTGTTTTTCTTTGCGGTAACTCTTAAAAAGGGAATCACCCCTAACTAGAAAACAGGAAAAATGACAATATAGATTCTTATGTACATATTTTATGAAGCATGTTGAAGAAAAAAATTTGGAAATTCTTTACAAGGTTTTCGGGCTGGGATTTAAAAGCTTCACTTACTGTACTAATAATGTAAATACACATTACACAATCTGCCTCTAAAATCTGAAAGTCGACCGAACTGAATTGATACGATTTTATGCTAAATACGTATAATAAAGCATACTGGAGCGGACGTAGGTATTTAATTGACAATTTAAGCAATTGTACCCTAATAACACGAATGTTAAATTTATTATTTACTTTGGATCAGTGCAGAAGAAAGTTAAATTTATACTTTTGAAACTATATGCTTTACAATTTAATTCAATAAGTATGCGTGTTTGCTCTATTAGTAACTATTCTACATATAACTTCAAATACCAGAAATACAATAATTTATTTAAAATGACGGTTTACAGCTCTCTCAGTGCGTACAAGAATTTAACACTTATTTAAATTAGGCACATGACCATATACCGGGTGAGTCACAAAAATATTTATTAGCGAAGATCGTTAAAAGTAGGTATTAGGCAGAACAGGTCTTAAGATAATATTGGAGAAAATATTGGAGAGTTGTAACAGTCATGGTACACTTAAACTGAGAAATAAAAATTTAATTTAAAAAATGTTGATATTACGCACTCTTAAGACATGTCTGAGTAGAATCTATTGCTGATACAAATAAATTCATGCATGCTTCAGTTTTTGAGGCATATACATAACTTTGTTTCTTTTCTTTTTTAATGGAATATCCTGTATATTAGTTCATCATTCGATCACAAGAACCCCACTGTTTTCTTATGAAAATTGAATTTTAGTCAAATCAGCTGAATTTCTACAATGTAGAATTCGACTTTTCGATCAAGAGCTATCATGGGCCTAACTGGAACCTACATCTAGTTTCCAAGTTGTAGCTCAAGAAATGTACAAGAGGTCTGTTTAAAAAACTTTGGAATTCATAATTTTTTTATACATTTATTTTATATTGTAATACTATCTAATAGTCCTTTATAATATTCTGCATCAAAAACATTTGTTGTTTTAATAAAAATGGCGTAGAAAAAAATAAAGTTTGAAAAATGTTGGCGAATGCGCCGGAAATTCTACCTAAATATAACAAGTAAAAAAAGTTTTTTTACATAAAGTTTGTGTCTTATTGATTGATTGTTTGATTGATTGATTTGATTGATTTACCAGCGTGCGGTAAGCATTGCTGCAACTCCCAGGTATACAGCTGGGCCTGTTACGTCCACGCTGGGTTGGACTAAGGTCATACTTGTTGCCAGCAGCGAGTGCCACATGGCGCATGGTAAAGTAATGTGGGATGGGAGGTGTAGGTATTTGTGAGATGCGTTACCGCATCGTGTCGTGAGGGAGCGTTTAAGCTCCCTTTTTTATGCTTTTGGTTCTGGGTATCTGCCTCTTCTGAATCTTCGTGTAAAATATGTGTTGTGTCTTAATATGGAGTGTTTACTACTGTTTATGCTCCTCTTTTTTTGTTTCTGCTTCTTCGAATCTTCTTTTTCTGAGTCTTCTGATTCCTCGATTTCCAATTCTGGGTTGGATTTGAATCATGCTTGTTGTCAGCAGCGAGAGCCACATGACGCATGATTTTTTCATTTTTCCCCTCGCCTTTCTTTCCCAGTTTGTTTATGATCCTCTCAATTGTTGTTTTCCATGTGTAACATGGTCTCCCTATTTTTAGTTCGGTGCTGTTCAGTGTTAGCGTTTTCTTCAGTAGGTTTTCTGATGTCCTTTTGCTTTAACCTTCTTGATCTTTCCCCTTATCTCTCTGCTTACCAGAATATGGTCTATTTGTATGATTGAGCTTCCATTACTCCAGGTGTCAATGCATGTTTGACTTTTACTTCATGTATTTCTTATTGTTAAGTCCAACATGTGTGCTAGGTTTTTCAGCGCGTTTCCATTTTCGTTAGACCATGTGTGGAGTACATGTGCATTAAAGTCTCCAGTACACGATTTCACTACACTATGCTATGATTTACTGCGTTAGAGGGAAGCACTGTGGAAAGTTTGGGTTTGTGTACCTAATTAAACACTAACTAATATTCCTTATCAAGCTGAAAATTATTATTTTACAAACACATTCATTTATACAAACTTAAATATAACTTCTATACGTTGTCACTTTGTATTTAACTTTTTCAAGCTGTTATGGATATTCATTGGTGACAGAACACTATAAGTCATCTCCCTGCCTACCAGAATATGATCTATTTATTGAGTTGAGTTTCCGCTGCTTTAGGTATCAAGATTGCATTTTTCTGTGCGTATTTTCTGAGAGAAACCTGTATCACGTATACATACATTGAGGCGCGATAAGAATTCAGTCTGGACGCTACACACCGACAGTGCCCCATTGATTATTTCTGATCTAATCCAAGTTAAACTCGTTTGAATATTTTAAGCAATTATGAGAACCTCACCTGAAAGGTATACTTTAAGAGTAGTGCGTCACTGATCATTACATGTTCAATTTTGATTAAATTTGTTTGAATATTTTTAGTAATTATCAGAAAACACACTTGAAGGTTCAGACAGGAAATCTGTATAATCACACTTTAATAGCGATGCATTACTGATTATTTCGGGTTATTATTATCACCATTATTATATCGCGCGTAATTCTCTTGATTGGCTGAAAGAAATTCGGCTTTGACTATTAATTATTATTTGTATTTTTGTAATACATTAATTAAATATTAGCTATATAACTTAACTGTTGTAATGTTATTTTATATATCACTTTGCGTATAATTTTTCACTTATCACATCAGCGTAATTTCGTCCTATTGTGCCGGCTTTTAATCGGGATTTAAGCCAGATTACTGGCACCGAACTTAAACGCGTCCGATGTCTTTGAGATCACTAGACGAATGTGTTTTATTGATCAAAAACTCTTATTGAAGAACTTTCGGAAACGGCTCCTTTGACCTCTAATACCCCATCAAAGCATATTATATCCGAGATCAAAAAAATGTTATACACATACTGTAATTTATGCGCGTGTAACTACATAGCACCTTGCTCAACGTTACGAATCTATTTGTTTGCGTGCATATCCCCTGTAGCTCTTTAATTAGATAGCTTTAGTTATACTAATAATTTAGTATTGTTCAATTTTGATGTTCTTAGTTTCACATTTAACTTGTGTAGATTTAAAAAAATATTTTTTTGTTATTTTCTGTTTATTACTCGATTATTTTACTTCCACATCCAGTGGAAGTATAGTAACGACAAAAAAATTTCTAAAAATTTTTATTCAAATAGGCTTAGAATGTCATGAAACGTCGAGATTTTAAATTTGAGCGAAAAAAAATTTCTGTCTGTCTGTCTGTCGGTCTGTCTGTCTGTCTGTAACTTTTTGTTGTGCGCACGTTTACTCTGGAACCGTTTGAGATATTGACTTGAAATTTGGTACACGTATGTATCTTAACGAGATCTAGAACTAGATTATTTTCATCTTATTCCGTCGAAGGGTTGGGGGGTAAGTTGGGGTAAATTTGGGGTAAATAGGTAAATCAAGCAGGTAAGAGTTCATAAAATTGGTATTTAGTATATACAAAAGAGGCTAAAGTCTCAAACAAAATTTTGGCATTAGCCACCCCCCATTACCACCCCCCCCACCTCATTATTAAAGGGGATGAAAAAAAAATGTGATTTAGTGTGTGTACAAGAACCAGAAATCTCAAAATAATTTTTTACTTTATCCACCTCCCCTACGACCCCTATCACCACCCCCACCCCACTACCGATGTGGGGTATCGTTTTATGGGTTTTTGGGGTAGAGGATTTCAAATATTATATTATTAAAGTTCCATAAACAATTATTTCCACATACAAAATTTTTTCGTTGTGAGTGACTTGGATAGAAAATCTGGATGTGGAAGTAGTGATTCCTTGGGCAGCGGTTTTTTCTTTTGTATTCATTATGAATCGAACTAAATATTATACTTGCAACAACGTGCTTATTCGTAGAGTAATGGCTTTAAGAACTTTTGGAGAAAATAATGCTGCAAAACAAAAAATCGCGATTACAAGACGTGTTGACGAAGAGGCACGTATATGCAATAATTGCAATTTGTCTAACGTAAGGGAGTTGCAAGCTATATGAAATGATTGTTTTGTTTAAGGCTGAATGTCTTAACTCAAAGTTCTTCCAATATTTGCTTAATTTGTAATTCTGTAAATAATATACATAGGCATTCAATTAAATATTTCAGAAATGCAATATGTTATCAATTATGTATAACCACATGCCCAAATTGATGACTTGCCCAATATTATGAAACTACTATACACGTAAATCCGGTGATAGAACTTTAGGCACGTGTGCCTGTTATAGAATCTGCCGGCAACGCCGAACTTACTTGCCCAATTTAAAAATTTTTGTTCGTAGTAAATTGCTATTATCTGAATTTTCTGCGAAAAACAAATGCTGGTATATTGTTAGGTTCATAATATACTATTATCGTAGGTACACAATTTGAACAAAATCATTAAGAAAATTGAGAAAATCGAGAAAATTGAGTTTCGAACTTTTTGTATCAGAAAACTACCCTTATACGATTTTTTGTGGGGACAACCACTAATGGCATATTATTAGGTATGTAAAATACTATTATCGTACAAAATTTGTGCAAAATCGTTGGAGCTGTTTTTGAGAAAATCGAGTGTTGCGGTTTGTTTACATCAGTACCCTTATCCAAATTTTCTCGAAAATGGAAGACATTAATGGAATATTATTATTAGGTTTAGTATGTACTATTGTCGTACAAAATTTGAGCAAATTGTTAAAGCCAATTTTGAGAAAATTGAGGTTTTCGATTTTTTCGCATCAGTAAACTATCCTTAATTTTAGTGTTAGGTAAAAAATGAAAAAATGGCTGGAGATATTTATAAATGAACTCTAGATATCGAATTTAAACAAAATCGGTCGATTGGTTTTGGAGTTAGTTACGATTCAGGAATTTCATATCTAGCGAAATATAAGCTCTTAAGATATTGTGTCTCTGCAGAATTTAAAGGTGCATCATCATATGAAGTTTTTGAGAAAAAGTGTATTTTCTATGAGAAGATCAGGAAAAGATTCAAGTGTCGGAAAGAAAATCTAGAAAAATCTTAAATGAGCCCCACAAAAAAATGGTCTGTCCGACGGACCAGACCAGTGTATTCGTATGTATTTGGACCCGCTGAAACCGAATCAGAAGTCAGAATTGTCAGATTGGCTCGTTTTTCACCCTTAATCCCAAAAACACCCCCCAAAAAAAATTGTCTGTTCGGGACGAGACCAGTGTATCCTTATGTATTTGGACCTACTGAAACCGAATCCAAAGTCATAATTATCAGATTGGCTCGTTTTTCACCCCTAACCCTAAAAAACATCCCCAAAACAAAAAGAAAGTGTTCTGTCCGGCAGACTATCCCAGTGTATCCTCATGTATTTTGACCTGCTGAATCCGGATTCGAAGTTAGAATTGACAGATTGGCTCGTTTTTCACCCCCCCCCCCCCCCAAAAAAAATGATCTGTCCGGCGGAACATACTAGTGTATCCTTATGTATTTAATTCAGCTGAAACCGAATCCGAAGTCAGAATTGTAAGATAGCTCATTTTTCACCCCTAACCCCAAAAGACAAAAAAAAATTGGTCTGTCCGGCGGACCATATCAGTGTATCCTTACCAAATACATAACACTGGTATGGTCCGCAGACCAGATCATTTGTGGGGGGTTGGGGGTGCTTTTTGGAGGTCGGGGGTGAAGATGAGCCAATCTGACAATTCTAACTTCGGATATAAGGATACACTAGTGTGGTCCTCCGGACAGACCGCATTTTTTGTTTTGGGGGTGTTTTTTGGGGTTAGGTGCTGTAAGGAGAAGGTATCAAAAGGCATTGGATGACAATGGAAGGCAATTAGAACATTTATTTTAGTTTAATTTTTCCTGTGTTTTACAAGTTTATTTTATAAGACGTGCTAATTGTTAGTTAGTTATTTTTGATGACTATCTCACAAATATACTCAATTTTCGAAAATTAACGGTTTTTAAGCATTTTATTTATTTTAATCATTTTTCTGATGATAATGATTAATAAAGAGGTTCATTTTAGCTGTAAGATGATCAATAAAAAAAATCAAGCTTTGTTTGTATAAGAGTCACATATTTCAATCACACCAGATAAACTGTAAAATAACACGTATAATATGTTGAATTTAAAAATTACATACTTAATCCGGTATTAGCCATGTGAGAGAGCAAAGTCAACCACATAAGGATATAAAAACATTCATTCAAGTGTAAAACATGATATGAGGATGACAAGTAGGTGTTAGAAAGGGCGTTAAGGGCGTTTAGAGTCACGTGTAAGGGATTGATTTGGTGACAATGAACGGCCGACCGAGTTCTAGAGGCCCTCGCTATCTTTGGTGGCCAGGGTGTCCTGGGAATTTAGGGAATGGCCACAAATCGCAGAGTAATTCGCTTAAATGAACACCACTCGACTTAGGGTCATCCTTATGTCACAAAGGATCTGTTTCTATTTATGCGAATAATATTTCGCTTGTCTATAAACACTTTGTATTAAGAGCACAGTCGGACGCTGCTGATTGCGAAGAATTTGGTTGAATTCCATTTTGGTTTTTTTTAAATTACCCCACAGGGAAAAACCCCTCCCCTAATTGACCCACCACCCTCATCGTCGGGCTCTATCAATTCTTATCTATTTCACCTACCTTAAAAAAGTCTCATCTCCGTAACTTTTGTTTTTCTGAAAAAACCAAGGAATTACTTTTTTGTATATTACTGTTACGGAAATAAAAACGCGTAATTTCAAGAAACAATTTTTCACGAAAAGTTATCGTCCGATTTAAAAAAAACTTTAACCAGATTTTGTGCTTCCGCGAGACCTTCAATTTCAATTTAGTTTAACTTTTTTTTTCGTCAAGTCAATAATAATGAAGATTTCGCAGAAAAACGTGTTTTTGCGAATTTTAAATGCGGATTCCTCCCCCACCCCCTGCGATTAAGCAGAACTAACTTGATAACATGATGCACGCGTGTAAGAATTGTCAAAAAAAAAAGAATTTTAAATGGTTTCAAAATTCTTCCTTTTCTTGCCAGATCCGCTCCACTATATTGGAAATGGAATAAAACGAAGAAGTTTTTAAACTTATTTAAATGTATTTCATGTGTACTATTTTTGAGAACATACTCTTTAAAATTCAAATTTGATTCTACAGAAACGCATTTCAATTTGTCTGCAATTTTTTAAAGTTTTTTTTTTAATTGTTTTGAGGGAGAATCCAATGAAGATTAGAAAAAAAAAATTAACACAAAACTTTCAATATTGCCAGGAATTCTATTAATAAACAAAAATATCCAAAAAGGCCGATATCTCAGAATCTGTAATACTTTGTTTGGTACATTGAACTGAATTTGTAGTCGGTTCTCAGTTTTATACATTCTGCGATAAACGAGAGCAGGAAAGAAACCAGGAAAATTAGGAAAAGAAAGATAGATGTACTACCCCCAGCACGTTCCACAATTCGTGAAATCTTATTTTGATCACCTTGTCGTGTGTCAAAGTAGGGCATCGGTACCTATTGCTTCGAGTAACCGCCTATGCATTGTAGTGGGAACAGATACGTCTTTCTTTTCCTAATTTATCTGCTTTCTTTCTTGCGCTCGTTTATCTCAGAACCCATAATAAAAACTACATTTGCCGAATATGTACAGTATGAGGTTTTCTCTAAAACTATTGCAGATAGGCAAAAACCAATACAGGTGTCCTGAGCTCGATTTTCGAGAAACAAACAATGGCGCGAACGGCGATCGAGCTACAGAGTGGTTTTGGAAAATTGGCATTTTTGGATGACCTCTATATCTCAATTACCAGGTGTCGAATCGAAAATCGAGTAACATATTCTTAAGGCACTTTTTAGTAGAATCCGTTGCTGATAAGAAGAAAATTACGCGTGCCTCAGTTTTCGAGATATAGACAAAACTTTTGTTTTTTTTATATAGAACATATTGTAAATTATTTCATTATTCGATCACAACTTAAATTAGCTATCCAACGATATATCACATGTCATATTTTTCTCTAGAAAAGTGGTTCATTCTCGAAAAATTTAATATACCTGGAAGCCATGGAAAACTATTAACAACAACGCTTCTTATAATATAAAAAGATTTTGCCAAAAAAGGGAAAAACTAAACTATAGTTGCCCAGAATGTTATAAGGGGCATGCCTTATTTTTCTACATCATATTAAATAATAAACATAATGTATTACTTAATACATAAAACATCATTATTCTCGTGTAAAGTATGTTCTGGCATGACTAAAATAAGAAATTAACGGAAACACACATGTATTAATTATAATCTCAAATTATTTTGATATAATTACCCAACTCCCTCCTAACGGTTACTGTAGCAACGATAACCAGCGTTAGATCGTCAAATATTTTAGGAGGGAGTTACGTAATTATATCAATATAATTTGAAATCATAATTGATACAGGCGTGTTTCTGTTACTTTCTTATTTTAATCATGCCAGAACATACTTTACATGAAAACAATGATGTTTTATGTATTAAGTAATACATTATATTTATTATTTAATATGCTGTAGAAAAATAAAACATGCCCCACTCTATCCTAAGGGGATTGGCGGCAAAGCTTTGAGATTTTTTACGTGTCTCATAAAGTTTAGGTCAACTATACAATAAATGTTCGCATTGTCTTCCATTGACATCTATGCATATTTATCGCATTTCTAATATTTATTGAGAAGGCCATGGTAAAAAAAAGAAAATCGAAATAATCTTGAATGTCAAAAACTAATTTGTGAGTTGATTGAGAGTGAGCATTGTTAAAAATGGTTCAATTTAGTAATGGTGAAAATGGTTATGATTAAGTGATTTATAGAATGCGGAGAAGATTCAAATTTAGCTTCCGAGCTTTATTAATTAGTAAGTTAGAAACAGCAAAACTTTGTGTCCAAAATGCCGCCTAATAAATATTTTTAGATATCCAGACAGCCAGACATATTCAAAAGGCTACAACAAAATTTAAAAGAGTTTAGATCATTTCTAAACCTCGAACAAAAATATATAATAAAGCAGGTAGAGAAGCTGTAGAAAATATTGTTTTAGAAACTGTAAGAGAAAATCCTAATATATCGTCTCGGGAAATATAGGAAAATTTAGGAATCAAAAAAACAACTGCGTTGCGTTGTTTTAAAAAAAATAAATTCAAACAAAATTAGGATTAGTCACCATCTATACCCAAACGATTTTCAAAGGCGTCTCGATTTTTGCCAGTGGCATAATAATAGTTAAGGTGCCCGTCGGGAAAAATTTTGCTGATACATACTCTCTCCAAACTTCGTGTATGGCTTCATTGGACCTAGTCTGACAGCATTTTCCTCTATCATGTCATTTTGACGGCATATAAAAAATGTATAGATACTGTTATTTTTCCAAGTAGAGTAGCTTAAAAACGTGAATTGAAACGTGAAAAAATAATTGTCTGACAATAAATGTGGGTCATTGGGCGTGTCCGCTATCTCGAACATGTCGGAAAAACGACTATAAGAAAATTTATCAATAACCAGCTGATTTTCGCTGTATTAATTTATTAAAACATACAAAAACAAGTTTTCATATTGTCTGACGAAAATTATTTTCCGATTTCCCAGTCTGACGCGTCAAAGTTGTCGGTTTCATGACAGCAAAAAATTTATTCATAACCTTCAGACATTGGAAAATTATATGCAGAAAATAGGTATTTAATTTGTGGTATAAGTGTCTGACAAATACAGTGGGGCATAACGAGAGTCTGACAAAAAAACATAATTTTCCAATAGCGGCCGTCGAAGTTAGGGCGATAAAAAAATGAAATTTCGTTTAGTCGAGAAGACGGTTAAAAAAGATACGGTATTTCAACTTACTTATTTTATAATCTTTATTTTGAATTTTTTGAACTCTTTTAGACTATCTGAATTCGACTTACCAAAGTTTTAAGTTCGATAATATTGAAAAATACGTAAAACTTTTTGTAGAAAAAAGTAGCGAAAAATTGTCTTTTAGTACGTTTAAAATCGCTATATCTCCGGTACTACTAGTCCGAAAATTTTCATCCAGGGCCCAAATTAAATGTCCTGAAACAAGTTATAAGATAACACTTTACAATATTAGTTATAACAAAGTACCTTTTATAAATGAAAAAACAATTAATCCATTTTCGGTAAATATATGAATTCTATTTAAATGTGCAAAGTTATTTTATATACTACGTGCATCAGATAAACCGTTACAATTCTCTACTACTACCTACGTGTACTATATTACTACTATAGAATACAATACGGAGTGTAGAAAGACGTTCCACACTCCTATGTTCTATTATAGAGCCTGCGTACTAAACAGATGTACACAGGTGAACTTGTATAAAACGATATATTTTCAAGCGCGAAGTTCATGCAATTTATTCATGATTTTTGACACTGTAAAAATGATTTTTCAATGATTAGTATGAGATAATCATGACAATTTGAAGGAAATTACTACATTAAAAAATAGTATTTTCCAGGCGTCAGACTGAAAAACTGGAAAACATCTTTTGTCAGATAGTTAAAAAATTGGATTTGATTTATTTTTATTAAACTATATTGAAAAAATCAGCTTGTTATTTATAAATATAGCCTCAATATATACATATGAATGTAACATCCAAGCGTAGCTTGACAACCACATAGAAAAACCTTTTATTTAACATTTCCAGCTAAAAGGCTTTATTTCACCGTCAGAAAATTTTTTAATCGTATTATAAATTTTATTTAAAAATCAAAAAAATTTGTAAAAAAATGTTATGAATAAATTTTTTGCTGTCATGAAACCGACAACTTTGACGCGTCAAACTGGGAAACCGGAAAATAATTTTCGTCAGACAATATGAAAACTTGTTTTTGTATGTTTTAATAAATTAATACAGCGAAAATCAGCTGGTTATTAATAAATTTTCTTATAGTCGTTTTTCCGACATGTTCGAGATAGCGGACACGCCCAATGACCCACATTTATTGTCAGACAATTATTTTTTCACATTTCAATTCACGTTTTTAAGCTATTCTACTTGGAAAAATAACAGTATCTATACATTTTTTATATGCCGTCAAAATGACATGTTTCGGAAAATCTAGCGGGAAAACGCCCCAAAAACAAAAAAAATAATAGAGGAAAATGCTGTCAGACTAGGTCCAATGAAGCCATACACGAAGTTTGGAGAGAGTATGTATCAGCAAAATTTTTCCCGACGGGCACCTTAACTATAACCACCATTGGGCTTACGAAAATCCGCAAGTAACCGCTACAGTTAATCGTCAAGGCGAATTTGGATTTGGTGTATGGTGTGGTTTTATTGAATACCAAATAGTAGGTCCTCATTTTTTTCACGGTAATTTGAATACCGAAAATTTTATTAACATTCTACGACAATAAATAGAGCCCTTTGTAGACAATATGCCTGTGAAACAATTTCACAGATTAATTTACCAACACGATAGCGCCCCAGGTCATACGAAACACGAAATTATTAAATGCTAAATTTAAGAAGGATTGAATAGGTATCTATATATCACTCAGGACTAGTTTATCAATGCCTGGTTAGCTAAGTTGATAACTAACAATTAATTTAGCTAACTGGACATTAATAAACAACAAGTAGTTTAGATATTGTTTAATGTTTAGGAAATAATGGTCCTATTTTGTGGCCAGCTAGATCTCCCGATATATGATATACATGCCATGCCGACTTTTGGCTTTGGGGTAATTTAAACAATATTATATATAGAGAACGTTCTAATAACATAGAAGAATTGGAAAACAGAACATTAGCTGCTTTTCGTACAATAACTCATGTCATGATTGGAAATGCAACAAATGCTGTAAGGAGAATGTGTCAAAAATGCATAGATGTCAATGGGAGACAATTCGAACATTTATTGTAATTTAGTTTTCCTATTTTTAGCAAAATTATTTTATATTATAAGAAGTGTTAATAGTTTTCCTCACAAATATATTAAATTTTTTGAAAATGAACCACTTTTTCTAGATATAAATAAATCGTTGGATAGCTAATTCAAGTTGTGATCGAATAATGTAATAATTTACAGGGTGTTCCATTTAAAAAAACACAAGTCATGTCTGCATCTTGAAAACTGAGGCATGCATAATTTTCTTCTTGTAATAATAATAATAATAATAATAATAATAATAATAATAATAATAATAATAATAATAATAATAATAATAATAATAATAATAATAATAATAATGTCTTTATTTTTTCGTTTAAATTTACAAGCAAAACAAATGGCTCAAAGATGGGTGGCGAAATTCACGCAAGTGCTCTTCCATATAACCACCCACAAGTAAAAAATTAAGAACAAAATATACAATATACAATATGAGAAACTGAAATAATATTAGCAAACATGTGAAATAAGGAACACAAAAAAAAAAAAAAGAAAATTGATACTTATTTATATAATGCGCTTATTAATGATTAAATGTTGTGATCTGTTTTCTGAATTTGGCGATATTAGTGCAGGATTTAATATTACGAGGAATAGAATTGTACAGTTTTACGGCTGTGTAACTAAACGAACGTTGAAACAAGGCAGATTTGTGCTTGGGAACAGTAAATTGTGTACAATGGCGTGTAGAACGCTGATGAGTGTCGGTGCCTTTTTTTTAACTTAATAAGTAAATAAGTAAGTATCTGATATTTAATTATTTTGAAAATTAAACAGGCCATATGACATTCGAAGCGCTCTGAGAGGTTTAACCATTTCGATTGTTTGAAATGATAAGTAATGTGATCGAATTTTCTTAAGTTATATGAAAATCTTATACAAGCATTTTGAATCCTCTGAAGAGATTCCTTATCACGATTTAAAATAGCTGGCCAGTAAACAGTGTCACAGTAAGAAATAGACGACAATATTAATGAATCAGTTAATTTCAATTTTACTTCTGTACTGAGAATATCCTTATGCATATACAAAAGTTTAAGTTTGCTAATTGATTTTTGTATAAGGGTACTTACATGTTTTACAAATCTCAAATCTGTGTCAAACCAAACACCAAGGTTCTTGCAAGCATTGACTGGTTGTAAGTGCTGATTAATTAAAACTAATTTAAAACTGGGATTATTAATAATTTGAGCCTTGTGCCTACCAAACACCGTTTTCCCCTCATTTAAAACCAAACCATGATCAGCCGAAAATTTAGATATCTTATCTAGATGAGAGTTAATATTTAGTACGGCAGTATTTAAGTCAGACAAGGAAAAAGAATAGTATAACTGAGTATCGTCCGCATACCGATAAGAAGAGCAAAACTGTAGGCATTTGCTGAGATCCGCTGTGTATATAGAAAATAACAGAGGTCCTAAAACACTACCCTGTGGTACACCCTTTGTAATAAAAGCCGTGTTAGACATTTCGTCATTTAATACTACTTTTTGGCGACGATTACTGAGATAATTACGAAAGAAACAAGTTGCTGTAATACCAAATCCATAATATTTTGATTTCGCACACAGGGTGGCGTGATCAAGGGTATCAAATGCCTTGCTATAATCGAGTACTATCAAGGAGCACTAGCAATATGTCATCAGAAACTTGCAATAAAGCTGTAGACGTGCTATGTCGGGCACGAAATCCAGACTGCGAAATAGGTAAAATCAAATTATTATTCAAGTAGTTATTTACCTGCTCATACACTATCTTTTCTAATACCTTAGATAGGACAGGCAATAAGCTAATGGGGCGAAAATGATTAATAAGTGTGGGACAGTTCTTTTTAGCCACAGGAATTACATTAGCTTCTTTCCAAGCTGAAGGAAAAATACCTTCTAAGAGACACTTATTTATAATATAAGTTAAATGATTACTAAGATATGGGATAATGTATAAAATAATTTTAATATTAAAACCATCAGAACTCATGGCGTTAGATTTAAGTTTAAATAATATTCCTTCGAGTTTTTCACAAGTAATTTCAGAGAATGCAAAGGTAGTACCATCACGCAAATATTTAGAATTCTCATAATCAGCAACCAAGTCAGGGCACATCGGCCTGGAGAAGAGTATTAGAAAAATACTCGTTAAATTAATTTACATCAGCAATACTTGAGACAGAAGTGTCTATGCCAGACTTGATATTTAACCACTTTAGCACTTTCCAAAATTCTTTAGGATCACTCTTAAATTTTTGAGATAAGTATGCTTTTTTTTCAGCTTTAACAGCTTTATTAACAAAATTACGCCGTTCTTTATATTCGCGCCACGATTCGTCAGAATTTACTCTCTTATATTTCTGAAAAGCTTTATCCATAAGTTTCATCATCAGCTTAAGATTTTCAGTCAGCCATGGTGAAGGAGGCTTAGAAATTCTCGCGATCTTTAAAGGTGCATGAACATCAATAACATTCATAAGATTAGTGTTAAGAAAATCAACCATACAATCTATATTATTAAGCGTGTATATATGATCGCAATTAACAAGCATTAAATTGTTAATAAATAAATCATAATCGAATGAAGAAAAATCTCTGTAAGTGCGAAATAATGTTTGTTGTTTATTTTTGATAATTTTTAATTTACAACTTACCAAGCAGTGGTCAGAAATACCCTCCATATTAATAACTTCAGCACTGTGTGGCAACTCAGGATCAGAAGATACTAAAATATCAATTAAAGTACGTGATATTTCGGTTATACGTGTAGGGTTTGTAATAATTTGTGAAAGCCTATATCTATCAAAAAAATGTTGAATTTGATTATAACCATTACTATTTTTATTTAAAAAATCAATATTTATATCTCCACCGAATAACACACAATCAAAACTAGGCAAAAATTGTGATAAAATATTATCCAAGTCATCTAAATTTACATCTACATTACTATCGGGGGTCCTATACAATGGTCCCAAACACAACTTCTTGCCTTGTAGTTTAACGCTAATCCATAGCTGTTCAAAAGAGTTATTGGGTCATATCCGTCATACAGGGTGATCGTCAGAGCCGTGGAAACTAACATACTTTATATAAACTATGTGTTATTATGATTTCAGAGCAAAATGTTCCAAAGGTTTTTGATTAAGGATATAAGGATATAATATAAAAATACAAAGATGCACATATCTAAACTGCAATATATAGTGCATCTTTGAGGTTCGAGATAACTATACGAGGTTAGATGGTATAACAATTCTACATTAAACTGGTATTTTTAATTAGAGTATTACCAATACGTATAGAATTTGTAGTCGGGCGTTGGGATTACGTATTAAACACGATGACTTCTGACATAAAAATTTTATATATAGAATACCATGGTAGACTACTACGAAATGAATGAAAGTTGTAATCGGGCGTTGCCGACTTGGAAGCCTATTTCAAGGACAAAAATAAAAAATATATAAAATGTGTACTTAATCTCAGTGACACCTTTTAAAAGAGGATTAAGTCATGTTCGTTTCTAAATATCAATCAAATATGTATTCGCTGTCGGCTACACCCGACTGCAACTTCTACTCGTTGAATATGTTTTCACTTGTAGTTATAATCCAGCTAAGTCCAACGAAAATTCTGCATTATTTAATTGGCTGCTATTTTAAAATGCAAAGTAATCATTAATTATTAAGTAAATCCAATTAACAGATTTAATTCACCTAAAATACATCAACAGCAGCAGTTTTATATTTCCTCATGGAGGTAATTATTAAGAAATATTCTGATATTCTGACTAATTTTGATGAATGATTGTTTTGTTATAATTCACAACATATGGAGAAATATTATGGTATGTGCACCTTGTCAAGGCTATTTTTTTTTAGTGACAGAGTCCCTATAAGCTATAATTTTCTAATTGGACTGTAAGAAATAACCTACCAGCAAGTGAAACCGACCACTTATAATTATAACAATATTCAATAACTGTGTACCATTTGAACACGGTCGGCAGGTAATTGGGTGGTTCACAACAATAAAATTATGTAAAACTTTATTTCTATTAATTATATGGGTAAATTAACTTTAGAAATTATTAGAAATAAATGTTATGTATTAAACAATCGTACATAAAAGCCATTAGAAATATTTCTATAGAATGCTGTGGTTAAGCAATAGCTAATGTATTTGTTTGAATAATTTAATTTAATTTAAATTAGTGTATTTTATTATTGGTGTCCATTTGAAACATATAGCGCCTCAAAAATGAGCTGAGATTGTATTGCCCCATTCATTTCCGATGGTAGGATGATCTGAACGTTTTCCTATTACTCAATACTCAATTTGACGATTTTTAGGCCCTAAAAAAACATTAAATTAGAGGAATTTTTTCTTCTTCGGTATTATAGGGAGGGGAGGGCCCTCATTAAGAATCTAAGTTTTCGACCTCGAGAGGGCGGTATTTTAACCGCAATCCTGTTGTAAATTGAGATAAAATCAGTTTATTTGGAATAACTCGTTTCTTGTCGATTCTTCGGAAAAAGTACTCATCATGAATTTTGTAAACGACAAAATTCTCGACAAATTTTGCATAAAAAATTTGTTTGGACAATTAATAGTTTAAAAGTTAAATTTCTTTTACTCGCCAATTACATCTATGAACCAATCATAATACGGACCTGGCCGCCTAGTCTAGCCACTAGCCCCCTCCCGCTGTGGTAGAAATATCCGCTCTCGTAGTCGGCCACTTTTATATACCCTTTGTTTTGGATTTTGAAACGTTTTTTTTTAAGGCAATATAATAATAATATCAGTAGTATGAAGCTTTCCAGCTTTTACAAACGTACTAATATATTTAGCATATATATCTCTATGAGGATTTCGTTTCCTTTTAGAGCTATCCTTATAGAGATATTCGTGTACTTCCACATCCAGTGGAAGTATAATAACCAAGGCTCGGGAGATTTATCTCTGTGGCGGTTAAATCAGGATTGGCTTTAGGTCAGCGCGGAACGATTTGTATGCAAGTATGACACAATATATCTTACCTTGTACTTTTTTTAGAGAACTCTGTAATATCCAAAGTTAATATGGTTATAAACTTAACGATATTATGAAATTCGTTAAAAAAAAGTACAAGGTAAGATATATTGTGTCATACTTGCATAGAAATCTCTCTGCGCTAACCTAGAGCCAACCCTGGTTTTTGACGTCACAGAGATAAATCTCCCGAGCCTTGACAATAACGCAAAAGAAAAATTGAGAACTTTTATGTTCAAGTAAGCTTAGAATGTCATGAACCGTCGAGATTTTAAGTTTGAGCAAAAATAATATTTCTGTCTGCATGTCTGTAAATTGGAGTAAATGGAGGTAAATCAAGCAAGTAAGAGTACAGAAAATTGGTATTTAGCATAAGAGAAGCTAAGGTAGCAAATTTTTTTGGGAATTAACCACCCCCATTACTATCCCCATCCCACTATTAAAGAGGGTGAAAAAATAAAATTGTGAGTTAGTGTGTGAACAAGAACCAAAGATCTCAATTTTTTTTTTTAGTTCATCCACGCCCTCCCTTTTATAGGTTTTTTGGGATAGACGTTTTCAAATATTATTTTATTAAAGTTCCATAAACAATAATTTTCACATAGAGGAGTGCAAATATAGTATCAACATTTCTTCGTTGTGAGAGACTTGGATAGAAAATCTGGACGTAGAATTTTAAGGTTTATAAACACCCTACAGGTAGCATGGTAATTCGAGTCCTATGAACAAATGAACGTCAGCGTGTCTGCCTTTCAAGATTATTTTAGCAGGTTGTTGAGATAGCCACGTCGACGCGTCATCGCGTGTGTGTCTAGCTTCTATGATTTTTACATGCAACCTGTAGGGTGTTTATAGATCTTCTATTATTTTCTTGATTCTATAATAAGTGGGTTATTACCTCAAGTAGTGGTGCGTAGTGGGTTTCCTCGAGTACTAATTAATTCGTAGTGGATTTCCTCGAATACTATTGATGCGCAGTAGGTTACCCCAAATAGTATGAATTCGCAGTGGGTTTCCTCGAGTAAAATGTATGCACAGAATAGTATGGATGCGCGGTTTCCTCGAGTATTATAAATGCGCAGTAGGTTTCCTCGAGTAGTATGGACGCGCAGTGGGTTACCTCGAGTAGTATGGATGCGCAGTACGTTTCCCCGAGTAATATGGATGCGCAGTGGCTTTCTTCAAGTACTATTGATGCGCAGTAGGTTACCTGAAGCAGTATGGACGCGCAGTAAAATGGATGTGCAATGGGTTTCTTCGAGTAAAATGGATGCGCGTTAGGTTACCTCGAGTAGCATGGATGCGCAGTGGGTTACTTCTTTTTTTGTGCGCACAATTACTCTGGAACCGTTTAAGATATTAACTTAAAATTTGGTAAACGTATATATTTTAACGAGATCTGGAACTACATTATATTTCGATTTTATTCCGTTGAAGTGTTGAGAGGTAAATTATGGTAAATGGAGGTAAATAGGTAAATCAAGCAAGTAGTAGTCCATAAAATTGGTATTTAGCATATATAAAGAAGTTAAGGTCTCAAAAATACTTCCACCTCCTACCACCACCCACTACTGATATGGTACATCGTCTTATGGATTTTTGGGGTAGAAAATTTCAGATATATTAATAAAATTCCTTAAACAATTATTTCCATATAGTGGAGTGCAAATACAGTATTTTCGTTGTAAGAGACTTGAATTGGAAATCTGGATGTGGAAGTAGTGATTCCTTGGGCAGCGGTTTTTCTTGCTAGAATGTCGTATTTTCCAAATTGCACTAGGTATAGCTAAGTGATGTCATGTACAGGGAGGAGTGAACTGATTACCTGAGAGATTTTAAAAGTAGCCCATTTGATGTGCTAATCGAGAGCCGCCAAACGAGCAAAGTCGAAGTCCTGCAGTTGGAAAAGGAGTCACTCATCTGGTACACCGATGGATCGAAGATGGCTGAAGGGGTTGGCGCGGGCGTAGCGGGGCCTAACTGTAGGCTATTCTAGGCAAAACCCCATCCATCTTCCAAGCAGAGCACATACTCAGGAATGCATAAATAAAGGCATTCGAAGGGCAAAGATCTATATACTTTCAGAAAGCCAGAAAGCGCTAAAAGCTCTCAGGTCTTACACCTTTGAGTCTAAAATTGCCTGGGAGTGCAGACAATCCCTGAAGCAACTGGCAAAAAACAACAAGATGTGGGTACCAGGGCATGAGGGAATAGAAGGAAATGAATTAGCTGACGACTTTGCAAAAAGAAGTGCTGAAGCCCCATTTTTTGGACCCGAACCGTTTTGTGGCTTATCTAAGGGACACATAACGGAGGAGGTCCAAAAATTGGAAAAGGTACAGAAAGAGTCCTACTGGAGGAATACTCCGGGCCAAAAACAAGCGAAAAAGTTCATCACTTATTCATCTAAGAACGCCACAAGGCTTCTCGAACTCGAAAAGTCCGACTTGAGGCTAATGACAGGCCTTTTAACAGGCCATTGCCCCTTAAGATATCATCTTAAGAACATGAGCAAGGCAGACAACGATATGTTCAGATACTGCGATTCTGCGTTAGAAACTGGGGAACATATTATTTGCGAATGCAAGATGCTAGTCCGTACTAGGCTAAAATACCTAGGAAAGGTCGAACTAACGCCTGAAGACATAGAGAAATTAGCCCCTAGGAAAATCACAAGCTTTATAAAAAGCTTGGGGGTCCCTGGCAACAACTAATCGTAGGGTAAGTCACAAAAGATCTTTTCAGGTCGATATGAGGTAGGGCTGAAAGAGCCGAGCGACCTCTTGAACAATCTACAACCTACAGCCCAAGAAGCCTCATTTCATTTCCAGGCATGGTATTTTTCAAGTTGCACTAAGTATTACCCCAAGGATGTCATATACAGGGAGCGGGTATTCTGAGCACTGCCGGTAGTGCTGGTGTCTTATTACTACTCTTAGACATAGTTCTGGTCCATAACAGGGTAATCCTGAGTAATTATATTGCAATTTGAATCAAGTCCGATACACATCAAATACATTATAATTTTAACTTCAGCAAACCTTATCTCAAAATTCTGAAAGTTTGGCACTTTGTGTCCATTGAGACATATGATCAGAGCGCCGAGATACACAACACAGCCAATTTAACGGAAACCACTTTTACATAAGGAAAGTGCGGGGTCCTTTCTATACCAATTTAATTCTTTCAGTTGCCTAGATTCCCTAATTAGTTCCGGGGTAAACAAAAAATTTCGGGTTTTTATTGTCTTTTTTGGTATGAGAAACATTGAAACACCAAGAAAAATGAGCCCTAAAGCGATCAAAAATATAAAAACTAAAAAATCACCATCCGGAATACAAACCCACGATGCAGCGGGGCTCTTGGGGATGCTCCAATGTGCAGCACCTATTGTTCCTTTTCGGTGCCCGCGTAAACACCCCCCCCCCCCCCGATCTTCATTTACTTTTTTGTTTAAATACTTCCTATAAATTATGAGTCGGCATTTAAAAGGTTAATGTTGATTTTGTTTATAAATATAACCTTGTCCACTCAGCAGTTTTAGTATCTTTATAAGTATACAAATGTATTCAAATGGTATTGAACCAAAAGTACTAATTTAAAATATGACTGTGCAACTTAGTTATGAATTGCTTCTATTTTTACGATACTATATCAATAAAGTATATGAGGAATTAGGATTGACAGTATACTAATGGATTTTAAAAAATTCGAATTTCTTGAGTTTGGCAAAATGCTTTCACTGTCTGACGTTTCGATTATTCCAAATACTCCTAGTACCATCCTCCAGATTAAGAACAATTTTTTGATGTTTGTTTTATGAGAATCGATCCAGCCGATTAGACACTAGCAAGGAACGAAGGAACATAAATACCCGCACACGTGTTTTTTTCTTTGCATGGTTCACTCGGATCAAGAGTGGTTATTTGTGAAGGTTGCTGCTACTTACCTACTTTATCGTTAATATTTTTTACCATGTAAGTACATAATAAAAATACCTGCATAATTATAAAAGTTCTCTTTCACAAATGTCAAATTAGATATGATGAGAGTTACAATAATTAAAATGGTAGAAAGAAATAATTAACCCCTATGACAATTATTTACGCATGAAACTTTTATATTGCATTGTACTGAATTTAGTTACTGACATACCGAGTGGCTACGAAAATATTGCCTACAAAATAACTTGGTTATTATGTGTCGCAAGAAAATTTCACGTGCTGACCATGCCTTGAAGCCGGAGGAATGCAATTCGAAAATATAATTTAATGTTTTTGTAAATAATGTTTTATATTTTTTGTAATTAATAGATAATTAAGTGTTTTTTCATATTAATAAACTATTTTTTTACTATGAAAGAGTTGTAAATATTTATTTATTTAAACGATTATGTATTTAAACAATGTATTTACTGTGCAGTATGAAAAAAACACTAAGGTACGATTTACTGGCCGTTTGTAGAGCGTTTGTAAAGCGCGTCTATTCACTTTCAAATACGAGCTTGGACCGACAGATTAAATTTGCCATTTGACGAAAAAAGTTTATTAGATCTTTTACAGTCATATTCTGGCTTATTTCTAGCATCATTAGCAAAAGCATATGCCAAATGATGACAACTTGCTGCCATGTTTTCTATCAATCAAGAAGAACTCGAACGACGGCCATTACGTTCATTTTCAATACTTTATTAATTATACCTATAAAATAAGGTTTTGACTTACTAATTCGTTATTTTAATAACTTTTAATAACATTACCATCGATTGTGCTTCTTGAAATTGCAAAATGTTTATAAGTATATATTTCAAATTAATTTAATTATACCAAAAATTTAGAGATTTCTGGAGGCCCCTTTGTTTTTATGAGTATTTTATATAAGTTTAGAGAAAAAATTCGTGCGTTGGTAAAATTTGACCCTCTTGATTGACCATATATATGCAATTATGATGTTCATATAATTTTAAAGATGGACAAAGTAAACGTCCATTTTATCTAACATCTGCTTAAAACCAAAGGATGGCCATAATAGTGTTCTCGTTTTATTTTGTGCCTAAAAGTCATGATTTAGTCACGATGAAGTAGATACATCACCCCTTTCGCCATAAAAGCCGTTTCAAAACTAGTAATAAATCAGCCATAAAAATCAAAAAGAGAGCCAAATGAGTTGCACATTGCGCACATGCGTTATGGTCATTTGGCTTCAGTTGCGTTTTGATGACCAAGATATGATTCCTCATTTTCGTCACCAGTACGTCTTCAGAACGTAATAATTCAGTTTTAATAATCGCCACTATAACCAAATAGCCATCCTTTTTAGCTACTCTGTAACATGATGATGACCAAAATACAACTACTTGTGCTACTTAGGAAGGTAAGGTAGGGTAGAGTAGGGTGCAGTGCGGTAGGGTGAGATGGGATGGGAAGGATAGGATAGGGCAGAATAGAATAGATGTTGTTTATTGTTCACTTTATATAAATTGTTTACATTTGTAGCAAGTCTTAGCAGATGCTATTACGTTAAGTACTATTATTACCTTGAGTAAGCGTTATATTTTATCAGGCGCGCAGCCAGGGGGGTGCCAGGGGGCCCGGGCCCTCCCAAGCCATCTTCCATGAACCAAAAAATAAAGAGGCATAATCTCTGTCAGTATCCAAATTATCCCTTGAAATAAATATTTTGTAATTAATGCCAATATTATCTAGTAGAGGAATTTATACACATCCGTTTCCAACCATTTTCTGAAAAGTTTTCCTGATTCTCTGGGGAGGCCGGTTCTCCCAGATGAATTTTCTGGCTGCGCCACTGTAATTTATTATAAACAGTATAGACTAAAAAGCATTGTCAGAGAAAATAAATAAAAACAAATAAGAAACGAAACAAATACAAGTATAGATCAATCAAGGTAAGATCCAATTAATCGGGTAACAGGGCGATATTTTATTTCATAATTTCCAATTACCTTTTTTTTGTGGACGGTCCATTTTGTTTATTGTTTCAACCTTTCTAATGGCAGAAGGTTGAGAACTTTTTGTATGAGTACGCCGAATACCTTCCCTTGAATATAGAAATTCGTCTAAATTTTTGAAGCCCGGTATTAATTACCCGATTATATAGATGTTGTTTCCTAAAAAATGACATAAGAGTCTCATATTTAAAACCCTTTTAAAATTTCCAATTCTTTTTTCCATCCAAGTACTAACCGCGCTGCACGATGCTTCACTGGAGTATCGAGGATACATACACAGTAAAGACGCATCTACGCTCGCCCCATTTGAAATTATAAAGTCACATATACATACATACAAACATACAGACGTACGGACAACTGAGAATCTCCTTCTTGTAGTCATTTTTGAATAATACTAAATAATACAGGATTTTAAATAAAATGGACGATAATCATTTATAATTCCATAAAATAATGCTAGGTATGTTCGAAATTATCGTCAAAGAAACTATTTAAATCGAATAATTTAGCCAATAAATAGGGGATAGAATTTTGCAGAGTGAGAGGGAAATATGCGTTTATAATATAATATATAATAATAAATAATAAATAAATATAAATAATTGCTATTATTCTAATAAATACAACTATATATATTTTTCATTGTAAATTTCTGTTGTACTTGAATATCGTAATTTGTCAATGAAAATAGTTCCTAACTTCATTATTAGAGTATGGCATTTAAATATATAAAAAATTTATGACAAAAACTGTATAAGGTTGTATTCCTTAGAGCAGTGGGAAGTATCTGAAACTATTTTAAAGATTATACCACTTATGATTTTTTAAATATTTATAATAAACCGAAAATAAATGCATATTTCCCTCTCACTCTTCAAAATCCTATCCTTAATCGTTCACTATGTACATATAAATGTTACTAATAATTATCATTAAATTTCACCACCTGTTTATTATACGTACTCATTAATTATATTATCAAGTTTGTAATCACCGGAGGTATATAAATAACTTCTATATATTACTCTATTAAATGTAGGTGAGCCAGTAACTATTAATACAGTGAAAATAGCAAAACGTTCGCTAAGTAAAGAACAAAATTCGCAACAGATCTTTTTTACAGATTTGTCTTAAAGTAATTACTCCTCAAGAAATTAATGAATCTCCAGCAATCATGTGTTGATTTGAATGTTGAAGGTGTGGTAATATGGACCTAATTTAGGGATTCTTAAAGCTTATAAAAATACATTTAAATTTTTTTCTTTGTTTTGCATTAAAAATTGATCAATGCTCGCAAAAACTGTGGGTAAGAATTTGGTCATGTAAAGTCTAAAGCTTATTTAAGTTCCTGCAACTTGCTTTGCAAATCTTTTCACTGTATTAGGAGCACGAGCAGATTCTAAAATCCGCAGACTCAGACTTGTCGGTACATATTGGGTTGTTGCACTAAGTTAAAATTTGAGGAGAATCTATGTTAAACAAAAACAATTATTCATAAAAAATCATTAGAAACATGTAGAAGTTGAAAAGAAAGTCTTATAATATTATAATATTAATTACAAAAATACATGCATTTAAAACGGAGATGACATAATAACGGCAGTCTGTAGAGAAGTTAGTTATAAAACGACGAGAAACGGGTACTAATTTAGAAACTCGCTGATAGCGACGGAGAAAAAAGACAATCACGACAGTTTAATCTGACATTATATTTAACGTCAAATTCAACTGACGTTCATAGGTTACAATTCGGTATAGTTTAACAGCATCTAGTTATGGATAAATATAAGTACAGATAGTGTTTTCTGCCGTACTGTGTAAATAATACCACCAATTCACCAGAAAAACTGTTGTATTCCAATAATAAACGCTGAACGTAATAATGAATGATTCAAAGCCACCAGAGAAGGACCAAGTCTTCTTATTGTGGAGACCATTTCAATGTCAAGTAAAGTAACAAATTACAATGTATTCTAAGCGTTTTATTTGTGGTAAGTTGTATCTTAATGTAGGAATTTGATTTTTAATATGGGTTTATGTTGTAGGAAAAACTGCCGCATTACAAGACTTGTGTGGCATTCTAGCTGTTACAAATTTAAATTACCCGCCAAATTGATGGATAAAACAGGGTGCATTACCACAGAAGACCTATAGGTCTTCTGTGGCATTACTGTATTCTTAACGGCTCTAGATTAGAATGTTATTCATGCTTTGACTTCCTAAAAGGAGGGAAATGGCTTTAATCTGCTTTTATGTATTTTATCTAGTTTATGTTGGAATAAAGTGCAGTTGTTTTTGTTAGCTATTGATTATTTATGAAGCTCCCTAGACGCCCCATAATACTAGGATGATCAATAAATTAAAAAAGGAAATTTAAAAACTCGCCGTTGAAAAACTATACGAAACAAACTGTGAAAGTCGTCTAAAGTCGGTGAACACAATCAGTCGGAAATGACTACGAATGCGTTGGATTGTAGTTATAAATGCCCTTTGAATTATGTTTGTTATAAATACATATCATTGTTTATTGCTTAGATAGATACTAGCATAAAGTACTTACCTATTTATTATTTTTTGTTATAATACAGACCTTTCTTGATATCTTCTCATTCAGTCTCATTCTGACTCTTCTTAGAAGTGAGTATCAATGGATAATAAATAATTTCTTTAGTAGATAAACTTATTTTGTTGTTTTCAGTTAGATACGCATTTATATAGTTAATAGGAAATAAAACAATGAAAAGGAAATATTTAATAAAATACAAACTACAAAGTATACAAATTCATCTAAATTAAATAATAAAATACATATTAGACATATTATGTAATATTAATAAGATAAGATAAAGGAAGTTCTTGCAGAAATTACAATAGTTTGTACTGTCTATAGCAGCTGTAACGTAAGTACCTTGCAGCTTTTTCACTTCCAACCATTGCAATGTCAAAACGATCGTCTCTTTTTAAAAATTCGCTGACCATAAATATATCTACCGCAAGTAAAATGTTAGAATTAGCTTTTACAGATATACTGCCTTAGTCGTTTTGTAAAAAAATATTAACAATTACTGCAAACATCAATCACTGCTAGCTAAACGTCAAATTTACTTTTGACATATGAGGTTATTTTCTTTCTTGTCGGCAATGTCAACTTATTCGTCTTCATCTGTTCTGCTTATAAGTTCACATCTAACTGCCGTTATGATGTCACTACCGGTTTCGCGGCACATTCAAATAGTCGAATTTTAACAATTTTTTTAAATATGTTGCGCTAAGAATTTTTCTTCCAAATTAAATATATAACTAAATTAAGTCCTCCACTACCATATTTCACCATTTTTGAAAATTCGTCAACAACCCAAGGATCTCCTAGAAAATATTAGTACTCTCCACGAGGAATAGCAGGGTAGACCCTCCGGTTATAAAAATTACCTTTGGAGATACCTATACCTTGACGCTTCTAGTCATGCTTAAATGCTAGTATATGAGTGATGGTCTCATCTTTCACTCTACATCCGACAAATTGGATCGTCCCTCAACCTCACTGTATGTAGATGCCTGACCAAAGGACTTGTGTCCTCTGTTGTCAGGCCTACCATAGGTCTCATTCTTTCTCGGTCAACCAACCATTTTACTGTGGAGTAAGTGGAAGTCCCCTTTACATGAAGCCTGTCTTATTCCAACCCATTAGTTGTTGATCTATGCCATGGTTCAGTCTCGTTGTTCTGATTGAATCTGACTTCGTGGCAAACCGAAGGCTACGGGCCAGGGAAAGAATTTTTGGCTTCTTCTTCCACCAAACCGTGCTCTCCACACTACTGTGTTTTAGCACCCATATGAGTTTGACCGAGTTGTATTTTCACAGCTCAGTCAAAATATTCCAGACTTCCGGGACTAAAGAAAATGCCTTTTATCGGGTTCCCAGTCATCTCAACTAGGGAGCATAACTGTATAGGGGGTAGTTATGCCTATGGACGGGGAGATAACAGTCATCCTCTAACTGAATTGTGATTAGACCCCTTACAAATAGAACTAAGGCCTTGGTGTGCCCCAGCTCTTGCCATATAGCATTCAACATTTTATTTATGAATAATTTGTTTGTTGCTTTCCTGACCTCTAGTTCCACTTCAACCTGCAAAGGGCTGAGTCCAGCTGTTGGAGCAATCCTGATTGCCTTGATAGTTATAAATAGGCTAGCTTTTTAACTTGACAAAGACGAACATTAATTGCGGAACGCTTCTGGGTGCGCCACCATAACAGTATACGTCCAGAGAGTGGCTTTTGGACGTGTTCCCCACTTAAGACTGCACATCCAGAGAAAGAAATCTTTTCAAGTTATAGCTGAAGTTTTAACTGAAGTCAAAAAATATGCAAAGGCAAAATTTTCCTCTTAGCCGGGGCCCTCAAAGCGTACGTCATATAAAGGAGGCCATCTTCTCCGGAGCACACTAGTTGGCTCCTGCACGCAGGTAATAATCCTCTTTCGTTCGAAAGGGTATGGATATGTTCGCTCCCGATGAAAATTCTTTGAAATCATCATAAATGCCCTCCATCATAAATCCTCTTCCATATTCCAAATTTCGAAACCTTACTTCTTTTTTTCGTTAACTATGGATGCGTCAGTGACTGAAATGTTTAGCGAAAAGGGGAAACCCATGCTTGTTGTGAACAACTTCAAATCATACGTAAAGACAGAAACGTCCAAGCCTTACGTTGTGTTCACTACCGAATTCTAACAAGAATGCAGTAGTGAACACAATCGGCAGCAGCAGTTTAGCAACTCTAAACCGGCAAAAACTGAGTAATTCGTTAAAGAGGAAGGCGGTTGAAGACATTTGCGAAAAGCCTATGAAACTTTTGCAACAAGAACTGAACAAAAGTGCTGTTCAAACACTAACCGTGACCGATGTGCACTTGATAAGGAAAAACATGTACAATAGTCGAAGGAAAGTGTTGCCAAAAATACCAACGAATTTAATGGGAGTTCATGATGTGCAGCGTGTCTGGGCAATTATGCTTAGTTCAAAAATTACATATCTGAAGATGCTGTATTTTCACCTACAATGTGGGCCGAAAATAGTTCTTCTTTCCATAGAACAACCAATGCTTGTGAAAGCTTTCACGGTAAATTTAATTCGTTATTTTACAGTTACCATCCTAATATATTCCAATTTTTAGAAGTACTTAAAAATGTTCAGATCGATACTTAATAAAATTAGGAGTTCAAATGTTCCTAAACGTAAGCCATACATTTGAAAAAACAATATATTGAGAAGCAAATATTGTTATTAAATGAAAAATTGATTACTCCATTTTAGTTTGTAAAAGTATTGTCTCGCAGATACCAACCTGTTTTATAAGTATGCATGAATAAGTTAAAATATTAACCACCTATGTACCTATACACATATCAACAAAGAATATTATTTTTCGACCTTTACCGATTTTCCTCAAATTATAAAAAATGCTTAATGAGAGGGAGCCAAATAGTACAGGAGGTTGGGAGCGAACTAGTGCACGAATAAAGGGTGGGCAGGAGCCAATTAGTATGCACCCATCTTCTCCACTCCAAAAGCTTTATTAGCCGTTCGCCCTTAATTACCGTAAGTGCCTTATTAATTCAAGTAAAACGAAAAAAGCAACAACTACCTAGAAATATACAAAAAAAATTTCACGCGAAATTTAGACTTTAGCCGGGAAAGGAAGATAGTGAGTGATAAGTTAAACCGTCAATAGTGTCAAACGGCACTTCACTTTACATCATTGAGCGACCGACGTTGATTTAATCAGAGTTTTTGAAAATTATTTTGAATTACACCCCTTCCAAATTTAAACGCCAATAGGGCCTGTTGCATGCACTGACCAAATGCACTTATTACTAGCCTCCTCTCCAGACTAAGGTGGTTAAAAGTCGGATCTGTAGCTCGTTTGTTAGACAAGCGATTTTAAAGAATGGTCGGAACAACCAATTTTTCACGAAAATTCAAAAACCATAGAAGATTCAAAAGAAGTTGCGATATTTGTTTTCATTTTCATTTCTGTGAGTTAAAAATAGAGATGTGGCCGTTCAAAAAGTACGTAAATTTGTAATTTTTTAAGTTTAAAGCTGATTAAACTATAAATAGGTTGACTTTTATTATTTTTATACGATTAAAACAATACGAACAAAACAATAGAAAATACAGAGAAAAAGTTTATGTTTTTCGAAATATAAACGAAATAATAACATTTTTACGAGATTATTGAGAGAATATCTATGCATCCGACAGAGTTGATGAAATCATGATTTAAAAAAAAATCAAATCATGATTTAAAAAAGAAATAAACTGATTTTTGCAAATGCTGTAAACAAAACTGAATTCTTTTAAAAAAACGTAGTTTCTCTGGAAAGTAAAGTTTCAGTTGTAGAATGGTGGACGACGCAACCCTAAAATTAAGGGTAGTATACTGAGGTGAAAAATCGAAAATCTCAATTTTCTTAAAAATGCCTCTATTAGGCTCAAATTTTAAACGTTAATAGTACATGCCAATCCTAATAATATTTCATTAGTGGCTTTTCCAAAGAAATTCAGATAAAAGTAGTTTATTGATGCGAATAAATCGAAAAATCTATATTTTCTCAAAAACGACCTTAACGATTTTGCTCAAATTTTGTACGATGATAGAACTTTATAAACCTAACACTATGTATTTAACGGTTTTTCCCAAAAAAATCACCTAAGGATACTTTACTGATGCAAAATGTTCTAAACTCTCAATTTTTTCGAAGACGTCTTTCACGATTCTGTTCAAATTTTGTATGTTAATTACTAATTTACTAATAACACACAAAACAAGTGATTTGTCTGGCGGACCAGACCAGTGTGTCCTAATGTATTTTAACCTGCTGAATTTGAATCCGAGGTCAAAATTTTCAGATTGGCTCGTTTTTCATCCCTGAACCCAAAAAACACACCTAAATAAAAAAGGGACTCCTGTTTAAAATTATTTTTTTTGTCATATGCATTTTACTTTTCATAAAAATACAGCAACACGTTCTGAAGTTTATGAAAATATTTTCATTACTAACTGAGATACAACAAATTGAAATTTTGTGATTTGTTAAATTGTAAATCACAAAATTTCAATTCGTTGTATCTGAAGTCAGAATTGTCAAATTAGTTCAGTTTTCATCTCTAAGAACAAGAAACACCCATAAAAACCGGTTTCTCACCTCTCACAGTGTTATGAAATTGTAGGAGTTATGAAATAAACATATTAAAAAGACAATTAACTACTCATTTGTGTGTGAAAGGCGAAAAATCAGCTTTTTGGTAGTGTTTTTTGAAGTTAGACATGAAAACCGAGCCAATCTGACAATTCTGAATTCGTATTCGGATTCAGAGGGCCAAAATACATATGGATACACTGATATGATCCGCCGGACAGACCACTTTTTTGTGGGGCTGTGTAATTTCTACGAACTTAACAATAACAATATTTTCTTGTCCCGGAAAATTCACATAAAGTAATTTACTGATGAACAAAATTTTTTAAATTAGGCGAAAAGTAAGTTCGGCGTTGCCGTGCCATCTATTTTTATACTGGCAAGTGTTTCACCAACGAAGACGGCATCACGAAATTTAGAATGTTCAAAAATAAACACAAAAAAAATTTGGAAGAAAAAGAATACTTTAGATTATTACTTGATAAAATTATATTTTTACCCACTTCAGGTCCATCCTCCACCTTAAACGCAAAAGGGGTGGAGCGGAATTGCTGCTTTTCAAATATGGGACATGCACACAACTCTCCCCAGCAAAATTCCGACTTACGTATATACTAGATAAAAACTATCCTTACACTATCTGTAACGTATTTATTAGTAATAACAATGTCAATGAATTTCCGATTTTTTGACGTGTGAAAATTCCAGGAGTCATGTATTTTCGCGCAAGAGCTGATCTGCATACTGCCTAATTGGATCGTATGTAGCGCACATGCTCGTATGTAGCGCCGCGCCGCATCGTCTAAATTGGGTCCTGCAAATTGTATCGAGTGTACCTCTTAATGAAACTCATAAAAATGCATTTGCTTTTAACTAATGTTTCATAATGAAGGACCTTCAAGAATTGCGACAACAACCTGAAAACTTAATTTGCAGGTCGCACACTTTTATTTTACATGTTGTGAAATTTAATCGTCTAAAAATCTCCTTGTTAAAATCTACTTAATTCAACTATTTTTGCAAGGTGCACCATTGCAACTAATAACTTTCGGAAAGCAATTTAAAAGTCGTTCAAGTCTTCTTGTTTCGTGTGGCGCAAGCTCTGCTAATTTGACTATCACATAATTATGGCATTTACAACATCTTTTCTGATTGAAAAATGAGTAGAGTTAATGGGGCGCATATTAACTAACTCATAAAAATTTCTATCTGAATTTGTTAGTCCAACTACCTGCTCCAAATTAAGTTGACAGTAATCAAAAGAACACGAGTCTAGAATTACAGTGATTGTATCTCTCACAGTAGTTCGATGTCCCTAACTGCTGTTTTTTTTTATTAATTTAATTATCGCTTGAAGCCAACATTATTTTTTATTAACTAAGGTACAGAGGAAGGGTTAAAACACAGGGTGCGTTATATAATTGTATAAATGCTTTCGTGACGGCGCCTTCGGCAGTTATGCAATTGCAGCGAATTTGTTAAAAAACTGGTATGTCTTATCTTATCTTAAACTACTTAATTCTACTGAACGTTCGCATTCACAAACACATTTTTTTAAATATTTATTTATATACAAGGTTGGCCAATGTGTCGGAACATCTGAGTTCTGACTAAAATATAAGAGGGATTAAAAAATAATCTGAATAAAGGTACTCATAAATGTTTTAATCTACAGTGTGTCAGCTAGTCAATCTAGCCCAGAAAAAATAATAGGGAGCTAATTTTTGGTATATACCGGGTGATTCAGTTTGGTATTCGCCCCCCTGTATCTTATTTATTCTAACAGAAAACTGCAATAAACCATATATATTTGTAAATAGTTTGTCAAGCTCTATAGAATGACGTCCTTAAATTATCCCTTTAGTCACATATGCCAAAATAACGATAGTCAACTTTTTTTTTCTTTCAAATGGTATGCTATACATTTTTTTGCCGATTGTTGTAGAGCTTCTCTTTCTGCATTCAACCATGTGAAAAAAGTATACATTTCCATAAGGAAAATTTTGAGAAAATTAATAAAATACGAAAAAACTTCATTTGAAGGTTTTGTTTCTGATTCAACATAGTTAGCCATGGAAACAATTGAATTTTGTCATTGTTAGTAATGTCAAATTGAAAATACTGTTATTTGTGACTGTGTTATTCGTTTTCGTTTTATGTTATCTTCTAAATAGATTTACACAATAGTATCTTACACTAATGAAGAAAAATTGGACATGATATTAATTTATAGAGAGTGCGGAAAAAACAGTAAAGCAGCCAAATGTTTATATCAAGATCGCTTTTGAAATAGGCCGGTACCATCAGACAAAATGTTTGCAAAATTGGCAAGAAATACGAACGAAAGTGGAAGTTTTGAGAAAAAAAGAAACGTTTTTATACACTGCTAGATTTCTTCCTTTGGTTCTATCAAAAGAAAAAGTTTACACCTCTAAATGACATCGGAGATCTTAAAACTAGAATACGAATTGAATGCCGCAGATTAAATGTTGAAATTAATTCTTCAACACAAGGAAAATTTCGAGAAAATTAATAAAATATGATAAAACGTCATTCAAAGGTTTTTTTCTGAATCAGCACAGTTAGCCAAGGAAGCAATTGAATTTTGACATTGTAACCATCTAGGCCAATCAGATTCGAAAGAGAGGGATTTGTACGAGGATTGTGTACGGCACTGATGAGGCGTAAAAATTTCGAAACAAAGTTTAGTGTTTTGACCAAATAAAGTTATGTTTTTAAATAATTATGTAATTCATTTTTATAAAACATTTAATGTTTAGTTAATTAATGATAATAACACTCAAACAATAATATTAAAATAAGAACTAATAATAAATAACAATTACCAATAAAAAAACTAAAAATACTTGAAAACTAACTAACAATTAAGAAAATAAAAACATTATTTATTGCTTCATATGTTCGAAGAGTCCTCCGTTCGCTTCTAAACATAATCGTCCTCTGTTTATCACGCCTTGGGTACATACATGTTGAAGAATTTCAACATTTAATCTGCGGCATTCAGTTTGTATTCTATTTTTAAGATCTTCGACATCATTTAGAGGTGTAAAATACACTATTTCTTTTAGATATGGCCAAAGAAAAAATCTAACGGTGTGAGATCCGGTGATCTGGCAGGCCACTTGACTCCCTCACTACGATTTCCGATCCATCTACCTGGATAAGCTGTATTTAAATAATTCGTTACAATTATAGCATTATGTGGCGGTGCCCCATCTTGTTGTAATATCATGTTATGTCTAATATGTAATGGAACGTCTTCTATGAAATTTAACAACTCTTCTCTTAAAAACTGTAGATATCTTTCTCCAGTAAGCTTGCCTTCGTAAAACTTTGGTCCTATAATTTATCCGTTGAGAATTCCACATCATACATTAATTCTCCAGACATTTTGGAAATTAGTTTCCCGAAGCCAGTGAGGATTATCCTGCGACCAATAATGGCAGTTATGTCTATTGACAATTCCATTATTATGGAAACGGGATTCATCTGACCACATGATGCGATCTAATATACTCATTTCTTGAGCAACTGCCAACCACGCTACAAAATTTAGACGTATCTCGTAATCTCCTGGAAGCAAGCCCAGATGTAAATGTATTTTATATGGTCGCAGTTTATTGTCTCTCAGAATTCTTTGAATTGAAGAATATGAAATATCAGTTTCTGTCGCTAACTGACGAATAGAAATATACGGGTCTACGAAAACACGGGCTAAAACTGCAACTGTATGTTCCTCATCTCGTGCAGTTCTGGGCTTAAAAACGTTTCTTTTTTTCTCAAAACTTCCACTTTCGCTCATATTTCTTGCCAATTTTGCAAACATTTTGTCTGATGGTATCAGCCTATTTCGAAAGCGATCTTGATATAAACGTTTGGCTACTTTGTTTTTTCCGCACTCTCCGTAAATTAATATCATGTCCAATTTTTTTCCATTATTGTAAGATACCATTGTGTAAATCTATTTAGAAGTATAACATAAACCGAAAACGAATAACACAGTCACAAATAACAGTATTTTCAATTTGACATTACTAACAATGACAAAATTCAATTGTTTCCATGGCTAACTATGTTGAATCAGAAACAAAACCTTTAAATAAAGTTTTTTCGTATTTCATTAATTTTCTCGAAATTTTCCTTATGGAAGTGTATACTTTTTTCACATGGTTGAATGCAGAAAGAGAAGCTCTACAACAATCGGCAAAAAATGTATAGCATACCATTTGAAAAAAAAAAGTTGACTATCGTTATTTTGGCATATGTGATCAAAGAGATGATTTAAGGACGTCATTCGATAGAGCTTGACAAACGATTTACAAATATATATGGTTTATTGTAGTTTTCTGTTAAAATAAAAAAGATATAGGGGGGCGAATACCAAACTGAATCACCCGGTATATTCCTTGAAGATTCAGATCCAACATATACTGAAAAGTCATCCTTTCACAACTTCCTTTTTTCAGCCCCAAATGTGCATGATTTATATTTTGGCCATTTTCTCGATTGCTTTTATAAAAAAAAACAAATATACACAATATATATATAAGCATATTGCACAAGAATATAAACAAATTATAAAAAAAATATTAAGTAATGACGGCCGGCCGACCTGAAGAGACTTTTATAAACATTAATTTAATTGACTCATTCAGTAAACAACTAACAAATAAACAATATATTATCAAGGTTTATATAAAAAAACATTGAATCCAAAAACTTTAATAGTTAAATACAAAATCTGCAGACATCATCTGCGTATCGACAAAATATTCGCGCATGAACACCAATACAGTATTTTGTGTAGTCTGGAAATCGATAAAAGTTAAATTTCTTTTACTCAAAACAATCGGTAATTAAATCGTTACACGAACACTACACCAATAACACCGCTAGATATAACGTGATTTGTTGAAAATAATGCAACAGATATGGACCTGTTGCCAAGGGAAAGGGAAAAATGTATTTACAGAAGCCGGATCGGAGATACGAAGCACTTTACACCATACTCTAATTAACAAATCAAATTAAAACAAGCAGACACCTATTTGTTAATTGGTATTAAGTACAGCCACCACAGTGCACCAAACATAGAACAAATTCTTCTAATTTTACTGACTGGACCATACTTTACATTGCTCTTAACTCAAATCTTTTGATGGGGCCTCAAATCATGTGGCCAGCGCCACGCCGACCACAAACGCTCCATCCGGGCTGGAACTCGACTCTCTCCGCCGTAGAAGGTATTCTCTGGTTATATATGCCAGAGTGTGGAACGACGCTTGGATATCACGTATTGACTAAATTAGGCCAATCGAAAGCAGAGGTTTTTGCTTTGTCCTTATATGGGATTAGAATTCGAGCTATTACCTCCGTTATTTTCAAACGGTTTTATTTACTAATAAGAGTTTGACTCAAGGCTGGCTTAAAAGGATTTCGAGGAATATTAAATTATAAAACAAAGACAAAAAATTGTAAATCAGTATCAACTATCAATACTAAATCAATTACTTCCACATCCAGTGGAAATATAGTAACGACAAAAAAATTTTTAAAAATTTTTATTGTTCAAATAGGCTTAGAATGTCACGAAACGTCGAGATTTTAAGTTTGAGCGAAAAAAAATTTTCTGTCTGTCGGTCTGTCTGTCGGTCTGTCTGTCGGTCTGTCTGTCTGTAACTTTTTTTTGTGCGCACGATTACTCTGGAACCGTTTGAGATATTGACTTGAAATTTGGTACACATATGTACTTTAACGAGATCTAGAACTAGATTATATTTTAATCTTGTTCCGTCGAAGGGTTGGGGGTAAATTGGGGTAAATTTGGGGAAAATAGGTAAATCAAGCAGGTAAGAGTCCATAAAATTGGTATTTAGTATATACAAGAGAAGCTGAGGTCTCAAAAAAAATTTTGGCATTAGCCACCCCCATTACCACCCCCACCCCATTATTAAAGGGGATGAAAAAAAAAATGTGATTTATGGTGTGTACAAGAACCTCGAAATGTTTTTTTACTTCATCCACCCCCACTACCACCCCCTATCACCACCCTCACCCCGCTACCGATGTGGGGTATCATTTTATGGGTTTTTGGGGTAGAGGATTTCAAATATTATATTATTAATGTTCCATAAACAATTATTTCCACATACAAAATTTTTTCGTTGAGTGACTTAGATAAAAAATCTGGATGTGGAAGTAGTGATTGCTTGGGCAGCGGTTTTTTGAACCGTTACATTATCTAAAATATGATGAAAATCACAATCACGCGTTGATTATGCATGAAAATGTCAGAAGAAAAAAATTATATACTAATATTATTTTTGTACCTTTTTAAATACCATTGACCCAAAAATTATTCCCAAAAAAAGTACTACTTTCTAAATTTTCTGTTATTCAAAAAGAATTTAATTTTGTTTGCAATATCAATATTTTTCAAAATATTGTGTAAACGACGTTTCGGCAGAATCTCGTCTGCCATCTTCATGATTTCACTAATAGCTGCATACTGCTGCTCCTCGTGCTCAAATTTATAAATTAATCACGTCGTGTAGCAAGGTTGTCTTGAGACTGACAACATGCTGCGATGTTACAAAACAAAATATCAACTCAAGTTGAGCATATCAAGTAATTTGATATAATTATTTAATGCCGTTAACTATAGTTTTCAACCTCTGATATGCTTCTTTTATTGTAAATAGAAGAGAACTCTGAAATTTTCCATTTACCAGGAAAAACCATATGGACTACCCATGTTTGAACATTAAAAAAAGCTAGCAATCCAGCAGGTCTATTAGTAGGTATAATATGTTTGAAAACTTGCAAGACATTACTTTCTGTTACACTAGGTTATATGTATTATAAAACCACATATAGTAGATAACCCCCAAATCCAAAGCTAAGGCTGTTCGAAAGAGGGGGTTGCACATTTGGACAAACGCAGACCGCAGTACCGAGGCTGTGGCTCGAACCCAGAACGCGATAGAAAGTCGGTTAGCATATTCGCCTCTCAATACGCCTTATCCGTCTGAGCTACGGTGCCGAAAAATGATAATAGTGTTTTCCTGATTTTCATTTATTGAGTGACCTGATATGAGTGTAAGCTGTTGAAAAGTAGTTAGAAAATAACTTTCACAATAGATTCTAGATTTCAAGATTAGTTCTGTCGTTAGGTCAGTTGTTTGGAATGGAAGTAGTGTGAGGTCAATTTGTGACATCTAGAAATGATTAATTCAAATCACCAAATTTATCACTTTTTTTATATTTTCCGTCCTAAAAATATTTTAAGTCCGACCCTGTGTGCCTAATGTAAAAGTAAATAATATATTTAGTTAAATATATCGTCATAAGCAACGTATCTAATGCGTTAGTTGCTTTCGGAATGTATCATGCACATGTCACGTCTCTTTATGGAGGTGATGTAAATAGAATGTAGAGAAACTTTTAACAGAGTCTGGTGGAGTCGAGTAGAAAGAGTAGAGTCTACGACAAGTCGTCGTTGTGGCCGCTTCGCCAGTCACAGCTCAAAAGTTTTGGAGTTTATAAAAATGTAGAGTGGATTTGACTTTATGAAATTACAACTTCCTTAACGACCGATAGAATCTGATTGTGTTGTTATAAAATAGTGCGTGCATTTAGATTTCAGCACAAGCTTTCGACGACAGAACTGGTGGTTTTGGTCACTTTGTTTAGTTGCTCAAATAATGAAGGAATTTGATTTCTGGGCTGCTGAAAACCTGATACCAAACTTGAATTTGATTAAAAACACCACACCACACCACACCTTCACTTTGGATTTGAGGGTTGTCTACCCTCAAATCCAAAGCCAAGGCTATCCGGAAGGGGTTAGGGGTTAGGGTTTGGAAAAACGCAGACATACATCCACACCTACTGGTGTTGTCAATACCGGGGCTGGGGTTGAACCCAGAGCGCGATAGACAGTCGATCAGCATATTCGCCACTAAATACGCCTTAACCGACTGAGCTACCGTGCCGGTTTCTGCACATATAAGAGAATAAGCCAAGTCAGTTATCTTATTATAATTGTGTTCATCGGTGGATTGCAGTTCATAAGGGCTGTATTCCCTTGATTTTCTTCATACATCGTAGCTGTTGATGGCGTGTCGGCGTCGTTCATTTTTGTGTATAGTGCGGTTGTTTAATTTCACTTGCTTGAGAGATTGTAATAATTTATATGCCTGCCCTTCGTTTAAACAGGTAAACAGATTTCTTTCGTGGGTGCATCGTGCTCTTCCCTAAAAAACATATGTAGACATGTTCTTGTATAATACATGTAAAGTATTATTATATGCACAAGCACATTTTCTTGTACAGTTTTGTTAAGTTAACTAATATGTTTCTGATTTCCGTTCATTAGTAATGTCTTTTTACTTATAAAAATTTGTATATTGATTTAGGGCCGTTACTTTCGATCCCGATTAAACGTTAACGGTGGGTCAAATTAATTCAGTTACCATGGAAACAATTGTACTTTCAATGATTTGGCCGACGGTTAAAGTTTAATCGGGACCAAAATTAATGGCCCTAAAAGTATCAAAACATGTAGTTTGTTAGTAACATTTTGTTTAATGTTCTCTTTGAGTAATGTCTGAGTTGGTCAATTTTCTAGTTAGATTATACATTGCAGTTTTTCTGTATTATGGATTATTGCCAAACATTGTCGCATTGCCTTTTTGGATTACCTTGTGCAATTACTTTTTACGTCTGCCTGTCTCTCGCTGTGTACTATCCATTTTGCGACTTTTATTTGTAGTATTTTTCGCTCGACCAAATAGCGAAATCGCTTTTTATAGTAGTTTATTTCGTAGTGTTATATGACCAGTAGCTTCTGGGATTATTTACTGAGTCGTTTTCTATTTTCTTTTGATAATACTGATAAGAGTCTAATACATTTTCTATTTTACTTCGACATGCTTCGTAAGTCTCATAAGTACTTATGCTGTCGCTTTTTTATATAATCATAGTAGAGACTTTTATCTTTTTTGTTGGATTGAATTAATGTAGATATAGAATGACCCCGTCGAAATTTGATGAAATGGGGTTGTTTAAAAGTGTATCTCGGAAATTATTTTTTTATTTATTTTATTATTATTTTTGAGGTCGCGATTTGTTTTGGAATTGCAAAATTGGAAAAAATTGCGCTTTTTCATGCTTTTCACGAAAATCACTATTTTCGCATTTTTAATGTTCCCACTCCTCTATATCTGTTATTCGTTGTCATAAAAATTTGATATTTTAATACTGCAATACTCGAATCTTCCGCTTTCCAACGGTGTATGCGAAAATAATATATGTTTTGATATGACTGAAAAATAAATAAGTATTAATGATAGAGTTACCACTTTTGTATACTTTACAGCGATAAAGTGTGGATCTAGGTAACTTTTTTATTTTTCAAAATAACTGATACTATAAGCGAGTAAGCTGTGGCTAAAGGAATGAGGAAGTTTTTTTATTTGGAGCGTTTTTTCATAAAACGTATATTAAATGAGAAAAAGGCGGGTTATATACAGTATCGGAAAGTTCTGCTTTTGGGATTGCATGGTTTCAACGACTTAACCGACCACCCACAATAAAGGCGTCTACCAGTACCCTAGTAAAGGCAAAGTGTGACACGCCCCTTAATGTACATTATTATTGCTTGCTTCGCTTTCACTTGCTCTTATTGCCGTATCAAATCGAACACTTTCCGGTACTGTATACAGAATCGGAAAGTCCTGCGTTTGATATTGCGCTATTAACTGACCGCCCACAATAAAGTCGTCTACCAATACTCTAACAGAAGCAAACAGTGACACGTCCCTATTGCTTGCTTCGCTCTTGCTTGCTCTTATTGCCGTACCAAATCAAACACTTTCCGATACTGTATATACTTTTCATTTTAATACGTTCTATGAAAAAACGCTCCACTGCTGTTACTTTTTTTAGAATACATTATTGTAAACATTGTTGTATTTAAAAAAATACATAATATTCTCAATATTTTCAAGTGGTTTATGATTCACCGTATTGGTATAACATGAAGATATCGGGTGAAAAATGTTCACTGTAAACATATGCACATTCCTAAATATAATTGTTTAGCTCTATCTGTGGTCAACATTGACTTTGATCAGTGTATTGTGTGTCAGGCAGGAACTTCAGAAACTGTTCAAAATGTTGCAGAAAAAAACTATACAAAACTATTACACTTGGCGTCATTTAAATCTGACAATATATCAGTCGCATTGTGAGCTCATTTGGAAAATAAGGAATTTTTTTTCTAAGATCCCGTTTATCATGCCCAGTGTAGAAGATCGTATACGAGAATTTTGTAATCAAAAAAATACATGTTCCTTGAAAGGAACTGTATGTGACCGGCAAAACGAAATTTTCCAGAAAGCTACCCAAGTAACAAATAAAGTCGCGGGAACATATCAGTGACTAGAAAGACACGATAAAGTGGACCGCTACCATAGACTGCCACGTCCGTGCTACGTGGTAGCTACGTAACCGCCACTAAAATGGGGAAAAATTTTTAGTCGGCGGCAGTGTTTCGGGTAGTTCCGGCCTCTATAGATGTGACTATGTTTAGTTACTATAAAGGATCGGGGAAGTAGAGGGTACTACTCCGCAACTCGGCGGCCTAGTAACCGCTACGTGGCTGCCTAGTAACTGCCACTATCACTTTTTAAAATGGTGTTTATCTTTTATAATAATGGCGCAGTGAAATAATATTATAACAAAAAGATGTGTACTTTAGGCGCGTGTTTAAAACACTTCTTTAGCCATTCTTTCAAACGCAAGTTACTTTTTTGATATAAGTTGACATATTAAATGGTCAAATTTCAACGCGCCCTCAAAATAACCTTTTTTTGTAATTTTTTGACAAAATTTAAAAAGCAAGATTAAAAGATTTAAATATTTATTAGGGAAGCATTTGGAATATTTTCAAAATCATTTTTTGTAAAAGTTTATGATGAGATATTAACATAACCATTGTCTATTTTTGATTAAGCCCATTTATTTTCTAAAAATTTTAACAACAACTAATAATGGCCGATTTTAACAAAGGTATTATAAAGTTAGGCCCTCCACCATAAAGTAATAGATCTGTGACATTGGTGATCCAATAGCAACTATCTATGTGACTCTATAGTATCAGATTTTATTTTGGAACTGTAAAGTACCAATAGGAACTATTTCGCTACCCATATTGCCACTAAAATGCCACGATATTTTAAAGTTCCAAGTGATGGTCACTGGAACTATTCTGGAACCTAGATTGCCTCTCTATGTACCCAGTTACTTTATTTAGGCATCTTAGTGGCACTGGTGGGTGACAGTAATTGTTCACTGGTACTATATAGTTTTTGCCACTATAGAGTAACAATAAAATGATACTGCCTAGTTCCAGTAACTACCCAAATGTTACTTTGACTTTGGGTGTTTACAGTTCCAATAAATGGTATCGGTGTGGTAACAGTTACTTTAAAAGAACCATATAAAGTAGCCTTACCCAATAAAGTAGCAATATTAGTACCAGGGTGTACCTCAGAAACTAAGGCTTCGTAGCAAAACCGAAACCGAAAGGATTTGGTACCATGTGTGTTACTTGGTATTAAATGACAAGGAAATTCTATATAGAATTCAAGGATTCGGCGACAGTTGCATAGACATAACAGCAAATGATTTGAAATATCACAATTTATGGATGTTAGATTTTTTGAAAAAAACTAATACTTCAAAGAACCAAAACAAAGCTAATTTTCTTCAATTCAAAGACCTGTTTTTGCAAGCCTTATTAAAATTAGAAAAATTTTTATTAGTAAATGCCCAAATTCGTCACCTTCTTCATACAGAAGCCACTAAATACAACATCTATTGGACTGAATCATATCCAAGTTCAGATGAGATTTCCAAGAAGTTAAAGTAGTAGTAAAGTAGTAAAGAAGTTAAAGTTCAAAGTTTTCTACTTATGTTTGTTCAACGGCAAAAAGAATAAAATTGTTGAACGTGCCAGAAGAGAGCACCTCTCAGTCATCAGATATGGAGAACTTTGCCGGACACACCAATTCTTCATGTTATTTACAGTCTGACATCTACCATCTTGCTAAAGTCTTAAAAACAGATATTTAATTATGTAAATCTGAAGTTGATAACATAAAAATCACTAAAGAATGTGCTTCTAAAATTATTCCGAATTCGTTACACAGTTTTTTTTTTTACAAAACTTCCTGTTTCGTTCAGCCAAAAATACCAAACCCTTTTGAATTTGGATGGCACAAGACAGACGGCAATATAATGCCAATCACGATGACAATTAATGCGAAGCCAGATTTTCTAAACATAACACCGTTTTGTAAAGTGCAAACACCTAAATTTGTAACACATAATGTTCTTGTGCAAAAGCAAATGTACTTTGTTCTATAAGCTGTTTATGTGAAGGCAAGTGTGCATATATCGAATAGAAATGGATTTATTGTGTGGTACTGCAGAATTTTATTACCTACCCATAATATTACCAATATTACTTTTAGTGGAGTCGGTTTAGGAAAGGGCTGGGTGTCTTTTTGGCCGAAAAGGGATTTTTTAGACATTTTAAGGGTCAAATTTGCAGTTTTAATTTTATTTTGACCGCTTAAACAATTAGATAAGGAACGAAAATGGTATCCTTTTATTCTCAATATTAAAGGAACCTCCAGTTTAAATTTGGTGAAGATCAGACCACCTCCCTTCCTGATATAGATATATACACGAAAATAATTGAAAAAATTTAATTTCGGCTATCTTGATCAGATCTCAACCGATTTGGCTGAAATTTGTAACGGAAGTAGTCTTTATCACACAAAAACTGTTTACCAGATTTCAGCCAAAAATATTAAATAGTTTGGCTGAAATTGCAGTTTCAGTCAAATTTTCTGAAATTTTCAAATTGAAATATCTCTGCACCTAAAAGTTGGATCAAATTTTATTTTGTGCCAAAAGATTTCGAAGGTCTTAACATTATCTACACCTATTTGTTACACCTAGACAAATATAATAAATTTTCCCCAGTGGCAACAACTTCTGATGGGACAACAGGTACAAGGTCAGGTTAGTTATTTTTAATTTTGAAAGGTATCAATAATGACACTGTTGGCAATAATTGGAAGAAGAATTTTGTAGTAAGATGGTGGCCCATCAGGACACCAGCTCCAACACAATTTTAAAATACAATTTTTATCCTGTGACATCGTCCAAATTTTAATAATTATTTTAACTTGTATTAATGTGTATTGTCCTATGATGATATAGTGGTCGGTATTCCAATGTTCTGCATCTACCTGTTAAGCACATGTGCTATTTTTTATTATAACCTCACTTTTCGTAAGTACTAACATCAACCTTTTATAAGAATTTTGTTAATTGATGTCATAATTGTAGCGTTCCTGATGAAGAGACAATAAAGACTCGAAAGCTAGAACAGAAATAAAGAGTTTTTCTTTAATTTTGTGCCTTACGACTGCATACCCGATTTAAAAATTTTTTTTTATCTATATATATATATATATATATATATATATATATATATATATATATCAGAAGGGGGGGGGCTGATCTTTACCAAATTTATACTGGAGGTTCCTTTAATATTGAGAATAAAAGGATACCATTTTCTTTCCCTAACTACTTAATTGTATAAGTTGTCAAAATAAAATTAAAACTGTAAATTTGACTTTTAGAATGTCCAAAAAACCCCTATTCGGCCAAAAAAAAACCATAAAATCAAGATTTTAGGGTTTTATTATACTCGTCATGACAAACAATTTCCGCAGGGTCTGCGTCCATCTTAAAAAATTTCCCAACCTCGCTATTTTCTTGACTAAATCGACTCCACCATTTATGAACACATCTCGAAGAGAATGCCGTACCGTGTCACTTTATGTTCTCTACGCTGTCTGGTGCATGGTGAACCCAGAATTTAATGCAGCGCGTACAACGCTTAAGCTTATTACACTTTTATGACCACGAAATTGTTGTAAACAACGATTTTATGTTTTTCAAAAATTAATTCAGACCTTAAACTACATTTCACTAGCTTATACTAGTACTCTATCTTAAATAATAAAGTAGTTTCCTCGATACAGACTTTTTCAATGTCGCTACTGAAAAATTCATGGGAACTCGGGTGAAAATATTTTTTTTCCACCAGATATTTTATCTTTAGTATAATTACTTCCACATCCAGTGGAAGTATAGTAACGACAAAAAAATTTTTAAAAATTTTTATTGTTCAAATAGGCTTAGAATGACATGAAACGTCGAGATTTTAAGTTTGAACGAAAACAAATTTCTGTCTGTCTGTCGGTCTGTCTGTAACTTTTTTTTGTGCTCACGTTTCCTCTGGAACCGTTTGAGATTTGGTACACGTATGTACTCTAACGAGATCTACAACTAGATTATATTTTCATCTTGTTCCATCGAAGGGTTGGGGGGTAAATTGGGGTAAATTTGGGGTAAATAGGTAAATCAAGTAGGTAAAAGTCCATAAAATTGGTATTTAGCATATATAAGAGAAGCTAAGATCTCAAAAAAAAATTGGCATTAGCCACCCCCATTACCACCCCCACCCCATTATTAAAGGGGATGAAAAGAAAAATGTGATTTAGTGTGTGTACAAGAACCAGAAACTTCAAAATGTTTTTTTACTTCAACCACCCCCACTACCACCCCCACCCCACTACCGATGTGGGGTATCGTTTTATGGGGTTTTGGGGCAGAGGATTTCAAATATTATATTATTAAAGTTCCATAAACAATTATTTCCACATACAAAATGTTTTCGTTGTGACGTTGTGAGTGACTTGGATAGAAAATCTGGATGTGGATGTAGTGATTCCTTGGGCAGCGATTTTTTATGTATGGCAATCGATTCATCATATTTCAAAATATATGTATCCAAATTTCAAACCGAGTTAATTGTTATTAACAAAAGTTATGTGATGAGAAACATAAAATATTGTATTTTCGCGGAATTCCTTAGAAAAGTGGAAAAGTACAATTTTTTTCTGATTTCGCAATTCCAAAGCAAATCGCGACCTCCATATTCGGATTCAGCAGGTCATTTTACATAAGAATATGACTTTAGATTTGTGTGTTCGCGAGTGTGTTCGCGAGTTTTATTTTGCATATTTCAAGGATAGTTTGTGCGCTATCGCGTCCATATACGTACACACAGATTTTTGTTAAAACTACGTTCTCGTGTTCTTGGTACATCGAAAATCTAATATCTAGTCTTATATCAATTTTCTATTTTGGACTAGTTGGTGTAACCTCCCGATTTGTAAGGACGGGAACGTTAAGAATAACTAAATAAATAATGGATCTACATTTAAACTAGATCTTCAGAACCAACATATTTCCAATTCGCTACAATTGATTACTAGACCGGGTCACTTCTTTGATTCGCCACCGAACCAAAAAACTTGAATGAAGCACACAAAGTACCAGGGACAGAAAATATGGACGCCACTGGAATGCACAACCACTATTCAAATATTTCGCTGAAATATGAAAGCTATAACAAAAGCATAGAATAAAATTGATGAACGCTCGGGCGCTTAGCAAGTTAAAAATAAACGCAGCCGCTTTTCAATTAATGCTCAAAAATGGAAAATCCTCCTAAACCATGCACCATTTCACTGAAACCAGAATCAAACTGTCACATGTACAATCGTCCAAATGTTTATTTACATTCACAGTTTGTCAGCTATCCTCAAGAATTGGCTGATCATTTAACTTGAATGAATTTCAATTTACGCGATGGGAATGATAAGACTTGGGCGAGGAGAGGCGCCGCCGCGTACCACAGCTTAGCTTTTACTCTCTGGCGGAGGCAATTACTGTATAAAATCGTTGATGCCAAACCAGCAATTATGAAATTATAAGTGATCTTTATCGGTTTCAGAATTTTAAGTAAAATAATTTCATAGCTTTTAGCCCATTTATCAAAGAGATTTACTTTAGTTCCTTAGTTACTTAACCGTATTTACAATTTCCACAAGAGTTAAATTCATAAATCAATGAATTAATTCAAAACATAAGATAGCCAGATCACATGGTGATTATGAAATTAAATTTAAAATGCAATTTATACAAAAAATGAAAATACCTACTTATTTTCATTGTGTGAGAGGGCAAATATAATTTTATTATGTAGACATACTAGCTTATACCATGTCTACGCTAGAGCAGAATTGTTAATTTTATTAACTGATATATGCGCATGCATGGGAGCGGTTCCGCGAATTTGTATTACCTTGTATACAGCGAAAGAAGTATTCAACTACCAAATATCCAAGGATTTTGTGAGTTAGAATTACAGTACTTTTGTGTACACGATATTTTCTGTTATTCCTCCTGATGTCCTGACTGTAAGGTAAACTTACCCAGGAACACACGCTACATGAAGCTAACCGTGGGAGAAACCGTCATCAAGTCTACATTGGGTTGTTGCACTAAGTTAAAATTTGAGGAGAATCTATGTTAAACAATAACAATTATTCATAAAAAATCATTAGAAACATGAAACATGTAGAAGTTGAAAAGAAAGTCTTATAATATTATAATATTAATTACAAAAATACATGCATTTTAAACGGAGATGACATAATAACAGCAGTCTGTAGAGAAGTTAGTTATAAAACGACGAGAAACGGTTACTAATTTAGAAACTCGCTGATAGCGACAGAGAAAAAAGACAATTACGACAGTTTAATTTGACATTATATTTAACGTCAAATTCAACTGACGTTCATAGGTTATAATTCGGTATAGTTTAACAGCTTCTAGTTGTGGATAAATATAAGTACAGATAGTGTTTTCTGCCGTACTGTGTAAATAATACCACCAATTCACCAGAAAAACTGTTGTGTTCCAATAATAAACGCTGAACGTAACAATGAATGATTCAAAGCCACCAGAGAAGGACCAAGTCTTCTTATTGTGGAGACCATTTCAATGTCAAGTAAAGTAACAAATTACAATGTATTCTAAGCGTTTTATTTGTGGTAAGTTGTATCTTAATGTAGGAATTTGATTTTTAATATGGGTTTATGTTGTAGGAAAAACGGCCGCATTAAAAGACTTGTGTGGCGTTCTAGCTGTTACAAATTTAAATTACCCGCCAAACTGGTGGATAAAACAGGGTGTATTACTGTATTCTTAACGGCTCTAGATTAGAATGTTATTCATGCTTTGACTTCCTAAAAGGAGGGAAATGGCTTTAATCTGCTTTTATGTATTTTATCTAGTTTATGTTGGAATAAAGTGCAGTTGTTTTTGTTAGCTATTGATTATTTATGAAGCTCCCTAGACGCCCCATAATACTGGGATGATCAATAAATTAAGAAGAGGAAATTTAAAAACTCGCCGTTGAAAAACTATATGAAAAAAACTATGAAAGCCGTTTAAAGTCGGTGAACACAAACACAATCAGTCGGAAATGGCTACGAATGCGTTGGATTGTAGTTATAAATGCCCTTTGAATTATGTGTGTTATAGATACATTTTATACAATTAATTATTTTTTATTTATTTGCTTTTATCATATTTAGAGAATATTATTTAGGTATTATGCAAATTACAACTTACACATTTTTTTATTTATTATGAAAATACCTACTATCTGTATATTGTTGCCCTAATCTGGGCACGCTAATATACTAGTTAGGTAAATACTTTAAAACACTCATTATTGGAGAACCAATGAAAACAACTACTCTTCTAGCTAATACTGACGAAGTATTGAATTACATGATAGGATTCTTAGCATTTTAAAGAAAAAAAATACATTGAAAATATTTCAATCATTTATTTACATTTAGTCATCACACTTTTTTTATTTAATATGAAATTATCTGCGTAACGTTTTCAATTGCGTCCTTTTCGCTTGCTGGTACCTGTATTTTTTGTCGAATCTCAAATTCGCACTTTGTCGACCAAGGCTCCAAGGTATATCATCTTGTTTACTACCACGCAACTACCTATCCTTGTCGTATCTGGTGATTTTCATTCGGTCGGTCTACAATCATAATTTTCATCTATTTATTATTTTTTGTTATAATACAGACCTTTCTTGATATCTTCGTAAGTCTCATTCTGACTCTTCTTAGAAGTGAGTATCAATGGATAATAAATAATTTCTTTAGTAGACAAACAAAATTTTGTTGTTTTCAGTTAGATACGCATGTATATAGTTAATAGGAAATAAAACGATGAAAAGGAAATATTTAATAAAATTCAAAGTATAGTTAACAAATCCATCTAAATTAAATAATAAAATACATATTAGACATATTATATAATATTAATAAGATAAGATAAAGGAAGTTCTTGCAGAAATTACAATAGTTTGTACTGTCTATAGGCGTCTGAATTTAAGATGCCAGCGCCAAAGTGGAGAACTCATGAACTAATTATAGGCTTTTTGTTTGTTTGTATGGCGAATACTTATATTGATTTTGTTCTGTTTATTGTTGTTTTTGGCGTTAAAAATAATAACATTAATGATATATGACCTAAAGGTTTGCAAGATTTTGTTGTAAGTGATTTGCAAGATGTTAATGGCATTATTCAGCAAAATTCATATTTTTTTAGGTTATCTAGTTTTCCCTTAAAAAGTACAGTTTCTTCGACATAAACGGTGTCTGGCCAGTTAAATATTAATAAACTTAAATATTTCTCTAAATTTATATACAGTTGTAGTTTAAATCACTTTTTTTTTTTCAGGAAACGAGTGACATTTAGGTTAAGCATATTGCAATGTATGGAACATTAGTGAAGCACTAAAAATGTAAAAATTCTAAGTGTGTGTATGAAGGGGAATATGTTTTAAATGCAGGACATATTATTTTGTGTGGTACAACCCATATTCAACACAAAACTTAAAAATGTGTATGCTCTATGTTTACAAACAAGTGTCTCAGATTCAAATACCCATGAAATTAGTGGTACATTGAATATAAGTGAAAGATATTTATTAATTCTTTAAGTAAAATAAATGAAACAGTATTTTGTAAAATATGAAACAGAAATATTCAGGGGTAAGACATAATAGTGCATGGTGCAATAGTACATATTACTTTTAAATATACTGTAATTACATATATTTACTCAAAAATTTCACTTACAATGTGTGATTGTCTAGGACATTATTATTGCTACTCGGGCCACGGTTATTTGCACCAGCTTTTCCCCTCTCAATGCCTGGTTAAAGGTGTCTACATTAAAGAGGGTATGCTTTGAACATTGCAGTGCAACTCAACTTTCACGAGTTGTCCCTGCAATCTACAAAGGATACCGACTAGGTTGGCTTCAGCCAATTGTAGCCCCTTTAAATGCTATCATATTTTTAATAACTTAGCATCTCAGATTATCATTTACTTATTGTTGATATCATCGTACACTAAAGAGACAATGACAGAAAAGCCCATAATTAGTTTAACTATAGACCACCAGGTGGCATACTCCTTATTTTCAGACGCCTATAGCAGATGTAACGTAAATACCTTGCAGCTTTTGCACTTCCAACCATTGCAATGCCAAAACGATCGTCTCTTTTTAAAAATTCGCTGACCATAAATATATCTACCGCAAGTAGAATGTCAGAATTAGCTTTTACTGATATACTGCCTTAGTCGTTTTGTAAAAAAATATTAACAATAACTGCAAACATCAATCACTGCTAGCTAAATGTCAAATTTACTTTTGACATATGGGTTATTTTCTTTCTTGTCAACAATGTCAACTTATTCGTCTTCATCTGTTCTGCTTATAAGTTCACATCTAACTGCCGTTATGATGTCATTAGCGTTTTCGCGGCACATTCAAATAGTCGAAGTTTAACAATTTTTAAAAATATGTTGCGCTTAGAATTTTTCTTCCAAATTAAATATATAACTAAATTAAGTTCTCCACTACCATATTTCACCATTTTTGAAAATTCGTCAACAACCCAATACCCTGAGCTTTATATCTTATCATTGAACAATGAGTTAGTCCATCACCAAAGGCTCGTAATCCTCAAAATATTACTGACTTGCTTCTAGTAAGTACTATTACTATTTTATCAAAGATCGTTGAAATAATTTTGCACAGCAATTAAATGGTTATCTCGAAGAACACAAAATTATTTCTCTATTTCAGTCAGGTTTCCGAATGGGTCATAGTGCCACCTCTGCTTTTGGCAATGTGACCGACAATATATGTATTTGGAGCAAGATAATAAACAAGCTACAGCTTTAATTCTGTTTTCACAAAGGTGTTTGACAAATTAAATCATAAACTTTTAACTACAAAATATTTTGGTTTTTCATATGCTCACAAGAGTTTGGTTTCCTATAAAAGACCCAGTCTTTGTGCGCGTTTTTGAGATAAACGCAAAATAAAAAAAATAATATTTCTAATGGATTAATACATTTTGACCGCTTTTATATATTTTAGAGCCGTTAAAGTGGTATTATAAAATAATAGATTTATTAAAAAAATTTAAAAAAAATTTTAAAATATTAATTTTTCCAATTCTCAAAAAATTAATTATTTGCTTATAGACTGGCGGTACATGACCAGTCAGGTGCAACGTTTTTAAAATGCATGCCAATCATATATATGAATGAAATTACCATGAATATGCCAGAAACGCAAATTTTAGGCAGTCGTCGAGTGCAGAAGGGTGTGCAAATCGATTTTTTTGCTTTTTTTTTGTTTTTTTTTAGATTTTAAAATGGATGCCAAATGGATCCAAAATCAAGAACACCAAAAAATTTTACGATTTAATGTGCGCATCAAAAGTTGTTTTGCGCGCGGAAACTGCATGCCAATGAATTTCCGTTGGATTCTTTTTCACGGCTTTTCGTTTGGCACTATTGGCATCCATTTTAAAATCAAAAATCAAAAAACAAAAAAAAAAGACAAAAAAATCTATTTGCACACCCTTCTGCACGCGACGACTGCCTAAAATTTGCGTTTCTGGCATATTCATGGTAATTTCATTCATATATATGATTGGTATGCATTTTAAAAACGTTGCACCTGACTGGTCATGTACCGCCAGTCTATTATACGACCTTTAACAATAACGAAATTATATACTAAAACACATTTTTCTCAAAATTTTTATAAGGGTGGAAAATAGGGCAGGTCAGGTCAGGTCTAAACTCCTTCATAATACAGACGGTACTTGATAATAATAATAATAGAGTTTATTGAAAATGCAAGATTACAATGAGTGCTTAGTTTACAAACAAGTTTGAGATTCAACAAGCATTAAGTCCACAGAAGGTTGAACCTTTTGCGTGGACTGAGTTTACCTTATTTTAACCAGAGTAAGCCTCTTTATTATTGCAACGTTCTAAACTACATAATAACTTCACTATCTCGCTCGTGCATACAGATTTAAAACAAAGCTTAAAAAGCAATATATGTCGGGTATACATAACAAAGTATAACATTGAGTTACTTCACTGTATGTTCTTTCATGGAGATGAATTTAAGATAGCTAAATACAGTTAATAAAATAAATAAAATAAATAAAATAAATAAAATAAATAAAATAAATAAAATAAATAAAATAAATAAAATAAATAAAATAAATAAAATAAATAAAATAAATAAAATAAATAAAATAAATAAAATAAATAAAATAAATAAAATAAATAAAATAAATAAAATAAATAAAATAAATAAAATAAATAAAATAAATAAAATAAATAAAATAAATAAAATAAATAAAATAAATAAAATAAATAAAATAAATAAAATAAATAAAATAAATAAAATAAATAAAATAAATAAAATAAATAAAATAAATAAAATAAATAAAATAAATAAAATAAATAAGTAAAATAAGTAAATAAAAATAAAAAATTAAAAAAATAATAAAAAACAATACAAAAATAAAAAAAATAATAAAAAATAATAAAATACGTAGGAGTAAATACATGATTTAATTATTTTTTAGATCTATAAGTTGGTGTATATTGTTCCTTGCTTGGCCGTTTATCCATTGCTTGATTTTAGTTTTAAAAATGCTGTTAGAGTTCTGACTTGTCATATAATTTGGTAAGATATTATATATTTTTGATCCTATGTACGAATAACATCTTTGGCCAATACTGCCCTCCTAACTTAGAAAGCAGTATCTCCACCTTTACTGGTTTTGAGAAAACGTCTTTTACTTCCACATCCAGTGGAAGTATAGTAACGACAAAAAAATTTTTAAAAATTTTTATTGTTCAAATAGGCTTAGAATGTCATGAAACGTCGAGATTTCAAGTTTGAGCGAAAAAAAAAATTTCTGTCTGTCGGTCTGTAACTTTTTTTGTGCGCACGTTTACTCTGGAACCGTTTGAGATATTGACTTGAAATTTGGTACATATATGTAATTTAACCAGATCTAGAACTAGATTATATTTTCATCTTGTTCCGTCGAAGGGTTGGGGGGTAAATTGGGGTAAATTTGGAGTAAATAGGTAAATCAAGCAGGTAAGAGTTCATAAAATTGATATTTAGTATAGACAAGAGAAACTAAGGTCTCAAAAAAATTTTTCGCATTAGCCACCCCCATTACCACCCCCACCCCATTATTAAAGGGGATGAAAAAAAATATGATTTAGTGTGTGTACAAGAACCAGAAACCTCAAAATATTTTTTTACTTTATCCACCCCCCACTCCCACCCCCTGTCACCACCCCCACACCACTACCGATGTGGGGTATCGTTTTATAGGTTTTTGGGGTAGTGAATTTCAAATATGATATTATTAAAGTTCCATAAACAATTATTTCCAGATACAAAATTTTTTCGTTGTGTGACTTGGATAGAAAATCTGGATGTGGAAGTAGTGATTCCTTGTGCAGCGGTTTTTTAGTTTATTTAGCTGGGCCACCACAAAAAACTTAAAGAAAATTTTTGAAATTTGTTTTAAGTGTTGCAATATAATTGTTTTAAACCTATATCACAATAACAATGTCAATATTTAAAAATGTAAATAAAAATTGGCGATAACTGCTTTTTAGTCTAGTGTATCATTTAGATTAAAGAGGACTATGCAACTATGACTTGCAGTATGTCCATGTATTAGGATTTACTGTTTTTTAGTGTAGACTAGAAAAGCTTAATTTGGAGATGACGCAATATTTTAAAAGAAATGTTCGTAAAAATGACTGCAAAATAAAACGGAATATTGCTATAAAAATTACATTTCTTGGAACATAACTAAAAAAAGTACAAACATTACTTCCTATTACAATTTTTATTAATCATCGTATTCCAATCTAAGGTCTACTGCATCATCATTCACTGGAATGTTTTTCCAAAATAGTCTCCTATTTTGTGGAATTAGTGTAAACAATTCTTTTTCAATAAGACAATTCAATAAGACAATCAGGCCTATGATGGAACGTTTACGTTATCTAACATGTACCTGTTAAGTTGAGTGCTGACCAAAAAATATATGAGAGTGAGAGAGACAGATGACCGTAACATAGACGTTATGACTAACGTAAACGTTCCATCATAGGGCTGATAGTCCTTCATGTATGGCCTTGGATTGGCATGTTCAATTTTATAAATTGAAGAATTGTCAGGTCGGATAAAGAAATCATTCAATTTCATCTCGTTAATTACAACTTTTCCTGAATTTGCAGACTGTACGCAATTCACAAAGTCTGCAAAATCGTAGACTTCTTTCTTTTTTTGTAAAGATAGCTCGACCTGGTGGTGGAAACTAACAGCCGCCATAAAAGGGTGGTCAGGTTCAAAATATCGCAAAATGATTCGGGTGGTTGCTGTTGCAGAGGAATTGATAATATAAGTTAAGTAACAAAACAAGGCACAGATCTTGTTCTGGCCAGTTATCTAACCAAATAACTAAAATTTAATAGCAGCATTAATAGCAGAAACGCATGAAATGTACTAATTAGATCTTTTTTCCTTACGGATACACATTCATGCCACAGGCAAGCAAAAAGTTTAGTAGTTTGTTTTTTATCTACCGGTACAAATTCGAGGCGTTTCTCGGGAAATTAAATTTGAAATCTTTGTCGTCTTGCCATTGGAAAAATTGTCTGAAATGTCAAAACATGTTTTTACATGTTTTCAGAATCCCAGAAAAAATTTGTTCAGACAAATTGGCTGAAATTTTCAGTCATGGCAGCAAAAATCAAATCCCGGAATTTTTTTTCTGTACCGGCTCAATTAACCTAGTTGTTAGTTTTTCTCTAAATTATTAGTTATTCAAATATTCGAGATCAAGACTTTTGTAGCCCAAAGATATAAATACAACGTTACTGACTTTTATTTGCAAACTTAAGTTACCTATTATTGGTACCTAATCGGTATTATATAAGCAGTTTAAGAAAAAATAAAAACAAAACAAAATAAAACCACGACTCGTAATTGGTTAATGTCAAGCCGTAGATTTATCTCCGATATAATTAAATACTTACCATTCTTTTTAAGAGCTACAAGTTCTTAAACTAAACACAATGTTTTTCTTGTCTAAAAACGAACAGTTTATATGTGCTACTAAAGTGATTTTACCGCCATCAGCTCTTTTGAACATGCGCATTTTAAGTACAGTACCAACTGTTACTAGTCTTAAATGCAGCATCTCCAATAAAAATTGGAGTTGCTGCATTTTAGTTGAGCACAAGACTCATACTGCATTTTAGTTTGGTGTATGGTTTAAAAAGTGGAGATACTGCAAACTCTATAGCTCATTTGCATTAAAGCTATGGTCAATACTACTTTCTAACTTAGTCAAAGAGGTGTAAAAATGCCCGAAACATACTAAAAACGCAGCAACTCGAAATTGACAAAATCTGGAGTTACTGCTTTTTAAGTTAGGGCGGCAGAATAGTTTTACTCATTTTTGGTACTAGTAATGATTTTTCGTTTTGTCTGGTGCTGTATACGTGTTTAACTTTCCCTATGTTATTTCTATTCTTGTGGGTAAGTACATCTCTTGCTATATATTATTTTTAGGATCCATTTTTGTGTAATTTCTAAATATTTTAAATAGCGATTGGTTGCACCACCCCATCCAATAATTCCATATGTAATATGTGATTGGGCCAAGGCATAATACAAGGTGTCTTTCTTCAAAAATGTTTTTGAAATATTCAAATTTTGGTAATAGACTTCTCATCTTTTTAACTAAATTATTAATATGTGTATCCCATTTTAGATGGGAGTCAATAGTAATACCCAGGTACTTTATGGTTGTTGCAGATTTTATTGTAAATTCGAGATTGTCATGCTTTATGGTGATACAGTTAAATTTTGGCAGCCCACTGACATAACTTGAGAAGGGTAAGTAAAATGTTTTATTGATATTTATTGTTAATAGCCTACTGTTAAAGAAGTCAATGACCGTTTTAAAATCCCTCTCTACCTTGATTTTTAATGATTCCCATGTGCTGTCTTTAAAGAAGATTGCTGTATCATCGGCGAAGCTTATTATTTCAGTGTCGATAGGGATCTTGAAAAGATCATTGACATATGTAGAGAATAGAATTGGCCCCAATACGATGCCTTGTGGAACACCAAAAGTAACATTTCTCGTTGAGCTCATACAATTATCTATATTCACAGATTGTTTCCGGTTTGTTAAGTAGCTCTTTAGCAAGTCATTAAATTTCCCCCTAAATCCAAGATTTTCGAGTGTTTTCAATAAATCTGGGTGACTTACTGTATCAAATGCTTTGGTCAGATCTACAAATATGCACAGTGACGACTCAGCAGCATCCATATTGTTGTATATTTTTGCTGTTAAGTCTGCTATGGCATCATTTGTAGATATGTCCTCCCTAAATCCATACTGCTTGTCCGATATATTATTGTATTTCCTTAAAAAAACTGCAAATCTGGGTTTTAAGTATTTTCTCATAGATTTTAGCTAAAATCGAAAAAGTGAAATTAGTCTATAATTTGACACTTCTTGCATATCGCCAGATTTGTAGAGAGGTTTAATGACTGCCAATTTAAAAGCAGCCTGATATGTATCCGATTCCAAGGACTTATTTATTATCTAGTTAGATGTTCCACGATATGCTCAGATATCTCTTTTAGTATTTCTGGTTTTAGCGTATCCACGCGTATTTATTTATTAGAAAATGTGTTTATTTAAATATTTAGGTTCATTATAGTGGTACACAAGTAAAGAAATAAAAATTTATAAACATTTCAATCAGTCTTCATCACTATCTTCTTCAATGACTGCGATGATGTTTTCTTTTTCTTCTTCTTCTTCATAACGTTTTGCCAGACATTTTGTGTTTCATCAAAATAATTCTAGTTGGCCTCCGCTTATTGTATAGCACGTCTGGCGGCAACACGCCATCTGTCACGATTGCCCGTTAGGCGCTGCATAGCCTCATTAAAGTTCTTTCCCATCATCTCGAAAGCATCAGTACGTCGCACAGTGGAAATAAAGACCTTTTTTTGGACAAAAATCTACCGACAGTTCAAATTTTAATGAAAATCAAAGTTTCTTAGTGGAAAATATTCGTTAAGAATAGTAGTTTTTAGTACAATTGCTCTTATTTATTAAAACAATTATCCTAACCTAGAAAAACCGCTGCCCAAGGAATCACTACTTCCACATCCAGATTCTCTATACAAGTCACTCACAACGAACAAAACTTTGTATGTGAAAATAATTGTTTATGGAACTTTAATAATATAATATTTGAAATCCTCTACCCCAAAAACCCATAAAACGATACCCCACATGGGTAATGGGGTGGGGGGTGGTGATAGGGGAGTGGTAGTGGGGGTGGATGAAGTAAAAAAATATTTTGAGGTTTCTGGTTCCTGTACATAGGTACACTAAATCACAGTTTTTTTTCATCCCCATTAATAGGGGGGTGGGGGTGGTAATGGGGGTGGCTAATGCCAACAATTTTTTTGAGACCTTAGCTTCTCTTGTATATACTAAATACCAGTTTTATGGACTCTTACCTGCTTGATTTACCTGTTTACCCCAAATTTACCCCAATTTACCCCCCAACCCTTCGACGGAACAAGATGAAAATATAATCTAGTTCTAGATCTCGTTAATGTACATATGTGTACCAAATTTCAAGTCAATATCTTAAACGGTTCCAGAATAAACGTGCGCACAAAAAAAAGTTACGGATAGACGGGCAGACCGACAGACAGGCAGACCGACAGACAGACAGACCGACAGACCGACAGACAGACAGACCAACAGACAGACAGAAATTTTTTTTCGCTCAAACTTAAAATCTCGACGTTTCATGACATTTTAAGCCTATTTGGACAATAAAAATTTTTTAAAATTTTTTTGTCCTTACTATACTTCCACTGGACGTGGAAGTAATAAGGGATTAGTCCATTATCTAGATTATCAGTCGATGTTTTTGTCCGTGGAATTTTATTGCTTTATTATCTTTTACAAAAAATGTCAAAAAATGCCAATAAAATAGCCCATAACTAAAAAGGGGACTACTTTTGGACCGAATGACCGGTTTATTCGTAATCAGCAACATAATTATAAAGTAAAAAATATTTTTAGGATGGAAAATCGCAGAAAACTACAAAAAAATGCCCAAAAACGTCAAAAAATGACCCTAACTAAAAAGAGGACCACTTTTGGGCCAAATGACTGGTTTATTCGTAGTCAGCAACCCAATAAACATAATGGGCTCATTTAGCATATTTTTTTTCATATTTCGAAAGTACACCTTGTAGTTAGTAAATGTGCAAAATATTAGATTTTTCTTCAACTCCTTCTTCCTCAAAATAAATAATGAAAATAGATCGCACAAAAACGCAGTGTGACATCAAAACACTCCAGGGATTAAGCGCTCGCCTGCTCCCATATAGTTTCGTACGGCAAGCACAACAGTCGTACTATAACGCATGCGCATAACTGATAAAACCAGTCGGATATTTCAAATATGCTACGAATTGGAAATCAAATATTAAGTTAATATTAACGCTAGCGGCCTAATTCTTTCACTATATACTTAAAGGATTAAATACTTACGGATAATGCAAAAATAAATTGTAAATTAAAATGCCCATAAATTCCCAAAAATGCCCCACTAAAAATGGTTTCACTTTTGGCCCAAATAACTATTTTTTTAGTAATCTGCGACCCAAAAAACAAAATAAAGCAATAAAATTCCATGGACAAAAAATGTCCATTGGAACCCCCTCTAGACAATGGACTAATTAATCCCTTATTTCTAGGTTCATAACGAATATTTTCCACTAAGAAACTTTGATTTTCATTAAGATTTGAACTGTCGGTAGATTTTTGCTCAAAAAGGTCTTTTTTCCCACTGTACGCCGTCTGTCTGCTTCGCTAATGGTTCCTGTGCCAGAGGCTCTCCAAAACGTTAGGCTGAGTTCTCCAAAGGGCTGATGGGAAAGAGTTTTAATGAGGCTGTGTTCCTAACAGGCAACCGCGACAGATGGCTTAATGCCATTAGACGTGCTATACAGCAAACGGCGGCCAACTAGAATAATTTTCATGAATAACAAAACGTCTAGCAGGACGTTGTGAATAAGAAGAAGATTTTATCAGAAAATATTTCGAAACGTCATTCATAAATCGGTGTTTTTTTAAATATATTTGTGTGAGTCCTGTAAATAATTTAAAACCTTATAATTTTAGGAAAACAAAGTTAAACGTAGTTTTTTTGATATATAATAAATACTTTTTAACTAACTCTCTCGGAAATAAAGAAATTCATTTTAAATAGGAGCAAAAAATGTCAGGGTGAGCATTCCTTGTTTACCTACTCCGATGCTGCTGTTTATGGTGCTGCGCGCGTCGTACATAAAAAATAATTTGAGGTTAAGGTATTCCATATATAATTAAGTGTGTGCAACAAGTTGGCACTTGAAAATCAATTGAATATAAACTGTGTATTATGCATGTATGTTGAAAGTTATACAGTTTCAATTCTCGTGAAGACACCCTTGTACCTTTTTTATTTGTGGCCGAATTAATTTCAAATTTTTATCAGCCATACAAGTCCATAAGACGACTTTATTCAACACATAAATGCCGTCTAAATCTAAAACGCCGGTCTACTGCGATAAAAAGAAAATGTCAATTTTCGAGAAATCATAGTAGGCTTAGAGATAGACAAAAATTTTGTTAATGAAAGTTGTTCAGGATCACTTTATATGCCCCTCTGTAAAATTTTGTGAAAATCGGAATATTTTCGAAAAAAGAGAACACATAAAGAGAACTTTTTCCAACAAATGAAAGTTGTGAACAAAAATCAGTATTCAATAAAACACTAAAAGGGTCTTTTATTTTTACATATCAAGTTGAATGTAATATCTTTTCTTTTTGTTATCTCTGTTCTGGAGGAGTAATTCTCCATCATATCCTTCCTCCTTATCGGCTCAGAAATTTAGGAACATGGACGGTTTTATTGTTTTAAATGTTAAGAGTGCCGTGAAATTAACTGTCAATATGTATTGTTTTATTTATTTCGTCATTGCTTTCACGACAGAAGTGATTGTTGTTATTTTCTGTGGAGTTTGTTAGTTTTTCTTGTTTTAATAATTTAATTCATACTAAAGTTTCCTTATTTCATATCTTTGCTCATAATGGTTAGAATACTTTTAACTACTGATGAAAAAATTGAAATAATAAAGATAGTCGGTGAAGATGTACGGTCTTCAAGAGAAGCAGCAGAAGAATTTAATTTAAGACATCCTCTAAGACAACCAATACACCATGGTACCGTAGCAAGAATATGTCACTTCTTCAATACAACTGGCAATGTGCTTAAACCGAGAGTACATCTTAATCGAAATCACGGAGATGATAATGTTATATTAGCGGCGTTTAACGCCAATCCCACTACCAGTCTTCGAAATATGGCTCGTGACCTTAATTTGTCGGCATCAAAAATTTGGAGATGTTTAAAATGCCATAAGCTACAACCGTTTAAACCAAAATTTTTACATACCTTGGAGGAAGGTGATGAAGAGAGAAGACTAGAATATTGTTTATGGGTCCAAGGTAATTATTTAAACAATAGAGACTTCTTGAAGAAAGTAATTTTCACGGATGAGGCAACTTTCTCCACCAACGGGGTAGTGTCATCACACAAGCGGCTACAGACAGGGTCTGAAGGAGCAAGCAGCAGCAGCTCAGGCATGCGCAAAAGCACCAAATCAACATTCAAAGTTATAAACAGAAACGGTGGTAGGACATAGGTTACTGTTACTATTAGGTTAGGTAAACCGAAATAATAATAATAATTGTTAATTTTTAAGAAAATAACTATATAAAATGTATAATATTTATTTTTGTATTGGATTATTACAGATAATAATGTGTGTACTGTACTGTGATTAGAGCATATTGATACCTACTGTCTGTATAGCACCTTGTGTAGACAGTCATAGTTACAAATAATCTAAAAACATGTTAATAAAAATTTCATTAAAATAATTACCAATAATTATTAAATTATAAATACATATAGATGACTCAAAACTATTTCTCCATTTAGCATCACAGATCAAATAATTATGCACTTTTCCACATGAAGGTGGTATCATTATTAATCTCATTTACATTGTATGGTTCCGCAACTGTATTAATAATTTCTTTATTATTCTTTTAAAAAGATGTAGGTATGACTTTTGTTTGTATTATATGCCTGGGCAGGCAGACATTTATAAATGAATTAATTTATCCTAATCAACATTATTTTCTTTTTAAATTTTTATACTAATAATGTAAATAAAGAAATTCTAAACACCTTATTTGCCCAATGGGTTAAATATTAAACAATTTCCTACAGATATGTATATATTCCCAAGGTCCATTACTTCCGTTGATTTTAAAAAAGTAGTAAATACATTTCCTATAACCTATAAGTTATCATCTCATCATTCCCTCTTCACTCTCATAAGACTTCAACAAAATTGTTTAAATTTCAAATGTTCGAAGCGGTTTTGCGCATGCCCGAGCTGCTGCTGCTTGCTCCTTCAGACCCTGTCTGTAGCCGCTTGTGTGTCATCACAAAACTCTAGGTTCTGGGCAGTAGAAAATCCTGATTGGATAATAAATTGTAAAAGGCAATATTCCCAGAAGGTAAATGTGTGGTGCGGAATTTTTAACGAAACAATAATAGGGCCGTTTTTCTTTTTTCAAAATATAAATGCGTTAAATTTGCTAGAATTTTTAAATAATGATCTTTGGAATGCAATAGTTGATTTTCCTTTGGAATAATTGTATTTTCAACTCGACGGAGCATCTATCCACAATTCCGTAGTAGTGAGAGCATGGATGAATGAACATTTTCCCCAAAGATGGATAGGACGAAATAGCCCTCTAATACATTGGCCACCCAGATCACCTGATCTCACTCCAATGGATTTTTATTTTTGGAGTCACATTAAAGACAAAGTTTATATGACCAGACCTCAAAATGTAGAGCAGCTTTGTGAGAGGATAAGGCAAGCGTGTTTAGAAGTTACAGCTCAAGAACTGCAAAGAGTTGTGATAAATAACAGAAAACGGATTGAGAAGTGTATTACACTTGAGGGTGGGTTAGTGGAAAGGGGCCCAATATAATAAATAAGTAAAAAAAAAACCATTAACTTCTTTTATTTTTGAACTTTTCTAACACTGCGGCTTTTGCTTTATGTGTATTTTTTTTCCGACAATATTATCATTCATTATTAGTAGTCTTCTCTGTAAAAACAACGGCCCTTTTCAGGGCCACCAATTTAATTCAGAAACAATTCGTTATATGGCAGCATCCTACCAACCTACATATTCTTGACAGATGTTAAAACTCATTAAAGTAATTAGATTTTAATTTTAATTATTCTAAGGCCGGCGTTTTAGATTTGGACGACATGGGGCATATGAAATGATCCTGAACAACTTTCATTAACAAAATTTTTGTCTATCTCTAAGCCTACTATGATTTCTCGAAAATTGACATTTTCTTTTTATCGCAGTAGGCAGGCGTTTTAGATTTAGACGGCATTTATGTGTTGAATAAAGTCAGCTTATAAAGTTGTATGGCTGATAAAAGTTTGAAATTAATTCGGCCACAAATAAAAGAGATACAGGGGTGTCTTCACGAGAAGTGAAACAAAAAATTTTTTTTGAAAATATTCCGATTTTCACAAAATTTTACAGAGGGGCATATGAAGTGATCCTGAACAACTTTCATTAACAAAATTTTTGTCTATCTCTAAGCCTACTATGATTTCTCGAAAATTAACATTTTCCTTTTATCGCAGTAGGCAGGCGTTTTAGATTTAGACGGCATTTGTGTGTTGAATAAAGTCACCTTATGGAGTTGTATAGCTGATAAAAATTTGAAATTAATTCGGCCACAAATAAAAAAGATACAGGGGTGTCTTCACGAGAAGTGAAACAAAAAATGTTTTTTTGAAAATATTCCGATTTTCAAAAAATTTTACAGAGGGGCATATGAAGTGATCCTGAACAACTTTCATTCACAAAATTATTGTCTATCTCTAAGCCTACTATGATTTCTCGAAAATTAACATTTTCTTTTTATCGCAGTAGGCAGGCGTTTTAGATTTAGACGGCATTTGTGTGTTGAATAAAGTCACCTTATGAAGTTGTATGGCTGATAAAAATTTGAAATTAATTCGGCCACAAATAAAAAAGATAAGGCGTGTCTTCACGAGAAGTGAAACAAAAAATGTTTTTTTGAAAATATTCCGATTTTCACAAAATTTTACAGAGGGGCATATGAAGTGATCTTGAACAACTTTCATTAACAAAATTTTTGTCTATCTCTAAGCCTACTATGATTTCTCGAAAATTAACATTTTCTTTTTATCGCAGTAGGCAGGCGTTTTAGATTTAGACGGCATTTATGTGTTGAATAAAGTCACCTTACGGAGTTGTATGGCTGATAAAAATTTGAAATTAATTCGGCCACAAATAAAAAAGATACAGGGGTGTCTTCACGAGAAGTGAAACAAAAAATGTTTTTTTGAAAATATTCCGATTTTCAAAAAATTTTACAGAGGTGCATATGAAGTGATCCTGAACAACTTTCATTAACAACATTTTGGCTATCTCTAATCCTACTATGATTTCTCGAAAATTGACATTTTCTTTTTATCGCAGTAGGCCGGCGTTTTAGATTTAGACGGCATTTATGCATTGAGTAAAGTCACCTTATGGAGTTGTATGGCTGATAAAAATTTGAAACTAATTCGGCCACAAATAAAAAAGATACAGGGGTGTCTTCACGAGAAGTGAAACAAAAAAATTTTTTTTGAAAATGTTCCGATTTTCACAAAATTTTACAGAGGGGCATATGAAGTAATCCTGAACAACTTTCATTAACAAAATTTTTGTCTATCTCTAAGCCTACTATGATTTCTCGAAAATTGACATTTTCTTTTTATCGCAGTAGGCCGGCGTTTTTGATTTAGACGGCATTTATGTGTTGAATAAAGTCGTCTTATGGACTTGTATGGCTGATAAAAATTGAAATTAATTCGGCCACAAATAAAAAAGGTACAGGGGTGTCTTTACGAGAAGTGAAACACACTGTATATAGTATTATTGTAACAAGAAATTCATATAATTTCATTACATACCCTAAATGCTGTTTTGATGAATTTTATTCATAGGAAAACGTACTATAAGCATTTTAAGTGATTTGTTATGTTAAAAATTTTTGATTTATGAAAATGGTGGAGGTGCCGGGTGTTCGAAGTAACCAAAGTGTATAAATAATCCTCGAAATAATCTATGTTGCTCTCAGACGTTTATTTAAAAATATCTCCGTTATATGAACATAAATATTTCAGTAACATTCCAGTTAACAGTATAACAATGTTTTGTTGGCATTAATACTTTTTAAATATTCAGAAATTTATTTAGTTTCAATCATCCTTAAAATTCAATCGGGAATTTTTAGAAAATGCTATTAATTGCGAAGATCAATATATTTAAGGGCTGGTGCAAAGAGAAGTTCGTTTTGAAAGTTATACTTAAAGTATTACAAGATTAATCAAGGTACCGTAACTTTTGACGTGGAACAGCTATAGATTTCAGTAACATACAAGTTAATAGTTAAAGTTAAGGGCGTAGGGCCGTAGCGCTTCGGTCCATACATCCATGCCTGCGCCTGGTTTCGCCTGATAGAAGTCTCTAGAGGGAAGCTTTGTGCCGCTAAATCACTCATTAAAGCTAAACACCCCTTCTACTGGTGTCGCAACAACCAATTGCGAAAAGGCTGACGTCAAAACTATTAAGAGCCGTCGAGATGATTCCCTGCTGTCATCGTCTTGATAGGTAATACGTATTAGCTCTTACGGAGAGAAATTTCCATTTATTCAAAAAGTATTCGTTCGCAATGTATTACTATTGTGTGTCAATTGGTATTGCATTAATTAACATTAATATTAAGAAAATACGAGTAGGTTAAAGTTGAAAATAGGCAAATGTACCAAAAATTAAAAATATTTTATGTTCTCTTACAGTCTGCGAAGTGGTAATTTTAAATACTTTATTAATACACTAAAAATGGAAAGAAATACGCCAAAAGAACATAATCCGAAACGGATTTTTTTTTCACACATGTCTTAAAGTCCTTAATTTTCAAGAAACCGGTAACTCTCTACCAATAATATGTTGCTTTGTGTTATTAAGACTATTAAAAGTAGAGTGGAATGGACCAAAATGTTTTTCTTTGCCAATGTTTAAAAAAAAAAACCGCTGCCCCAAAGAATCACTACTTCCACATCCAGATTTTTTATCTAAGTCACTCACAACGAAACAATTTTGTATGTGGAAATAATTGTTTATGGAACTTTAATAATATAATATTTGAAATCCTCTACCCCAAAAACCCATGAAACGATACCCCACATCGGTAGCGGGGCGGGGGTGGTGATAGGGGGTGGTAGTGGGGGTGGATGAAGTAAAAAACCATTTTGAGGTTTCCGGTTCTTGTACACACCCTAAATCACAATTTTTTTTATCCCCTTTAATAATGGGGTGGGGGTGGTAATGGGGGTGGCTAATGCCAAAATTTTTTTTGAGACCTCCGCTTCTCTTGTATATACTAAATACCAATTTTATGGACTCTTACCTGCTTGATTTACCTATTTTCCCCAAATTTACCCCAATTTACCTTCGACGGAACAAGATAAAAATATAATCTAGTTCTAGATCTCGTTAAAGAACATATGTGTACCAAATTTCAAGTCAATATCTCAAACAGTTCCGGAGTAAACGTGCGCACAAAAAAAGTTACAGACAGACCGAAAGACAGGCCGACAGACAGAAATTTTTTTTCGCTCAAAATTAAAATCTCGACGTTTCGTGACATTCTAAGCCTATTTGAACAATAAAAAATTTTTTTAATTTTTTTGTCGTTACTATACTTTCACTGGACATGGAAGTATAATGTTTTATTATTATATAATAACAATAAAAACTTTTCGGAGATTTTAAGGCTTATAAAAAACATTTAAGTTTTTTTTGCTGCAGTCCTCTTTTTATTCACAATATTTTGTAATCTAAGGATTATTCTAGTTGGCCGCCCACCAACACCCATCCCATCAACTCCTTGGTGATATCAGTCCAATGAAAATAGTGTCCTCTGCGTCTTGCTATCTGGTTTTCTCTGAACCAGTGGCGGCTGGTGAAATTTCAATAATTTTTTTCTCGACTGTGGCGCATGGGACCCATACGAAATATGGGAACTAACATCTAGAGAAGGACTCCTCTAACGACCCCTAAAAAATTTTGAAAAAACAGTTTGCGAAAAATTTTTTCAAAATTCGGTTGCCCCCCCCCCCTAGGTCTAGGGACTCCTGTTTAAAATTATTTTTTTTTTGTCATATACATTTTACTTTTCATAAAAATACAACAATAGGTTTTGTAGTTTATGAAAATATTTTTATTACTAACTGAGATACAACAAATTGAAATTTTATAATTTGTTAAATTGTAGATTACAAAATTTCAGTTCATTGTATTTCAGTTAATAATGAAAATATTTTCATAAACTCCAAAACCTATTGTTGTATTATTATGAAAAGTAAAATGTATATGACAAAAAAAAGAAAATTTTAACAGGAGTCCCTAGATCTAGGGGGGGCAACCGAATTTTGAAAACATTTTTCGCAAACTGCTTTTTCAAAATTTTTTACGGGTCGTAAGAGGAATGCTTCTCTAGATGTTAGTTCCCATATTTCTTATGGGTCCCATGCGCCACAGACGAGAAAAAAAATTATTGAAATTTCACCAGCCGCCACTGCTCTGAACTATCAGTATCAACCGTTCAATATTTTCCTCTCTCCAGTTCACGTGGCCAATAGATTCGATAGAGTATTTTCAAACCTGAGGCCTCATTCACTTTGTTAATATACAGGGTGTAATCAGTTTCAAGTCATTACAAAAACTGGTAATGAGGACCGACTAGACAAACAAAAAACCTTCATGGCTTTTTCCTCTAGGGGCACTTTGAAAAAAAACTGACCTAGGTCAACAATTTGAATATTAGGGTAGGAAACATTTGAGAACCACTGCCTTTCTGGGTCAATGGACGTGTACTTCCCAATTATACAACTTTTAAATTGTCATAAGAAAGTGCAAAGATTACCGACCGACTCGTTCTCGCCGGCCCGCGATTTCAAAGCAAAGAAGGGCGGCACCTTTGATGACCGCCTGAACTGAACCAATTATAAAAATGTAAATAATTCCTTATCTCTTTTTGCAGAACTGCAAGCAAATGACGGCCGAAGTAGACGTTTAAACGCAGCATTTCTTTACATGTCTGTTTTTTTAATTTAGAACAAAATATTGGAGCTTTTATTGTTGTTTATAGTTTATCAGATTTAAATGTGATTTATTAACATTTGTAACCTAAATGAGTGTTCTGGGTTAAGCTTAAAAAACGAGTAATTATTGCATGACATTGGGAAATAAAGAGTTAGACATCTGAGATACGATAACAGAAAACAATTATGTCTATTTTAAGTTAGGAAAAAATCTGATTTATTTAACGAATTGCTAATCAGGTATCGAAAACTAAAATATTCGATAAATCTGGAACTTACCAATAAATTATTTTTGATTTACATAAATTGTGCGAAATGGCTTCCGTTTGCATCAATACACTTTTCGGCACGTCGAACTAAGGACATACGCACTCCATTCAATACATTTAGTAAGTTAGGATAATTCTTTATGGTTTCTATGCACATTAAAATACCACACTAAACTATCAACTAACGTTGTCAATAAAGAAAATAAAAATAAAAACTTGGTCCAAAATCCAAAAAGCAACACAAAAAGAACGAACAAGTAGTGTCTACGTAATCAAGAACTTAAATGAACGGTAAGTCAATAAAATAAATCTTAACTGTAAATACGTGGCCCAAAATTCGAAAGGAACTAAAGCAATTTACAAAAATAACGAACGGGTTCGACGTGTGTACTTAACGAAGTGCCCACAGAAACTAAAATATTGCACAAGGGAGATTATAGTTTTCTTCAGATCTAATAAGCACTCAGAAAACGCCGACGTCTTTCACCTTTACCGCAGCGCTAAAGACCTTACCTTACCTACTTTTAAAAAACCATAAAAAAATGTGATTATCAACTTCTGTCCTCGCCAACGCGCGGTCTCTAATAAAGGAGCGCGGCACTTTGAAAAAGCCGTATTAGCGTATTTTGATGGTTAGAGGCGCCGACATACGAGAAGATAAAAGCCTATCCTAACATTCCAGCAGTTCTCAAACAATATTCTCTCTTCTCAAACAGTTCTTAAACAATATTATTGAAAATTTTCGAAATGTTTGTTTATTTTTTTTCTAAAACTATGGGTTTCAGACCCCATGTTATATAAGGTTTTTTTTGTTCGTTTAGTCGTTCCCCACTACCAGTTTTTTTTAATGATATAAAACTGATTACACCCTGTATTATCGTAAAAACTAAAGCAAGTCAACTTTTCATACCAATATCTTTAATATTTTATTATTATACATTATTATTTTGAATAAATACTATTTGAATACATTTTTATATGAACATACACGTTCACCAAACGTAAACAAAGTCAGTGTCCACAAGTAATATAAACAATGACCTCGCGTGCACTTACAAAACGCTGACGAACTATTCATCTCAGATAAATACCTGGGACAAATGGAAGGAAGTAAATGAGGATGGATCCAGGCATTAAAAATAGGCTCAAGACGCGACCACATTATAATTGTACCTTAGAATCACAGTGGCCGTGGATTTCTTTATACAGTAGGATATTATATTTCTGTTGTTTTTAATATTATTGTTGAATAAATATTACTGTGTTATAACTGATTGCGTGATAATATGACGTATATCGAGAAGATTCGAGGTGTTAGTGCGTTAGGCTATCCAGGGGTAATTCACAGTAAAGGTATCCAGGCCCACATTTCAAAAGCATATTTTAGAGGCGTAAAGAAAGATGGAGAAAACGAGGGTGTTAGCAAGTATTTAGCGCTTCGTGTATTTCTGTTATGTCAATTATAGCTCAACTGGCCAGTTGCCGGTCTGCAATCTGTATTCTTCGTCGAATCTCATATTTGCAGTTTTCGGTATTATGCACCATCTTGTTTTTACTCATAATCATTTTTCCAAAAGTATCGAAAAATGGCAAAAAATATCCAGATTTCTTCTATATTTCAAAAGTTCTCAAAATAATTATTTTAATTGATATTATACAAAAAAAACTAATTTAATACAAATGAGAAAAAAACTAAAACATAGTTTTTCGTAACAATTTTTCCAGTTGCAGGGTATTCATTATTTATTGTTCCTCCTTTTATCTCTGTTATTATTGGAAATAAAGAAAAATTTAGTATAAAAGTTGTAAGGTTGTATTATATATTTTTTAAATGTAATTAAAAAAACAATTGCTTGCATAGGTCACGTGATGATGAAGGTTGCTTTTTAAATGGAAAACCTTACATGTCTTTGCAAATTCTTTTAGATCTTTTTTCCCCGATTTCAAATATGTAAAAAAAATAGAAAAGAAAAAAAGAAAATAATAAAATAATTGAAAAATCCGGTAGACCAATTCCATGGCCACCAAACAGCCCCGATTTAACACCGTTGGACGGATTTTTGTGGATGTATTTAAAGGACAAAGTGATTTATAACCATAAAATAGTTATAAAATACAGTGTGTCCCAGGATAGATGTAACAAGAGGTGTAATGGACCAACAATTTTGGAATTTTGGAATGGTATTTGGGGATTGAGTCCTGCTTGTTGTAAAACTAAAGTATACCAAAAATGACTTGATTTGGTGTTCTACAGGGTGTTTTATAAGCAAAGTTGTAAAAATCACCACTAATATAGTATTTTTCAAAATATGAAAAAATTCCACTAAGAAAAGTTATTTAGAATGCAATTTACCAAATTTCAGGAATATAAAATTATTTTTTTGAAACTTCCCATTTATTCTATAAATTAGTATTTTATTTTGAACCATTCAATTAAAACTGCATAGAAGTTATTTTTTGTGAATTAATATTTAAAGTTATGTAGAAGCTAAAAGTAGGCCATGAGAAAAGCAGTGGATACACATTTATCATTTATTATTGACATATCTGTCAAGCGTAGTCAATATTATCCTTAATTTCTGTTTCAAATTAACGAACCAAGCAAAATAAATTAAGTGAAAATGGTACTCACAGTGCGTGAAAAAATTTATATTGTGCAATGCTACGGAATTGGCGGTGAAAACTCGCTAAGAGAAGTGGTAAGCCAATTTAATTTGAAATTTCCAAACACTGCTTTGTCACGTACTCAGGCTATGAGAATAATAAAAAAGTTTCTGGCTACTGGTAGTGTTCTTAACATGAAAAGAAAAATAAAAGCATATGATGAAGACAATGTTGGGGCTATTATAGCTCATGCCTCTGTTATAGAAAATCCTAGGATGCCACTAAGAGAGAGATCAGTTCTTATTAATATTAGTAAGTATGAACTCCAAAGAATTTACAAGGCAAAGAAAATTAGGGCATATAAAGCAAACTATAAACATACGCTTGAAGAGGGAGATGACGGCCGTAGGTTGGATTCTTGTTTGACCATTGGAGAAAAAATCATAGAAGAGAGATTTTTTCATCATTTCATAATTTTCTCAGATGAATCCACATTCACAAGCAATGGTGTTGTTTCATCTCAGAATTGTCAGTTTTGGGCTTCTGAAAATCCAAATTTTAGAATTCATTGTAGAAGACAATATTATAAAAAAGTGAATGTGTGGTGTGCCGTTTCTTATCACGTTGGAGTTATTGGACCTTATTTCATTGAGGGAAGGTTAAACCAGCACACTTATTTACAGCTTCTTGAAAGATTTTCTGAAGAACATTTAAATATTTTAAGAGATATGCCTTTAGTTCATTTTCAACATGATGGTTGCTCTGGCCACTCCACAGAAATGGTTAATCGGTGGTTGAATTTAAATTTTGGAGAAAATTGGATTGCCAGGAATGGACCTATCAAGTGGTCGGCGAGATCCCCAGACCTATCAATATTGGATTTCTTTGTATGGGAGCGCCTCATGCAGTTGGTTTACACTGTACCACTTCCTAACGATGTAGCAGTATTGAAGCAGAGAATTACAAATGCCGTAAACTCCATATCGTTAGATCATATTCGAAACAGTTTTAAGGATTTCAGGCGAAAGATTGAAATGTGTGTGAATGTGGAATAATAAAAAAATTGTAAACATTGTTTTGCATTGGTCAATAATTAATTTGTTGGTGAATCTGTTATGTTTTTGACATTTATTACTTGTTATAATTTTTAAACCTCATTAATCTTCTGTTAGTAATTGTTTCTTGTTTTACAATTAGTTCGATTAACATTATACCTTCTTACATCTCGTATATTCAATTTTTTATTTACCAATAGCCTACACTCAGAGAAAAAACTTTGTAAAATTAAAAAAATCACTAATGATTGAAAATAAATCAAATATATTTTTTCCTCATTAGTGTTTATAGTTAATTCAAAAAGACAACATATGGTTTTGTGAAGCGTTTTCAAAACAAAACTGCCTAATAATGATTTAAATATTTGACCCTTTTAAAATAACTGCATAATGTTCAATTGAATTTATCAGAAAAAACAATATAACTTTGTTTCAACTGTGCTGTTCATTAAAAATGCTAACTATCGTATATACAAAACCAATGAGTTTCTTTAAAATGTAAATGTTCAACTTTTGTTTATATGGATGAGTTATTAATATAGTCAGGCAAGTAAAATAGTCATTTTAAATATTAAAGGAAAGGAAATTTCCTATATTTTGAAGGGTATATAGCAATAATTTGTTCAATAATCAATATAAAAATAAAAATACACAAACTTGATATGTTGAGTTTTGACGACTTGAATTCAATACATCAATATATTTATATTCAAGTGATTTCTTGTGCTTTTTAAAACGCCAAATTTCTCTGAGTGTACTTTTTGAGATGATTAACATTTGCTCCTACACAACTTTAAATATGAATTCAACTCTTAATTCGCAAAAAATGGGAAGTTTCAAAAAGATAATTTTATATTCTTGAAATTTGGTAAAGATGTATAAAATTGCATTCTAAATAACTTTTCTTAATGGAATTTTTTCATATTTTGAAAAATAAAGGTACTTTATTAGTGGTGATTTTTACAACTTTGCTTATAGAACACCCTGTAGAACACCAAATCAAGTCATTTTTGGTATACTTTAGTTTTACAACAAGCAGGACTCAATCCCCAAATACCATTCCAAAATTCCAACATTTCTGGTCCATTACACATCTTGTTACATCTATCCTGGGACACACTGTATTGTTCATTTCAGGATTTTGTTTTTATTCCTATAATATATCAAACTATTAATGCCCAATATGTCAAGAAATATTACAGCTTATATATTTAAAATCAGGGAAAAAAGATCTAAAAAATATGTAAAAACATACAGGGTTTCGTATACTTTTCGCTGTAAATGCCCCCATAAGAAGTAATCCAGCAGGGTTAGATCTGGCGAATGGGCTGGCCATGCTGTTGGTCCGTAGCGGCCATTCCACCTGTCGTGGAAGTGATTCTCTAATCATTGTAGAATTGTAGAATGTGCTGGGCATCCATCTTGTTGAAAAATAATTTTTCTTCTAAATTCTACATTTTCATTGTACAGTTCACCCAAAACAAAATTATTCAAAATTTCTAAATAAGTATTTTAATTCAATTTTCCATCCATAAAATAAGAATCTATTATTCTGTGATGCATTATACCGCTCTAAACATTTACTTTTTGAAACTTATTACTATTAGTGGTAATTCAGAAATCAGGATTTTCCTGAGCCCATACCTACAATTTTGATCGTAAAAGTAGATTCGTCCCTGAATAAAACGTTCCGATGAAATGATCTATCTGCTAAATCTCACCCATACTTAACGATAGGATTTTGCAAAGTGAGAGGGAAATATGCGTTTATTTTCGATTTATTATAAAAAATATTTAAAAAACCAAACATAGTTTATCTCTAAAACTGTTTTAAATAATTGCTATTATTCAAACGAAATTGCAAATAATTGCTATTATTTAAACGAATACAACGATTATATTTTTTATTTTAAATTTCTGTTGTACTTGAATATCGTAGTTTTTCAATGAAAGTATTCCTAATTTCGTTATTAAAGTATGGCATTTAACTATATACGCAATTAATGATAAAAACTGTCTATGGTTGTATTCCGTAGAGCAATGGGAAGTACCTGAAACTATTTTAAAGACCGTATCATTTATGATTTTTTAAATATTTATAATAAACAGAAAATAAACGCATATTTCCCTCTCACTCTGCAAAATTCCATCCTTAAACCAAAGTCCAAACGACGAGCATTATCTCCAACTTGAAGTTTGTGAATAAATTCAGGTTTGAATGCATAAAATTTGTTGTTGACTAAAATCCTCTGAATATGAGATTTGCTAATAACTAAATTTTTTTTACTTAACGACCATCTTAGATGTTCTTGTACAGAGACTAAAACTACAAGGGTAGCAGCGTCATCTTAATTTAATTTTCTATTTTTTTTTTGATATCTTTTAAATTCCCAGTGAAATCAAATTTATAAATTAATTTATGTACTGCCTTGTGAGTCACTTTAACATTTGGATACTTCTCATTAAAAACTTCTATTGCGTGTTTAAAAGAAACTTCTCCGATTCCATAGCATTTGACCAAGAAAATTCGCTGTTCCAGGGTTAGCATAATTCAATAATAGCAGTAATTAATATTTTTATAGAAAATACAAAATACAAATATATATCAATTACACTGACATTGATGTTAATCCATGGCATTACTTGATGTAATATCATCTGTCTATGAAGAATTTAGAAAAAGGTTAGAAACCTGTGCACTAGTAGGAGGTTTACATGTGGAATAGTTTTCAACTTCGTTGAATGAATTGTTTTTTTTTTTAATTATTATTTAATTATTTTGCAACTGAACTCCGTATTTAAGCTTTTCTTCATAATTGAAAAAACTTTGTTAAATAAAATTTTTAATAAAAACGTAGAAAAAGGTAGTTTGCTTAAAGTCGATTTTATATTTTCTAATTTTTAGAATACCCTGTATAAGTTATCTTAAGTTTGACTTCCTAGGACAAGCAAAATTTCTTATAAAGAATTACTTTTTCTCGGCAAATCAAAAAAACCGCTGCCCAAGGAATCACTACTTCCACATCTGGATTTTCTATCCAAGTCACACAATGAAAAAATTTTGTATCTGGAAATAATTGTTTATGGAACTTTAATAATATAATATTTGAAATCCTCTACCCCAAAAACCCATAAAACGATACCCCACATCGGTAGCGGTGGATAAAGTAAAAAAATATTTTGAGGTTTCTGGTTTTTGTACACACACTAAATCACATTTTTTTTCATCCCCTTTAATAATGGGGTGGGGGTGGTAATGGGGGTGGATAATGCCAAAATTTTAACCCCCAACCCTTCGACGGAACAAGATGAAAATATAATCTAGTTCTAGATCTCGTTAAAGTACATATGTGTACCAAATTTCAAGTCAATATCTCAAACGGTTCCAGAGTAAACGTGCGCACAAAAAAAGTTACAGACCGACAGACAGACAGAAATTTTTTTTCGCTCAAACTTGAAATCTCGACTTTTCATGACATTCTAAGCCTATTTGAACAATAAAAATTTTTTAAAAATTTTTTGTCGTTACTATACTTCCACTGGATGTGGAAGTAATAAGAGTGGATGGGGTACCGCATCCAGGGACACTACATTTATGTTTTGCTATAATAGGCCAGGAAACGAAGACATTAATTCGGAAATAAATAGTGCTCAACGGTTTACTGTTTTAAGTTGTAGGGTTGACCCTTAGGAGTAACATACCAAAAGTCCCCAGCCGTGGGCCTCATGCGTTAGGCGGGAGGGGGTGAAAAGGGTCGGTTTGTAGGTTTTTCGTTATTATCTCGAGCATCCTGGCAAAACGGTCATTCTATACAAAATGAAAGTAAATTAAATTGTCTACAAAAAAATCCTATTCATTTTTTCGCTAGGGGCAGTAGTTAAAGGTGTACGTGAGTTTGAAAATGCGAATAGCTGGAAAAACTGGGTATAGTGGGAGGTAATGCTTAACAAGTAGAAAATGTTATAATATTAGTATTTACAAGGCCATATTAAGTAATTGGTCGAAGTCATCGTCAAGATCATCATCGTCGTCGTCGCCATTGATGCTGACGATTAGAGGGTCGTTGGTACACGAAGCGCGGCAACTGCTGCACGCAAGCGAGCAGGGTACGCCTGCTTTGCGGCACTCGCAACCAGTTGTGCACCCGCAAAATATGTTATGTAGGACGGATTCTGGCGCAACTGGATCCGTGCTTGTGACGGGGGTAAGAAAGCCAACCGACCCCCTCATCCATCCCCAAGCAGTTGACTCCTGCTGCTGATCTCCATATAGCCATTGCTGAATCTGCAAACAATAATTCGTCCTTTGTAGTTTAAAAAAAATGTGACCCAATCTTGTCTAAGCACAATACAAAACATAAGTTAATGTAAACAAGCATATATTGATACAAACCTGCAAATGAACTCTAAGGGAGTGTTGGCGAGCAGCCCCTCTGGTGGGTGGAAGTGCCGCAAAATCAGGCTTTGGCTTTGTCGAGGCTTTAACAAAGGTCTGTTGTACCCGGTTCAGGTCTGCTCCTTGTGGGGCCTGGTGCAATGCCAAAAAGAGCTGCTCTCCTGCATCAGCTACCATGTCACGTGTTGCTGAGGGATTACAGAAGACTTTGTAGATGTCTGTGACCTGCTCCTCGGCCTTCAAAGATACTTTCACCACACCTCCCTTGCTCTTGTTGTAAATAGCGGATGTAGTATCACAACCGCTGAACGAATGTAGCAACAGCATGGTCTTCGCAAATGGCTCCATTCGTTCAGCGGTTGTGATACTACCTCCGCTATGCACAACAAGAGCAAGGGAGGGGTGGTGAAAGTATTTTTGAAGGCCGAGGAGCAGGTCACAGACTTCTACAAAGTCTTTTGTGATCTCTCAGCAACACAGGACATGGTAGCTGATGCAGGGGAGCAGCTTTTTTGGCATTGTACCAGGCCCCACAAGGAGCAGACCTGAGCCAGGTACGACACCATGCCTTTGTTAAAGCCTCGAGAAAGCCAAAACCTGATTTTGCGGCACTTCCACCCACCAGAGCGGCTGCTCGCCAACACTCCCTCAGAGTTCATTTGCAGGTTTGTGTCAATATATGCTCGTTTACTTTACCTTATGTTTTGTATTGTGCTTAGACAAGATTGGGTCACATTTTTTTAAACTACAAAGGACGAATTATTGTTGGCAGATTCAGCAATCGCTATGTGGAGATCAGCAGCAGGAACCAACTGCTTGAGGATGGATGAGGGGGTCAGGTGGCTTCCTTACCCCCGTCACAAGCACGGACCCAGTTGCGTCAGAATCCGTCCTAAATAACATATTTTGCGGGTGCACAACTAGTTGCGGGGGCCGTTGCGGATGCCGCAAAGCAGGCATACCTTGCTCGCTTGTGTGCAGCAGTTGCCGCTCTTCGTGTACCAACGGCCCTCCAATCGTCAGCATCAACGGCGACGACGATGATGATGATCTTGACAATGAACTCGACCAATTACTTAATATGCCTTGTAAATATTTATAATATTATAAAATTTTCTACTTGTTAAGCATTACCTCCCACAATACACAATTTTTCCAGCTATTCGCATTTTCAAAGTCACGTATACCCTTAACTACTGCCCCTAACGAAAAAATGAATACGATCTTTTTTGTAGACAATTTAATTTACTTTCATTTTGTATAGAATGACCTTTTCGCTAGGATGCTTAGTTTTCGAGATAATAACGAGAAACCTACAAACCGACCCTTTCCTCCTCCCTCCCGCCTAACGCATGAGGCCCATGGCTGGGGACTTTTGGTATGTTACTCCTACAATTTAAAATAATAATCCGTTGAGCACTATTTATTTCCGAATTGGGGGATTTTTCGGTCTTCGTTTTCTGTACTATAAATAAATATTTCTGTAAGGATTTAACTTGCCTATAATTTAATAAATATCCATCGCTGAGAAAATTGAGAAGGAATTCGCAAGTGCAGGTGAATATAATATATAAATATACGTTTTAATCTAAATTTCCCGCATATGTTGCAGGTTATTTCTGTCTACACGTATATTTTGTTTATTGATCATCAGCGGACACAACGGTTCAATTTGATATCAATTTACGTTCTCATTACACATAATTTGTAATAATTGTTGTTATCAAGATTATCGTAATTGTACTTAAGTATACATTATCCATTAATTTTAAGTAATAGGTGGCGGCCCACACCTGTAAAGTGAATCCAATAAACGTAGCTTCAAAACTAAATAAATTAAAGTTTTAAGATTGTGTGTTCGTTTCACAGGCTGCAGCAAAAATATAAAGGTTCCCGTTTATGGACAAATAAACATAATATTTTTATAGAGAACTTGATTCTGTTATAAAAGTCGTATATATAGATGGGACGTCATTTCCTCAGGGTGCCTCCAAAAGCTACCAATAAAATTTTTAAGTGGGCACAATCGATCCATGTATTTATTAAGTTGGTTCCCCTTTATTGTATGACACGTCTCACATCATCACGACATCTGCCGCGGTTGTCTGTTAGGCGTACGGACTGCCAAAGTTCTTTCCCATTAGTTCGTTGAAGACATCAACCCAACGTTTTGAAAGGCGACATTAAATATCATACAATACTATAAAGCTTGACAGTGATTCTTAGGCATCAAATTCGAGGAATTTAATACAACTTATTTATATTGCTACAAAAAATAGACAATGCCAGAGTTTATATTACACACCCCGTTGGCTGTGTGTTCTATCATCGATGAGCATGCGAGCGTTGTTTCGCTGATAAAAGTCATTTTTAATTGGCTAATTCTGCAAAGTAATTGATTTTACTTACAGCTTTTTGAAAAGAGAAGATTCTACTTTAAAATATGGTACTATTTTTAGACTGATTTGGACTTTTTCTTGAGCCTCCGTCAGTTAGTCTGTACATGCGTACGTACGTAGGGAAACACTCTAAAGGCCGCAATATATTTTTTTTAATCGCTTCTTGTACTACCTCTCGTAATGATGCGTCGAGTAGTTTAACTATTATAATAATAAATAGTTATTTAACACGATTACGAGTTTTCACAGACCGTTTCTCTCATTCTCGGCGTTATTTGGACAACTAATTAAAAATGAATTAAAGAATTTATGTTTCTGTTTAACTCTCACCCTTACACACGAACAGAACAATGAATTGATGTTAAATTTTTACCGTATTACCACTATCCAGGGTGAGTCAAAACGACGCTGCCAAAATGATACTGCAGATAAAACATTGAAAATAAAGAGACCCGTATTTTCTGGTTTTGTTGAAATCTAATTTTATGTGGTCAAATGGGGCTGTAAAGGGGGCGTATAAATAACTTTTTTCCTCAGTTACTCAAACAGTGCTTAATCGGTCTGAATGAAATTTTACATAAGTATATCACATCAAGCTAACGTATAAAATGTTTCAGCCGTATCAATTTCACCATTTTCGAAAAGGGGCGCCACTTGTTTACGTACCCAACTGGTTTTTTGACCGTAACTTTTTTTTGGGGTGAATGATTATACTTTGTTTCATTATTCTTGTTTATAACTCATTTTTATACCGTCAGCGAAACCGCCTAAATCACTTTCAGTGGTCGCCGGGATCAAGACAAAATCAATACATGAGTGAAAACACGTAAAAAACTGTCCTTTTTGCTATTTTTATGCTATTGCTGTGGATTTGTCGTAATCTCTCTTAATTATTTTTCATCATTTGCATTTGCATTTTCAAATTTTATCAATAAACCCCGTTAAAATACTTAATTTATCTTTCTTTATTTCTCTTTTGCCAAAATTGGCAAATTTACGCCAACTTTAAACCCCCTCCTGTGGGATTTCAAATGACCTAACATTTCTGCTATCTTGATATTCATATTCACCAAAGTCATCAAGCAGCTCACGAGAAAGAGCTTTGGTTAGGCTGTTCGCCTAAAGGCGCGTTTGCTCGCATCCAGTAATTTAGTCGAGTCGTTTAGTAATTTAGTACTCGACCAGTACCGACCAATGCGGACAGCGCTGTCGGGTACTAAATTACTAAACGACTCGACTAAATTACTGGATGTGTGCAAACGCGCCTTAACAGGCAATCGCGATACATGACGTGATGCCGTCAGACAGTCTATAGAGCAAATAGAGCCCAATTAATTAGAATAGCCATGAATCACAAAACCTTTGACAAGACGTTGTGAATAAGAAAAAGAGATAATAGGAAAAGATAATTATATATAATGGGAAGGAATTAATAGGGTCAAAAAAAAATAGTGAGGAAAATAACGCCTTATACCCTAAAGAAGAAACACGAAGCAGCTACGGACGCGTGTTTCGGAATTATTGTTCCTCATCAGCGTAGCGTAGCAACAAAAAGGATCTGGAAAGGACAGATAGGAACAATAATCGAAGGTTGAAAGCACAGTACGCAATACTCTTATTTGTGCATTCATATCTAGATCGGCCTATTTAAGACCTTCACCGACAGTTGGCACATAGAGCCCCATGTGGATTGCCCAATTTCAACCTGGCGAGTCAAATAAAATAGGAAGGAATTAATAGGGTAAAAAAAAATAGTGAGGAAAATAACGCCTTATATCCCAAAGAAGAAACACAAAGCAGCTACGGACACGTGTTTCGGAATTATTGTTCCTCATCAGCGTAGATTAGCAACAAAAAGGATCTGGAAAGGACAGATAGGAACAATAATTGAAGGTTGAAAGCACAGCACACAGTACTCTTATTTGTACATTCATATCTAGATCGGCCAATTTCAACCTGGCGAGTCAAATAAAATAGGAAGGAATTAATAGGGTCTTAAATTGACTGATCTAGATATGAATGCACAAATAAGAGTACTGTGTACTGTGCTTTCAACCTTCAATTATTGTTCCTATCTGTCCTTTCCAGATCCTTTTTGTTGCTACGCTACGCTGATGAGGAACAATATTTCCGAAACACGTGTCCGTAGCTGCTTCGTGTTTCTTCTTTGGGGTATAAGGCGTTATTTTCCTCACTATAATTATATATGACAAACCCTGTTATCTAAATAATGTAAACACCCTGCTACATCAGGGTTATCTTCCCTATAAATAGGTACTTGTGGAACTTAAGTTAAGGCATTCAATATTAACATTAGTCTTGTAGCCGGAGGCTATGCTGTATTGTTTCATTATTTATCATATTCTGTAACTTTATTTTTGAAATTAAAATCTTTTTAAAAAGTAATATTTCGGAGTGATAAATATAACTAGATGAAAGCTAAGTACAACGCTTCAGGTCAGACGATGGTATCTTTCCATCTCCAGATAAATTTACGAAACTTTATGAGACGTCGACTGAGAATGTTCTAATAACTTATCGATCTGGTATCATCAGCGTACATATTACACTGGGTGTCAACGGAATCATTAGACAAGCCATAGTTTCCAGAATTTTCAAGATATGAAGCTTCAAAGTTGGCAGGGGTAAAATGACCAATTTTTTCTTATTTAACATTATTTAACACTTTTCCATAACTTTCTGTTTTCCTGGAGAGGACTTAAGTACGACTGAATAGTTTTATAAAGAAAAAAATTAAGACTACTTGATTTTTTAGGATCATTTTTATTTTTACATCTAGAGTGCAGTTAATACATTCGAATTAATCTAATGGAGTACCTACCGGTCGAGTACTAAATTACTAAACGACTCGACTAAATTACTGGATGCGTGCAAACTCGCCTTAATCAATAATAGAAAAATGTAGTCGTGAGATTTTTCGAATTAGTTTAGTACCTACAACCAACCAAAAGATCCAAAATCATTAATTTGCAATTAAGTCAATTTTTCAAACGGTAGCATCTTTTAGATACCCAGTAATTAAATACTAATTTTCACGACAAATCCATTGATAACTTCAAATCGAAAAGCGATTTGATATTTTAGTAAAAGAGCCTGCGACTAAAACCATGTCTCATAGCATCCTGGTTAAAACCATATGAGATCGATAGATTAGTTAACCCTAAATCCAACTAATAGATCGTGGGATAGTGACAGATTTTTTAAACATTTGATTCCTATCTGGCCTTTTGGGAGACTTTTGTGCCTGATTTGTACTAACTATTTTCGTGTTTATCAAACGGTTATCCAGGGCCCCTCAGCGGAAAACAGAAAAGAAAATTTCATGAAAATGAGCAATTTCAAACGTTTTGTTCCTATCTGGTGTCAAGTTAGACTTACGTTTTAAAGAAAAACATCCGACGGAAGCTTATCGCCAGACAAATTCCGTGCGCCGGAAGGCCCGAAATTTCAATCCGAAGTTGTAAGAAAAATGGACAAAATCAAACGATTTGGTTCTTATCTGGGAATTGTATATATAGGTAAATAGATTATAATTATCGCGATATAACAAACGCCAGACAAATTCCGAGGGCCCAACAGTGAAAAAACTATTGTTCAAGTTGTCAACTACTCCGCGAAAATCAAACGATTGGTTCTCATGTGAAATGATTCTTTTTGTAAAACCGCTGCCCAAGGAATCACTACTTCCACATCTGGATTCTCTATCCAAGTCACTCACATCGAAAAAACTTTGTATGTGGAAATAATTGTTTATGGAACTTTAACAATATAATATTTGAAATCCTCTATCCCAAAAACCTATAAAACGATACCCCCTCGTCGGTAGTGGGGTGGGGGTGGTGATAGGGGGGTGGTAGTGGGGGTGGATGAAGTAAAGAAATATTTTGAGGTTTTTGGTTCTTGTACATACACTAAACCACAATTTTTTTTTTATCCCCTTTAATAATGGGGTGAGGGGTGGTAATGGGGGTGGCTAATGCCAAAAATTTTTTTGAGACCTTAACTTTTCTTGTATATACTAAATACCAATTTTATGGACTCTTACCTGCTTGATTTACCCATTTACACCAAATTTACCCCAATTTACCCCCCAACCCTTCGACGGAACAAGATGAAAATATAATCTAGTTCCAGATCTCGTTAAAGTACATATGTGTACCAAATTTCAAGTCAATATCTTAAACGGTTCCAGAGTAAACGTGCGCACAAATAAAAGTTACAGACAGACCGACAGACAGATAGAAATTTTTTTTTTCGCTCAAACTTAAAATCTCGACGTTTCATGACATTTTAAGAATATCTGAACAATAAAAATTTTAAAATTTTTTTTTGTAGTTACTATACTTCCACTTGATGTGGAAGTAAAAAACCGCTGCCCAAGGAATCACTACTTCCACATCCAATTCTCTATCCAAGTCACTCACAACGAAAAAACTTTGTATGTGGAAATAATTGTTTATGGAACTTTAATAATATAGTATTTGAAATCCTCTACCCCAAAAACCCATAAAAGGATACCCCACATATGTAGTTGGGTGGGGGTTGTGATAGGGGGGTGGTAGTGGGGGTGGATGAAGTAAAAAAATGTTTTGAGGTTTCTGGTTCTTGTACATACACTAAATCATAATTTTTTTTCATCCCCTTTAATAAGGGGGTGGGGGTTGGTAATGGGGGGTGGCTAATGCCAAAAATTTTTTTGAGACCTTAGCTTTTCTTGTATATACTAAATACCAATTTTATGGACGCTTACCTGCTTGATTTACCCATTTACCCCAAATTTACCCCAATTTACCCCCCAACCCTTCGACGGAACAAGATGAAAATATAATCTAGTTCTAGATCTCGCACAAAAAAAAGTTACAGACAGACCGACAGACAGACAGACAGACCGACAGACAGACAGACAGAATTTTTTTTTCGCTCAAACTTAAAATCTCGACGTTTCATGACATTTTAAGCCTAAAAATTTTTTGTCGTTACTATACTTCCACTGGATGTGGAAGTAATTAGTCAAAACGAAAATGTACTGTATCATTCACAGACATTTTTAGTGGGCCAAACATATTTTAAATCTTAAAAGAAGTGCACGAAAAATAGCCATTTTTTCAAACGATTTATTCCTGTCTGGCAATTGGATTTTAAAAAGATATGTTAATAAATAAGCCATATTTCTAGTCCCAGATAAAAAGCTTGGGCCCAGACGTAGATTTGTTGAGCGAAAGTATCGAAAAATCAAAAAACAGTCGTGTAAAAATCAATGCATTTTCAAACGATTTACACTCGTCTGGGATTTGTTTTTTTAAAAAGATATGTTAATAAACAAAACATATTTCAAATGCCAGACAAAAATCTGGGACGCAGCTGTAGATATATTTTGAGGTTCTACAGTTGGCAACTTTTTAATCTTGGCTCCTACGCCAAAAGACTACTCTAGCTAATTTAAATAGAATAAAATTTGCTAAAACTCTTTTTTTTTTATTTTTTTATTCCGACAAAAATGAAGGAATTAGAGGAGGGCGGGATTTGGGACTTTTTTTTCGGTAAAATTTCTCCATTTTGTCACCGTAATTAATCGGTAATTAATTGAAATCGATCTCATAAATGATGTTCACTTAATATCATGTACTACTTTGACGCTCTGTTAATCTCGGTCCTTCGAAACAAAGGTTTCTGAGCACAATAATTTTTTTTAGATTTATATACACTATAGGAAAATGTGTAATTTCCTACATTTCCTCAAATATCTCGATAATTATTGTTTTTTTGAAAAATTTGTAGATAGCTTATGTAAAGAGAATTGATTGAGCTTTCCGACACTTTTTTTTATTTTTCTCTAACATAAAGAGCAAAAGACCAAATATGCGGACGTCTCAAAGCCAACCGCCACCCAGTCTATTAATTAGGGTGAAGACGTACCGCTCGGCTAAAGTACACCATCTGTGGGACCCCACGCGAGATTAGTTTCTCGATCTGACGTCACAGTGCTTTTCGTGAGAAGTAGAGAGGATTTCAACTTTAATTATTTATTGCAAAGTAAGTACTGCGATTTAAGAGCTGATATTCGGTGTGACGTGTTTTTATACATAAACACACACTTTAATGAAATTTAAAAAAATGGACAAGTTCCCCATTAGCAAACGATAAATAAAAAACACTCCGGGACGAGCGGGGAGTATAAAAAGCAGCGTCGCTCGCAAGCAATGCATACCACATATGTTTCTACCACATCGCATCTTACGTGTCTTATGAGGCGTGCATTAAAATGAGAGAAGAAATCACTTTTGTGTGGTTGACTACCTACGCCAAGGGAGAATGAAACAGGTACGGACTTACGAGGACTCTCAGTTTCAGATACGGTGTAGTGCAGAGTTGTAAATTATATATTAATATGTAATAATTTATATTTGTCTTTTTGCTAGTATTTAACTTATTTATTGTAAATATTATTCGATCCAGGGATTATGAATGTGAAAGTGACAGTTATATTGATTCCAGTGATAAAGAAAATCAAATTCCAAATGAGTTTCAAGAGAGAAAAAACGGCATTTCAAGGGCGCATCTGGACCTTGAGCTTGGAGGAGGGGGGGGGGTAACATAGCCGCGTGTTGAAAATAACAAAAATGTTTTTCCTCGAAAATTAAAATTGATGAGCGCGGGGGGAGAAAATCTCAAAAAAAAATTATAAACACAACTAAATAGTATATATTCAAAAATATAAAATAAAATAATAAAAATTATGAAATTTTAAAATAAAAGTTGATTGTTTACGGAATCTTGGGGGGTAATTACCCCCTCCATAAATCCGCGCTTGCGGCATTGAAGTATTGACGCGAAACAAATTTGTTTGTGTATAATACTCTTTTACAATGACAAGCTAATGAAATGCCAGACGAGTGTAAATCGTTTGAAAATGCATCGATTTTTACACGACACGTTTTTTGATTTTTCGATACTTTCACTCGACATATCTACGGCTGGGCCCAAGCTTTTTGTCTGGGACTTGAAATATGGTTTATTTATTACCATATCATTTTTAAAATCCAAATGCCAGACAGGAATAAATCGTTTGAAAAAATGGTTTTTTTTTCGTGCACTTCTTTTAAGATTTAAAATATGTTTGGCCCACGCTTTTTGTCTGGGACTTGAAATATGTTTATTACCATATCTTTTTGAAATCCAAATGCCAGACAGGAATAAACCGTTTGAAAAAATGGCTTTTCTCGTGCACTTCTTTTAAGATTTAAAATATGTTTGACCCACGCTTTTTGTCTGGGACTTGAAATATGGTTTATTTATTACTACATGTTTTTAAAATCCAAATGTCAGACAGGAATAAATCGTTTGAAAAAATGTTTTTTTTCATGCACTTCTTTTAAGATTTAAAATATGTTTGGCCCACGCTTTTTGTTTGGGACTTGAAATTTGGTGTATTTATTACTATATCTTTTTTAAATCCAAATGCCAGACAAGAATAAATCGTTTGAAAAAATGGGTTTTTTTCGTGCACTTCTATTAAGATTTAAAATATGTTTGGCCCACGCTTTTTGACTGGGACTTGAAATATGGTTTATTTATTACCATATATTTTTAAAATCCAAATGCCAGATAGGAATAAATCGTTTGAAAAAATGGCTATTTTTCGTGCACTTCTTTTAAGATTTAAAATATGTTTGGCCCACTAAAAATGTCTGTGAATGATACAATACATTTTCGTTTTGGTTAATTTTTACAAAAAAAATCATTTCACATGAGACCCAATCGTTTGATTTTCGCGGAACAGTTGACAACTTGAACAATAATTTTTTCACTGTTGGGCCCTCGGAATTTGTCTGGCGTTTGTTATATCGCGATTATTATAATCTATGTACCTATATATACAATTCCCAGATAAGAACCAAATCGTTTGATTTTGACCATTTTTCTTACAACTTCGGATTGAAATTTCGGGCCTTCCGGCCCACGGAATTTGTCTGGCGATAAGCTTCCGTCGGATGTTTTTCTTTAAAACGTAAGTCTAACTTGACGGCAGATAGGAACAAAACGTTTGAAATTGCTCATTTTCATGAAATTCTTTTCTGTTTTCCGCTGAGGGGCCCTGGATAACCGTTTGATAAACACGAAAATGGTTAGTACAAATCAGACACAAAAGCCTCCCAAAAGGCCAGATAGGAACCAAACGTTTAAAAAAATCTGTCACTATCCCCCGGTCTATAAGTGGGTAGTAACGGTCAGAAACTCAACAGCTTCGTGAGGGTCCATTTCTGCTATCTGAAGAAAAATTGGTTGACGGCATTATCACATCCCATCTGATATTGAAAATGTACATAGATTTTGTTATTTTATCAGCACTGGCCTGAGAGCCTGAAGCGTAGCTAGGCTACATAGGGCCCTGGGGCGGCGTACATTTTGGGACACCTATTTGTCGAAATATTTCGAAAAACATCAAATTTTGACTAAAAATCAGCACGGATTTCGCAGTGGAAAGTCAACTACTACAGCTGTGCATTCATTTTATGAGAAAATATTAAATTTTCTTGATGTCGGCGAGTGTCCTGTTGGGATTTCTTGTGATCTCAGCAGGGCATTTGATTGCGTCGACCATCAGAAATTACTCTCCAAATTAAATAATTATGGGATAAGAGGAGTAGCGCTAAACTGGGTTCAAACTTTTCTTGAAAATAGGAAACAATGTATTAGCATAAAATATATCAATAAAGATGGTTTTTACAGGGCTACCTCTGAATGGTCTTATTTGACCTCAGGAGTTCCACAAGGTTCTGTGTTAGGTCCTGTACTATTTTTACTATATGTAAATGAATTAGATTCCTTATCATTTAATACTCACTTTAGCTGATGACACAATTGTTTCAAATAAAATAGATGAATGCTTAGAACTCAATTGTACAGTTCACGATAAATAATGTACTACATTTTTTGCACAAAAAATACATGAAAATTCGAAAAATGAACGTCATTTATGTATATTATTATAAAAAAATATGAAACCTATATAGTTATACCATTTTTAAAAGTTCAGTATAATTTTTAAATTTTCCTGTATTTTTTAATGTACAAAGAATGTAGTACATTCGTTATCGTGAAAAACTGCCTGTATTTCGGAAAATTAGCAAGTTCCAAAAAAATTCCATGAGATAAAAAAATGTTTAGAAGGCCTCAATGCATACGTCTGAATTTTCAAACTTTTACGTTACATATTTTTAAAGCGCTACAATTTCAAAGAAAGGGGTAGTTTTTCATGTTTTTCCGGAAAAACTCGGTGAAAACGCACTTCACAGAAAAATTGCAAATAAAAAAAGTCTTGAATTTGGATGATACATTCACCTGAATTTTTTCAGATTCTTTTTCAACTTTTACATTTCCCCTCCCCCACTTTTATGAATTTTCGAATGGCCATATCTCGAAAAACATGCATTTTTCGAAAAAAATCACAAGAGTAAAAACATCTTGTTTTGGGCCAAAAAAATGTGTTTTTTCATTTTTGACCTAATTCTACAAGTTGCGGAACCCGTGATAAAAGGGGTTCCGTTCATTTCTTACTCTAATCTTTTTTTTCTACTCTTTTATTAACGTCATTACAAACACATTGCATAAGGTTTCATCAAAATCCATTCATTAGCACTCAAATTAGAGGTGAAACCCCCAGTTGACTGGACTATAAACCAACTTCTATTAATGCAGAGTAATTTTTATCAAAAAAGCTCGTGAGGGATCGTTTAAAAATTTTCTAAGAGATTAAAAAAAAAATTATTTGTATCGGTCAACTTTTATAGGCTCTTGGCCAGCGTTACCACATTTGGTAGATTTTTATTTCTTTTTAGTAGAATTTTAAGGATTTTTGTAAAGTTTGGTAGGTAAAATTTGCTGGCAGATTTCTGATAATTATTATCAGAAATCTACCAGCAAATTTTACCTACCAAACTTTAAAAAAATCCTTAAAATTCTACTAAAAAGAAATAAAAATCTACCAAATGTGGTAACGCTGCTCTTGGCCTTTTTGGGACTACCAACTACGAAAAGCCCGAATGTGCGGCGTGGCGCACAGTAGGACAGAATGTAATTTCAGCCGGACAAAAGTCAACAAACTGAATAACACAAATACCTAACTACTAGTTTGCTGTACAAGCATCTCCTCTAACGAATTTGAGTAGTTTCAAAGTCATAACATTGTTTTGTCGCGTTACTGCACCTCTCTGTCTAGCCAGAATCTGGGTGAAACTAGTGTTGTTTTGTTGGATCCGGGTGCTGAGTATTTTGTATTATGGCCTATTATTTTTTTCTGAGAAGAGGACATATTAAAGGTATGTTGCAGGTAATTTTCTATACCGGGTGATTCAGTTTGGTATTCGCCCCCCTGTATCTTTTTTATTTTAACAGAAAACTACAATAAACCATACATATTTGCAAATCGTTTGTCAAGCTCTATCGAATGACGTCCTTAAATCATCTTTTTGATCACATATGCCAAAATAACGATAGTCAACTTTTTTTTTCAAATGGTATGCTATACATTTTTTTGCCGATTGTTGTAGAGCTTCTCTTTCTGCATTCAACCATGTGAAAAGAGTATACACTTCCATAAGGAAAATTTCGAGAAAATTAATAAAATACGAAAAAACTTCATTTAAAGGTTTTGTTTCTGATTCAACATAGCCATGGAAACAATTGAATTTTGTCATTGTTAGTAATGTCAAATTGAAAATACTGTTATTTGTGACTGTGTTATTCGTTTTTGTTTTATGTTATACTTCTAAATAGATTTACACAATGGTATCTTACAATGATGAAAAAAAATTGGACATGATATTAATTTATGGAGAGTGCGGAAAAAACATAAAGTAGCCAAACGTTTATATCAAGATCGCTTTCGAAATAGGCCGGTACCATCAGTCAAAATGTTTGTAAAATTGGCAAGAAATATGAGCGAAAGTGGAAGTTTTGAGAAAAAAAGAAACGTTTTTAAACACCGTTAGATTTCTTCCTTTGGTTCTCTCTAAAAGAAAAAGTTTACTTTATACCTCTAAATGACGTCGAAGATCTTAAAACTAAAATACGAATTGAATGCTGCAGATTAAATGTTAAAATTCATTCTTCAACATAAGGAAAATTTCGAAAAAATTAATGAAATATGATAAAACGTCATTCAAAGCAATTGAATTTTGACATTGTAAGTAATGTAACTAGTACCAACTAGGCAAATCAGATTCGAAAGAGAGGGATTTGTACGAGGATTGTGTACGGTACTGATGAGGCGTAAAAATTTCGAAACAAAGTTTAATGTTTTGACCAAACAAAGTTCTGTTTTTAAATAATTATGTATTTCATTTTTAAATAAACAAACATTTAATGTCGTATCTTTAGTTAATTAATGATAATAACACTCAACAATAATACTAAAATAACAACTAATAATAAATAACAATTACCAATAAAAAAACTACCAATACTTGAAAACTAACTAACAATTAAGAAAATAAAAACATTATTTATTGCTTCATATGTTCGAAGAGCCCTCCGTTCGCTTCTATACATAATCGTCCTCTGTTTATCACGCCTTGGGTACATACATGTTGAAGATTTCAACATTTAATCTGCGGCATTCAGTTTGTATTCTATTTTTAAGATCTTCGACATCATGTAGAGGTGTAAAGTACACTCTTTCTATTAGATATGGCCAAAGGAAAAAATCTAAAGGTGTGAGATTCGGTGATCTGGCAGGCCACTTGACTCCTTCACTACGATTTCCGATCCATCTACCTGGATAAGCTGCATTTAAGTAATTCTTTACAATTATAGCATTATGTGGCGGTGCCCATCTTGTTGTAATATCATGTTATGCCTAATATGTAATGGAACGTCTTCTATGAAATTTAACAACTCTTCTCTTAAAAACTGTAGATATCTTTCTCCACTAAGCGTGCCTTCGTAAAACTTTGGTCCTATAATTTGTCCGTTGAGAATTCCACACCATACGTTAATCCCCCAGATATTTTGGAAATTAGTTTCCCGAAGCCAGTGAGGATTATCCTGCGACCAATAATGGCAGTTATGTCTATTGACAATTCCATTATTATGGAAACGGGATTCATCTGACCACATGATGCGATCTAATATAGTCATTTCTTGAGCAACTGCCAACCACGCTACAAAATTTAGACGTCTCTCGTAATCTCCTGGAAGCAAGCCCTGATGTAAATGTATTTTATATGGTCGCAGTTTATTGTCTCTCAGAATTCTTTGAATTGAAGAATATGAAATATCAGTTTCTGTCGCTAACTGACGAATAGAAATATGCGGGTCTACGAAAACACGGGCTAAAACTGCAACTGTATGTTCCTCATCTCGTGCGGTTCTGGGCTTAAAAACGTACCTTTTTTTCTCAAAACTTCCACTTTCGCTCATATTTCTTGCCAATTTTGCAAACATTTTGTCTGGTGGTGCCGGCCTATTTCGAAAGTGATCTTAATATACACGTTTGGCTGCTTTACTGTTTTTTCCGCACTCTCCATAAATTAATATCATGTCCATTTTTTTTTCATTAGTGTAAGATACCATTGCGTAAATCTATTTAGAAATATAACATAAAACAGAAACGAATAACACAGTCACAAATAACAGTATTTTCAATTTGACATTACTAACAATGACAAAATTCAATTGTTTCCATGGCTAACTATGTTGAATCAGAAACAAAACCTTTAAATAAAGTTTTTTCGTATTTCATTAATTTTCTCGAAATTTTCCTTATGGAAGTGTATACTTTTTCACATGGTTGAATGCAGAAAGAGAAGCTCTACAACAATCGGCAAAAAAATGTATAGCATACCATTTGAAAAAAAAAAGTTGACTATCGTTATTTTGGCATATGTGATCAAAGAGATGATTTAAGGACGTCATTCGATAGAGCTTGGCAAACGATTTAAAAATATATAATATATATAATATTGTTGTAGTTTTCTGTTAAAATAAAAAAGATACGGGGGGGGGGGGCGAATACCAAACCGAATCACCCGGTATTTTAATTGTGCGTGTCTTACTTTAGATTGGAATTCAAAATTACACGTATTTCCACTTATTGATTAGTTTATAACGGATACCCTAATACGTGTAAATATGATTTTTTTTTGGTTTTTTGAGTATCAAAAAGTTGTCTGAGGTGCTGCACTCAATTTGTCTGATATCAATTTTTTCTACATCTGGACAACTTATTTTATTATGTCCAATAGTTTTCAGACGAAATGCTATGATCCCGTTGAATGAAATTCGTTAAAATTTTCGAAATGCTCTCAAAATGTAAGGCAGTGAGACTTTTTCCTAAAATTGTTTTTTTTCGCGTCAACTGACCCAAATTTACTTATAAAAACCGCTGCCCAAGGAATCACTACTTCCACATCCAGATTCTCTATCCAAGTCTCTCACATCGAAAAAACTTTGTATGTGGAAATAATTGTTTATGGAACTTTAATAATATAATATTTGAAATCCTCTACCCCAAAAACCCATAAAACGATATCCCACACGTTAGTGGGTGGGGTGGGGGTGGTGATAGGGAGGTGGTAGTGGGGGTGGATGAAGTAAAAAAAATATTTTGAGTCTTTCGGTTCTTGTACACACATTAAATCACATTTTTTTTCATCCCCTTTAATACTGGGGTAGGGGTGGTAATAGGGGTGGCTAATGCCAAAAATTTTTTTGAAACCTTAGCTTCTCTTGTATACACTAAATACCAATTTTATGGACTCTTACCTGCTTGATTTCCCTATTTACCCCCATTTACCCCATTTTACACCCCAACCCTTCGACGGAATAAGATGAAAATATAATCTAGTTCTAGATCCCGTTAAAGTACATAAGTGTACCAAATTTCAAGTCAATATCTTAAACGGTTCCAGAGTAAACGTGCGCACAAAAAAGTTACAGACAGACCGACAGACAGGATTTTTTTCGCTCAAACTTAAAATCTCGACGTTTCATGACATTTTAAGCCTATTTGAACAATAAAAATTTTAATTTTTTTTTTGTCGTTACTATACTTCCACTGGATGTGGAAGTAAAATGATTTTCAGACGGGATGCCATAATTTCTTTTTGTCTCAGTTTTTTCAAAGTTAGATCACTTTGAAAAAAAATGTACGCACTGCGCTATCGGGGTCTGAAAAAACTAGGACTATCATCTAACTACACTTCGGAAATCAGACGGGATGCTACCCAGATAGCATTTTTACATTCAGAGCATATGCTCGGAACGTACTCTATGTACCCATGGAACTAAGAATGAATATTCATTTTGTATTCCATGTAGAAAATCTGAATGTCAGAGAGACGTACAGATGACCGCCTCTCGATATAGGAGTAAGATTCCTACAACGTACCCATAGACCAAAACGGAACTTGACATGAACCAGAAACGTATATTGATATACTGATAGATACATGAGGTATAAAGGAGGAAGGTCCATCCTACATTCACAATGTACACTGCATGTTCACGGTATATGAGTACTACCTTCGTAGGAATTAAACCGTAGGTGCCTGGTATGTTACACATGGATCATAAATCTATGATGCATGTATATTGTAGGAATGAACATTATGTATCAGTGGCAGCTATAAGTACTTCACGCATGCCAAGTATTTTCTTCAGAGTTTAATTATTATAATTATTTATTACTTATTGTAATCATTGATGAGTCGCTGCTTCATTCTGAATATGCTCAGTATGACGCAGCGACTCATCTATGATTACAGCAAATAATAAATTATTATAATAATTAAACTCAAGAGAATACACGATATGAGTGAAGTACTTGCATATAATAAATCCAATATCTAATTTTAAAGTTTAATTGTTAGTCAATTATTAGGTATTTATTCTAATTTTCCACATTTCACATTCCTTGTGAAGAATATTATGTAAGTAAATGTGAAATATATGCACAGAAAATTTGTTTTTACCATTAGTTTTCAACTAAAGTCAAATGTTTTATTCATCAAATTTTATTGAATGGAGCATACAAATGCTAAATAAACTTAAATAAAACTGTATTTGCTATAACAATACTTTACAAAGGTCCAAGAATATATGTAAAAAAAAAATAGTTTTACGTTAATAAGATCTGTTAAAAACCATTTTAAAATGGATCAAACATTTATCACTCTAAAACTTCAGCTTAAAAATCATATTTAACGTGTTATTTATGAAAAAATCTAATGATCATATTACATTACCTTAAAGCTTTATCTATTTCAAATCGTGTTTTAAATTGCCAAGAACAAAACATGATTTTATTTAGGAAGAGATATAAATAAAACAGTTGTTACTTTAAATATAATTTTATTACTTCCACGTCCAGTGGAAGTATAGTAACGACAAAAAAAATTTTAAAAATTTTTATTTTCCAAATATGCTTAAAATGTCATGAAACGTCGAGATTTTAAGTTTGAGCAAAAAAAAAATTTCTGTCTGTCTGTCGGTCTGTCGGTCTGTCGGTCTGTCGGTCTGTCGATCTGTCGGTCTGTCGGTCTGTCTGTCTGTTGGTCTGTCTAACTTTTTTTTGTGCGCACGTTTACTCTGGAACCGTTGAAGATATTGACTTGAAATTTGGTACACATGTGTACTTTAACGAGATCTAGAACTAGATTATATTTTCATCTTGTTCCGTCAAAGGGTTGGGGGGTAAATTGGGGTAAATTTGTGGTAAATAGGTCAATCAAGCAGGTAAGAGTCCATAAAATTGGTATTTAGTATATACAAGAGAAGCTAAGGTCTCAAAAAAATTTTTGGCATTAGCCACCCCCATTACCACCCCCATTTCATCCCCTTTATTAAAGGGGATGAAAAAAAATTGTCATTTAGTGTATGTACAGGAACCAGAAACCTCAAAATATTTTTTTACCATATTCACCCCCACTATCACCCCCCTATCACCACCCCCACCCCACTACCGATGTGGGGTATCGTTTTATGGGTTTTTGGGGTAGAGGATTTAAAATATTATATTATTAAAGTTCCATAAACAATTATTTTCACATACAAAGTTTTTTCGTTGTAAGTGACTTGGATAAAGAATCTGGATGTGGAAGTAGTGATTCCTTGGGCAGCGGTTTTTTTTGTTACAAAAGTGAATTGCAATAATAAAAAACAATTGTGACAAAAATTTCAATTGAGATTTTTTTTAACAAAAAAATTTTCTTTGCAACTTATGAACTGTCATATTTTACTATAACGAATTTTTTTGTCAATAAATAAAGTAAAAATTGGAGGGCTTACATTTTCAAAACCAGTGTCCAGGTGTTGCCGATGGTGATACTTGTAATTGCGAAAGTCCACTTTTCATTCTCAACACATCATCTGTGACTGATCCTACTGGCTGAATACTTTCTTTTGGCTTTTCCAATTTTTAGGAGAAGGCATTTCCTTCCTGTCCAGCGGAGGAGATACACGTGCTAGTCCAACTACAAAAGAAAATACATTGTATTATATTTGAATAGGTACTTATTTCTCTTTAAAAACTGGCCATGATAAAGTTGAAAAATATAAAAACATCTTACAAAGATCTTACAGAAAAAATAAAACTGATCAAACATAAATTAAACAAATTGATATTATCATAAAGGACACGGCAGGCACAAAATAAATGGAAAATAAGGTAAAGTCAAATGGGCTGAAAATGTAGTATGTTGTACTTCATAATATCCTGATCAAAAGTTTTCATGGGCACAATATCTGAAAATCGCCAGTTTTTGAGATATGAAAGGTCAAAGATCAGGAATATCGGTACCCGCTGTCATAGTTGAGAGTATCATATTATGATGAAGATTTGTTTAATGTTGTTATTCTAATGTATTTGCACATATGAACCAAAGAGTTCTGACTAGAGGAAATAAGCCGTTGATTTGCTGGACGGCGCGAGCATCCTTGTCCTTGTCGCACACCTCGTACCCTCTTCTTTGCTCTCCACTCTGTTTTACAAAGCAACACAGCCCCTCATGTACTGTGCGACAAAGAGAGAACGAACTGTGTGAGAACGATGAGAATGCTCACACCGTTTGCGAGCTGTCCACTGCTCATACATTACAATTCTTTGATAGGAACACACTTTCACTCTCTCACGCACGCTACCCCCACCTCAGTTTTTTTTCCAAAAAATCGATACCTACAAACGCCGTAATTATTATAACTAATATAGGTGGTATGCTTAGTATAATATGTACAAAGGGATACACATTAAACTTTAGTGTCTAAATATAAAATATCTGCAAATGACAACAAAGCTATGTGGTAGTTATATTGTATACAATAATTGTAAAATACTTACTGCAATGCAATTAATGTATACTTGGACTAATTAATAAATCACGGGAAAACAAAAAACAAAACACACGACATTTGACAGCAGAAGCGTGACGTAGTCTGCTAGAGCACGATGAGCATGCGCACTAATCTAAGGACTGTGGCGCGCATTTAAAAAATTCTACAAGGGGATTGTAATGACATGGAAAACGGAAATCTAAATATAAAAGATAAAATGTAATTAAATAACCATTCTAAGTCTGAACTACCTACTTAACAAATGCCGATAGTTACCGAGATAGTTACTAATTAATTGAACACAGTACATAAATTAAAAAAGGATTATTATTCATTATTATTCAATATTTCATTCACTATTATTTAATATTTCATATTCATTATTATTTAATATTCGATCATAAATCTAAAGTCTGGATTCAAAATTTAAAACATATTTCATATATGCAATATTGACGAACGATTTAAAATTTATAAAACGTCATACACCACACAGGGGATGATTATAAATGTACTTAAACCAGATCTATATAGATAGAGAAACATCATAATTATTTTTGTAGGTAGGTAGGTAGATAGGTACTATAAAACTAGCATTGCTGTCTCATCAGTTGTGATGCAGGTTATTTTTATTAGTTCAAAAATCGAACCAATCCGCGTTCGCGTTAAAAGTGCTGAACTTTTGATGATATTACTGTCTGCGCGGCGCTCGGGTGATGCAAATATTTTTACAAAAAATATACCTGTATTATACAGATAAAATCATTGACGAATGTTTATACGATGTACATGAACACATATACGAAGAACGTTCCCTGATACGTGTACACAGTATATGCGACTGTGAACATAAACTTTTCTGTATATTCCATTTATATCGTATGTATAATCATATTGTATATGTGAAAATATTATTTATATGGGAATGTTGACGGAACATACATGGCAAGTACAGAATGCAATTAGAACATTGGGAATGCAAAATGTACATTCGTGGAATAATAAATGCTATCTGGGTACGCTACAATTTGGTAAAATTTGTTGACATTTTTGAAAATGCGCTCAGGTCAGATCCTGGGCGTAAAATGTCTGAAATTCATATTCTTGGGTACAAAGTCATCTGATCTATCGATTTTGTACGGTTTTGAACGGAATACCATGATACAAAAATTGTGGTAGTTGGCTCTTGTACTAGTAACCTAAATATACAAGTTCTTTGGTGGATGATAATTAAAAATCGAGAAAATACCCTTATCAGTATGCTGTGAAAATTGAATAAAACTATATTCAAAACATGCATTTTGTCAACGAAACAACATTGTAAATGAAAAGTGCTTTGTGGAAACAAAAACAGGTTTGACAAATAATACCCAAGACTCGTGTGTATTGTCAACTTAATAAGAGCTTATCTACACTTTGCTCTCTATCGTTAAATTATTTACACACGAGAACTTTGACAAAATAAGTCAAAGTTTTCTTTGTTTCCACAGCATACTTTTTATTTGCAATGTTGTTCTGTTGACAAAATGAATGTTTTGAATCTAGCTGATTGCAATTTCCACGGCATACTTGATAAGTGTATTTATTCGATTTTTTCATTATTATTCACCAAAGAACTTTTGTGTTTAGGTAAATATCAAACCGATTTTTGATTTTGATTTGTAGTTATCAACGGATTTGTCGCGAAGATTAGTATTGAACTACTAAGGGCTGGTTTTCCAATGCGTTAAGCACTTTATCATACAGATAAACTAACTAGAAGTTTCGAATGTGAAGTTTGAAATATTAAAATGTTTATAGAAACACAATCTAAACTTCTAGTTAGTTTATCTGTATGATAAAGTGCTTAACCTCGCATTGAAAAACCGGCCCTTAGTCTTTAACAGATGTTGCCATTTGAAAAAGTTCACTTAATTACAAAATAGTGATTTAGGAAGTTTTGGTCGATTATAGGTAAGTATTAGGGTGGCCCATCTTTTTCGAAATCGAAATTTTTTATTTCTCACCCCTGCAAATGGTTCCATTTGAAGAAAAAACAGTCCCCTCAAAATATTATTGAGGCAAATTGAAGGCAAGGGGTGCCGCAGAATGCATTATTATGCAATAATAAAAGTAAATGGAATTATTTACATTCTTTGGTTGATGCATTGTTTTTTTTTTTTAATCAGCAACATTTATCTTTAGAATGACTAATCAAGTCATACAAATATCAAAGACATTATCTGTTGTGACTATGACATGTGTCATACTACTGTAAATTCGTAGTCTAAGAAAACTAGACTAGAAGTTTTTGAAATAAAACTCTCGTTTTATCTTTGTGTATTTTATTATGAAACGTTTTTTTCATACATAGTACCAAATATTATCCTAAATCTTCAAGACATATAGTAATAAAAACAATATTTTTGCACTAGGCCAAAGCATGCGACAGGGTTTCTTTTTTTACATTTGGAAACTGTGATTTATAATCATTTACAACTTGGAGTAAAAACTGTTTTTGGTCTTCATTTTTTGTTAAAATATCATTATAGTCAGTAATAAGTTTGATTCCTCTCTCAGCGGCATCATTTACAACTTTAATTTTGTTTACAATATTGAAACATCGGGTATAACTTTCATTTTCCCTCCATGTTGTTGGATCATTTTCCAAAAATTCCATGGACAAACCTAATTTTTGAAAAAACTGTTTAGTGTTCTCGCATATGAAGTCCTGAATTTCCTTGTTTTCAACGTCATTAATGTTACTAATCATAAGTTGTTTAATACCCTCTTGATTTGGTGCTTTCCTATTCAAAGCTTTAACCATTTCTCTTTTAGTGGTAACTGAAATATCGTCATCAAAGAAAGATAAGCCAACATTTACTGAATTAAGGTACCACAAATGGTTCACTATTTTCCTACTTGCGGCTTGAGATATTTCTTTGTCAATATTTTGATAATTAATGAGTTCTTTACAAAAGTCTAAGTCATGAAGCGGTGCTTTACTAGCAAATGACGCTGTAAACCAGGCCTTTACATAAACCTTTACAATAAAGAGACATATATCTTCAATACCTATTTTTCTTTTTTAGTTAGTTGGAACTGATCTTGGAAAAAAAATATATTTAGACAGTAAATGGCTTTGGCCATCCAACGTGCATGATGAAATGCCCCTGGTTGATAGAATGTCGTGTGAGTGGGCTCTTCTTCAACAAAAAGTTGAGAAAGCATTAAAAATTCTTTATAATCATCACGAGGCTGTTGCAAAGTTAAAGCTGCATTTAGAAACTTTACAATTTCGGCTTTAACTGGTTGTAAAATGTGTTTAATTTTTGATACCTGAAATCCAGTTTTTAGTTTATTTTGATCTATTTTAGGCCAAAATTCCCTAAAACGTTTAAATAGTGGCACATTTGGACCAGATGAGGAAGGCATTTTTGTGTCAAACACACTTCTCAAAACCACTTCAAAAATATGATGTCTACAAGGAAAATATAGAATATCTCTTTCTAATTTTTGTTGCAATAGTGTGGGTGCCCCATTTATATAACCCATATTTGATGCTGTTGTATCACAACACAAAGCTATTACCTTTTCGTATAAATTCCATTCACAAAGCACATCATAAACTGCTTCAGTCTGTTCTCTTCCAGTTGAATTGGGCTAAGCTGGTAGCAGTTTTTAATATTTCAGCTCTTTCTTCGCGGATGCGTTGTCTAGAGCGCTGAAGTGTGGTTCTGCTGATGGACAAAGATGTGGTGTCATGTCCTAGTGCTTCTGCTACTGCCGTCAAAATATGGACTCCATACCTGTCGCTTATTTTACAAGCATCAAATGGAGCGGCTATTTTTGGTGTGATGATGTTACATGTTCCATACAATCTCCTCTTTTTTGGCTGTGACGGGCCAGGCTGGTCTTGTAACAACTCTTCTTGGGCTTCGATTATTTCATCTTCATTTTCGTTGGAGTCGGCTGAATTACTACTTGATGATGGACAGGTGACTGTTTCCTCTAATCTAGCTTTTTCTTGTTGACTTCGTTGCATTCGTTCGGATAATTTCTGTAATTTCTCCTCAGCTGATTTTTCTTGAGAAGCAAGTTGGTAATCAATACCATGCATAAATCCAGGACGTCCCTTTTTTCTTTGGTTATTTAAAAACTGCTTATCTTCATCTATTTTCATCAACTCCAATGTATTTGCATGAGAAATGTCAAAGAGGTCGTCCAATTTTTTTCTTTATCTCCCGCACTGGCCGTTTTAGCCGATTTTTGTAAGTTCCTCCACTCTGCATAAAGTTTATCTAGTTGTTTAACACAATGAAAATCCTGACGTGTCGGAATGCGAGCTTTATCCCAAAAAACTGACACCTCTTTTATTGTTAATTTAGCACTTTCATGTACACTTAGCTTCACTTCACGAATGTTATAAAAGAGCACTTGTAATACTTGTCTATTAGACGGCAATTTATTGCCAATGATTTGTGATGAATAGTGTCCAACTAAGTAAATGAAAGTATCCTTTCGTAAGGATCTAACATCAGCCATCGTTAAATGTTTTTTCAAAAAGGAACGTATGCTAGAACTTATAATGTAACCACTGTAAAACACAATTGCAAACTGACATAAAAACCTACCGTAGGTGCATTATATTTCCAAATTTCCAAAACAAATAATTTCTAGGAAATAATTACACCAATAAAACATTATGAGAAAAGAGGTAGATATTTGTATTTTAAGTAAAATTTAAGTGTATTACCGTAATAAAATCTTATCTACAGATTTCTGCCTGAATGCGGCACGGGTTACCGTAATAAAATCTTATCTACAAATTTCTACCTGAATGCGGCACGGGTTACCGTTCACCGAATTATCTGAAACTTTGACATAAATTATTCCTAGTATAATAGTATATTTTCGTGGGGTGAGACTTAAAAAATACGCAAAAAAAATTCACCCCCTATAGAGATGGGCCACCCTAGAAGTATTAAACCCATTCGGAATATCTCACGTTTACATTTTTCTCTTATCGTTTTGGTTTATTAGATTGATTTGAGTGCATTCATTGCCTTCTAGATGCAAAAATAAAAATGACTCAAAAAATCAGGTAGCCTAAATATTTTTTTTTTAACTATTAGGCCAGGCGTCAGGGAGTTCAGGATGCGTAAATATCGTTTTAAATCGGGCAAAAGATTTTACTCTTGAAACCAGTTCATTATAGACTTCTTTTAGACATACTAATTTTTTCCCCTCGCCCGCCCCCCGGAACACCCCCATTTTTGGAGCAATATCGCTTAAAAATCATTTTTTTGCCAATATCTCGGTTCTGAACGGTCCTACCAAAAAAGATGGTTATCAAATTTATAGATAAGTAAATTCTCTATCGGAATGGTTCAGATATATTTTACGTAGTATTAATATTCTTGGAGTTATAGGCGGGGGAAATCAAGCATCGTATCGCCTCCGCGCTATATATCGACAGTTTTATATACGTCAGTTTTCCTTGAAAGACATACTTCGCGAATATAATGGTTACATCTCCCCGTACAGAACTGTCAGCAATACACTAGAAAGCAAATTGGCGCGCTGATATATTTTCTGACAAGCATAGTAACGATCCTATCATTAGTTTACGGGATAACGGTTTTAAGATTTTAACAGCGAAAGATATTAGATCTCATTAAGATATTAGATCTCATCAAGTATCAAGATCTCATCAAGCATATGAAATAAAAAGTTACCTCGCATCAAATGCTTTCTTAGAAAACGTTGAAAATGACATACCGGACAGTCTTAATGTTCTTATGCAAACAATTATGTGTAAAAACAAGCACGGGGGCAAAAAGAAGTGGACTACGAAGTGCAGTGCTATTTCACATCCAATAATAGCTTCAGCCGATATACAGGGCGGTTGTGATACGATGCTTGATTTCCCCCGCCTATAACTCCAAGAATATTAATACTACGTAAAAATATGTTTGAACCATTTCGATAGAGAATTTACATATCTTTAAATTTGATAACCATCTTTCTTTTGGTAGGACCATTCAGAACCGAGATATTGACAAAAAAATGATTTTTAAGCAATATTGCCCCAAAATTGGGGGTGTTCCGAGGGGCGGGCGAGGGGGGAAAATTAGTATATCTAATAGAGGCCTATAATGAACTGGTTCCAATAGTAAAATCTTTTGCCCGATTTAAAACGATGTTAATCTACCTGATGACTGGCCTATATCATACAATCGTACTTAAAAAGGAAAGCTGCAAATAATGAAAAATTGGTCATTTTTTTCTATATTACGCACCCAAGTTTCAGTGTTAGACCTTGAAAACTTTGGAAACTATAGCTTATCTAATGATTCCGTTGTCGCACCCAGTATGTAAGCTCTTCATAGTCTTCATCGTGCGTTTATTGTGAGAAGTTTCATCTTATTGATTTATCCATTTCACCATCTTTAATCAATGTGAAAATAAAATAGATCAGTTCATCAGTTCACGTAATGTCAGAGGCAGTCGATGAATTGGGCAATATTCCACTAAAAAATGTGTTCATGGTCAGAAATGCAACTTCTATATTAGTCTTTGACTTCTATTAGCCTTTGTTCTTGTTGGTCTCATTGCGTCAAGATTTTTTGGTCTTCCTTAAAATGAAACAATTACTGCAAGCAAACTTTCCAGTACATTCGTATCAAATAAATATATGCGGATATATAAAAATAAGTATTTAATTTATTACACCCCCAGGTTCATTTCATGAATGATTACGTATACGTCTGAAAAAAATTATGTACCTAATAAAATCATTCATTTAGTAAACTGCAGATAGACACAATGCGATGTTCCAGAATAAAGTGAAAGTGAGCCTAAATTTATTATTCTTGTTTAAAGTTCAACATAAGATACTTCCAGGCCGTATAAAGACATCTGGGCATCTGGGTTACTTTTTAATATTTTTTTTCATCTTTGAATGCAGGTTTTACCTTGAATTTTATTTTATGCTGGTATTCTACAATTCAAGTAATTATTCTATAAATATTCAGCGAAATTTAAACAAAGAATACGAAACACAAGCGCACCTTATAATGATGAATTGCAAACGAAATTAATGAAGATGCTATGTTATATAACTTATGATAATAATGATTTTGAACTATGAATAGGGAGATCTAACAGAAAATTTTGTAAGTTCAATTCAGAAATACATTTGCAAATATTAATTAGTGGTTTTCTATTATTTAAATGAGGATAAAATATAATAATAGTACATATATTGACAGGCCCGTAATGAATTTACCTTTTCAATAATAATAATGATAATGATAATGAATAATAATGATAATGATAATGATAATAATAATGATAATGAGAAAATAGACAAATAATATAAACCACTAGCAGAAGAAATAAGAAAACTCTGGAACCAAAGCTTCATCTACATTGTTCCTATCATAATATCAGCAACAGGTTTGATTCCTAAAACACTCCACGGAAGCCTAGTACGTCTTCAAATAGAACCAGACATATACATCGAAGTGCAGAAAAATATTATAATAGACACAACAAGTATAGTAAGAAAATTCATGCAAGTCACATAAACCTAGACACTCAAGATTGAATGATCAGCATCACAAACGAAAATAGCTACTACGTTAATGTTTGGCCAAAGGAAGCCCGACCTAACATAAAGGACCGACGGCAAAGTCGAGGAAAAAAAATGATAATGAAAATGATGATGATGATGATGATGATGATGATGATGATGATGATGATGATGATGATGATGATGATGATGATGATGATGATGATGATGAAATAGCTACTACGTTAATGTTTGGCCAAAGGAAGCCCGACCTAACATAAAGGACCGACGGCAAAGTCGAGGAAAAAAAATGATAATGAAAATGATGATGATGATGATGATGATGATGATGATGATGATGATGATGATGATGATGATGATGATGATGATGATGATGATGATGATGATGATGATGATGATGATGATGATGATGATGATGATGATGATGATGATGATGATGATGATGATGATGATGATGATGATGATGATGATGATGATGATGATGATGATGATGATGATGATGATGATGATGATGATGATGATGATGATGATGATGATGATGATGATGATGATGATGATGATGATGATGATGATGATGATGATGATGATGATGATGATGATGATGATGATGATGATGATGATGATGATGATGATGATGATGATGATGATGATGATGATGATGATGATGATGATGATGATGATGATGATGATGATGATGATGATGATGATGATGATGATGATGATGATGATGATGATGATGATGATGATGATGATGATGATGATGATGATGATGATGATGATGATGATGATGATGATGATGATGATGATGATGATGATGATGATGATGATGATGATGATGATGATGATGATGATGATGATGATGATGATGATGATGATGATGATGATGATGATGATGATGATGATGATGATGATGATGATGATGATGATGATGATGATGATGATGATGATGATGATGATGATGATGATGATGATGATGATGATGATGATGATGATGATGATGATGATGATGATGATGATGATGATGATGATGATGATGATGATGATGATGATGATGATGATGATGATGATGATGATGATGATGATGATGATGATGATGATGATGATGATGATGATGATGATGATGATGATGATGATGATGATGATGATGATGATGATGATGATGATGATGATGATGATGATGATGATGATGATGATGATGATGATGATGATGATGATGATGATGATGATGATGATGATGATGATGATGATGATGATGATGATGATGATGATGATGATGATGATGATGATGATGATGATGATGATGATGATGATGATGATGATGATGATGATGATGATGATGATGATGATGATGATGATGATAATAAAATTTCATCGTCGCGACGCCCATTTCATTGAACCTTGTTACCTATTATCGATATTAAAGCCGGTCAACACGTTAATTGCCGACTATTTTCGGGTTTGTTTTACCTTTTTGTCTTTTTTTTTTACAAAATGTTATTATTATAATAATGTTATAGAAACAACATGGTATTGTGGCTCTGTAAAGCCAGCTGCAGTGAGCGTTTTAAAAATATGTTTGAATTTATCGTGTTAATTTTTACACCGACCGCAATATCGATATTGGAAAATGGAAAATCAAATAAGTATTGGCTATCGATCACGCCCGATTGTACTTTTTATTCGTAATATTTTTTACGAAGATTAATTGTTTTATTTTAAATTTATATTTACAATAACTACTCGTTTTTACTTCCACATCCAGTGGAAGTGTAGTAACGACAAAAAAAATTTTAAAAATTTTTATTGTTCAAATAGGCTGTCACGAAACGTCGAGATTTTAAGTTTGAGAGAAAAAAAATTTCTGTCTGTCGGTCTGTCTGTAACTTTTTTTGTGCGCACGTTTACTCTGGAACCGTTTGAGATATTGACTTGAAATTTGGTACACATATGTACTTTAACGAGATCTAGAACTAGATTATATTTTCATCTTGTTCCGTAAGGGTTGGGGGTAAATTGGGGTAAATTTGGGGAAAATAGGTAAATCGAGCAGGTAAGAGTCCATAAAATTGGTATTTAGTGTATACAAGAGAAGCTGAGGTCTCAAAAAAATTTTTAGCATTAGCCACCCCCAAAATGTGATTTAGGATGTGTACAAGAACCAGAAACCTCAAAATATTTTTTTACTTCATCCACCCCCACTACCACCCCCTATGAATTTTTTTTCGATGGATTTTTTTTGTTTCATTTGATTCAGAATGTTCCTAAAACCGTTGAAAAACTGTCCACTAAAATGTTGCAAACTGTAACTCAAACACAAGCAACTAGTATCCACGTCATATTTGACCAGTATCGTAATCCATACATTAAAGATATTGAGAGAGACAAGGGGGGGGGATTTATGGATATAAATCGTCAATGTGTTATACACGGACTAGATCAAGTCAGACTGGTGGATTTCAATAAATCATTAAAAGTAGCAAGTTCAAAGGAGCCGTTTGAAGTTCTAAAGAAATAAAACCATTTATATTACAAACAAAAACATTTGCTACTCCATTAAATTAGTAAATGGAAAAAAATTGCTCCGAGGAAGAAGACTTTTATTGTCTGCATGAAGAGCGGATACGCGGATAGCTTTCCACATAAGTAGATTGCAAGAAGAAACCGCTAATATTGTTCTAAGAACAGCAGATTCTGGCGTGTTAGACATTCTTTTAGCAAACTACTATGAATTTCGAAACAGTCTCAAGATATGGATACAAGTTGGTACAATAAGAAACAACAATCTGCGATACATTGCAGTGCATACATTACTTGAAAAGCTAGGTGTACCACTATGTAGAGCACTTCCAAGTTTTCATTCCTTCACTGGATGTGACTATACATCTGCGTTTTTCAAAAGAGGGAAGAAAGTGCCGTTTAATATTCTGTAGAACTCCAAGAAATTTCAAAGGGCTTTCCAACTATAGGCGTCTGAATTTAAGATGCCAGCGCCAAAGTGGAGAACTCGTGAACTAATTATAGGCCGTTTGTTTATTTATTTGGTGAATACTTATGTCGATTTTTTTCTGTTTATTGCTATTTTTGGCGTTAAAAATAATAACATTAATAATATATGATCTAAAAGTTTGCAAGATTTTGTTGTAAGTGATTTACAAGATGTTAATGGCATTATTCAGCAAAATTCATATTTTTTAGGTTATCTAGTTTTCCCCTTGAAAAGTAGTTTCTTCGAGATAAGCGGCCAGACGGCTAGTTAAATATTAATAAACTTAAATATTTCTTTAAATTTATGTACAGTTATGTAGTTTAAATCATTAAATTACTGAAATTGCATATATTTACTTATTTCAAAAATTTCACTTACAATGTGTGATTGTTCAGGCCATTATTATTGCTACTCGGGCCACGGTTATTTGCACCAGCTTTTCCCCCCTCAATGCCTGGTTAAAGGTGTCTACATTGAAGATGGTATGCTTTGAACATTGTCGTGCCAACTCAACTTTCACGAATTGTCCCTGCAATCTACAAAGGATACCGACTAGGTTGGCTCCAGCAAATTGTATCTTGTGTAGCCCCTTTAAACGTTATCATATTTTTAATAACTTAGCATCTCAGTTTATCATTTTACTTATTGTTGATATCATCGTACACTAAAGAGACAATGACAGAAAAGCCCATAATTAGTTTGACTATAGACCACCAGGTGGCGTACTCCTTATTTTCAGACGCCTATTGGGAGAAGGTGACCTTGACAGAATAGTTAATGATATTCAAGAATATGTTTATCTTATGTATAGTGTAAAGGTAACATCGTCAGTAAATGAAGCTAGGGAGATACTTTTTTGCAAAAATTACATGCCAAAAATATCGAGTTCTGTTACAAAAAATAAAAAGAACCCAATTTGTATCAACAATTTAGTGCAATGCTGACAAGCAAATACCTACAGAGCTAGTACTGGAAGAATGTGGGTGGTGCCTAGACGAAAGCGGTATGAAGATGATCAGGCACCTTCAACAGTAGCAGATGTGATGGGTAATGAGGAAGAACTCGAAGCTGAAGAAGGTAAGAATTTAACAAACTCAAATATCTACATACTTCCCTAATTATTACATTATTTCTAGAAGATAATCAGTTGGACAGTGGTGATGAGACTGAGTGAAAAATTGTTTCGGAACAGTTTTAACAGTTTATTTTCCTTTGTTTTGATCTAAAGAAGTTTATATTTATTTTTACAAATGTTATATTTTCAGTTCAATATTATTAATATATTTTATATTTATATTCCAATACGTTAATGTTTTTCATAACTATTTGTGTTCAGGAATATCAAATATACTTTTAAAGCCATGATATCTAATAATTTTGCTAAAGATGAAAGGAAAATATTTCGGGCAACTATTAAAATCTACTGAAATAAAATTATAATGTGGGTAGTACATAATTCAAAACATCTTATATAAATTATCTGCAGTACGGGCCTGTCTGGCAGCAACCAGTCTTTCGAAAATTTTGTCTGCCATAATACAAATTCTTCGTAAACAATTACCAGAATTTTTCTACGCAAATTTTGACTTTAAAGGGATGACATAAACTAAAGGTACGGTTAGACATAGCTACTTTTACTGCGCAGTTTTAGGGTTGCAGCTGCAAAAGTTTCGTATCGTGTTCGCACTGATCCTAAAAGTAGCGTGCAGTGGGCAGTTTTTTCTACTGCAGCTACCCGTCAAAACTTCAAGTTTGGAAAAAGGTTGCAGTGACGTTCACACACAACACCATGCAACCAGATGCTGTATGTTAGCCGTTAGCTATTGTTCCTTCACATCTCACTGTGTTCGTGCCGTAATATACGTAATAAAATCCGATTTGTGTAGGTACTGTAAAACATGGATGACGAGACACTAGCTACAGTTTGCTTATTATCTGTACTATTAAAATGAAGAAGATGCCGACGCCAGTCGAAAACTAGAATTTGAATGAAAGAATGGATAAGAAATGGATAAAAATTAGAATTTTCGGACGGTGACAGCCCGCCAAATTAATTTCTATAAATATCAAATACTTAAAGATCTCTCCAAGATCAAATATGCATCTTATTAAAGAATAGATAAACAAAAATCACTACAAGCTGCAGCTTTAATTCTATATTTAATTTTTTTCTATAAACAAACAAGAATGAATCATTTAAGAACATTAATAGGTTTTGTCAAGTCGAAATTTATTCACAAATATATTATTTAAAATGTAGGTACACAAATGGATACCAACTTTAAAAATACTGCACTCGCTGCCGCTGCAAAAGTTTCGACCAAATAGATATTTTTTGCAGCCATAGCTACTCTTTAAAATTCAATTCACACGTGGCTACTTTTGAGGCTGCACGCAGCATATAAATGTTGCACACAACCAAACAGCACGCGCTACTTTATTCACATGAAGATTCACTTGAACTGCGCAGTTTTTTAAACTGCACCGCAGCACAAGTAGCTGTGTCTGACCGTACCTTAACGTAGGTACATTTTTAATCATATTGAACGTGTCTGCCACCAGGTTCGCTACAGTTGCAACCTGGCAGACAATTCTTCCTACATTTTATTCCTTACAAGCAATCATTTGACGCAAAATTTATTCTTAAAGGTATGACGTAAATTGACATAATAAATTACGGCCCTTTAATTGACCGCTGCTAATTAACGCGTCATGTCTGCCCTGGCAGACAATTTTTTCTCCAATTGGCTTCTTGTTAGACATGTTTTCAAGCGGTCAAATATTTTAAAGGCGATGACGTAAATTTAAAACCCCCGTCTCTCAGACTAACATACAAGAGAAGCTAAGGTCTCAAAAAAAATTTTGGCATTAACCACCCCCATAACCACCCCCATTATTAAAGGGGATGAAAAAAGATTGTGATTTAGTGTGTGTACAAGAACCAGAAACCGCAAAATATTTTCTTATTTCATCCACCACCACTACCACCCCATATCACCACCCCCCACCCCACTACCTGTGGTATCATTTCATGGGTTTTTGGGGTAGAGGATTTGAAATATTATATTATTAAAGCTCTATAAACAATTATTTCCACATACAAAATTTTTTCGTTGGGAGTGACTTGGATAGAAAATCTGGATGAGGAAGTAGTGATTCCTTGGGCAGCGGTTCTCTTATTGAGTTTTGGTAAAAGTACAGATTAAAACAAACCAGATGTTTCACTTATGACGTATCATGGTTTAGATAATAAATCAACTCCGGCAGGTACCAATTTGTGGAGTGATCTGCGCATTATACCAATCAGTCTTAACCAGCGAGTATAGAATCACAGGAGGAAGCTGATGATACGTAACAATAATTAAGTCACCTAATACATACTCAAAAAACCATTTAAATGTATAACAATAACAACTCTAACCTTCTATACAATACACCACTTTCCAAAATAATTAATATTACCGGTGTAGCTGATGACGACTGACATCTCTGAGATTTTAGTACTAAGCACTCCCTCCTGGTGACATACTAGCTGGTCTTAATTTCCATGTCAACCCCAAGGCCCCAAGGTTCCTCTGTTTATATCTTCTGCGCAGAATCCTGGAAGGTATACGTCACATAACAAAAAATGAAACTGGTTACATAGGAAATATTATTATAAGTGAAACATCTGGTTTGTTTTAGTCTGTGGTAAAATACGCTTTAAAACATAATTACAGTTGTATTTATTAAAAAAGAATTCTTAAAATGGAAAAACTACACCAGAAAGTAAAACACTGGTAAAACCACTCGGCGATTTTCAATGTGGCTTTAACAGCCAACCCTACTAGAAAATGAACAAACAAGTTTTACTTAACATATGAGATGGAAGCCATTTATCGAATTTTTGGCGACTCAATATCGAGAAGTCGTTTTTTTACTAGACCAAGGGTGATTAGGATTTTTTTTCTTTTATGTAACCATCAAGATGTTTACACTATTGTGTAATGATATAATGTTGCAATTGCTTTTTAAAAATAATCTGTAAAAGTATTTACGAAAAAATTATCTCTCTCTATTTAGCATCTTTCATTTATTTATTATCTTTTCTGTGGGATTGCTAGATTGCTACGCTGTATATTTTCGTCAGGTTTTTGTCCTGGTAATGATGGCAACTACATTTTAATAGTATATTGTGTATTTAGGTGTGAAAGCAATACATTCCCGGACGACGATGCAAATTGTTGGCCGAGGCGCTAGCCGAGGCCAACAAGCATCGAAGTCCGGGAATGTGCTTTCACACCGAAGTACACATACTATTTTTTCTGAAATCACAATCAATATTATTATAAATTAAGGAATTTGTATTAATGCATAACATTTCTTCATCACAATCTAACTGCTTACTAATAAATGCAATCTTAATGTGAGTTGGTTTGTCTGCGTGTATTTATTTACTGTCTAAAATATACATAAAAAACCGTACGGGAATGTTACTTTCCCGGCCTAGGCCGGGAAAGTAACATTCCCGTACAGTTTTGTTGATTGTTGCTTGGCAACGGATCTTTTCCGGGCTGTTTTGTGATAGTTTCTTAGCAACGGACTAAAACACTGAAATTGTGCATTTTTCGATCTGAAATCGCGCCGAAAATGTAGACATTCCCGATCGATTTCAGAAAAATATTATTTTCCTCCGCCGATTTTTATTAACTTATTTTTTAGAGTGACCACCTGTATCCTTTTCAATAAAAGTATGTCAGGTTTCATCCTCGGTAATTGTGTCAACTACAGTCTAAATATTGTTTCTGCCATAATTATTTTTTATGGCGATCACCAGTATATATTTCATATTTTTCTTCCCTGATAATTTTGTTAATTTCATGCGAAATATTATCATACGTCACATTTTTCCATTTCCTTTTTAGAGCCCACTAAACAATGCATTATTACTTTAATATAACATCAACGTTGTCAGAAAGTAATTTGTCATACTATTAAATGTTACGTAATGTAACCAACATTACATAAATATTTGTTTAATATTTCGAAATGTAACATTTCTCTGTTACGTTGTTGTAATATAAATATCATATTGCAAGAGAACATTACAAATGTTACTTCCATTTAACATTGCATAACATTACGGATACATTCTTTGTTTGCTGGGAGTGGCCACCTTGTATATATTTTTTAATATTTTTCTTCTTTGACAGTATTATAATTACTTGCGAAAGATTATCGTCTTCCGTCACATTTCTTTAATTATATATTTTATTATGACCACTCTGTATATTTTCATATTTTTCTTTCTTTGACAGTTGTGTTAACTACATGCGAAACATTTTCGTCCTCCATCATATTTTTTAGAGTGACAGACCACTGTGCATTTTTCATATTTTGCTTCCTTGACAGTTCTGTTAACTGATGCATGCGAAATATTTTATTTTAATTTTTTTATAGTGACCACCCTGTAGATTTGTTCATATTTTTCTTCTTTGGCAGCTGTATTAACTGCATGTGAAATATTTTATCGTCCTCCGTCGCATTTAATTTTTTTTTTTGGCTGATCACCCTGTATATATTTGAATATGAGCGCAATACATACAATACATACGCAATACACACATACCATACTTACGCTCATTTTGAAATGTGACAAAAGTGCTTATAAACAAAAATTTGTCTCCGATTAAGGTCATTATATATGACTAACAAATTAATACTTTAGTTGTATATCTGAGTATCTAACAAAAATCTTGCGTAATTTCAATGTGAAGGAGGAATTTAGATTATGAACGTCGCCTCGAAATATTATTTTTTTATAAAGATAAGAAAGTTGTTTGGATTTAATAACTTCATTAAATAGACAGGCTAAATAGAGAGAAAATCTATTCATGTTCATATGTTACGTACAGTCCTTTAATTTGAGTGATATGTGTGTGAAATTTCGGATGTCAAAAATATATCTCAAGTATGAGTTTTGTATACCTTCCTCAAATTTATTTATCTGAGGTACCTTCTGAATTTTATGCAGAGTGACAGAATCAATGCATGCAAATTGAGAGCAATAATTAAAATTTGACAACACTAGAGTCTCACAGAAAAGAATTCTTAATTTTTTGCTTAGGTGTGAGAGATGGGATATAATAATTTTAGCTTTGAATAGGCTTGTTGTAGAAATATGATACTTATCTAAATGTTGTATCCTAGTCAAGCCTAAATTTTTAGCACTTTTTACTAACAGAATAGGAGGGTCACCAATTTTAATTTGTAGCTGATCCAAAGCTAAATTATATAATTTATTATTTAGTCTTTGGCTGATCCTCAATCATGCTACATTTAGTTTTACTACCAAACAGCAACACCATAGATTTTAAGGGGTTTATGCGCAAATGATGTTGACTATTTAAGTCAGCTATGGTAACAAGGTAAGAATTAATTTTGTGAACTGCCTCGAGGCAGTCGAAGGCCCCTACGTGGAGCCTCGACTGCCCCATTCCGAGGGCCTGAGCCATGGAAGGGGTATAACTAAGACTTGCTTCCATTTATCAGGAAAATATTGAGTCGAATATTTAATCATATATGAATAGCATATTTTGATGATGTGGATATTTATTTGTTCATGCCCGGTAGCTGATGATTTAATTTCATTTAATCTTTTAATATGTAATGTCATCATTATTTAAGCGGAAGCAAAGCTTATGAAATATGTTAGTTGTATCATTTATTTTTTTAGATTAGATGTTTTAAAATATACCTCCTGTTGTTAATATTTTTTTTCAATTTATTAGATCCGTTTTGTTCCAATCCTCTTCATTTTACTTAATTCTATAAGTCACCTATATGTATTTGTTCATGCCCGGTAGCTGATGATTTAATTTCATTTAATTTTTTAATATATAATGTCCTCATTATTTAAGCGGAAGCAAAGCTTATGAAATATGTTAGATGTATCATTCATTTTTTTAGATTAGATGTTTTAAAATATATCTCCTGTTAATAATTTTTTCAATTTATTAGATCCGTTTTGTTCCAATCCTCTTCATTTAACTTAATTTTATAAGTCACCTATGAGGTAGTAGCTGAACTAACAGTGGCTACTTCGAGTACAGCATAGAAAACTATACTTACTTCCAGAGTAACAGCATTCAGTTCATGTAGTTTTCTACCATGTAGGCAGTCACTTGGTATCAAAAAGTGCCCAAACTCGGACTAATTCTATACAAAGATACTTAAAATTTGTAAATCGCGGATAAGTGACATAAGTGACACCAAAAAAGGTCTTAGTTTTTAAGTCTATGTAAATAACCAAGATTATGGTAGACTATGAGGTTCCTTAATATACAGCTTTTAAGCGAAGAAGTCAGTGCGGGGGTGAAAGGTAAGACTATCTTTGTTCTTCGAACGCGCAGTAGCGGCGCAGTTATCTCACTCTAGAAGAACCGTCCGTACTGGCCCGAAATATGGTCTGACGTTACTATGATCTGTAGTGTTACATTCTACAACTTATCCTCATTACCAGCATGCAGAACAGTGACTCAAAATGCGAGGATAATTATCACCGACCTCAAAAGCGGTTTATTGCGAGCCCGTTTCACTTACGAGTTCTTTGCTTAATTAACATTACACAAATTCTTACAATATTTTGAATAAGGCCCTGCATCTGGTGTGATCTCACACCAGCTGTTCATTGGCTAATGCCATTTTTTGGTGGGGATTGTGAGCATGGAGGTGATCATACCGTCATGAATGGCTCACCAGGTCCTGATTTAAAAAAAAGTTTATACAGCATTTGAGGAGATACATGTTAGTTGACTTTACACATTGACACTACCATATATCAAGCTAGTAGAGTAATGAATGAGATGACGGTTTCACATTTCAAGCATATATAATATAATATAATCTAAAATACAATCTAAAATAAATAGAAAATAGTTTCAACATATCTTTTGAGTACAGACCTGTTTTAACCTATGAAAAGTGATTCCAAAACATACTTTGATTTGTACAGCCACAGATCAAACAAACCAGATGTTTCACTTATGACGTTTCATGGTTTAGATAATAAATCAACTCCTGGAAGGTACGAATTTGTGTAGTGATCTGCGCATATACCAGGCAGTCTTAACCAGCGAGTATAGACACAGGAGGGAGGTGATGACACGTAACAATAATTAAAAGTCACCTAATAAATACTCAAAAAAACCATTTAAATGTATAACAATAAGAACTCTAAGCTTCAATAGAATACACTGCATTCCAAAATAATTAATATCATTGGTGTAGCTGATGACGACTTCCATCTCTGAGATTTCAGTATTAAACACTCTCCTGTGATATTCTACTCGCTGGTCTTAACTTCCATGTCAACCGCTAGGTTGCTCTGTTTATGACTTCTGCGCAGAATCCTGGGAGGTAAACGTCACACGACAAAAAATGAAACTGGTTACATAGGGAATACTATTAAGTGAAACATCTGGTTTGTTTGATCTGTGGTACAGCTACTTGGCGGACACGAAATCATATGTTAAGGCGAAAAACACTATTTTCTATCAAAAACATTTATTTTATAATAATATTAAACCAAGATACATGTCGCGTTTTGTTGACGTTTTGATCATACTAAAATGAGGAACGTGCTGCCACATTCTGCTTCTTATGGCGACTCCTTATTTATTCAACCTCCTTGGCTTTAAGGTGGCCTAATAACTCACAATCAAGGAGGTTGAATAAATAATTGTGAGTTATTAGGCCACCTTAAAGTATACCAACCTTGTTAAAAAACTAGTAATCTATGAAATAACTGGTTAGAATTGTTCCTTCGCAGTACACAGAGATGGCGCTGCGGTGAGAAATTATTTTTCGATGGCTGGAACCTTGAAACATGATTCATATGATTAATGAATAAATTGTGAATAATTTTGACTATGTAAAAAATTTTGTAAATACCAGCCGTTTTGGATCTACATGAATTTTTTTTCTCAATTTTTTTGTCTGTAAATTTTGAAAATTTCTGTAACTTTTCTGTTTATCATTTTAGAACACCAATTATTTAGAACTTTTAACTTATTATCAGGGCCGGTCATAGGCCCAGGCAACTGCCTAGGGCGCCACGATTTGGGGCGCCAAACGTCAAACAAATTTATAATCTAAAGTAGATAACTAAAAAAAAAAAAAACAATGTTTTATACAGGGTGTCCGGAAACAAAATAGAAAAAAATTAACTGTAGATTCCTCAGCCCAAATTAATTGGGGTCTTCATATAACATTTTTCAAAATAACCCTTCGTTGGCAAGTTACAGTCCCTTTAAAGGGGTACGTTAAAAACCGTTTTCATTTTTTTAATAAAAAAAAAAATAAAATTCCAAAAAACAAAATATTTGGATATCACTACCTTTATTGAAAGGCATCTTGTGAATTTTTTTTATCCACTTGATTATAGCAGTCTACTAAAAGTTTTAAAATATCGGTTTAGTAATGATTGAAATGAACTCAATTGCATGAGCGTAAATTTTATTTTTTATCACGAAAATGGTTGGTAATACGGCATTTTTTAAAGAGAAGAAAAGGTTTTAGAATCAACAAGGGAATCAAAAAATATTTTATTCTGAAATGTGAAATTAATATATTTTTAAAAATATATTAGAAGTTGCCCATTCCACCCCTTGGTGAAGCACTCAAGGGGATGAAAAAATTTCACAAAATGCCTTTCAATAAATGTAGTAGATATGCCAAATATTTTGTTTTTTGGAATTTCATTTTTTGAGTAAAAAAATGAAAACGGCTTTTAACGTACCCTTTAAAGGGGCTGTAACTTGACAACGAAGGGGTATTTTGAAAAATGTTATATGAAGAACCCCCATTAATTTGAGCTAAGGAATCCACAGTTCATTTTTTTCTACTTTGTTTCCGGACATCCTGTATATCAGGTAATTAGGGAATACACTGTCCGGTATTAATTAATTCAATCTGGCAACTGTTGCTCGTGGCGCTAGCAAATTGCGAATTGTCTTTATTTCACGAATCACGGCATGCTGCAACAAGTGTGACTGGTGCGATGTGTGACACTTAGAAATTTTGATCCCGTTTACGCAATTGCGTTGTTTAGTCGATATTTACTATTATAAGGATAAATAGTTATATCAATATTTCGCCATCTAGTCGTGTATTTTAAACTTATTTAAATTATTTTGACGAATGAAATAAACTTATATTTTTCCGAAATCAATCGGCAATGTCTACGTTTTCGGCGCGATTTCAGATCGAAAAATGCATAATTCCAGTATTTTATTCCGTTGCTAAGAAACTATCAGAAAACAGATCGGAAAAGATCCGTTGCCAAGCAACGATCAACAGAACCGTACGAGAATGTTACTTTATCTGAAATCGATCGGCAATGTCTACATTTTCGGCGCGATTTCAGATCGAAAAATGCACAATTCCAGTATTTTAGTCCGCTGCTAAAAAAACTATCAGAAGACAGACCGGAAAAGATCCGTTGCCAAGCAACGATCAACAGAACCGTACGAGAATGTTACTTTTTCTGAAATCGATCGGCAATGTCTACATTTTCGGCGCGATTTCAGATCGAAAAATACACAATTCCAGTATCTTAGTCCGTTGCTAAGAAACTATCAGAAAACAGGCCGGAAAAAATCCGTTGCCAAGCAATGATCAACAGAACCGTACAGAAATGTTACTTTTCCGGCCTAAGCCGGGAAAGTAACATTCCTGTACGGTTTTTTATGTATATTTTAGACAGTAAATAAATACATAATAATAATTTATAATAATATTGATTGTGATTTCAGAAAAAATAAATACACGCAGACAAACCAACTCAGATTAAAATTGCATTTATTAATAAAAAATAATATTGATTGTGATTTCAGAAAAAATAGTATGTGTACTTCGGTGTGAAAGCACATTCCCGAACTTCGATGCTTGTTAGCCTCGGCTAACGCCTCTGCCAACAATTTGCATAGTCGTCCGGGAATGTATTGCTTTCCCGTGCAGTTCTTTATGTATATTTTAGACAGTAAATAAATACACGCAGACAAACCAACTCACATTAAAATTGCATTTATTAGTAAAAAAATTATTTTTAGCAAAAAAAAATTTTCAAAATTGACTCGCAACATTTAAATTGATTGTGATTTCAGAAAAAATAGTATGTGTACTTCGGTGTGAAAGCACATTCCCGGACTTCGATGCTTGTTGGCCTCGGCTAGCGCCTCGGCCAACAATTTGCATCGTCGTCTGGGAATGTATTGCTTTCACACCTAAATACACAATATACTATTGACTGCAGGTTAAAGTATGTAACAAGCTGATTAACTGAATTTACTTATTGACTGACTGGAAAAATATACTTTTAGGTTCTATACTAAAATAAAAAATGTCGGCGTCGCAGGCGTCGAGTAAAAAATCAGGTCCTTTTGATAGGTAACTATTCTTTATCGCCTTGCTCTTCGACCTTTTTTTTACAAAACGATTTGAAAAGAAAAGGGGGCGCCAAAATTGAACTTTGCCTAGGCTGAAAATAGTCATTGGACCGGCCCTGCTTATTATATTCCATACTTCTTATATTATTACATATTTTGAAAATTTTTATAATTTTCAGAATTTAAAAATTAGTTGCACCGCAGCGCCATCTCTGTGCCCTACGAAGGAACAATTCTAACTGGTTATTTAAGACCTTTTTTGGTGTCAATTATCCGTGATTTACAAATTTTAAGTATCTTTATTATTTTACGAGATAATGACACGGGAACTTTTAGCTGAAACACCCTGTTATTCTATAGTGGCTTGGATTTTTTTTATTCTTGAGGATTCTTAAACCCCCCAAGGGGGTGAAAACCACCAAAATCAAAAAATCAATCACGAAGTACCGAGAATAAATTAATGAAACTTATATTATTTATGTTTTTGGAGTCTCTAATCACGAATGTGAAAGGAGAAATTAAAAATTTTATGTTACACCCTCAATATGGCGATATAAAAGGAGTGAAATGAACGAATTAATTATTTTTTGTTTATTTTGAGAAATTAGGGCTTTCTTAGCAGATTGTTATAAAAGTCATACCCTAATAAGAAAACTAATTGGTCTTATCCCTAAAGAGGGTGAAAACCACCGCTAAAGTTAAAAATTAAGTATAAAAGAAGTACTGGGAATTTATTAATGAAACAATTTATGATTTTGGGATTGCTGATTACGATTTTGTGTTAAGGTGTAGCAAATTAATAAAACAATAATTCATTTATTTCAATTGTATTAACTATATAGAGATTTATATTCAACTATCCAGAAATATTAGAATTTAAAACTGCTTAGAATTAGTCCGAAGTGAGATCATCAAGTTACTGTACTAATGATAAAATTGTGTGTAACTATTTTACAAATGTAGAGTGAAATTAAATAGAAAAGATGACATCGTCATAGAATGCGCAGAAACCGAAATCGTTACCACGTGCTCGTTACCTAGGTAACGATCCTATTTTTACGGCCGCATGGGCGTCGCACTGCCTATTATCTTTAATATTTAAATAAAAAATGGATGGCACGGCACTGATATTATGCCAACTGTTGTACGCTGTGCGCGAACCCGTGACGTATGTTATCTTTTCTATTTAATTTCACTCTATCTCTGCCTTTTCTCTACAAATATTTAACTCTACTTTTCAGATCTAATACGAATTGATTTTCCTTCTTTTTGTTTTAATAATGCGAAATAATGCAGCGACAAGCTGTAATAATGCGGCCTGGGCAAGAATGCATATTTTACTGAGGAAGGAAAATAGCCTTGTATTATAATTTGAGGTTTCTTATGTAGGTATGTACACAATGTGTACAAAGAGTAATGTTAAAACACCGGCACAGTAGCTCAGTCGGTTAAGGCGTATTGAGTGGCAAATATGCTGACCAACTGTCTAGCGCACTCGGGGTTTGAGCCCCAGCCCTGGTACTGACAATACCGGTGGGTATGGATGTATGTCTGTGTTTTTCCAAATGTGTAACCCCCTTCCAGACAGCCTTGGCTTTGTGGTGTGTTTATGTTTAAACACGCATTTTTTGTTTCTTGCTTTGACCGTAATATATCATGACTTCTTATTTAAATTTAAAAAATCAACTTTCGTTCCACAAAAGAAATGATATCTTTTTTGACAAAATTTCGTCAATAATAAGATAAGATTTATATCACGAAAATTGTCTAGTGTGACATCTTAAACCCAAAAACCTCAAAAACTATTTTTTTTTTTATTTGAAAAATTTAGGCATTATCAAAGATCGATAAAGTTTATTGCTGAACTATAGCAAATTCTGGTATTTTTGGGTTACGTTCAAGCTCTCATATGACTAGAGGGATTCATAAAAAATTTCTGTCTATGGTCTTCAAATTTTTAGCAGTGGATCCATAAATGCCTGTTGAGCATCTGAAATAGAAACTACGTCATCTGAATTTAACTGCTGTAGCTAATTTGACATTATTAAAGTTACAATAATAGTATGATGCTCCCTTTAGCTCAATGGTGTAAATATATATATATATATATATATATATATATATATATATATATATATATATATATATATATATATATATATATATATATATATATATATATATATATATATATTTTTTTTTTTTTTTTTTTTTGAAAAATTGATGGGCAAGGAGGAGAAAATCCGAAAAACATCTCAAAAACCGCTGCCCAAGGAATCACTACTTCCACATCCAGATTCTTTATCCAAGTCACTCACAACGAAAAAACTTTGTATGTGGAAATAATTGTTCATGGAACTTTAATAAGATAATATATGAAACCCTCTACCCCAAAAACCCATAAAACGATACCCCACATCGGTAGTGGGGTGGGGGTGGTGATAGTGGGGATGGATGAAGTAAAAAAATATTTTGAGGTTTCTGGTTCTTGCACATACACTAAATCACAATTTTTTTTCATCCCCTTTAATAATGGGGTGGGGGTGGTAATGGGGGGTGGCTAATGTCAAAAATTTTTTTGAGACCTTAGCTTCTCTTGTATATACTAAATACCAATTTTATGGAGTCTTACCTGCTTGATTTACCCATTTACCCCAAATTTACCCCAATTTATCCCCCAACCCTTCGACGGAACAAGATGAAAATATAATCTAGTTCCAGATCTCGTTAAAGTACATACGTGTACCAAATTTCAAGTCAATATCTTAAACTATTCCAGAGTAAACGTGGAAGTAATTGATGAGCCAGAGGGAGAGAAAAGAAAATAAAAAAAATTGTCCTCATCTCAAAACATTACTCCAAAAAAAAAAGCAACAGAAAAACTATTTTAATATTCTAGGCCTGGGGAGGGGGACAATTACACCCCCTTATCCACGCCCTGCCAAGTTCCCCATTAGGTTAAAATGGGAGGTAATGGTGTATTTAGAAGAATTTCGTTAAATAACCGTAAATGATTTGGTACTTTTAGAAAAACTTTAGATATCAATTAATCAACACACAATAGGACTCCCTAACAGTCTCAGCAATTCTATGAAGCCCATGTGCTAAACATGTTATATGAAATATATTCAGTACATTCTGATATGTCTTCTTCAAAATTCTTCCACCAACTTTCATATAAGAAATTCTACCCAAAATAATAGCAACTTATTCTTTCTATTTTTCACCACTTTGTTCCATGAATTGTCGTAAACTTGAATTCACTGCCTCCGCTATTCTATTAGAATTTGTAATTTCAAGTAATTTTGATGTTATCAAGTGTCCGTGCATTAAAATGAGTTTTATTTTTAACAATGTTCCTCCGATGCACCAACTAAAGCATTTGTTACCTTCCAACCGGAAGCATTGGTGGTTTGTCCGTGCTAAGTCAGATGTATTTCATATTGAGTTCAGAAGACACTTTCTGTCTAATATTGTCACGTGATAATTTTTTTTTTTCTAGTATCAACTCCAACCGCACCTGAATATTACCTATACTTCCCACTAATACACGTTTACAAAAATCATCTGGATTATCCAGTTTCGTCCACGGTATGTTTCATCCTTGCATCCGACTATCACTTCCAGTAAATCTGTTTTAAAATTACTTTGCATGCAGTAAATGGTACATGATATTTTTAATATTTAAAACCCTTATTTATGTTTGTTGTGTAATATTATTTTGTTAAAAAAATGTTGTATGAGCTTATTTGGGTTTATATGCATATCTGTTGGTGAACATAAACACACCACACATATTAGAGAGAACAGGAAACTTGTTTTTTTTTTCTTGGCAGCACTATAAAACTAGTTCAATCAGCCAGAAACAAAATTTTGATGGCGATAAGACCAATACTTAAATAAATATTTAGAATTAATTGATACTTAATTTTGTATGTTTACTAAACCTATGAACTATAAACCATAATATAACCCCCAAATATATTTTTCCCCATTTGCTGAAACTATTTAACTACACAAGTAGTTAAATAGTTTCAGCAAATGGGGAAAAATATATTTAAATTCATGCATTATGCTTAGTGGTATTTGACCATCAAAGGAAAGTTGACAGGGACACGTTTTTGCCTCTCAAGGCATTTTAAATTTTTTAATACACACCGAACCAGTTCTTGCTAAACAGGGAGAACAAGGGAACAACATGAGGCGATACAATAGAATCTGTATTATTATTGCTAATATTTCTAAATTTTCACCCCAGTTTTACTCAGAAAGGTAATTATATATTTTAATAATGCTACTTTGTTTAGACGATAGCCAATAAAATTGAATGGAACCATAGCTTTGCATCTGATTAAATTTATATATATGCTGCTACATTCATTTATACACTTTTGGCAGTTAGTGGAAGTAAGGATTTGTAGGGATTTTTTTGTCTTTTATGGGGATATAACAGATGGTGAAAGCTGATGTCAGGTAGAAGACTGCAACCGCCCTCGGGATTAGAATCTACCCTATCAGGGGGCGTAAAATTGCCTTTTTTTTTTCTTGTTAAAGACCTTTACCCCCCATTTTCGAGGATGCTGATCGAGAAAAAAATGGTTTTACGCTGGTTCGACCCTTCCTTCACCCTTAAACTGCCGGAAACCACCCCTTTCATAATAATAATAATCTTGGCTGATATTAGGGACTCGTACTATCATTTTATTTGTTTTTGCTGCCTTTAATGTTTTCTGGGTAAATCTTGTGTCCTCGAGGTATCCGTAATGCATCAATTTCTCTGGGAACGATCAGTGCCTATGCCGCTGATATTAGGGACGCGTACTATCATTTTATTTGTTTTCGTCGCCTTTACTGTTTTCTGGGTAAATTTATGTCCTCGGGGTGAATGAATATATCAAATACCGGTTGCTACCCTGATAGGGTAGATTCCACCCCTGAAGGCGGTTGCGGTCTACTATCTGACATCCCCTTTCACCATCTGTTACATCTCCATGAAAAAACAAAGAATCCCTGCAAAAATAGTTAATGCCAAGCTGTCATATGAGAAATAAGCAAAAAGGGGTGGATTTTGTATACTTTTTGACTCCTTACTTCCACTAAGTTACACATTAAATGGTCTAGTCTGCCTTTGGTGTTACAGTCACATAAATTTAATGGAAAAGTCTGGCAAGGTGTGCTGGGTAACATCCATGTCCAATATGTGCTGGGTGCTGCTGTATTTACTGAGAATATTAAAGTCATCGTGCCAAAACTTTATTAGTATTTTCCACTGTTCAAAGTTGTTCTGTTATTTGGTTATGTTTTTGTAACATTTTTAGGTTAAATTTATTACCAAAAAAAATACACTTTAGTTGTCAACAATGAATATTTCATCATTTCCTTGTTTTTCTTTTATTTGGAAATTGCCATAAGATGTTTTATAATACAGTATTATATCTGTGGAAAAGCTATCTCTGTAATGAGGATTTTCCATTCGATCTCTGAGAAAGTAATTCCAATATATCAAGCAGTGCACGTCACTCTTAAACTGACATCACAATTTTACTTTTTGTAGATAATGACAAAGTAATTACATATAATCTTTTTTTATCCTATTCACAACAGAGCTGGGTAGTATTCGAATACAGTATTCGGATACTTTTTCTGTATCCGAAAGCTGTATTCGAATACTTTCTTAAAATTGTATCCGTTATCCGCATCCGACACAAATTAATAAAGTATCCGTTATTCGAATACACTAGGCGAGTATTCGAATACTGATAAAAGTATTCGAATACAAATGAAAGTATCCGAATACAAATAAAAGTATCCGAATACACCGAAAGTATCTGAGTACAACAAAAGTATCCGAATACGATAAAAGTTTTCGAATAGTGAAAATATCCGGATATCATAAAAAATACATATTATACCAAAAGAAGTGTTATGTCACTTATTGGGAAAAAAAATGTTTATTTACAATTATTGCACAAATATTACCATACCGTAACTATTTAGTCCAATCAAATAGGTCGACAAATCAAAATTTTGAGGTAAATACTTGAATTTTTGATATAAGTTACTTTGAAGTATTTGAACACGACTAATGAAAGAATTTTTTTTTTCAACTCCCGAGAAGGGTTGAAAAAAAATATAATAAAGTGCTTTTTCAAAATTACTCAAAATGTGTAAAAGCTAGTAAAGAAAGTTTCAAATAAAAATTGTAAAGCATGAAATTTTACATAAAAAAATGACCTTTTAACTTTTTTTGGTATTATTAAAATTAACCGAGTTACGGTGGTTAGAAGTTAAGGGATGATATGTACAACTTTAAAAAATCATAACGTGCTAAAAAGTTAATGAATTTAATTTTTTTTAAATTGTTTATAAAAACAATTTTAATTTTTTTATTTTCAATTAAAACCACTTTAAACGGTGAAACAATTTTTTTTTATACCATTCTGTTTATCATTTAATATATCGAACATTTGCTTTCGAAATTTTTTTTACCCATCATTTTCAGGCAGGTATGAATTTATTTACCTGTTTAAATTTTTTCCAAACCTACGACACTGCTCTTCTGACGTCACGATAACTGAAAAGAAATAAAGAAACCGTACGACTGCGTTGCCTACAAGACGTGCGTGCGTGACATCTATATCTCAATGCAGCATAAAATTAATACCCATAAGTTAGAATTGTAAGAGTCGCTAATGTGCGTTTTGTGTGCGCATATGTGCGCTTGAGTGCACATATATGTGAATGGTATAAAAAAAATATTCATTTCACCGTTTAAAGTGGTTTTAATTGAAAATAAAAATTTTAAATTGTTATAACTTTTTTATTAACAATTTAAAAAAAATCCATTTCTCTGAAACGAAAGTTTATATTTTTCTGAGTAAACAGAAAGAAAACATTTTTAAATTCATTAACTTTTCAGCACGCTATGATTTTTTAAAGTTGTACATATCATCCCTTAACTTCTAATCACCCCAACTCTGTTAAGTTTAATAATATAAAAAAAGTCAAGAGATCATTTTTATGTAAAATTTCATACTTTACAATTTTTATTTGAAACTTTTTTGACTAGTTAGAATAGAATAGAATAGAATAGAATAGAATAATTTATTAATGTTGAATACACAGAAGTGTTTACACAAGTCAAGAATAGTATATAAAAAAGGAAAATTAGCAGATAAGAAAAAATCTTATAAAACATATTTGTATAAATGTATATGAAGAGAGAAAAAAAAATAATAAAAACACTAAGTTAGACACATTATGTAAAAAGCTTAAATGCTAATAAAAACATCATCATACAACAAACAATATACAGCTAGTTAAAAATTATAATATAACATTCAATAATTAATAATTACACATGAATTAACAAGATAACATAGAGATAATTATCAGAGACCACATATTGGCATACCGGTTTATTTAATTAAATTTATGATAAATCGCTCAATAGAAATTCTTCAAAACTGTAGAAAGCATTTGCAATAAGATACTTTTTTAATCTGGATTTAAACTTAGTTTCACTCAAAAGTCTTACTGCTGAAGGCAGTGCATTATAAAATTGTATTCCATAATATCCAGTGCCATCCCTAGTTTTTTTTAGGCGTAAAAAGTTTTGGTGGATATCATTTTTATTCCTAATATTGTATGAATGAATTTCGTTTCGAGACATGTATTTGTTTAGGTTATTTTTTATGTACAAGAGACATTGTAATATATAAGTACAGGGCACAGTCAGTATATTCAATTTTTTAAATTGTTCTTTGCAATCGTCTCTATAGCTAAGTCCAGATATAATTCGTACAGCTTTTACACATTTTGAGTAATTTTGAAAAAACACTTTATTATATTTTTTTTCACCCTTTCTCGAAGGTTGAAAGAAAATTTTTTTCATTAATCGTGTTCAAATACTTTAAAGAAACTTATTTCAAAAATTCAAGTATTTATCTAAAAATTTTGATTTGTCGACCTATTTGCCTGGACTATATTGTAACTTACTCGTAACTCACTGTTATTTTTCTCCTTTTCGTAAATAAACGTTAATATATTATTATTATTAATATATGAAATATTATTTCCTAGTCATTTTTTATAAAAAGGTTTACATATTCTGAAAAGTCCTTTTAGCTATAGTTGGAATGTCGTTATAAGGTACAGAGTGGTTAAAAAAATACGAAAACGAAATTGTTACAAGAGTAACGTATCAGTTCTTCAAGTAAAAGTTGAAAATATTATAGGAAAAATAATTTCTAATGTTGAGATAGATGTTCAGATATGAAATTTGAAAGCTTCATCTCAATTTTTTTTGGAAGTAATTTTACAAAGTTAACCAAAGTGGAGTGGCTAATTTATTTGATAACATGAACAGTATAAAAGTGACTATTTTGTGATTATTTTATTAAACAAATTAATAAATCATCCACTTTAGTTACTTTTGCAAAATTAATTTAATCTTGATGCCAAAAAAACTAGATAATTAATTAAACTCAGGAATAATTTTTCCTATAAGATTTTAAACTTTTGCTTCAATTTCAACAACTGGTATTTTATTCACGCAAAATTTTCAAGTTTTCTTATTTTTTAACCACCTTAGATCAACATTCCAACTACAGTTAAAATAGTTAAGTACTTTTCAGTATAAGCAAAACTTTCTATAAAGAATGACTGTATATCATGTTTTAGTTTTTGTTAAAATAATGAATAAACTTTTTTTCTAGATTTTTTTTTGCACATTGTGTATCTAGTAGTAAAAGCAATACATTCCCGGATGACGATGTAAATTCTTGGCCTAGGCTTTAAGTACACATATTTTTTTCTGAAATCGCGATCAATATTATCATAAATTAAGGAATTTTTATTGTTGTGATAAAAGTCACAGATTCAGTGCTTATTATTTACTGTCTAAAATATATATATATATAAAAAACAGTCCGGGAAAGTTGCTTCCCCGGCCTAGGCCAGAAAAGTAACTTTTATATATAGAAAACAGCTCAAAAAATTACTTTCCCAGGTTAGGCCAGGAAAGTAACTTTCCCGGACTGTTCTCTGACAGTTGCTTAGAAATGGACTAAAATACCAGAATAAGGTATTTTGGCATCTAAAATTGCGCCGAGAAAGTAGAAATTTTTGACCGATTTCAGAGAAAATTAATTTGTTGGTGGACTTTGGTTTGTTCCAAAAAAAAAAACAAATAAAATACCCAAAGGCACTTCAGGGAAAATATTAATTTCCTTGGAACGGTTACTACATATATTTATTTAAAACAAACAGATCGTTTCTCGGACAGCTTTAAAGAAAACTGAATTTCATAAAATATTTTTTTCACAAACGAAAGAAAAGTGTCCGGTATCTGTATCCGAAAAAAGTATTCGAGTACAAGGTATTCAGATACTTTTTAGACACAGCTCTGATTCACAATAATATCAATATTGAAAAACACATTAACTAAACTTTATCTAATTATAATTTTGATTAATTAAACCAACAAACTAAAACAACATCAATTAAATGTATAATAAAATGACAATACGATGCCAGCTAAGCAGTTATTCGAAGCAACGCATGGCAATATACCATGTAAACATAGTTGTAATGCAATACCAACTTAAATATTCCGTACGTGCATCGGAATTTGTACGCTGACATAATTTTGAGTTGGTACTTGTCGATGCCAGAATACCACTAAGGATAACATGCACCGCTTTATATATTGGAATTATTTTGTAATCAATGAATTACTGTAGGCAAAAAAAAAAATTAAACTTTTATTAAGAAATTAAGAAAATGAAACAAAAATGCTGTAAAATATGTAACAAGAACTAGAAATATGGATTAAGTTAATTGGGGTGTCTTCTTGCGTTCTACTTTTGCGGCAACACTGTGAGGTTCTGCGGGCTCCATTAACTTCAGCGCCTGAAACACATACAACTATAAGCACACTGAATGTAGACAGGGGCTCCTTTAAGGTAAACCTGTTCATTAGTTGGAAATTGATTAGTAGTAACTAGCACAAGCATACATGTGTTGTTGTAAGCTACATATTTATATTGCATTAAAAATAAACTAACATGAGGGCAAATTATTTCAACATAAAAAGCAACAATGCAAAGAATATATCAATTAAACCTTATTTTAATATTAATTGTCATTTTCTTTTGAAAACTAATTCTGTTATAGAAAAAAGTAACAATATTATTATGTGGGTCTTAAATACAATAAAAGCAGGAAACAGGTGGCATGATAAGTGATATTTCATATTAATGTTATTAGGTACATAAATTAAGGATTTAATTATAAACTAAAATAAATTTACATATAAAAACTTTGGAATATGCAAGAATATTTTCCATAGTTTTTCTTAATATAATCATATCTCATACTAGTTAATTGGTAAGATAAATATACTTGAGCCCACAAAAAAAATACGATGTGAAAAACTTTGCAATTATTTCTTTATAGCTATCATAATAGAAATATTAACGAATGAAATGAACTAAAATCTTTCTATCTTTTTACCCAACTATGCTACATAAAGCAGGATAATGAATGTCAAGCGTTTATATGCATAATATATCTGACTGCAGTTACATTATAGAACCTAAACAGCTCGATTGATGCTGAGAAATGAAATGTTTACAGGTTTGTCTCAATTGTGCAAATGTCAATGGTGCATGAAAGTTTCTTAAAACAAAATGGCGAATGTAGGACGCATATACCTCTTAGGGTTTTAAAGATATTTTTTATACCTTTCAATCAATTTAAGTTTTATTTGATATTTAACCTTCTATATTATTATTTAAAGAATTTCCATCATAGCCCATTTTTTTTTTAAAACAATAATATATTTACTCGTTTAGTAGACATTCGTGTGAAACTAAAATCTTATAGGGCAAAATATAAATTAGTATTCAGTGTGCTTGTGGCAATGATAGGTATGAAAAAAATGACATCAAAAACGAGTTGCATAATTTGATAAGGTTTCTAAATCCGTTTTAATTGAAATCCTACTCGTTCATATAGTCGAAATATCTCAAAATCAAATTTTTACCCAGAAAAATATGATAAAACTATGTATAATCCTTTCCTTTTCATTTTTATATTAAAGATAAAAAACATTCGAATCTAACTTGAATTCCTTGAAGGAAGCGTGTTATGGTTGGCAAAGCATTGATCGAGGTAGTGTTCCTCATTTGGTTTCAATTTTTCCAATCAATAACAAATAAAGTATCTCCAGTAGCTCTCATTCCAACAGGTAAAAATATACATGCGCGTGTGCGGCAGGTAAACAAAACTAAAAACCACAGTGATATTGTATACATTTTAGTACACAGTTTTCTTCTTCCGAGTATACATGTGCACCGCGCGAGTGGTCGTTCATTGTATGTATGTATGTAACTGACAAAAATTGTACAATACTTTTTATTATTACAAATTAATATTTAATGAAAGTACGATAACTAATTTAATTGTTTATTGTTATATATCCGCGCATAATTATATATATGTACAGATATGCATATAATACTCATACATTATTGTATGCATAGGTGTATATATATGCACACAAAATCACGAAATCTAGAAAAGAAAGAAAACGCTGCTTGTTCGTAGAACGTAAATTAATATATTATCAACTTGATAATTATGCACATATACAGTGTGTCCCACTTTTCACGGTAACACCTTTGTAGCTCAGTTATTAGTCACCCAATTTTAACCAAGTTTGGATGGGTATCAAAGATCTTTATTATACCTTTTTTAGGTAAAACAAAACTTATTTCAGCCTTTCACATGTCAAGTAGAACAAGTACAGTAACCATACTTTTATCTTTCGCTGTTATAATATCATCCACAACACTAGCCAGTGTTGAGACAGTGCTATATCCTTTCTTAAATCCTGCCTGTCTTGGAGGAAATAGACTGTGCATGCTTAAGTGATCATATAGTTGATCGTATATAATTCTCTCAAGTATTTTTGATCCAGCGGGCAAAATGTTTATTGGACGCAAATCTTTACCTTCTTTCACGTTGTCTGATTTAGGTATAGGTTGAATTATGGCCGTTTTCCATTCATTCGGAAATATTCCCCATTCTAAAGATACATTAAAAATATGTGTTAAGGGAAGTAAACAATGTGGCAGGAGAAGTTGTAGCATATACACAGATATACCATCAATTCCAATAGATTTGGATTTTATTCTGTTAAGTGCTTTTTTTATACATTCAGGATCTACATAGTGAAAGTTAAAAGTAGGGACATCATCTTTAGCGCTATAATGATCAAATATTACCTGGTAATTTCTGGTTTTAACACGCAGCTTTGAAAATAGTCACTTATTACTTGAGGGTCATTTAACTCTTGTGGTAATTTAAAGTTTTTATATTTCTCTCTAATACCTAGCTTTTTTTATTCTACCCATATGTTAGTGCTATTATTTTCATATTGATTATACTTTTGCTTAAAATAAGCAACTTTCTCCCTATTAATCGCTTTCTTCACTTCTTTTCTCATACTTCGATAATATCCACCTGATTCATTATTCCGATTTTTTAGATAACTTTTCTTGGCTTTACTTCTCTCCTTGATCAGACACTTAATATTATATGTAATCCAAGGTACCCATTTTCTTGATCTTATTTTAGTAGTTTTAAGTGGAGCATTTACATCAAAGACTTGCAGGATGTTTTCATTAAATAACTTCAGTTTATCATTAATATCTCGCATCATGTAAATATCATTCCAGTTGACCAGGGCAGCATCCTGATAAAGTTTTTTAATGTTAATATTTTTGAAATCTCGATATGTGATAGTTACCGGATCTATAGGCTCCTTCACAAGATCCATGACACAATATGTTAGTTCATGGTCACACTCCATATCGAACATGTCAACAGTTCCAGACTCAATTACATTTCTAGTTATATCAGTTATTACAAGATCGATTAATGTTTCTACATTATCTAATATCCTAGTTGGTTCTGTAATAAGTTGGTTTAAATCAAATATTTGCAATATGTTTATAAAGTATTGTGTAGCAGATGAATTATTCAGTAGGTTTAAATTAAAATTACCAGTACATATGCAGTGATCATAATTAGGAATTATTTCTCCTAACATTTCTTCAATAATTTCCATTCTTTATATTGGTAATTCATGTGGTATATATATATATATACATCCAAAGCAATATTCATTTTTTTTAGGCTAATCTCTATCCATAATTGTTCCATATCATCATTAACCTCATTCGAATTTTCAATAAGCTTACTACTTATATGGGTTCCACAATAAATTGCTAGTCCACCACCACGTCCTTTCCTATCAAGTCGGTAAATTTTATACCCTGGGATCTCAATATCAGTATTATTAATTTCAGGTTTTAACCAAATCTCTCTTAAACCTATAATATCATATTCGGCATGAAGGATATAATTTTTTAAGTCAAAAAATTTTGGTAATAAGGACCTAATATTTAAATGAGCTACTTTAATAAATTTTTGATCTGCATTAGTATCAGTTAATTTGTAACAATAAAGAAGTATTGCACAATTTTTGTCAATTACATACACACAATGAACGACCACTCGCACGGCGCACGTGTACAATCGGGAGAAGAAAACTGTGTACTAAAATGTAAACAATAAACCACCGTGGTTTGGGTTTGTTTATCTGCTGAAACAAGAGCTAATGGAAATACGTGCAACAGTTTTATTTGTAAATGACTAGAAGATCCAAAATTCAATTGAAACCAAATGCGGAACACTATCTCGAAAAACGAGTTGCCAATCACAACAGGCTTCCTTCAAGGAATTCAAAAGTTAGATTCGAATGTCTTTTCTTTGAAAAATAATAATAAATGATAACTCTTTAGAATGAAAAACATCCATAAAAATGAAAAAAAAAAAAAGTATTATATATATATATATATATCACGTTTTTCTGAGTAAAAACTTGATTTTGTGATATTTCGACCATATGAACGAGTAAGATTTCAATTAAAAAGGATTTAGAAACTACTGATATTTACCTATTAAACCACATAACTCGTTTTTTATATCATTTTTTTCATACTATCACTGCTTCAAGCAATGCCAGAATGTTTCTAACAGAGCAAAAAGCAAATGTTAACTACATTTTGTGAGCTTTCTTTTAATGGAATTATTAATGCAAGTACGGACATTACACACACAGATTACTAACATGTACATTAAATAACACTCAAATTATATGTTTACCGTCACATAATGTTGACCGCAGATTTAACAGGCACTCAAAAAATGCCGGTGCCTTTGACCCATCAAACACGCCACATCGCAAAGCCAAAGATGCCGACTTTCTTGAGTGCTTGTTAAATCTGCGGTTTACTCTACCCAGTCAATCTAGGCATTCGACCGAGAAAAAAATAATAGGGAGCTAATTTGTGGTATAGATATTCCCTGAGGATTCAGATTCAACCTACTAAATGTCATGAAAAATCCTCTTTCCGGAACCTGTTTTTTTTTTCACCCCCAAATGTGCACGTTTTTTTTATATGCACTTTTTCTCGAAAACAAATGATTTAATAAAAAAATCATAAAAGTATTTTTTTATAGAATATATTATTTTTTTCTGGGTTTAGACAAAATATTGCCTAGATTGACTGGGGTAATAGGTTAATATAAAATTATGGTAGCATTGTAAAACTTTGATGTTCAAATAGAACTAAATTTAAATCGTAATTATTTAAAAGGATAGAGCATCAGAGAACTAGATGATAATAATTCTGATAATGGATTTTTTTAATTATTGATGCTTTTAAATTTGTAGTATAAACATTACATTTCAAAATTAAATACAGGGTGATTCAAGTATGCAGTCATTAATTTCTAGTGGTGATTCTAGATAAAAAAAATATGAAAAAGGTTCATATAAACATGGGTCCCGAAATCCCTCCTAAGGGTGCTGCAGGCCTCTGAAGGGGGCACCCGAAATTAACATTTTATCCCAGGAACCCTTTGAGTTACAGTGACTAGTTTTTGCATGTGATTCGATATCAATAAAGGTCATTATCTGATGTTATCCACCAAGGGTTAATTAAATTTTTTAATGTGAATTTCCTGTGATTGTTTCATAGGAATATAATTCCTAAGCTATAAATATACAAAAAAGGGTATCTTGTTCTAACACCGTACGACCAACCGGTTTCAAGAAATTTAAACCTAAAGAAATGCATGCATTGTCTAAGATTCAAAAATAAGGATTATGATTTCTCACTCTTCTGCATAATTTAACATTATATATTGTAATATGTTGCAAGCCCTTAAAAATTTAAGGTTATGTTGGTTACTAAAAAGTAGGCAGACTTCAACAGATCGAATGTCTGAATGTAGTGTATTTGCACCTACTCGAGAAACCTACCAGAAGTTAATTCTGGTGACATCTGGAATTATCTAGAGAATGGTGGCGTCATCACAGAAAAATCGAGATCTGTCATTTTTAGGTATAAAAGACCGACCGCATTCTCAGCGAGTAGTTCAGAAAGTTCAGAAAGTATAGAAAGTGAGGTTAAGACTTCAAAGATAAACAAAGTGATAAACATTGTGATTTTTAGTCAGTAACGTGTATTTAAATTAATAATAGTATTGTGAAGTATCCAGTAAATATTTAATAAAGTGTGTTAGTGGACATCTCTTGTTATAATTTTTGGAACCCACGGAATTTGCAAGGGGTAGTTTCCTAAGGGTGGAAGCACGTGACAAATTGGTGTCAGAAAGCGGAATTTTATGACAAGAGGAGCACTGAAGTTGTGCAGGAGTGTTCGAGAAGTATTCTCGAGGTTTAGTGCTAACACAGTGGACTAATTTACTGGACATTGTTCGAGGGTTATTTTCGGACAGAAAAATAGTGTTAAGTGCATTGTTGAGACATTGTAGAACATTTTATTAGGACATTAGTGTGATAAACTGAGAAGTGATAGAGACACCGAAAAAAAAAAAAAACTCATTTGTGTTAGTGCGCGAAAATTACTAGAACTTTTCTATTTGGACATTAGTGGAGATTATTAAATTCACTGAACTGGATAGTGACAAGACTCTGGATAAGACTTTTTCGTGCTGTTTCGAGATTTTTCTGGAAAGTTCCATTACCGATATTGACGTGGCAGTTAAATTTATTTTAACATAATCTTATGCCTATAAAAACTAGAAGTATGGCATCTGATAAACAAATACAGGACTTATTCGAACAATTCCAAAAAATGATGGTGCAGCAACGGCAGGAAGACAAAGAAGAACAGGAGAAAAAACGTCAAGAGGAGAAAGAAGAACAAGAAAAGCGACGTCAAGTAGATAAAGAAGAGCAAGAAAGAAAACGCCAGGAGGAAGAAAAACGGCGTCAAGAAGAAAGGGACGAATTAAAGAAAATTATGGAAGATCAGGAAATAAGACGTCAGAAAGAAAAAGAGGATGAAGAAACAAGACGTCAGAAAGAAAGAGGATGAAGAAAGAAGACGTCAAGAAGAAAAAGAAGAACAGGAAACAAGACGTCAAGAAGAAAAAGCTGAACTGAGAAGAATAATGGAGGATTTGGAAATAAAACGCCAACAGGAGCAAGAAAGACGCCAGGAAGAATTAAGGAAAATTCTAAATGAACAAATAAAAATACAACAGGACGCAATCATTTCTGTTAAGGAAGAAGTTAAAGAGGAGATAAACAAGGTCGAAGACAAAGTAGGTGTGGTTGAGACAGAAGTTAGTCAAATTAAAGGAAAAATGAGTGAGGTCGAAGGAGAGGTAGAGCGCCTTAAACGTCAGTTGAGAGAAAAAGGAGGCCAGTTAGTAACATCATCGGGTCCTCGATTAAAGCCTCCCTCCTTTGACGGCCAAAGCTCATGGACAACCTACAAGAGACAATTTGAGGCAGCAGCATCGGCAAATAACTGGGATAACGAGGAAAAGGCTATGGCATTAGTTCTGGCGTTAAGGGGCCAGGCCTCAGAATTACTTCAGACTATCCTGGTGGAGAAACAAAGGGACTTTAAAGTCTTGGAAGCTGCATTAGACTTGAGGTATGGCGATCAACACCTTGCCCAATTATACCAGGCTCAGCTGAAATCCCAGATGCAAAAAGCTGGGGAAAGTTTACAAGAATTTGAAGCTGCGATAGAGAGACCGGCACACCTGGCGTATCCGAGTGCACCTAAAGAATTCCAGGAACAGTTAGCCGTGGGGGCCTTTTTAGATGGTATAAGGGACGAAGAGGTCAGGCGAGTTCTGAGGCTGACGAGACACCAAAGTAGTAGCGAAGCTTTGGTGCGTGCACTCGAAGTAGAAGCCGCTTACAGGGATACTCCAAGGTCGAGAGTGCGAGCTGTGACTCTCGAAGAATCGCAACCAGAAATGAACCAGAACCCCTTGCTGACTGAGATGCAGAAAATATTCACCAAATTATGCGATAAATTGGATGGCCTCGGAAAGCAGGAAAAACAACAAAATAAAGGAAAGCCGAGCGGAGGTATTAAATGTTTCAACTGCGGCAAGGTGGGACATATGAAACGAGACTGTCGACAGCAGAACTCGGAGAGTCGAGTAAATGCTGTGAATGTTGAAGAGAAGCAGGAAAACTAAAGATAGCCAGCACCAAGGGGGCTGTGCTGGCTAGGGAATGCGGTGCCCCCAGAGAAATAAAGATTTCCCAGCTCCAAAGAATTCCAAGCAGTCTGTTGTTGCAAGGATATGTGAATGAAAATGTGTGTTTACTATTGACACCGGTGCTACGTCATCAATAGTGCGGCCAGGGGTTTATATCAGGCTTGCAGATTGACAAGAAGCAAAATGGAGTAATCATTCGGACAGCCACGGGGGACAGGGCTGCGGTCCATGGAGAAATCAACTTGGAACTGCAGGTTGGACGGTTGAGGTTCAATTATAAGGTCATTGTGGCTGACATTATGGATGATTTCATTTTGGGTCTGGACATCATGGGAGAGCAGGGATTTATTGTTGACGTAGGGGAGCGAGTCTTAAAAATTGGAAATGAGGAATTTATTCTGGCAACCGCAGACGACCAATTCCATAAAGCAAGGTTGTTAACAACACAAACAATCAAGATTCCTGCTCATTCAGAACAAATGATTGATGTTGCCTTAGAAGGAAATCCTGGAGGGTACCGTGTTGGCCTAGTTGAAGATGACGAATCGATTAAGTCCCTACCCAATATTATTGTGGCGAGAACTTTAACCCGGACTAAAGACAAAATCCCAATTAGAGTCGTTAATTTAAATTCCCACTCAGTGACAATTAAGGAAGGCAAACCGATTGGCTCCTATGAACCGGTCTCATGGGTAGCAAGGTGCGAGGAACAAACAGAGGGAAGTTCATCTACGAAAATAGACCAGGAAGTTTTGACCTTGCTGAGTACCCAGTTGGAGCATTTATCTGAGGATGAACGAAGGGAGGCAATCAAGTTCCTGGAAAAGGAAAGTTCAGTATTTGCCAAGAATACAGAGGCCCTTACAAAAACAGACATAGTCCAGCATCGGATAAATACTAACGACTCACCCGCTATTCGACAACCACCTAGGAGGCTTCCATTAGCGAAACAAGAGGATGCCTCGGCAATAATAGACAAGATGCTACGAGATGAAGATTGTACACTTGGATAGACTGGCGAAGTATGTGAAAGAGGCTGAATTGCCTGACCGGGACGTTCAGGCTTAAGGAGGGGGCAGTGTAATATGTTGCAACCCCTTAAAAATTTAAGGTTATGTTGGTTACTAAAAAGTAGGCAGACTTCAACAGATCGAATGTCTGAATGTAGTGTATTTGCACCTACTCGAGAAACCTACCAGAAGTTAGTTCTGGTGACATCTGGAATTATCTAGGGAATGGTGGCGTCATCACAGAAAAATCAAGATCTGTCATTTTTAGGTATAAAAGACCGACCGCATTCTCAGCGAGTAGTTCAGAAAGTTCAGAAAGTATAGAAAGTGAGGTTAAGACTTCAAAGATAAACAAAGTGATAAACATTGTGATTTTTAGTCAGTAACGTGTATTTAAATTAATAATAGTATTGTGAAGTATCCAGTAAATATTTAATAAAGTGTGTTAGTGGACATCTCTTGTTATAATTTTTGGAACCCACGGAATTTGCAAGGGGTAGTTTCCTAAGGGTGGAAACACGTGACAATATTAATATTGAATTTACCTTTGGTGGATAACATCAAATGACCTTTATTGATATGGGTGCAAATACTAGTCACTGTAGCTCAGAGTTCCTGAGATATTAAATAAAATGTTAATGTTGGGTGCACCTTTTAGAGGTGGCGCAGCGCCCTTAGCTAGGAGGGATTTCGGGACCCATGTTTATATGAAATTTGTTTCATACCTTTTTAGCAGAGTTACCAATAGAAATTAATGACCGCATACCTGAAACACCCTGTATATTATGTACTTAAGTAACACATAAGACCGTAATGAGAATGTTGGGTGCAAATTATGTTTAAAAATGATTATCTAAGTATGATTAACAGATTGTAAAACAATAAATATAATGCTTCTCATGAGTAGCTGAGTTTTTATGAGTTTTTTTCCAACTTTAAAGGATTATTTGAACGTCAAGCAAACCATTCAATGGTGGACTGGAAGTTTATTGTTGTGGCGATTTGTACCAAAGGCCCACGTCCACGAAGGTCTTCAATTTGGTGACGGAGGTACATACTTTTTTTTAGCAAAAAGACAAAAGGGGAGCACTTTTTGGGACCTTTTGGTTAAACCTGTGGCGATCACCGTCCCACCACAATGGTCAGTCCGTCATTGAAACCATTCCTTGACATTGTTATTACATAAGCTGGAATATGTGGTGCTTAGCCTTACAAATATTGGTTAAATTAACAACAATAGAAACTTGTGACAGCATCAGTGTTCCAAAAACAATTTATTTGAGATATATGTACATAGAAGTTTTCAATATTTTTAGTACTTGCATGTTAAAATTTTTTATGCAAGATTTAAAAAATTTTATATTAACACGTTGACTGCCATCTCGGTCTATATGACCGAGGTTTTTATTGTCTGAGGCCAACTCGGTCCATAAGACCGAGTACTTATATTTGCCCTGTGGGCCGACTCGGTCTATAAGACTGAGTCATGTTTTTGGGATCTCTGGATCTCTTCAGGATCTCGGAATCTTCCAGCGACTCGGTCCAGCACACTTCTATCGTTATAAATAGACCGAGATGGTGTGGTAAAGGATCGAGACCTTTTTTGACGTTTTTTTTGGCAGTTTTTTTTTTTTCAAAATATTGTGTCAATTCATAGTCAATGATATTCATGGCCTGGGGGGATATTTTATTTGGTTAAACCGTTGCTACCGGTTGGCACCTTATAATAAATTTGTCTTAATCCGTATGGCAGTAAATTTATTTTGTGAAAAATGTAAAATCTAATATTTTTATAATTTAGTATATATCACTGGTAGCACTCAATTTTTTTGTACAATTATGCAAAAAGATGAATAAGATGGGTTATACAATTTTCTAGATATTGCAATGAAACTAAAAAATCACAAATTTTTTAAATCTCACTTTTCTAAGTGAAACTCCATTTCTATCCTCTCCCGTGACGATTTTATTGAAATTGAAATGAGCAATTGACACAGGAATATTCTAGCAGTTTGAACATTACAGAACACTTTTAAAGTTATTTTTCACTTTTTATTGAAATATGTAAAAAGTAGCTGTAGCAGAAATATTTTGTGCTGCTTAACATAATTATATATGTATATACAATACACACATGGGCAAATCTGAGGATGCATATCCATTTACATTACGAAGGAGAGGTTTTGAAAAAAACCATTTGGGTATAATCGCCGTATTATAATTTATTATAGTGTATAAAATAAAGTTACAATAAATTTTAAATTAATATTTTTCTTAATTAATCAATTAATCACCATAATTTCATAAATAGATTACTTAAGACAATTTTGTAATTACCTCCTCAACCTGATCCTTTGTAAACATGTGGAAAAAATTATTAGGAGTCATTGTCATTACTTCAACATTCGATGAATTCAGCTTTTCCTCCATAACTTGCTTGAGAATAGTAAGAGCTGAAGTGGTTGCTTCTTCCAGAGTCATACTGCGATGATACACTTCCTGCAAGCTCTGTTGAGCTCCCTCAGATCCAGAGCCTATTGCTTTTGCATCAAACTGTACAAAAGTACCTAGAAAACATTTCTTTTGTTAGATGAGTGTAACAAAAATAAATAATATTTATAATTTATAATTTTACCCTGGAAAGCCACATAACCTTACTATATAAATGTTGGAGGCTAAGAAAATCCAGCTGTCATAACTGTACAGTGAATGGGGACCTTAAAGCAGACCAATGAAAATGCTAATAAATGTCGCTTTAAGCACTAGAGCAAAATGTAAAACTAGAACTATAACAGTGGATGCAAGTGGTCCCACACGGACCCAAACATGTAATTTTTAGAGTGGCAAAATTCATCAGGCTGATTTTTGTAGGTATATTACTTATTTTTATTTTTACAATTAATTATTTTTTATTTATTTGCTTTCATTATGATTAGAGAATATTATTTAGGTATTAAATAAATATACAGAAAGTAGGTAATTTCATAATAAATAAAAAATTCTGTAAGTTGTGATTTGCTTAATGCTAATTACTTCCACATCCAGTGGAAGTATAGTAACGACAAAAATTTTTTTTAAAATTTTTATTGTCCAAATAGGCTTAAAATGTCATGAAACGTCGAGATTTTAAGTTTGAGCGAAAAAAAAATTTCTGTCTGTCTTAACTTTTTTTTGTGCGCACGTTTACTCTGGAACCGTTTAAGATATTGACTTGAAATTTGGTACACATATGTACTTTAACGAGATCTAGAACTAGATTATATTTTCATCTTGTTCCGTCGAAGGGTTGGGGGGTAAATTGGGGTAAATTTGGGGTACATGGGTAAATCAAGCAGGTAAGAGTCATGAAATTGGTATTTAGTATATACAGGAGAAGCTAAGGTCTCAAAAAAATGTTTGGCATTAGCCACCCCCATTACCACCCCCACCTCCTTATTAAAGGGGATGAAAAAAATTTGTGATTTAGTGTTATGTACAGGAACCAGAAACCTCAAAATATTTTTTTACTTCATCCACCCCCCACTACCACCCCCACCCCACTACCGATGTGGGGTATCGTTTTATGGGTTTTTGGGGTAGAGGATTTCAAATATTATATTATTAAAGTTCCATAAACAATTATTTTCACATACAAACTTTTTTCGTTGTGAGTGACTTGGATAGAGAATCTGGATGTGGAAGTAGTGATTCCTTGGGCAGCGGTTTTTTACTTGAAAATATACAAATATATAACTCCCATACCACTCAGGTGCAAAGGTTTCAGACATTGAGACGTCAATTTATAACAACAAACAGTACGACATTGACTGTCGTTATGTATAACAAAGGCATCGGAAACATAACTTCCATTTTAATTCACTGGATAAAACCTTTGGGCATACTCGAAAAAGAACATGTGTGACCTCACCATATGAAATTTGAGTATTTGCATACTTAATATATCATTTAGTTTATTATAAGTTTTAAATTATAGATTAAGTATACCATAATTAATGATAACATGCAGATACCGTATAGAAAAAACGTGGATGAAAAACCTTGCCACATTATAAGAAAGGCTGTATAGAAATACCGTTTAGCATAATCGTCACCTGACATCTAGTTTTATAATAATAATAATAATAATAATAATATTCATTGTCCAAAATGTCAAATACATTTGTACAAAGGGATTAGATACAGAGACTGATATAAAACCTAACCCTAACCTTTTTCAATGTAATTGCATAAAAATTGTTTGGTTTGAAACTATTATATCCATTATATTTAATAAAAATCTTCAACACCATACTGAAATCATGTCGCAGGTGACACAAGAGAAATTGGGAAACTATAGCGAAAAACCGCTGCCCAAGGAATCACTACTTCCGCATTCAAGTCTCTCACAACAAAAAAATGTTGATACTATATTTGCACTTCACTATGTGGAAATAATTGTTTATGGAACTTTAATAACATAATATATTTGAAATTGCCTACCTCAAAATAAAACGATATGCCATATCAGTGGATGAAGTAAAAAAAAAGTGTTTAAGGTCTTAGGTTCTTGTATACACACTAAATCATAATTTTATTTTTTTCATCATCTTTAACACATTCTCTGCCATTTAAAATCATATGTTCGGCCTTAGAGCCATCATAGATTTTTTATTTAATTTGAGAAGAATAGAACTGGCCACGTAAGTAGACAGTGTCACAGACACAGAGAACCGGTTGTCCACGTAAGTGACCGGCGGCATGAACATGTTAATAATGGAGTGGTGGTGGTAATGAAGGCGGTTAACGCTAAAAAATTTTTTGAGACCTTAGCTTCTTTTATATAATATACTAAGTACCAATTTTACGGATTCTTATTTGCTTGATCTACCTATTTATCCTCCAACTCTTCAACGGAATAAGATCAAAATATAATCTAGTTCCAGATCTCAAATACATGTGTATTTAAGGAGGAGGGTGGGGGTCTATAAGGACGGTTTTCGGCCTAATTTATTTTTGAACAAAAAAAACTGAAAAACATGTTTTTGTTATTTACTATCAATATTGAATCGATTCCACCCCAAACTAAATTTTCCCCAACCCTTCCTTTTACCTCCTCCCTCCCACCTCTTCCGAAATAACCAAAATATACGTACAAAATCAAAATATATCCTTATTCAGCAACAGTCATGTTAAAATGTTTCAATGACCTGCAAAAAAATCAACTGGTTATTTAATAGGTTAGGGGGGTATAAAAAGGGCAGGCGAGTGCGAGAAAGTTTCGTTTGGGGTGGAATCTATTCGATATTGATAGCAAATAGTAAAAACAAGTTTTTCAGTTTTTTTTTGTTCGAAAACCGGCCTTATGGACCCTTCTCCTTTCAAGTCGATATCTTAAAACGGTCCAAAGTAATTGTGTGCACAAAAAAGGTTACAGAACGACACACATTTTTTTTTGGTCAATCTTAAAATCTCGTTCCATGCATAAATGCATATAACCTTTTTTGTAGAGAATTTTTTTTCTTCATTTTTGTATATAACCTTTATTACTCTAAAGCCCACTAAAAACGAGAAAATTGCCAAAAATTTATTTTTGTACCTACTTTGGAAAATTTTGAAATGTTCCGGTCCACTCTCATTGTAGGAAACTTGATATATTTTATGTCCCAATAAAGCCATTAAAACAGTTTCCAAACTTACTCGATTTTTTTTCTAGGCGAAAACGTAAATTAATCTATCAATCTTATTTTTTTTTGTTAATTATAGATAACTAAAGCCCAGTAAAGTTCAGAAATTTCATTATCAATGGATATTAATATAAAAGATTGCAGTTTTAGGAAAATTTCAGTTTCCATAGGAATTTCTTTCTCAGAAACGGTTCGTTTTTGGAAAAATGTTTGTTAATGTCACTTCACTCTCAAAACAACTCTTTCATCTAACTTATCTTTTCAGTTTTAATTATCTCTAAATAAACATAATATGGTCGTCAAAACGCATGTCGAGTGATAGTATTCAAATATTTTGATGTTTGTGGAAACTAGGAGGAAACTATATTTCAGAGGCATTCTACATGTGCAAAATTTTATTTTGTACATAATTTATGATAAATAGAAAATAAAACAAGTGCCATACTGAACACCATTTTACATAACTCCTCAATTAGGCATACAATTTATAACTCCTCTACCACCCGTACCTTTCACCCTATCAGCATCAACATGGCAAGAATATATTCTCATGTTTTACAATGAAAATAACTATTTATCAAAATATGAGCCCGTTTGCTTTTATACATTTATACCTCGAGTTTCGACACCTTTGCGTAGGTTTGGCTAACCCCCTTCCATCCACCTGAGCAGTACAGCAATGGGCTCATTTAGTGATATTTAATTTACAATTTATTTTTGCATTTTCCGCAAGTATTTAACCCTTTAAGTATATAGTAAAAGAATAGGCTGCTAGCATTAATATTAACTGTAATATTTGATTTCCAATTCGTAGCATATTTGAAACGTCCGACGGCGCGAATGACATCACGGCACCCGCTTGACTGGTTTTATGAGTTATGCGCATGCGGTTATAGCACGTCTGTTGTACTTGTCGTATGAAACTAAATGGGAGCAGCCGAGTGCTTGACCGCTGGAGTGTTTTGACGTCACACTGCGTTTTTGCGTGCTCTATTTTCATTATTTATTTTGAGAGAGGAGCTGAAAAAAAATCTAATATTTTGCACATTTACTAGCTGCAAGGTGTACTTTTGAAATATGAATTTTAAAAAAAGTGCTAAATGAGCCCATTATATCTGTGGCTTGGTACTAAAAAGGCCAATGTTGTGTGAGTTATTATGATAAAATGGCCAAAGTCTACTTTGCGAAACATTCCTTATTAATACAGTCTATGTTACAATTGGCCCTTTTATCTGCTTTACAAAAAAATTTTTACAAATTCACATTTTCCCTAAAATCTTAAAATTCTGTCATACGAGAGTTTGACATTGGCCTTTTTTTCAAGATATAATCTGAACGAATGTAGTTCGTTGGTGTCAATAAGTCATTTTAAAGAAAAAGTGACATTGGCCCTTTTAGCACCAAGCCACAGATATATTCATATGTTTTACAGTGAAAATAAGTAATACACAAAAGACTGGACAGCTGTGTTTCAAGCAGCTGGAACCTCGTCACCAAATATTTGGGAAAATTCATTAGTTTAGTTAATAACCGGGCTCGTTACCGCTCAAGACTTCCTACAAAAATGTTTAAATATTACACACCGACCTATTTGTTAAAATATTCAGAATTTTCTCCGACTCTCGACAAAATGTCCTGACTTTTCCCTATTTCCAGAAAAAAAAATAATTTCCTAACTTTGTCAGGTTTTTCCTGTTTTTTTAGAAAATACAAACCCTGATATCATATTGCTAATATATTTGCTATTTTACTACACCTAAATAATAAAAAAATGTAATAACCTGAAGGGTCCATGTGATAAAGCTGAGGACCTTTAGCATCAATACCAGCAAACAAAATGGCAACACCAAATGGCCTAGACATGGCTGCACCATCATCATCTGAATCTCCAAACTGAATAGCTAAATTTGAAACAGCCTGAGCACAAGATTCAACACTCATGTTTTCATTATAAACAAACCAATGATTTTGACATTCCACACGAGCCCTGTAACAAAATTTAAACATAATATTTTCAGTAGACAAGTAACAAACAGAATGGATACATTTAATTTAATATATAACTTTCTGTAAACAAACTGTTCAGGAACCGAAGATAATAAGCATAAAATATATATCTGGTAGATAAATTCAGTGTCGGACTCATTGCGTTAGAATATAAGGAGATGCCATGCTGTACAAATTTCCTATACAGAAACGGCACCGGTAGGCGTGGCTAAACGTTGGAACAAGATGGTGGTTTTGCCAGACCTGGACTATTTAAAATTATAAGAACTTTGTACCCTGACGAGACGGCCTATCTGAATAACACAAGAAAATGTTGAATTCAATAAATGCAAGATTTTTTAGCAAAAAGAATTAGAACAAACATATTCAAATAAAATACAAAATAAACAAATTAATGTATATTTATTGACCTCCAAATAATACAATTTTATTATATTTAATTAGCTGTTTTTTTCTAATGCGGCTCTGTTTGTTGTTTACACTACCATGAAATGTTATTCCCGTTAATTTTTTTTTGTCAACACCATCTCTAGAAGAGCAACTTCTTTTGGCACACGGCACCATAGCCGCAGTGGCACGACAACATTCATCCAGGACAAGTCCAGGAGTGGCAGGGGGTTTGTAAAAATGTTGAAGAATGGGGCTGGAAACAGAGCAAAGCTGGGCTTACACCAGTAACAATACAGAAAGATCCTGCTTCTAAAAAGCTACTTAAATTTATTTCCTGCAAATGCAAGAAAGGGTGCAGTGCAGCATGTGGTTGTAGAAAGGCAGGGTTAAAATATTCTGTAATTTCCAAATTTTATAACGGACGAAGTTGCAACAATGCACCGGCAACAGTCGACAAGCTTCATGACGATGAGGAAGTCGACTCTCCAGTCAAAACATTTCTCCAAAGATGGAGAACAACCAATATGTAGAATCAGTGGACAGCGCAATGGAAGCAATTTCCGAAGAAAGTATTGTTGAAGACTACAACGAACCTGGACCTTCCAACATCAAGCACCTAAAACGCCTCAAGAAACAGGCTAGCCGTAGATTAGGGCTATAGGGGACAACCATGTAGAGAAAAAACGTGCCATATACTCTATCTCAAGGTAGTGTGGAAACAAGTATTGAACAATGAGCTATGCTTAGACAAGTAAAATCAAGAATATTTGAGGATTTTCAAGTATGAAAACAAATTGTGTCTCAACACAATACTCCTTCATGAAAGTCTCACTAAATCGAGAAATTGCAAAAAATTAAAAACTATTCAGTTTAACGGAAAAATATACAGGACATATTTTGTAGAGTATTTAATTCTTTTATTTTCATAAGAACATTTTTTGCAGTATGAGGCACCCGAAGCGAGATATTTCAAAGAGTTTTTGGGCGTCATTTTTTCAATATGGCGGTGCCGGCGGCTGAGATCACATTTTGCATTCTTTCTCATTTCATTCAGGGCATCGAAATCTACAAATTCTCAAAGATTCAAATCTCCCGCATTTATTCGGATAAGAATCTACCTATCGACTGTACTAATATGCTGCCATAAACATTTGTTTGGGCTATATAAATCATATAAGACTCTGGCATAGTATGCGTATGTTCTCCATTCTCGCCAGGTGACCTTTTTGATGTATACTAATTGACACCAGTAGTTTATTTGCAAGTAGGTACTTCACTGAAATAGTATTCTTGATGGGTCTTCATTTGCCGAAAAGTACACAGAAATGGTTCGAGTAGAACAAGTGGCAGAATAATTTAAGAAATTAATTGGAACAAGCAGTTTTCCGTTTTTGAAAAAATCGATGCTGTAAACATAACATAAGTACAGTTGATGTTGGCAAAGTCCAAAAATCATGAATTGGTCTTGAAAGTGAGAAAGTTTGACTATAGAAAGCGCCCAAAATTATATCACCCAAGTCCCCAAATTATAAAAATTGGCATAATATGCAAAATATCAAATTATAAAACATAAAGAAAGCTTTCGAGCAGATGAAGGCAATTTGTGAGTATGCTTATTTAAAAAATATATAATTATTTTGTAATAAAATTTATTGCCCTTGCATACAAGTGAATAGGGAATACGCACAAATTTTAATATCCATAAAATTAGATTCTCTTGTTATTACAATAGAAGTTTTGATTAATTTCATTGAAATATATTGAATTTGAAACAGTGCAATTTTACATTCGCGGTAAAACGAATCTGACGTCACGATATGCAGTGACGAAATGTAGTGACTTAGACTATTTCTTTATTCTCGGCAGGGGCTTAATAAAATTAGATGTTAATTCACATTTCGGCACTAACCAATATTCAGAATATTTAATTACAGGTTTATCCATCTCAAATCAAAAGGTACAACAAATTCATGAATGAACAATGAAAACACTAATTTTATCATGCCGTTGATAGGAGTAATTAAATTGTCTGACGTCAATACATGTAGACCATGAATGTCATGACGTAAAACTCATTTTACCAGGTATGTAAAATTGCACTATTTCAAATTTAATTTTATACCAAATGCCACCTATTTCAATGAGATTAATAATCAAAACTATTATTATAACAAAAAGAGAATCTAATTTTATCAATATTACACAATTTATAAATTAGTGGTTATTCCTTATTGCAGCTTTTTGTGAATTTTAATATCAATTCATAAATAATATAATAATAATAATAATAATAAATCTTTATTATTAGCATAGCTAAAGAGTACAAAAATATATAAATATATAAATATAATATACAAATACATAATTTAAGGGACACATCACATCTTAAATTTCTATGTTATTGCAGACATGTATTTTACAATTTTTCTTAAAAGATGCACTTGCACTATCTTTTACACTGTCTGGCAAATTATTATACATTTTTAAACCATTATGGAACAAATCATTTTGACAATAGTTTGTTCTGACCATTGTTATGTAAAAATTATTTTGATTAAGAGTATCATGATGGTGAATATCTCTAACAAAAGTAAAATGCTCTAGTAGATGCTCTGGTAAGAAACCGTTTAAGATTTTATAGATAAGTCATAGTATTTAAAATCACAGTTTGTTTAACACTTAGGACTCCAACAGTGTCCAACATTCGCTTAATATTTGTATGTCTGTTGCATTGTAAGGTTATTCTTAAGGCTTGATTTTGTTGATTTTGTTTTTTTTTGCAAAACACTGAATTCAGGATCATTGAAGAGGAATATTATTGTTGAGCAATAATGGAAATGAGAATGGATTATTGAATTATATATTGTTCTTTTGGTACACTGATTTAGATTTTTTCCAATTCTTCCTAAAAAATTTATCTTCTTCGCAACCTTATTTCTTATGAGTTCTGCGTGCCTATTGAAAGTTGAGTTTTGATTGATTATCACTCCTAAATATTAAATCTCTGAAACTTTTTCGAGGTCACTATCACTGATGGATAAAACGACATTGTTATTAATATCAAGAGGATTATGTTTTTTTTTATAATCATATATTTTGTCTTGTTTATATTCAGCTTCAAGTTATTATCAGTTAATGTATTTAGTACATTCAGTTCTTCAATATAGAGATGATATCATTTACATCGTTACCCACTATATATAACAAAGTGTCATCAGCAAACATCTGAATATTACACTTATTGACGTATTTAACAATATCGTTTATATATAATTCAAACAGGTTCGGACCAAGTACGGTTCCTTGTGGAACTCCATATTTTGTATTCATATTAGAAGAGATTTCTTCACCGTATTTAGTCACTTGATCACGATCTTGTAAATAGCTTCTGAACCATTCCATTGCACAGTTATTAATTCCCATATATTCCAATTTCAACAGTAAAAGTTGTCTATCGATAGTTTCAAAAGGTCTCTGAAAATCTAAAAACACAGCACCAATAATTCTTTTTCTTTTCTTATTCAATGCATTTTTCCAGTTGTAAAGAATTGATTGAAGGGTACTTTCACATGAGTTATTCTTGCGGAAACCAGACTGATACTTAGATAAAATACTATTATTTTCTACATAGCCCGCTAGTTGTTCATTTACTGCTAATTCTAACAATTTTTCATAGCATGGTACCATATTTGTCGACGTTCTTCGCATAGTATTGAATTTTGGTTCTTTTCAATTGGTACTATGGTTGTAGTTTTCCATGACTTGAGGAATGCGCCTTTTTCCATACTAGTATTTATTTCATGTAAGAATTGATCTCCTATACTTTCAAAAGATAGTTTTAAAATTCTGGTGTTTATTCCATCCACACTGCTTTTTTGTTGTTTAAATTTCTGACAATTGTTTTTAATTCACTTAAATTCAGTTTTTTAAAATTGCTTAACTGACTAGAGGGTTTATCCATATTTTCTAGTATATATTCATAGTTATTACTTTTCTTTAGATTAAGCGTTGTCTTCAATACTTTGTAAAAAGTAGTTATTGAATTTCTCGGCTATTTCCTTATCTTTTTCACATATTTCATTGTTAAACATTATTCCAGTTTTTTTTTTATCTTTTATGTTTCCTTTGACTAGTGTTTTTAGCGTTTTCCATAGCTCAGTAGGGCCATTTTTTACATTTTCTATCTTTTCTGCATAGTATTTCTGTTTTTGTTCTCTAATTAACCTTACTACTTCATTTCTTTTATTTTTGAAATCTTCTCATTCTGTTTTCTCCTGTTATTATTGCTCTCTTATATTGTGTACCTCTGTCTTTTATTTTTTGTTTTATCTCATTGTTGAACCAATTCTTATTTCCATATGAATTAAAAATACATATTTTTTTTTCAGGTGCATGTTTATTTAACGTATTAATTATTGTGTGTGTTAGTGTACCTGATATCTTATTTGTATCTGAACAATCTGGTAGCCATTCTTCATCTTTCAAATCTAACTAGAATTGGATCTCATTCATGTTATTGTAATTTGTCATTTTCTTCTTGGAAGTGATTGGCTTATTTTTTTTTCAGTAGTTAAATTGATTGTGATAATAGACTGATCCATAATTTTTGGAGTAGTATGTACTTCGAGTTCTAAATGTTTGTTATTTGTAATAATCAAGTCTATTATAGTACTGGTTTCGTTGGTTACTCTTGTAAATTTATCCATAACTTGTACTAGTCCACAGTTTTTTATAAGTGTATTTAATTTTTCTGAATAATAAGTTTTTCGCGACATATTTATATTAAAATCACCTATTACTATAAGTACACAGTTGGTTGTTGTCCATTCTTTGAATATTATGTACCTTTTATGATCTATTGTGATGTCAATACCCGTTATCCACATATTCATAAAAAGACTGCCTGATAGAATGTTCTTAAATCAATATTCCTCTGTAATGTATATTAACGTTCCTCCTGTATGTCGACTAGACGAATTTGTTGATACATGGCTGTAGCCCTTAATATTAATTTCCGATGCTTCTATTTGTTCCGTTATATGTGTTTCTGTAAGGCATACTATGATAGGTTTCAACTGATTGATGGACCATTCTAATTCTGTTTTATGTGCTAATAAGCTCTCAATGTTTAGGTACAAAATATTTTTATATTTTAATGGCAATGTACCATTAACTTAATTATTTTAACAAAGGGTCTAACAGAACTTCCACAGTGAAATTGCCCTCAATAGGAACCTATAACATTGTGTATGCCATAATGTAAAGGAGGTTACGAGTAACTGATACATACAGCTATTTCCCCCCCCCCCATTCATCTTGATGCTATGAAAAAATTACTAAATATTAGTCCACGTCATCTATCAACGTACCAAGTTTCATCAAAATCGAAGTGATGCAACGTCGGAAAAAAATTAAATGTAAGTGCTAGTGCACTCGGTGACCGCTACATTAACATAAATTAAATTAGTTTTACTAATCTGATGATCTACAATTGAATTAAGACTTTTTTCGTGACCAGCTACAGCATTTCCACGCCACATGAAATTAGAGTTTACTTTAAAAAATGCTGCAGCCCCCGCAGCCGGTCGGGAAAAAAGTCTTTTAATTCATTTGTAGATCGTCAACTCCCCCCCAATCTTTTGCAAATGTCTAAGAAACTCTGTTTTTTTTATTCATCCAACTGGCATTTATCGCTACATAGAAATTTCATTTGTTTATCTTATGATGCAAATTTGGGGTAAAAATGGATATATATATATATATATTTATATAGGGTATTCGTCGGCATCCCACAATATAAAATTTTAGGTTCAGTTGGCATCCACGAGTCAGATGGCATCCGGTATTCGGATGCCATCTGACCTGCTAGAGATATTAACGCAGGGGCATCGTAGATGTCGTATTATGCCATTAAAACTTATTTTAAGTTGGAGGTCAAGTGACCCATTTTAACACCCTAGTGAATATTTTAGTTCAGCGGTTTGTTACTAGCTGCCGTGCCTGTCGATCGAAAAATATTCATTTTGAATACCTGCTGACCACAGAAGCGGTTTAGATGGCATCTAGTCAGCTGGCAACACCGTGGAAGTAGGTTATTATATACCACATGTTGATCCAGATGTTTTAGTTTGCTCGAATATATTACTACTAGGAAAAGTAAACTTAGTGGAGACAATTCGTGTAACTGTTAAAATGAGGACGGAATTTGTACCTCTTGATTGTAAACAACTTTTGTTAAGGATGGTTCAGCAAGGCTATAAGTAAAATAGTGTTCTGTAGTTTAATTAAACTACAGAAGTAAGAGAAAAGTTATTAGCAAAAATATTTTAGATACGTGATAAACTACAAAATTATGTTAATGTAAAAGAATCTTATTTAGTCTAATTCACAAGTTCAAACACGTGTTAATTGTTGATAAAGCTTGTAAAAATATAAGTGAGGACTCATTGGATTCGGAATAACGTCTAGAAAAATGTGCAAAAGTTATAAACAAATTAAGATTGAAAAAAATGACGAGTTTCGTTTTTTGCAAATAACTCGAAAACTATTAATAATTGAGAAATTAAAAAAAAGAGGTTCTTAAAGAGGAATAAATTTCCAATAAAAAAGTCTGGACTTCTGGAACTCTATCTCTACTATTAGTAACTTTAATTTAATATTGAAAATGGGGCTTCGCACGACGAACGCTAAACCGTTACGATACTCTGAAACCGGTCGTAAGAAGCAAAACAATTTTTTTATATTGTCAAGTATTAATATAAAATGAGCTCGTTGTTAATTAACAATTTTTTTTTTTGAGTTTACGTTTATGTTTCAAGTCGGAAAATTGTTAAACAAAAGCCACTAAAATTATTTCGCTTCGTGAGGACCTTATGTCAACTATATTTTATGAGATTATGACATTGCGATGTTTTTAATTGTTACAGTCTATTAGTTATTAATTATTTAAGCTAACAGGAAACTAAGAAATTAAAGTTGAAAATTTTTTTTTATTAATTTTAAAATTATTATTATTACTGTTTTTATATTCAAAAATACTATAAAATTATATAAACTTTAAATTTTTAGTGCTAATTGTTTAAACAAATTTTATAAAGAAATAGATAAATTACGTATTTTTGAAAAAAAAAAAATTTCTTAAAACATTTTTTTAATTGTTTTTCCCGTTTTTCTTCATTTGAACAAATTATTAAGAAAAAAAATATTCTTAAAATTTTTTATTTGCAATTCTCTACAAGGTGGAATTTTTGTTATTAATTAATTTGTTTATTTAATAAACAATTTCTAATTAACAATCGCCGAATGTGTTTATATTTTTTTAGATAGAAAAAAATAACCAGAACACCGTATACATAAATATGTCAAAAAACATTTTTAATATTTAAAATTTAAAATTCTATAAGAAATATTAACATTTTTTTTTGTGGTTATGTATACGGTTGTTTTTTTTTAATTTTTTTTCTATCTAAAAAAATATAAACATATTCGGAGGTTGTTAATAACAAATTATTTATTAAATAAACAAATAAATTAACAACAAAAAAAATTCCACCTTGTAGAGAATTGCAAATAATAGGTTTTAAGACTAAAATTTTTACTTAATAACTCGTTTAAATAATGAAAAAAGGAAAAAAATGATTATAAACAATTAAAAAATGTTTTTAAGAAAAAATTTTTTTTTAATTCATAATATTTTATAACAAATAAAATGGCAAAAAATGTTTTTCAAAAATAAGTAATTTATCTATTTGTTTATAAAATTTGTTTAAACAAATAACACTAAAAATTTAAAGTTTATGTAATCTTATGTTATTTTTGAATATAAAACAGTAATAATAATTAAAATTTATAAAAAAAATGTCAACCTTTTTTTTAAATTTTTTAGTTTTTTGTTATCTTAAATAATTAATAACTAACAGACTATAACAATTAAAAATATCACAATGTCATAATCTCGTACAGTATAGTTGATATAAGGTCTAAAGGAAACGTAATAATTTTAGTGGCTTTTGCTTAACAATTATCCGACTTAAAATATAAACGTAAGCTCTAAAAAAAATTGTTAATTAACAATAGGCTCATTTTATGAAAAATCTGGATTTTTTTTCTTTAAATGTCTGAATAATACAGATACACAATATACTATTACCTTAAATTTCAGATTAGTCCCGTTCAAAGATTGTTCGAGATTATTTTTTTAAGGTTTTGTGTTTTTTCGTCCCTTTCTAAATGTCAAATTTCAACACGTATTTTTCGTGAATAACTTAAAAACCGAAGGGTCTGAAATTGGTTATTACAACGTTGAAAGGTAATTCAATTTAATACATTCCGGTTCTTCTACAATAAAAATTGTCAAAGTTATGGCTATTTGTTAAAAGATTACTTTTTTTATGAAAATCGAAATTGGAGTATTACTCTCAATTGAGTTGTGATAAAATAATTCATTCAAACTTTGTTGTAGCTTTTGGAATAAAATCGCTGCCTAAGGAATCAATATTTCCACATCCAGATTTCCCATCCAAGTCTCTTTAAAGGAAAACATCTTGACCATATTTGCACTCTAGTATGTGGAAATAATTGGTCACAGAATTTTAATAAAAGGGCGTTGCCGAATGCTAGCCAAACCTCCAGAACTTCCGGACGCTGCCGAATACGAAGGCAAATTCCGGGCGTTTCCGTATCCATATTAAGATAGTGCCAAATCCATATCCGGGCGCGCCTGAATACCAAGGTAATTTCTGGGCGCTGCCGAATCGATATTAGGATGCCGCTGAATCCATTTTTGGGCGCTGCCGAATTCCAAAGTAACTTCCGGGCGCTGTCAAATCCAAATTAGAACGCCGCCGAATCTATATTCGAGCGCTGCATAATCCATATTCGGGAACGGCTATACACCAAGATGACTTCCGGACCATGTCGAATACCAAGGCAAATTTCAGCCGCTGCCGAATCCATATTCGAATCTCTCCGGGCGCCGCCGAATCCACTATTAAACAATACCTCCAGGACCCATTTTGGTTGCATGATTTGACCCAAACATACTAACTACCGTACAAAGCTTTTAAAATGAAGTTAAATAGAAGGTTTTAAAAATTAAGTTTCTGGACTGTTATTAGCTTGCTTTATTGTTTTTCCCTATTTACCCTATTTAACTCACAACCCTTCACCGGAATTAGCGCAAGACATAATCTAGTACCAGATCTCGTCATGGAACATATGTGTGCCAAATTTGAAGACATTATCTTAGACCGTTGCGAAGAAAACGTGCGCACAAAAAAGTTACAGACCGACACACAGACAGAATTTTTTCTCTCTTAAATTTAAAATCTCGACGTTTTATGACATTTATCATTTCAACAAAAAACATTTTGAAATTTTTTTTAAGATTACTATACAGGGTGCCCCACTTAAAACTCCCCAGGCTTGCAACTATCTTATTTTTTAAACTACGACCATGTTGGGCATATCAAATTGTAGATAGTTTTAAGGCATTTAAACATGTGTACAGAGTGATTTAAAAAAAATTAAAATAATTGTTAAGAAAGAAAACTTAATTTCCTTGAATATTTGTTTACCTCATCCTGTACATGAACTGCGTCAATGTTTTCTTATAAAAGTTTTAATTAGCTTCAATTTATGTTATGTTTATTACGTCATATCCGAAATTCTTTTTGGTTTTAGAGAAAGAAATTAAAAACACTCCTTCCGACTCCTGATTTTTTTAAAATAACTGAAAAAATGTAAATAATAATTTTATGCTTTATTTGTAAAAGACATATCACAAAAAATCCTCAACGTAACAAAACAGCAACAAGAAACAAAAGAAATAAATATTTTTAAAAACAAACTCTATTAAAATGTACTGAATAATAGGAATTTTTATTCTTAAAACTTTATTTTTAACATAAATTGAAGCTAATTAAAACCTTTATAAGAAAACATTAACACATTTCATGTACAAGGTGAGGTAAAAAAATATTCAAAGAAATTAAGTTTCCTTTCTTAACAATTTTTTCAATTTTTTAAATCACTCTGTATGCGTGTTTAAGGCTTTAAAAATGTCTACAATTTGATGTGCCCAACAAGGTCATCGCCTTAAAAATAAAAAAGTTACAAGTATGCGCACCCTGTACATCTTTCCACTCCACTACGTAGATGTGGAAGTAATAAATCAAATGGCATATATTTTCATTAAAAATAATGTATGTTTTTATCCGAATTTGTTATAAATAAGAAACAAGAAATGAAATGTTTCATATTTCTATTGTGAAATATAGTTCATTTAGTTATCCTTAAAATAAAATCATGGAAAAAAACATTTTATATTTATTACAAAAAATGTTTTGTAAGACATACAAAGAAAAACGTTAATGTAGTTTTGGTGAATAAGTGTATACCTACTAGAAGCCAAGGCCTCAGATTTTTTTATAATATTTTACACTACTATAAAGAAAAATACCTGTTGTTAAACTTGAGGCATGTTCAATTTTATTAACATTTAACATTACAAATTGTGTTTTTATAATAAGAAATGTTTCTTTTTATTTAAAATACACTTTCAGATGTATCAATAAACCCTCATGTCCATAATATTTTAACTTCATTAAATCAGTATTTATAATTACTTAATAATTTTCGCACAATTTGTATCAATTTGGGACATTGAATGATTTGAGTCGTAAATTTTACTTCCACATCCAAATAGTGGATTGGAAGTATAGTAATCGTAAAAAAAAAACTTCAATTTTTTTTTTTTTTTGAAATCGGTTTAGAATGTCATGAAATATCGCGATTTTAAATTTGAGGGCAAAAAAAATTGTATCTATCGGTCTGTCTGCATTTTTTGTACGCACGTTTCTTGTGGGACGGTTTAAGATATTAACTTAATAGTTGTTACGTGTATGTATTATAAAAAGATCTGGAACTCATTGCTATAAAATTACACAAAAAATAATCGTTTTAGAGATTCTAGCATTTTACTTAATCGCCAGAATGTATTACAATAACGGTGTAAAAGCCGCTCGAAAAGTGGCTTATATTTGGTAATTTGCGATACAAAATTATATATAGCCATATAAAACTTACATATATGATTTTGCATGTCATTAGGCAGCAAAAAGAATGAGCAGTGACTTTCAATACTGAAAAGAAATTGACGGACTGACTCACAAAAATTGCATTTTCGTATATGCGATTCTCGGCGATTTCATTTGATAATTAACAACAGACTTACCGACCTGAACTATTTTGTTCATTATTGTCATTTAATTATCGTTTATTTTGGTATATAATTAATAAGGCAGCTGTTACGTTGTCGTGCATATTTCTATTATTATTATAAGAATGGACAACCTCTGTTTAATTATTATTAAACAGAGGTTGTCCATAGGTAAAATCGTAATATAACAGGCGATGTGATAATTTTTCTAATTTATTAGTATAGAATAGCAGTTACTCAATATAAAATACACGTAAATCGACATAAACTTCGATATATTACAAAATAAAATAAATACTAAAATACTTAATAGTTTAACTGCTAAAAACAAAAGTGACAAAAATTAAAAATAATATTTTTGCATATTTTAATTATAGCATATTTTATATGTTATATAATTATAGATGAATCTAATATTTTCAGTTAAGCTACTTTCTATTGTGTTGATTATATAAATTATCATTAATGTATAATACACCAGCTAAGAGAGTTGTATAGATACATTTTAGAAGTTTTTACATTTTCGGAGTCTGTTATTCTAGTTTCGGTTAAACAGACAATAATGGGTTGTATCTGAAACTAATTGACTTGTCTTTTTGAAATGAAGGATTGCTATTTCTGAAAGACAGTTTTATTGCGTCTTATTATGGACGCTTGTGGGGTAAGAAACCATTTCCGAAATATATTAATTTCAACCATATGTTTGGTTTTTTAAATTCATAAACATTTTCTCTACAGATATTTTAAAGAATGTCTATTGTTCAAAATAAGTAGACTTCATCGACTTACAGTCCAATTTACGTCTTTCTATTTGAAAGGGTAAAGGTGGTTTAATATTTGCTTACGAGACTGCAGTAGAACTTTTTTCGTTCTTTCTTTTCTTCACAAATTAGATATTTTTCTATTAAATATATGTAAATTAATTACAATTTTAGAGATTACATGCATTTTGTGTCATGAAAAAATTTAGATACATTTTGATAGTGAAAAACTGTTGAAAATATGTACGTTACAAAAAAATTAGAAGAGAGCAACATTTTAAAGAATATATTAACCTATACGTTTAATTTTTCCAGATTTTTAAATTTCATAGTTTACGATATTTTCCGTTTTCCGATAAGGGCCTTTTTTTTCGTTTTTTTTCCGGGAAACTTGGACAGAGTGCACTTTAGGAAAAAGTCATAAAGGAAAAAAAGTCTTGTAGTTTAATAATATATTCACTCGAATTTATGGATTTTTCTCGTCACTTTTTATTCCACCTTCAACCCTTTTTGGAAAAATTCAACTGCTATATCTCGAAAAATATGCATTTTTCGAAAATTTTACGAGAGTAAAAAGTTGTTATTTTTCATAAAACTATCTAAAAAGACATTTTGTTTTTTTAATTTACCTCAATTTTACTAGTTAACAAATTAGCAACAAGATCATTGTTTATTACAATTGCGAGGCAATATTAGCGGCCATTTTTTTTTGGAGTTTGATCTAGACTTCAAAACGAACAGAATCCACAAAGTTTCGTGAAAATCCATTCATTCGGTAAACTATTTAGTCAGAATGCTAATTTGCCTACACTATAATGTGTTAGAACTACAAAGTACACATAACTTAATCCTGGGATTATAGAGACAGAGAAAATAAATTTCCTTTTAAGAGTTGATGTTCGGTTTTTGTTTCATTTTACCATTATTTTATTGTTTTGGTTTGAAATACGTATGTTTACATTTTCATAAATGCTAAATATTTGTGTTGTATTCATTTTTTTAAAAGCTTTTATTTAACTTGCAATGTGTTATGTATGAATGTATGTTTGTTTGGTGAAATTTTGCAAGCTGAATTTCGACTAGTTCTTATTACACTAGAGCTTTGAAATTTGGCATACGTGTATAAGTCCGGTGACAATGTAACATAGTATAGCCATTATCGGTCTAAATCCAATATGGCGGATGTCCCAAGATGGCGGATCGGCTTTTTAGTCACAACCCTATTGATATGGGGTTTTACGAGTAAAATACGATAGACAATGTGACGTCATTCTAAATTCAATATGGCGGACATCCCAAGCTACTTTCCCGACTTAGGCCGGAAAAGTAACATTTCCGTACGGTTTTGTTGATCGTTGCTTGGCAACGGATCTTTTCCAGTCTGTTTTCTGATAGTTTCTTAGCAACGGACTAAAACACTGGAATTGTGCATTTTTCGATCTGAAATCGCGCCGAAAATGTAGACATTGCCGATTGATTTCAGAAAAAAGCTTTTCCTTAAAAATATTTTTTTTTATATATAATTTTATTTTCAATAAAAACGTTTTCAAGTAAAGCTTGTCCTGTTACTTCCTTTTCAGATTTTAAAACTTAGTCATTTATATATTTTAAATTGGAATGTGGTTTAGGTTTTTGACTTTTTAAAAGTTTTTATAATTTTTTTTACGAAGTTGTTACTGGTCTATAAAATTGGGAGGTCTAGTTATATAGCAGGCAGTATGGGCGCATGAGTTTCGAATACATTTCGGACGCAGTTTATTTGTTGGAATCAGTTCTGGAGACAATACTGATTATGAGCATCCATGTTACCAGACGGTAACCCGCTCTGATATTGTTTAAAACAATTTTGTTTACAACAAGAGGAAATATTACATTTTTTCAATGAAACAATGTTTTTAAATATTTTTTTATCGATTTCCAACAAGAAATGTTCGATAATTTTTTTCATAAAGTTGATATTTTCAATGTTATTATGTTTTAAAAATTAAAAAAATCTCCAATTTCTCGTTTCAGTAAGAGCCTTACATTTTCTAAGAAAGCATATACAGTGTGCCAGGGAGCGACGCATGATTAAATGAGCAATTCATATATCTTGGAAATTTACCAAAAAAAGTAATTTCTCTCATTTATAAAGTACTTTTTCTGAAATCGATCGGCAATGTCTACAGTTTCGGCGCGATTTCAGATCGAAAAATGCACAATTCCAGTATTTTAGTCCGTTGCTAAGAAACTATCAGAAAACAGACCGGAAAAGATCCGTTGCCAAGCAACGATCAACAAAACCGTACGGGAATGTTACTTTCCCGGCATAGGCCGGGAAAGTAACATTCCCGTATGGTTTTTTATGTATATTTTTGACAGTAAATAAATACACGCAGACAAACAATCAAACTTACATTTACGCTTACACATACATCAAAATTACATTTATTAGTAAGCAGTTAGATTGTAATGAAGAAATGTAATGAAGAAATGTTAGATTATAATGAAGAAATGTTATTCATTAATGAAGAAATTTTATGCATTAATATAAATTCCTTAATTTATAATAATATTGATTGTGATTTCAGAAAAAATAGTATGCGTATTTCGGTGAGAAAGCACATTCCCGAACTTCGATGCATCGTCGTCCGGGAATGTACTGCTTTCACACCTAAATACACAATATACTATTGTTCTGTAAGAGATAGGACAAAATCTTGGAAAGAATTATTCAGAATGAGTATTGTTTATTTGAGATTTTTTTATAGAAATAGTTTTGAATTAGTCAGATTTCAGTTTGTCTTAATATTTTAAGGTTTTTCAAATTGTTTAAACAATCTTAATTTACTTAAATAATTATAATTTATTTAAGCAATTACGTTTTGTTACAAATTTGTAGCATTTCCATCTTTTTTTAGTTTCACAATTTTGTTTATTAAGAGTTTGCTAATAAAACCTGGAAATTATTTAAGCAACTTTCTTCAGAATAGGGCTAGAGTTGTGCAGGTTTTAAGAAATTTTGAACTTTTCATCGACTTTCTGCTCATATTTAAAATAAAGAACATTTTTGAGACTAATTAAAAATAATTTCTGCAAAAAGAGTCGCAAATAAATAACAATAAATGCTAGAAATACATAATACTCTACTTTTGTCCTTATGGGGTCATTTTGAGGCCCAATAGTTCTCATGGGGGGTGTAATTGAAAAAATAATTATTAATTCGTATTCTTTGAACTATTGTGAAATTTAAAAAAGTTGGAAATGTTACAAATTTATAGCAAAATATAATTTTTTGAATAAATTATAATTGTCTAATACATTTGAAAAGCATTAAAATATTAACACAATCTAGAAGGTGATTAATTAATAATACTCAAATAAATAATAATAAACGTTAAAAATACGTGATACTCCAACTTTACCCTTATAGGGTCACTTTGCAAGTGAGCAAAATTTTAACAAATTCAGTTTTATTTTTCTGAATAATATTTCTTTACAGCACCCTGTCCTATCTCGTACAGAAAATTTGATAAATTGACAAATAGCAGAAAAAAACTATCTGTGAGAACTAAAAAGAAAAACTATCTACAAAATTAATTTCCAATCTTTGCAGATAGATTTTCTTTTTAGTTCATACAGATTGTTTTTTCTACTGTTTGCCAAATCCCATAAAGAATATGTTTTATAACAATTATAAGCAAATAAAAAGTAATTCACTTTTACGCGAACTTCATGTTTCGAAACTTAAATTGTGACATAAATTAGTATTCTCACAGGATGAGATTTCCTTATTTACTTATACGTCGACAGACTGCAGATTGTAATAATATTCTTCTAGGCAAATACGATAAAGCAGCATAGCAGCATTTGACAACGCCGCCGGAAGTCAGTTAAACCTGTAATTTTTATATTCGGGTGTCATTTTACGCATCGATTAAAATATTCATAAGGACACCAATTAAACCGTAAAATAGGTAGGATGCTAACTTAGCCTTTAAATAAATTTTGTGTATATCAGTGTGTATATTAGTGGATGCCGAGTGAGAACGTTATTAGGTAGGATGCCAACGGATACCTTATATAAATATATATATATATATGTATATATATATATATATATATATATTTAAGAACCACGAGGAACTTTCCAGGCTGGGATATGACAAAATTATGTTTTTTAGAGCTCCCATCATGCTACTTTCACTACATGACGGTTTCATTCATATATTTTATGAGGCAGGGTTTTATGCAGCAGCCGCTCAGTCTATAAATTATATAGAATTAATAAATGGAAACCTACATTGATTATATCGATTGATTACATATTTCCTCCAACATTTTCAATCCCTGGTAGCTCTGGGAATGCTATTCAAAATTAGAGATGGGAAAAGCGGTTCCACTCATGTAGCGTTGCAAATGCGATCGCTCCAGAGAAATACCGCGACAAAATAACGTTACTTTGGAGCGACGCGACAGAGATAAAATGATATGGCTCGCTCTGCCAAACGCGCTTATTGAGTTCAAGAGATCGCGTTTGTTGTGTAACGTGTGGTGTTTTCGGAACTCAAAGTTTTGGAGGGTAGGATATGTAATGTAACGTGATCTATTATTATATGCAGTCGCTTATTCGCGGTTCGCCAACGCCAAAGTACAAAGAGCGCTTGTTAATTTCTATAGTTATGTAGATTTATTAGATTTTTGCATTTTCTTACTAAACAGTAAAAGTAAATACCAATAAAGATATATAGGTTGTAAAAAATATAGTACATTTATTTGTTGTATGAGTTGTTATTTTATATAAACTAATAGACTATATTACATAGACGTGTTTTAAACTTTGGGTGGCCATTTATAAAATCGCAGTTTTCTCTCTATTGTTGGTATGTATTTTTATTTTATAAAAAATATAAAGAATTATTTTGGTATTTTTTTTACCAGGTAGGTATAGGCAGGTATAGCATTTTGGGTTGATAATTGATTTCTGTTGATATTTATGAAATATGGCCCCAAAAAAAAAAGTCGTCTACCATTTGGAATTGTTTTTCTAATAAACAAAAATCAGATAAGATATCAATTTACAACGATTTTTATTATTGTTAATATATAATTATACATCCCTTGGCAACACTATAGTATAGGGCCAATAGAAGTAAAGAGCTTAACGTTTAGTTTTTTACTCTGGTATGGCATTGCATCTTTGCACCTTGTCGCTGGTCAAAGTCTACAAACTTTATGGTCGTCGGTAACGTTGACACACAGGGTTCGCTCCGAGTAACCGGTTACTTTAGCATTTAATAGCGCGACTGTACGTTACCTAAAAATACCGCGACAAAATAGCGTTACAGAGATAACGACCCATCTCTATTCAAAATAACAGAAATTTCTGCCCATTTGGGTTGGGCATCTTTATAAATAAAATGGTTATTAAATTTTTCACCCTGGAGAACAAGATATATTTTTTCAAATTCAACGAAACAGATTATCTGGAATTTAGGTATCTTTTTATCCTTTATATTTTTAAGCTTACTTATTATGACAATAGTAATTGTCATTTATAATAAGATTACACTGGTGCCAGATGTTCCACTCACACCTTTTTTGAACACGTGTGTTTCAACAAACAAAAGCTCGTTCAGCATACCATTTCAGTGAAGTACTCACAAATCATTAGTGTTGGTCAGTACACGTTAGAAGGTCACTTGCCGAGAATACTGTCCTTGGTCCGAGATTCATCTCTTAGAGTTAATTTCTAGGAATTTTCAATTATATTAATGATCCTTATGGCAATAATTTTCAATAACTAAATTGAACCATGTTGATATTTTTTTAAATAAATGATTAAATTAAGAGCAATAGTAGAATAAGCAAATATCTCTTGAAGACTATCGTTATTTCAAATCTTCTTCTAAAGCAACAATGACAAGACAGTTAAAATGGCCGAAGGATGTAGAAAGTAAACACACATTAGAATCTTTTAGTATTTTTTATAATTTTGATGTCAGAAAAACCATGATACTACAATGACTGGGCAAAAAAACTTGAAAATATTCATAGTATGAAGTACCTCTGTCATTATAGGAACTTATTATAGGAATCATATTCAATAAACTTCTCTAAATCCAATCTTGCTATCTTGTAAAATTAACAAACTTAATTCATAATAATCAAAACCTACACGTTTTAAACTTACCTATCTATCATAGTACGTGAATCAGCCATAAGCCCTGAAACAGCACAACCAATATGCTTATCAACCTCTACAATTTTTTCAATAGTAGTTGGTTCCATCAATGGAGACGTAATGCGTTTCTCAACAGCTAGTACTACCCCTTCGCTTGTACAAATGCCAATAGCAGTTGAACCTAGCTTGATAGCTTCGATAGCATATTCTACTTGAAATAGGCGTCCTTCAGGAGAGAAGGTATTTACTCCTCTATCATATTCACTTCTGGTCAGGAACATCTTAAATTTTAACTTTTTTAGGTTATGTATCGTGACACGGCATTTTACTAACTTTTACAAATACTTATAATATAAATAGCGAAAAGTATGCTTGCTTTTGCACGTGTCACATGTAAAGATAAATTGTAATTACTTACTTTTGTATTGGATATTGTAATGGGTATTTATTAAATATTTTAATATAAATCAACAAAACAGTAGCAGCTAAACGTTAAATCCAGCAACCAGCAACCAACAACGGCAACAACAGCGGCATCTGTGAACAGCAACCCGAAAGTGAACCGCGGAGCATGAAGTTCGAAGAAAGAAGACACCCTAGATAATAATAAACATAGATTAAAGAATTTTAGGTGTTTTCATTCTACCAACAATCTTAGCTAGGCTACATTCGACGTCTGACCGATGTGGTCCGCCCACTGTGGTCGAACCGAACTTGCGGTCGAACGCGCCAGAATTTTAAGTATTTTTCGATTTTTCCAATCTCCATAAACGTCAACCATAACCTCAAAAACCGGTATTTTAACTTTAACAGTGATTTATCATAGATTTGAATAGTAATCGGACCTTAAATTTTACTCCGGTATGATGTGTAATTTCGACAAATGTATATTGTTCCTTATTTATCACAGACTTATTTATTGTCGCCATTTTAAGAAGGGAATTCAAACGGGTCGAACGATTCTGACAGCAGTGACAACACAAGTCAGGTTTTAAAATGTGACCACATCGACCACTCAGCTGATCAAGTCGGACCATCAGTCCGAACGCTTTTGACAGGTCCGACCGTGGTAAACCCGTCTATCGAATGCAGCCATAATCTAAGTAATTTTAAAGTCACACGCAAACTGTAGTACACGAATATTTCACTCATCATCAGGCGTGGCCGAAAAACTACTTAGCATAGCTAAGATTGTTGGTAGAAAGAAAACACCTATTATATGAAAATAAATGCAGGTACTTTTGGGGTCGATATAGTTCACGATATTAGGCGAAGCACTATATACATTGCGTTTTGCAAATCTTTAAGTTTTTTCGTGATATATTTACTAAGAAAAAAGCCAAGAACAATAAATTTTAGTATTTCCCTAGCAGATCTTTCTCTCTTTTGTGTACCTTAGCACTTTCGAGGCATCTATAGTCGAGTATATAAACTCTAAGCTGGCACCTCCAAAGTCGCTTCATTATATAAAGAGAATAGTGTACGTTAAACATCGATAGTCTATCGATAGTATCGATGCTCATTTACTATCGGAAGCTATCGATAGTATTTGATGATACATCGACAATCGATAGTCTACAGCGTGAGTATTTCTCCCTCCCCCGCTTATCAATTTTGTTTAAAACCTGGCCAAAAAAAATTATTATTCAGATTTCTTCCCCCGCTCATCAATTTTAAAATCTGGAAAAAAATTTTTTTTTTAGATTTCTCCCCCGTTCAACAGTTTTGAAACAACGAAAAATTTCAGATTTGTTCCTTCCTGCTCAACAATTAAAATTTGATTTTTTTCCATTATGTCCCGACTTAGCAAAATTCAAATATGGTCATTTTAAACTATCGAAACTTCGATAGTTATCGATAGTTTTTGTAAAAATTTCGATAACTATCGATGTTTAACGTACACTTAAGAGAATAAAACATACGCAACTAGTTCATCTCTATGTCACTGCGATAGCTTTATGCGCATTGCGCATGGATTATGGAATCGTACGTCGTGTTACCAACATAGACGTAAGACAATGTTTGCATTATTATATTATAGGTATTTAATTGTTGCAAAGTTTGATAATTAGACAAGTTGGTCAACATGTGCAGTGAATTACAGTGATGCCAACCTAGACACTTTTTACCAAACTTTCTTTCATGCAAATCGTCAATGGACCACAATAGTGTGACGTTTCACTCCCACTCTAACTATTCCAACTTATTTCTCACATCGACCTTATCGCCACTGTACATAAGACCATGGTTAAAATTGAATTTGAAATTTCAGAAAATCTGTGAATATTTAACTATTGAATTATCATCCTCATGTTTTAACTTTAAAAACTGCGCCTTCTTGTAATAATACTGTAATTTTTAAGTCCTCTTGAATTTTTTTCAGAAATTAATTGTTTATTGCGCACGCGTAATACGTATGTCGGGCATAACTCCATCTTCTTATTTTTATTTGTTTTCCTGGTTGAAGTTTAAGGTTATGTATAGTGGATTATTTCTTTTATAATCGACTCCAAAAGTGTGACGTTTCATCCCCACCTTAATGTTTCCAATCCCAATTTATAATAGACCTTATTGCCTCTTGACATACGGACATATTAAAATCTATTTCAAATTTTCTTACTCAATTAAAAATATCTAACGACTGAAATATTTTTTCTAATAATTGTTAATAAAGTTTACTTCTTTCTATATTAAGATGGTATTAAAAAGTATTTTGGTATAAGATTTAGAAATTTTGTAATTTTACTAGGCATGCGTTCATCAATTCTGACGTGAGTCGTAGCTTGTTCTTGTTATTTTCTGGCGCAGAGGCAGACCGAAGTGGCCAAGTAACATTTTCTTTGTTTTTGTTGAGTTTAGATGTTTGGTTAGGTTATTATTTAGTCGTGTGTACTGAAAATTAATTCTGTAGTTTGGCCAAAGATTAGAATCTTTGCTTTGGTTTTGAATATTTTGATATTAAAATGTCAGAAAAACATGATAAAACTGTCGGCAATAATGCAGTTTTTTAAAGAAGAAAAATTAATCAGCCATGGTGAAAATTCCGTTGAAACGTCATAATAAACATGACATTGTATCTGTCGATAAAAATCACGAGTATTATACTCCCTTAGAAAGTAATATTTTTCAGAAAACATTGAAATCCTTCAACAGTTTTATGTTATAATCACATATAATTTTTAGCTGGAGAAAAAAATATATTAATTAGGCAAGATGTTTACAGAATCAACTATTGTACTTTTTTTTCTTTTTGCATTTTTATTATTATTCTCCAACATTTGGCAACATTATATACATATTTCTTCTCATACGTGAGCATCACCAGTTCGGCAATCTTATAAGTAAACTTTCAAAAAGAAAACTTGAAACATATCTCCACAATAAACGATTTTTTTAATGAATTGATATTATAGCTACAAGTGAAATAAACTTTTATTTTAGTAAATTTTTATATATTTATAGGTAATAGCAAACATAAAAACACAAAATTAATAAACAAACACAAGTTTAACCTCAAATCGGCACAGAAACAGAATCCATAAAAACAGTAAGTACGAATTTAGAAACAAAATAATCCAAGACAGACGTCCTCTCACACGCATGCGTAGTGCATCCAAAATGTAAATAATTGTTTTATTAATTATTCCTACATACTAAAGCACATTTAACTTATAGAACATTCACATCAATTTATTATAATTACATAGAAATAAGTACTAGTAGTTTATTGTGAGGAATAACATCAGAATAATCATGTTTACAAAGTTGTTTCTGATTTTGATCCTTATAGCATCAGTGAATAAGGGACACCGTAAAATGCACTTGGAAACAAAATCAAATTTTACCGCGCAATGGTGACGTCACGACTTTTATCGTGGATTTTCAAGGATTTTACAGTATTTAAAGTGTTTGTATATCAAAAATGGTCAAAAAATTACGTTTTTCTGCGATTGCTCAATTTTTTACGGATAAAGAAACACTCATGGTCAAGGTAGAAAGTTCTGTTGAAGCGCGAAGCGGGCCGCATGCACAGTTTAAAAATATACAGTTGGGTCACTTCCCCTCATTTTTGTCCAAGACCCCCCACTCACGCTATCGACGCGTGGACTACACTCAGTAGCAACGGTGATTTGTTGATACCCATGTTTCTAACCTAAACGCAAAATTAGGTTATTATTTTATTTTGAATGCAAATAGTTAGAAACAGTTGTAAAAACCAATACTGATACTGATAGAAAATATCATTCTGCTCCCTGGTTGTTCAAGCAGTACCTGTGCTAGAGTGATCGTTTAATTTTTTCCCGTTTTCCTAAAGTTGAACCAAGGTAAGTTAAAGTCACCAATAATAACTTTTTTCGTGTTCTTTATCGAATTTTGTATTGAATGGACACTTTTTCAATAATTGTGCCCAGTACTCGTGTCAGCATTTATAATTTTTGTATCGATTTCTTCTAATTTAGTTAATAAGAGTCAAATAAGGTAACTAGAAAAGCAAATGTTTTTCATATCATTTTGTAGCCACACTTTTTAGTATTAAAAGAAGAAGTTTTTTACTTTGAACAGAAAATTTTATATATGTAGTTTAAATTCATCGATCATATTCAATGATCATGTCGTGAAGTGCATGGTTTGATGTAAATACTTTGACACATTTGAAAGCAGTAGTTGTTTGTTGGATAAACTGTGTTACATATATGTACTTACTTATAATTTTATTAATATAATTTAATATTTGCCAGGTTACTTGTGGAAACAATTCGTAGATAAATCTGAAGATAATAAATACAGTTCAGAAAAATGCTGTGTTCAACAATTTGGGTATGCAGTGTGCATTTCAAAAACGAGTATGCAAGACGATTCATATAAAAATGATGCATTACCCTCATTGTTTCGTCTTGGCGAGTATAAAAAAAAAAAATAAATAAATATAAAAATATGATTTGATGATTTTGATGAGCACGATTATTTATTTCATAAGTATGTAGTAAAAAATAGAAAAAAATCATTATTCAGTTTGTAAAATATAGTTGTTATAATTTTCGTTTTTTAGAGAATTCATTTGTTCAAAATTTGTAATATAAATATAAATAAAAAAGGTGAACTACAATAATTTTTAGATAAAAAATCATTTCGCTTTGTATTCTTATTTTCTATTTGTTAGTTACCTACTTAGGAACATATTTTTATTAAAAATAATGTTTTATTTTACAGAATAATCCATACAAAGTAAGGATGACCATCGCCTAATAACCTCAACGTCTCGTTTAGAAGATATAAGCCATCAAGTGTTGTTTTACTTTAGTAATAGGTACCAACTTGCTTTATCATCACTTGCAATTTGTACTCTCGTCTTTTTTATTGCATTTGTCACGTATGTAGCTAAATATAAATAGAAATATTTTTAAAATGTGTTATATTCTTAATTTTAATAAAATAGTCGTAATATTTAATTGAAAAAAAAATACAAACTCCTGATTGTTAAGTTTCATAATACTTTATATACTTTACGTTTATATTTATTGATGGTTTCTCACTGTATTATATTATTATATATCCATCTATTATATTTTTCTTACTTGTTAATTATTAGCAAATATAGAATTAATCTGTTATTAAATAATGTTTATAATATATTTATTGGAAATTTATATGTGATTATAGTTTTCAATAGTTATTTATCTAACCCCGCTATGAAATATCAAATTTTAAATGCATTTTTGACGTTACGAAATGTCACATTTTTCATAACTGTCAGTTTCCAGTTTCATTACATAACTAGTGATGTAATGAATTTTTTTTTCCTATTTTAAAGCGGGATTAGATAAAATTTTGTAACGTTATGCAAAAGTAATTTTATTTGGCTCATGTAATTTGCAAAACTCGCTCTCTTCGCTCACTTGTTTTGGCAAATATTACATTCTTCAAATAAAATTAGTATTTTAATAACTGGTTACGTAAATAACTATTATGTAACCAGTTATGAAAATTAATTTTTCATAACGTGTTAAGTACAAAATTTTATCTAATCGCACTTTAAAATAGAAAGGAAATGACAGAAATCTATATGTAAAAATTCATTACATCATTAGTTCAGTAATGAAATTGGAAACTGACAATTATGAAAAATGTGACGTTTCATAACGTCAAAAATGCATTTAAAATTTGACATTTCATAACGGGGGAGGAAATACAAATATTTTGAATAAAAATTTATTTACTTATTTAAAAGATGTTTTCTTAACAAATTTTTTAGGCCCTACTCTTAAAAAAAAACACTCAGAATTTATCTACTTTATTTTATAAATTATTTTGTTAATAGATAATTAATAAAATAACATACCAGCATAAATTTACTTAAATCTCAAAATACATAATTTTTTCCGTGCAAATTATTAAATAAATAAAAAATAACTAAGTCTAAAACATTATACATTTATGTTTGTTTGTTTAAAAAGCAAATTCTTATTTAATTTTAATTAACTAACTATAAATCTACAATGTTTTATGTATAATCTACCATTAAACAAATTTGTGCGATTAAGGTATATTAGGAAAGTAACACAAGGTATCATTACTGTAAGAAGTTACAATTAGAAACTAATACAACAGTAAATTTACTTAAATTTTTTTTTTCAAAAGATACCTATAACATTATTTTGTTATTACTATAAGTACAAAACATGTATTTAAAATCATAGATATGTCTCATCTTTCTCTTCGATTGCAGGCAGTATGTTCGTTTCTGAATATTTATTTTCTGAGGAATTTTTTGTCGAAAGAGCATGATTTAATGATATGTTAATTGCTTCTATTATTTTGGTTGAGAAGCATAAAGAATCCTTCTCAATTGAAATATTACTTAAATTGTTCACAATATTCCTATGTACTGTACCATTTAATTCAACATTGCAATTTCTTCTATAGGCATATTTTTCCCTAATAAATTATTCTAGATTTATTTTTGTGATCTGAAATATAGTTGCCCTTCCACCTTTCGCACTTTGCCTATGCTCTCATCTTCATAAAAATTTTCTTCATGTCCTCCGATTCCATTCATCATGAACCCAAAATGTCCCAGCGTGCTGATAAATCTGTAATACATTCCAGCAGTAGTAAGGAAAAATGAACAATTATATAATTATAATGTTACATAACTAACTAAAAATAGATCTGTTTTGAATTTGACAAAATACACGAAGGATTATTTAGAGTTTAACAATGAATTTTTGTGAATGTTGCAAATTACCCTCAACTGATTGTTAATTTTGAAATGAAGCACCCAAAGCAAAAGGTTAATTCCTATGCAATATGGTGTACAGACATCGTCAATTAAATACTTAAGGGGAAACATGTCCACATAAATTAGACCATGAATATCTTGTAGTACAGATATGAAATATCGGTATTGTAGTGCAGTGGGCCAAAGCGCATAGGAGAAGAGCACACTTGGCCACACGGTTTATCATGTACTGGGTTTGATTCCCAGTTCCGATGCTTGCAATGTCGGTGGGTAATGGCTTCCCTGCCAAAAATTCCACATAGGAACTTATAAAAAAAAAGTGATGCGGTTTTATCGTTCCTATAAGTTATATTATTATTATACAGACAGGATTTTATCTGTTTTATTAAGTTTTAAATCGGTTATGAAACAGTAATTCCGAATGAGCTATTTGGAATTATCATGTTGCCCTTTCATGAGTACTTATATGAAATATACATCAACAAATCTACAGTTTAGTGTCTGCAAATGCACCCTTGCCCTTATATCTGTAAACATATGGAATTACAGATACAACTTTAAAGATATTCTAAACTTTTCTATAAGTAATATCATAAGAGTCCAGTCCGTCCTTTCTCCAGTACCTATCGTATATAACACACCATTTATCAACATGTTTTTATTGTAAATTTCAACATTGTCTTTTTATTAGTATTAATGTGGATATACATGTCAACAAATGTACAGTTTCAATTGTATATTTTACAGATGTATTTTTATTGTAAACTTCCATTTTGCTTTTTTATTAGTATTAATTTGGATATGCATGCCGACAAATGTACAGTTTAAATTGCATATTTCAAATAGAAATACTAATATTGTGGTAAACACAAAATACTGCAAAGTCATTATTTCATCGGGTGTTCTTGTTCTAGCCTAGAAGCAATGAATGAGTTGGCAGTGAAAGAGACTGCTTTACTTTTAATTTAACAAACACACGTCAGTTCCTTAGGTCACATTAGAGTAGATATGAATTAGCGACACGTATACAGCTCCCTCTACTGGAGCCTGGAGTAAAGCTGCTGCTGAAATTTCTATCAGTTTCTACCAGAATGGAGCAGCAAACATTTACTTATACCACATCAATGAGAATTTTTGAGAACAGTATCTAAGGTAAAACGTGCGGCTTTCCGTGGTTAAATGGCAAGTGTTTCTATAAGAAACGAGCTGCATTAGGTTAGGACAGTTTTGACTTGCAATTGAAGATTACTTATTATAATGTTTGAATGGGGATTTATGAGATCAGTTTCTATGAGTATTAATGTTTTTTTTCAGTAATATATTAAATGTGTTTTCATTTGTTTGAATGGGTAAAAAGAAAGGTCAGTTTTCAACTGCAATTACAAATACAAGTTTAATCACTTCGAATGGGGTTATATGCGATTAATTTCTAAAAGTATTTATGCTGTTTTCCGATTATAATTGTGATGAGGTTTAATCAGTAACAAATTGTTCACTACTTGTTATGATATGGTCGGAAATTCCAAGTACACATTTAGTATTCCTTCAAAAGGATTGATGAGAGCAGTTTCTACGAGTATCTATTTGTTGTTCCTCTAGTAAATTATATAAGTCTTTATCAGTATGCATTCGGATCTAATTTAAATATGAAAATTATATCAGAATAAAGCAACCAAATATTTTAAACAGTATCTATTTGCAAATCCAGACATTTACTTATACTATCTCAATGAGAATTTATGAGGACAGTATCTAATGTAAAACGTGCGGCTTTACGTGGTTAAATGGCAAGAGTTTCTATAAGAAACGAGCTGCATTAGGTTAGAACAGTTTTGATTTGCAATTGAAGATTACAAATTATAATGTTTGAATAGGGATTTATGAGATCAGTTTCTATGAGTATTAATGTTTTTTTTTCAGTAATATATTAAATGTGTTTTCATTTGTTTGAATGGGTAAAAAGAAAGGTCAGTTTTCAACTGCAATTACAAATACAAGTTTAACCACTTCGAATGGGATTATATGCGATCAATTTCTAACAGTATTTATGCTGTTTTCCGAATATAATTGTGATGATGTTTGATCAGTAACAAATTGTTCACTACATGTTACGTGTAGAAATTCCAGGTACATATTTCGTATTACTTCGAAAGGATTGATGATAGCAGTTTCTACGAGTATGTATTTGTTGTGCCAATAGTAAATTATATAAGTCTTTATCAGTATCCGTTCGGATCTAATTTAAATATGAAAATTATATCAGAATAAAGCAAGCAAATATTTTAAACAGTATCTATTTGTAAATCCAGACATTTACTTATACTATCTCAATGAGAATTTATGAGGACAGTATCTAATGTAAAACGTGCGGCTTTCCGTGGTTAAATGGCAAGAGTTTCTATAAGAAACGAGCCGCTGCATTAGGTTAGAACAGTTTTTATTTATTTATTTATTTATTTATTTAGAAGAAGAAACAAACAGGTTACAAACCTAATTACATGTTTCTTGAGGGGGGACTACAGGCGATATAACCCGCCGGAGCCAACCCGGGCGACACGCTTCAAAGACCGGGTTTTGATTTGCAATTGAAGATTACAAATTATGATGTTTGAATAGGGATTTATGAGATGAGTTTCTATGAGTATTAATGTTATTTTTTTCAGTAATAAGTATATTAAATGTGTTTTCATTTGTTTGAATGGGTAAAAAGAAAGGTCAGTTTTCAACTGCAATTACAAATAGGTACAAGTTTAATCACTTCGAATGGGGTTATATGCGATCAGTATTTCGAATATAATTGTGATGAGGTTTGATCAGTAACAAATTGTTTACCACATGTTACGATATGGTCGGAAATTCCAGGTACATATTTAGTATTCCTTCGAAAGGATTGATGATAGCAGTTTCTATGAGTATGTATTTGTTGTTCCAATAGAAAATTTGTCTTTATCAGTATGCATTCGGATCTACTTTAAATACAAAAATTATATCAGAATGAAACAACCAAATTATTTTAAACAGTATCCACTTGTAAATCCAAACATTTAAAGATATATTTTAATGAGAACCAATCAGAACAGTATCTAATGTAACGCGTGCGGCTTTCCGTGGCTAAATTTTAAAAGTATTTTTAATAAATAGCTTTAACGGATTTGAACAGTTTTAATTGTTAAATAGGGATCTATGAGATCAGTGTCTTTGTGTAATGTTTTTTTTTAATAAAAACACATTTTATTGAAAAAAAAACATTACACTGACCTCATAGATCCCTAACAATTAAAACTATTTATCTGGAAATGCAAATGAAAACTGTTCGAATCCCTTAAAGCTTATTTATTGCAAATAATTTTAAAATTTAGCCACGGAAAACCGCACACGTTACATTATACTGTTCTGATGGATTCTCATTATAATATTATCTTTAAATGTTTGGATTTACAGGTGGACACTGTTTAAAATATTTGAGGTTTCATTCTGATATGATTTTTGCATTTAAATTAGATCCGAATGCATACTGATAAAGACTTATATAATTTACTGTAGGAACAACAAATAAATACTCGTAGAAACTGCTCTCATCAATCCTCTTGAAGGAATACTAAATAGGTACCTGGAATTTCCGACCATATCGTAACATGTAGTGAACAATTTGTTACGGATCAAACCTCATCACAATTATATTCGGAAAACAGCATAAATACTGTTAGAAATTGATCGCAGATAACCCCATTCGAAGTGATTAAACTTGTATTTGTAGTTGCAGTTGAAAACTGACCTTCCTTTTTACCCATTCAAACAAATGAAAACACATTTAATATATTACTGAAAAAAAACCATTAATACTCATAGAAACTGATCTCATAAATCCCTATTTAAACATTATAATTTGTAATCTTCATTGCAAATCAAAACTGTTCTAACCTAATGCAGCTCGTTTCTTATAGAAACACTTGCCATTTAACCACGAAAAGCCGCACGTTTTACATTAGATACTGTTCTCATAAATTCTCATTGAGATAGTATAAGTAAATGTCTGGATTTACAAATAGATACTGTTTAAAATATTTGGTTGCTTTATTCTGATATAATTTTCATATTTAAATTAGATCCGAATCTTTACTGATAAAGACTTATATAATTTACTAGAGGAACAACAAATAGATACTCGTAGAAACTGCTCTCATCAATCCTCTTGAAGGAATACCAAATGTGTACTTGGAATTTCCGACCATATCATAACATGTAGTGAACAATTTGTTACTGATTAAACCTCATCACAATTATATTCGGAAAACAGCATAAATACTTTTAGAAATTGATCGCATATAACCCCATTCGAAGTGATTAAACTTGTATTTGTAATTGCAGTTGAAAACTGACCTTTCTTTTTACCCATTCAAACAAATGAAAACACATTTAATATATTACTGAAGAAAACACATTAATACTCATAGAAACTGATCTCATAAATCCCTATTCAAACATTACAATTTTGAATCTTCAATTACAAATCAAAACTGTTCTAACCTAATGCAACTCGTTTCTTATAGAAACTCTTGCTATTTAACCACGGAAAGCCGCACGTTTTACATTAGATACTGTTCTCATAAATTCTCATTGAGATAGTATAAGTAAATGTTTGGATTTACAAATAGATACTGTTTAAAATATTTGGTTGCTTTATTCTGATATAATTTTCATATTTAAATTAGATCCGAATCTGTACTGATAAAGACTTATATAATTTACTATAGGAACAACAAATAGATACTCGTAGAAACTGCTCTCATCAATCCTCTTGAAGGAATACTAAATGTGTACTTGAAATTTCCGACCATATCATAACAAATAGTGAACAATTTGTTACTGATTAAACCTCATCACAATTGTATTCGGAAAACAGCATAAATACTTTTAGAAATTGATCGCATATAACCCCATTCGAAGCGATTAAACTTGTATTTGTAATTGCAGTTGAAAACTGACCTTTCTTTTTACCCATTCAAACAAATGAAAACACATTTAATATATTACTGAAAAAAAAACATTAATACTCATAGAAACTGATCTCATAAATCCCTATTCAAACATTGTAATTTGTAATCTTCAATTGCAAATCAAAACTGTTCTAACCTAATGCAGCTCGTTTCTTAAAGAAACACTTGTCTTTTAATCATGGAAAACCACACGAATTACATTAGATACTGTGCTCATAAATTCCCATTGATGTGGTATAAGTAAATGTTTGGATTTACAAATGGATATGGCTTGACTCGTTTTGCTGGTCAATTCTGATATAAACTGATAACAATTTCAACAGCAACTTTACCTAACTCTTATAGAAACTTATTGACCATATAGGTTCTCATAGATACTTATTAATTTTTGATAATTTTCAATACGGATTGATGAGATTTTTTTGACAGGGTTTGGACTTGAGAGTTGTGTATATATGTATGTATATGTTTTATGCTTAATACTCAAACAAATAGGAAGAAAATATAAAAAAAACACTAGACAAATTAGACTATGAAGCACCGAAATTACCTGGAGAATGATATACCATAAAGAAAATTCCAGCGGTTGACTCTTTACCAAAGATGATTTTATGCTACTCCTAATATCTACCAAATGATGGCATAAGTCCATGAGATACTATTCAAAATAAAGACCAGGGATAAATAATTTTTAAAAACGTGATGAATTTTGTTGAGTTGCGATTTATCGTATATATTATAGAAAGGGCAAAACATCAATATTTTTTTGGTCAATTTATATGTAAATCTAATTTTAATATTAATATATAAAATACTCCCATTACCAGATATTTTTGTACAATACACATACCTTGTCCACATTTCTTATTACTTCCATTACTCTTTAAGTAAAAATTTAGCCTTCTACATATGTCTGTGAAGTTAGCAACGCGTTGCTGGCAACGCGTTGCGAGCAACGCGCTCTGGCAACGCCAGCAACGGAAATAAGTTTTGAGGCAAAATTGAAATTTTTAATTATAAAATTCATGATTTTAAGTATTTGTACATGACTAAATACTTTTATTCATTAACTGCCACAAAATACATGTTCAATACGATATTACGGAATAAAGTTTCTACAGTAAAAATATAGAAAATATAAAAAAATTACTTTCACGAAAACCTCGAGATGTCGGTGATCTAACTCACATGCATATCTTCGTATACACTACCACCTACAACACCTATAAGGCGACATGCGTCCTACAAGCGGAATAAAGTTTCTACAATAAAAAAATAGAAAATATAAAAAAAATATTTTCTCGAAAACCTCGAGATGTCGGTGATCAAACTCACATGCATATCTTCGTATATTCTATCACCTACAACCCCTACAGGGTGACAGGCGTCCTACAAGCGGAATAAAGTTTCTACAGTAAAAATATAGAAAATATAAAAAAATTACTTTCACAAAAACCTCGAGATGTCGGTGATCTAACTCACATGCATATCTTCGTATACACTACCACCTACAACACCTATAAGGCGACATGCGTCCTACAAGCGGAATAAAGTTTCTACAATAAAAAAATAGAAAATATAAAAAAAATATTTTCTCGAAAACCTCGAGATGTCGGTGATCAAACTCACATGCATATCTTCGTATATTCTATCACCTACAACCCCTACAGGGTGACAGGCGTCCTACAAGCGGAATAAAGTTTCTACAGTAAAAATATAGAAAATATAAAAAAATTACTTTCACGAAAACCTCGAGATGTCGGTGATCTAACTCACATGCATATCTTCGTATACACTACCACCTACAACACCTATATGGCGACATGCGTCCTACAAGCGGAATAAAGTTTCTACAATAAAAAAATAGAAAATATGAAAAAAATATTTTCTCGAAAACCTCGAGATGTCGGTGATCAAACTCACATGCATATCTTCGTATATACTATCACCTACAACCCTTACAGGGTGACAGGCGTCCTACAAGCGGAATAAAGTTTCTACAGTAAAAATATAGAAAATATAAAAAAATTACTTTCACGAAAACCTCGAGATGTCGGTGATCTAACTCACATGCATATCTTCGTATACACTACCACCTACAACACCTATAAGGCGACATGCGTCCTACAAGCGGAATAAAGTTTCTACAATAAAAAAATAGAAAATATAAAAAAAATATTTTCTCGAAAACCTCGAGATGTCGGTGATCAAACTCACATGCATATCTTCGTATATTCTATCACCTACAACCCCTACAGGGTGACAGGCGTCCTACAAGCGGAATAAAGTTTCTACAGTAAAAATATAGAAAATATAAAAAAATTACTTTCACAAAAACCTCGAGATGTCGGTGATCTAACTCACATGCATATCTTCGTATACACTACCACCTACAACACCTATAAGGCGACATGCGTCCTACAAGCGGAATAAAGTTTCTACAATAAAAAAATAGAAAATATAAAAAAAATATTTTCTCGAAAACCTCGAGATGTCGGTGATCAAACTCACATGCATATCTTCGTATATTCTATCACCTACAACCCCTACAGGGTGACAGGCGTCCTACAAGCGGAATAAAGTTTCTACAGTAAAAATATAGAAAATATAAAAAAATTACTTTCACGAAAACCTCGAGATGTCGGTGATCTAACTCACATGCATATCTTCGTATACACTACCACCTACAACACCTATATGGCGACATGCGTCCTACAAGCGGAATAAAGTTTCTACAATAAAAAAATAGAAAATATAAAAAAAATATTTTCTCGAAAACCTCGAGATGTCGGTGATCAAACTCACATGCATATCTTCGTATATACTATCACCTACAACCCCTACAGGGTGACAGGCGTCCTACAAGCGGAATAAAGTTTCTACAGTAAAAATATAGAAAATATAAAAAAATTACTTTCACGAAAACCTCGAGATGTCGGTGATCTAACTCACATGCATATCTTCGTATACACTACCACCTACAACACCTATAAGGCGACATGCGTCCTACAAGCGGAATAAAGTTTCTACAATAAAAAAATAGAAAATATAAAAAAAATATTTTCTCGAAAACCTCGAGATGTCGGTGATCAAACTCACATGCATATCTTCGTATATTCTATCACCTACAACCCCTACAGGGTGACAGGCGTCCTACAAGCGGAATAAAGTTTCTACAGTAAAAATATAGAAAATATAAAAAAATTACTTTCACGAAAACCTCGAGATGTCGGTGATCTAACTCACATGCATATCTTCGTATACACTACCACCTACAACACCTATAAGGCGACATGCGTCCTACAAGCGGAATAAAGTTTCTACAATAAAAAAATAGAAAATATAAAAAAAATATTTTCTCGAAAACCTCGAGATGTCGGTGATCAAACTCACATGCATATCTTCGTATATTCTATCACCTACAACCCCTACAGGGTGACAGGCGTCCTACAAGCGGAATAAAGTTTCTACAGTAAAAATATAGAAAATATAAAAAAATTACTTTCACGAAAACCTCGAGATGTCGGTGATCTAACTCACATGCATATCTTCGTATACACTACCACCTACAACACCTATAAGGCGACATGCGTCCTACAAGCGGAATAAAGTTTCTACAATAAAAAAATAGAAAATATAAAAAAAATATTTTCTCGAAAACCTCGAGATGTCGGTGATCAAACTCACATGCATATCTTCGTATATTCTATCACCTACAACCCCTACAGGGTGACAGGCGTCCTACAAGCGGAATAAAGTTTCTACAGTAAAAATATAGAAAATATAAAAAAATTACTTTCACGAAAACCTCGAGATGTCGGTGATCTAACTCACATGCATATCTTCGTATACACTACTACCTACAACACCTATAAGGCGACATGCGTCCTACAAGCGGAATAAAGTTTCTACAATAAAAAAATAGAAAATATAAAAAAAATATTTTCTCGAAAACCTCGAGATGTCGGCGATCAAACTCACATGCATATCTTCGTATATTCTATCACCTACAACCCCTACAGGGTGACAGGCGTCCTACAAGCGGAATAAAGTTTCTACAGTAAAAATATAGAAAATATAAAAAAATTACTTTCACGAAAACCTCGAGATGTCGGTGATCTAACTCACATGCATATCTTCGTATACACTACCACCTACAACACCTATAAGGCGACATGCGTCCTACAAGCGGAATAAAGTTTCTACAATAAAAAAATAGAAAATATAAAAAAAATATTTTCTCGAAAACCTCGAGATGTCGGTGATCAAACTCACATGCATATCTTCGTATATTCTATCACCTACAACCCCTACAGGGTGACAGGCGTCCTACAAGCGGAATAAAGTTTCTACAGTAAAAATATAGAAAATATAAAAAAATTACTTTCACGAAAACCTCGAGATGTCGGTGATCTAACTCACATGCATATCTTCGTATACACTACCACCTACAACACCTATAAGGCGACATGCGTCCTACAAGCGGAATAAAGTTTCTACAATAAAAAAATAGAAAATATAAAAAAAATATTTTCTCGAAAACCTCGAGATGTCGGTGATCAAACTCACATGCATATCTTCGTATATTCTATCACCTACAACCCCTACAGGGTGACAGGCGTCCTACAAGCGGAATAAAGTTTCTACAGTAAAAATATAGAAAATATAAAAAAATTACTTTCACAAAAACCTCGAGATGTCGGTGATCTAACTCACATGCATATCTTCGTATACACTACCACCTACAACACCTATATGGCGACATGCGTCCTACAAGCGGAATAAAGTTTCTACAATAAAAAAATAGAAAATATAAAAAAAATATTTTCTCGAAAACCTCGAGATGTCGGTGATCAAACTCACATGCATATCTTCGTATATACTATCACCTACAACCCCTACAGGGTGACAGGCGTCCTACAAGCGGAATAAAGTTTCTACAGTAAAAATATAGAAAATATAAAAAAATTACTTTCACGAAAACCTCGAGATGTCGGTGATCTAACTCACATGCATATCTTCGTATACACTACCACCTACAACACCTATAAGGCGACATGCGTCCTACAAGCGGAATAAAGTTTCTACAATAAAAAATAGAAAATATAAAAAAAATATTTTCTCGAAAACCTCGAGATGTCGGTGATCAAACTCACATGCATATCTTCGTATATTCTATCACCTACAACCCCTACAGGGTGACAGGCGTCCTACAAGCGGAATAAAGTTTCTACAGTAAAAATATAGAAAATATAAAAAAATTACTTTCACAAAAACCTCGAGATGTCGGTGATCTAACTCACATGCATATCTTCGTATACACTACCACCTACAACACCTATAAGGCGACATGCGTCCTACAAGCGGAATAAAGTTTCTACAATAAAAAAATAGAAAATATAAAAAAAATATTTTCTCGAAAACCTCGAGATGTCGGTGATCAAACTCACATGCATATCTTCGTATATTCTATCACCTACAACCCCTACAGGGTGACAGGCGTCCTACAAGCGGAATAAAGTTTCTACAGTAAAAATATAGAAAATATAAAAAAATTACTTTCACGAAAACCTCGAGATGTCGGTGATCTAACTCACATGCATATCTTCGTATACACTACCACCTACAACACCTATATGGCGACATGCGTCCTACAAGCGGAATAAAGTTTCTACAATAAAAAAATAGAAAATATAAAAAAAATATTTTCTCGAAAACCTCGAGATGTCGGTGATCAAACTCACATGCATATCTTCGTATATACTATCACCTACAACCCCTACAGGGTGACAGGCGTCCTACAAGCGGAATAAAGTTTCTACAGTAAAAATATAGAAAATATAAAAAAATTACTTTCACGAAAACCTCGAGATGTCGGTGATCTAACTCACATGCATATCTTCGTATACACTACCACCTACAACACCTATAAGGCGACATGCGTCCTACAAGCGGAATAAAGTTTCTACAATAAAAAAATAGAAAATATAAAAAAAATATTTTCTCGAAAACCTCGAGATGTCGGTGATCAAACTCACATGCATATCTTCGTATATTCTATCACCTACAACCCCTACAGGGTGACAGGCGTCCTACAAGCGGAATAAAGTTTCTACAGTAAAAATATAGAAAATATAAAAAAATTACTTTCACAAAAACCTTGAGATGTCGGTGATCTAACTCACATGCATATCTTCGTATACACTACCACCTACAACACCTATAAGGCGACATGCGTCCTACAAGCGGAATAAAGTTTCTACAATAAAAAAATAGAAAATATAAAAAAAATATTTTCTCGAAAACCTCGAGATGTCGGTGATCAAACTCACATGCATATCTTCGTATATTCTATCACCTACAACCCCTACAGGGTGACAGGCGTCCTACAAGCGGAATAAAGTTTCTACAGTAAAAATATAGAAAATATAAAAAAATTACTTTCACGAAAACCTCGAGATGTCGGTGATCTAACTCACATGCATATCTTCGTATACACTACCACCTACAACACCTATAAGGCGACATGCGTCCTACAAGCGGAATAAAGTTTCTACAATAAAAAAATAGAAAATATAAAAAAAATATTTTCTCGAAAACCTCGAGATGTCGGTGATCAAACTCACATGCATATCTTCGTATATTCTATCACCTACAACCCCTACAGGGTGACAGGCGTCCTACAAGCGGAATAAAGTTTCTACAGTAAAAATATAGAAAATATAAAAAAATTACTTTCACAAAAACCTCGAGATGTCGGTGATCTAACTCACATGCATATCTTCGTATACACTACCACCTACAACACCTATAAGGCGACATGCGTCCTACAAGCGGAATAAAGTTTCTACAATAAAAAAATAGAAAATATAAAAAAAATATTTTCTCGAAAACCTCGAGATGTCGGTGATCAAACTCACATGCATATCTTCGTATATTCTATCACCTACAACCCCTACAGGGTGACAGGCGTCCTACAAGCGGAATAAAGTTTCTACAGTAAAAATATAGAAAATATAAAAAAATTACTTTCACGAAAACCTCGAGATGTCGGTGATCTAACTCACATGCATATCTTCGTATACACTACCACCTACAACACCTATATGGCGACATGCGTCCTACAAGCGGAATAAAGTTTCTACAATAAAAAAATAGAAAATATAAAAAAAATATTTTCTCGAAAACCTCTAGATGTCGGTGATCAAACTCACATGCATATCTTCGTATATACTATCACCTACAACCCCTACAGGGTGACAGGCGTCCTACAAGCGGAATAAAGTTTCTACAGTAAAAATATAGAAAATATAAAAAAATTACTTTCACGAAAACCTCGAGATGTCGGTGATCTAACTCACATGCATATCTTCGTATACACTACCACCTACAACACCTATAAGGCGACATGCGTCCTACAAGCGGAATAAAGTTTCTACAATAAAAAAATAGAAAATATAAAAAAAATATTTTCTCGAAAACCTCGAGATGTCGGTGATCAAACTCACATGCATATCTTCGTATATTCTATCACCTACAACCCCTACAGGGTGACAGGCGTCCTACAAGCGGAATAAAGTTTCTACAGTAAAAATATAGAAAATATAAAAAAATTACTTTCACGAAAACCTCGAGATGTCGGTGATCTAACTCACATGCATATCTTCGTATACACTACCACCTACAACACCTATAAGGCGACATGCGTCCTACAAGCGGAATAAAGTTTCTACAATAAAAAAATAGAAAATATAAAAAAAATATTTTCTCGAAAACCTCGAGATGTCGGTGATCAAACTCACATGCATATCTTCGTATATTCTATCACCTACAACCCCTACAGGGTGACAGGCGTCCTACAAGCGGAATAAAGTTTCTACAGTAAAAATATAGAAAATATAAAAAAATTACTTTCACGAAAACCTCGAGATGTCGGTGATCTAACTCACATGCATATCTTCGTATACACTACCACCTACAACACCTATAAGGCGACATGCGTCCTACAAGCGGAATAAAGTTTCTACAATAAAAAAATAGAAAATATAAAAAAAATATTTTCTCGAAAACCTCGAGATGTCGGTGATCAAACTCACATGCATATCTTCGTATATTCTATCACCTACAACCCCTACAGGGTGACAGGCGTCCTACAAGCGGAATAAAGTTTCTACAGTAAAAATATAGAAAATATAAAAAAATTACTTTCACGAAAACCTCGAGATGTCGGTGATCTAACTCACATGCATATCTTCGTATACACTACTACCTACAACACCTATAAGGCGACATGCGTCCTACAAGCGGAATAAAGTTTCTACAATAAAAAAATAGAAAATATAAAAAAAATATTTTCTCGAAAACCTCGAGATGTCGGCGATCAAACTCACATGCATATCTTCGTATATTCTATCACCTACAACCCCTACAGGGTGACAGGCGTCCTACAAGCGGAATAAAGTTTCTACAGTAAAAATATAGAAAATATAAAAAAATTACTTTCACGAAAACCTCGAGATGTCGGTGATCTAACTCACATGCATATCTTCGTATACACTACCACCTACAACACCTATAAGGCGACATGCGTCCTACAAGCGGAATAAAGTTTCTACAATAAAAAAATAGAAAATATAAAAAAAATATTTTCTCGAAAACCTCGAGATGTCGGTGATCAAACTCACATGCATATCTTCGTATATTCTATCGCCTACAACCCCTACAGGGTGACAGGCGTCCTACAAGCGGAATAAAGTTTCTACAGTAAAAATATAGAAAATATAAAAAAATTACTTTCACGAAAACCTCGAGATGTCGGTGATCTAACTCACATGCATATCTTCGTATACACTACCACCTACAACACCTATAAGGCGACATGCGTCCTACAAGCGGAATAAAGTTTCTACAATAAAAAAATAGAAAATATAAAAAAAATATTTTCTCGAAAACCTCGAGATGTCGGTGATCAAACTCACATGCATATCTTCGTATATTCTATCACCTACAACCCCTACAGGGTGACAGGCGTCCTACAAGCGGAATAAAGTTTCTACAGTAAAAATATAGAAAATATAAAAAAATTACTTTCACAAAAACCTCGAGATGTCGGTGATCTAACTCACATGCATATCTTCGTATACACTACCACCTACAACACCTATATGGCGACATGCGTCCTACAAGCGGAATAAAGTTTCTACAATAAAAAAATAGAAAATATAAAAAAAATATTTTCTCGAAAACCTCGAGATGTCGGTGATCAAACTCACATGCATATCTTCGTATATACTATCACCTACAACCCCTACAGGGTGACAGGCGTCCTACAAGCGGAATAAAGTTTCTACAGTAAAAATATAGAAAATATAAAAAAATTACTTTCACGAAAACCTCGAGATGTCGGTGATCTAACTCACATGCATATCTTCGTATACACTACCACCTACAACACCTATAAGGCGACATGCGTCCTACAAGCGGAATAAAGTTTCTACAATAAAAAATAGAAAATATAAAAAAAATATTTTCTCGAAAACCTCGAGATGTCGGTGATCAAACTCACATGCATATCTTCGTATATTCTATCACCTACAACCCCTACAGGGTGACAGGCGTCCTACAAGCGGAATAAAGTTTCTACAGTAAAAATATAGAAAATATAAAAAAATTACTTTCACAAAAACCTCGAGATGTCGGTGATCTAACTCACATGCATATCTTCGTATACACTACCACCTACAACACCTATAAGGCGACATGCGTCCTACAAGCGGAATAAAGTTTCTACAATAAAAAAATAGAAAATATAAAAAAAATATTTTCTCGAAAACCTCGAGATGTCGGTGATCAAACTCACATGCATATCTTCGTATATTCTATCACCTACAACCCCTACAGGGTGACAGGCGTCCTACAAGCGGAATAAAGTTTCTACAGTAAAAATATAGAAAATATAAAAAAATTACTTTCACGAAAACCTCGAGATGTCGGTGATCTAACTCACATGCATATCTTCGTATACACTACCACCTACAACACCTATATGGCGACATGCGTCCTACAAGCGGAATAAAGTTTCTACAATAAAAAAATAGAAAATATAAAAAAAATATTTTCTCGAAAACCTCGAGATGTCGGTGATCAAACTCACATGCATATCTTCGTATATACTATCACCTACAACCCCTACAGGGTGACAGGCGTCCTACAAGCGGAATAAAGTTTCTACAGTAAAAATATAGAAAATATAAAAAAATTACTTTCACGAAAACCTCGAGATGTCGGTGATCTAACTCACATGCATATCTTCGTATACACTACCACCTACAACACCTATAAGGCGACATGCGTCCTACAAGCGGAATAAAGTTTCTACAATAAAAAAATAGAAAATATAAAAAAAATATTTTCTCGAAAACCTCGAGATGTCGGTGATCAAACTCACATGCATATCTTCGTATATTCTATCACCTACAACCCCTACAGGGTGACAGGCGTCCTACAAGCGGAATAAAGTTTCTACAGTAAAAATATAGAAAATATAAAAAAATTACTTTCACAAAAACCTCGAGATGTCGGTGATCTAACTCACATGCATATCTTCGTATACACTACCACCTACAACACCTATAAGGCGACATGCGTCCTACAAGCGGAATAAAGTTTCTACAATAAAAAAATAGAAAATATAAAAAAAATATTTTCTCGAAAACCTCGAGATGTCGGTGATCAAACTCACATGCATATCTTCGTATATTCTATCACCTACAACCCCTACAGGGTGACAGGCGTCCTACAAGCGGAATAAAGTTTCTACAGTAAAAATATAGAAAATATAAAAAAATTACTTTCACGAAAACCTCGAGATGTCGGTGATCTAACTCACATGCATATCTTCGTATACACTACCACCTACAACACCTATATGGCGACATGCGTCCTACAAGCGGAATAAAGTTTCTACAATAAAAAAATAGAAAATATAAAAAAAATATTTTCTCGAAAACCTCGAGATGTCGGTGATCAAACTCACATGCATATCTTCGTATATACTATCACCTACAACCCCTACAGGGTGACAGGCGTCCTACAAGCGGAATAAAGTTTCTACAGTAAAAATATAGAAAATATAAAAAAATTACTTTCACGAAAACCTCGAGATGTCGGTGATCTAACTCACATGCATATCTTCGTATACACTACCACCTACAACACCTATAAGGCGACATGCGTCCTACAAGCGGAATAAAGTTTCTACAATAAAAAAATAGAAAATATAAAAAAAATATTTTCTCGAAAACCTCGAGATGTCGGTGATCAAACTCACATGCATATCTTCGTATATTCTATCACCTACAACCCCTACAGGGTGACAGGCGTCCTACAAGCGGAATAAAGTTTCTACAGTAAAAATATAGAAAATATAAAAAAATTACTTTCACGAAAACCTCGAGATGTCGGTGATCTAACTCACATGCATATCTTCGTATACACTACCACCTACAACACCTATAAGGCGACATGCGTCCTACAAGCGGAATAAAGTTTCTACAATAAAAAAATAGAAAATATAAAAAAAATATTTTCTCGAAAACCTCGAGATGTCGGTGATCAAACTCACATGCATATCTTCGTATATTCTATCACCTACAACCCCTACAGGGTGACAGGCGTCCTACAAGCGGAATAAAGTTTCTACAGTAAAAATATAGAAAATATAAAAAAATTACTTTCACGAAAACCTCGAGATGTCGGTGATCTAACTCACATGCATATCTTCGTATACACTACCACCTACAACACCTATAAGGCGACATGCGTCCTACAAGCGGAATAAAGTTTCTACAATAAAAAAATAGAAAATATAAAAAAAATATTTTCTCGAAAACCTCGAGATGTCGGTGATCAAACTCACATGCATATCTTCGTATATTCTATCACCTACAACCCCTACAGGGTGACAGGCGTCCTACAAGCGGAATAAAGTTTCTACAGTAAAAATATAGAAAATATAAAAAAATTACTTTCACAAAAACCTCGAGATGTCGGTGATCTAACTCACATGCATATCTTCGTATACACTACCACCTACAACACCTATAAGGCGACATGCGTCCTACAAGCGGAATAAAGTTTCTACAATAAAAAAATAGAAAATATAAAAAAAATATTTTCTCGAAAACCTCGAGATGTCGGTGATCAAACTCACATGCATATCTTCGTATATTCTATCACCTACAACCCCTACAGGGTGACAGGCGTCCTACAAGCGGAATAAAGTTTCTACAGTAAAAATATAGAAAATATAAAAAAATTACTTTCACGAAAACCTCGAGATGTCGGTGATCTAACTCACATGCATATCTTCGTATACACTACCACCTACAACACCTATATGGCGACATGCGTCCTACAAGCGGAATAAAGTTTCTACAATAAAAAAATAGAAAATATGAAAAAAATATTTTCTCGAAAACCTCGAGATGTCGGTGATCAAACTCACATGCATATCTTCGTATATACTATCACCTACAACCCCTACAGGGTGACAGGCGTCCTACAAGCGGAATAAAGTTTCTACAGTAAAAATATAGAAAATATAAAAAAATTACTTTCACGAAAACCTCGAGATGTCGGTGATCTAACTCACATGCATATCTTCGTATACACTACCACCTACAACACCTATAAGGCGACATGCGTCCTACAAGCGGAATAAAGTTTCTACAATAAAAAAATAGAAAATATAAAAAAAATATTTTCTCGAAAACCTCGAGATGTCGGTGATCAAACTCACATGCATATCTTCGTATATTCTATCACCTACAACCCCTACAGGGTGACAGGCGTCCTACAAGCGGAATAAAGTTTCTACAGTAAAAATATAGAAAATATAAAAAAATTACTTTCACAAAAACCTCGAGATGTCGGTGATCTAACTCACATGCATATCTTCGTATACACTACCACCTACAACACCTATAAGGCGACATGCGTCCTACAAGCGGAATAAAGTTTCTACAATAAAAAAATAGAAAATATAAAAAAAATATTTTCTCGAAAACCTCGAGATGTCGGTGATCAAACTCACATGCATATCTTCGTATATTCTATCACCTACAACCCCTACAGGGTGACAGGCGTCCTACAAGCGGAATAAAGTTTCTACAGTAAAAATATAGAAAATATAAAAAAATTACTTTCACGAAAACCTCGAGATGTCGGTGATCTAACTCACATGCATATCTTCGTATACACTACCACCTACAACACCTATATGGCGACATGCGTCCTACAAGCGGAATAAAGTTTCTACAATAAAAAAATAGAAAATATAAAAAAAATATTTTCTCGAAAACCTCGAGATGTCGGTGATCAAACTCACATGCATATCTTCGTATATACTATCACCTACAACCCCTACAGGGTGACAGGCGTCCTACAAGCGGAATAAAGTTTCTACAGTAAAAATATAGAAAATATAAAAAAATTACTTTCACGAAAACCTCGAGATGTCGGTGATCTAACTCACATGCATATCTTCGTATACACTACCACCTACAACACCTATAAGGCGACATGCGTCCTACAAGCGGAATAAAGTTTCTACAATAAAAAAATAGAAAATATAAAAAAAATATTTTCTCGAAAACCTCGAGATGTCGGTGATCAAACTCACATGCATATCTTCGTATATTCTATCACCTACAACCCCTACAGGGTGACAGGCGTCCTACAAGCGGAATAAAGTTTCTACAGTAAAAATATAGAAAATATAAAAAAATTACTTTCACGAAAACCTCGAGATGTCGGTGATCTAACTCACATGCATATCTTCGTATACACTACCACCTACAACACCTATAAGGCGACATGCGTCCTACAAGCGGAATAAAGTTTCTACAATAAAAAAATAGAAAATATAAAAAAAATATTTTCTCGAAAACCTCGAGATGTCGGTGATCAAACTCACATGCATATCTTCGTATATTCTATCACCTACAACCCCTACAGGGTGACAGGCGTCCTACAAGCGGAATAAAGTTTCTACAGTAAAAATATAGAAAATATAAAAAAATTACTTTCACGAAAACCTCGAGATGTCGGTGATCTAACTCACATGCATATCTTCGTATACACTACCACCTACAACACCTATAAGGCGACATGCGTCCTACAAGCGGAATAAAGTTTCTACAATAAAAAAATAGAAAATATAAAAAAAATATTTTCTCGAAAACCTCGAGATGTCGGTGATCAAACTCACATGCATATCTTCGTATATTCTATCACCTACAACCCCTACAGGGTGACAGGCGTCCTACAAGCGGAATAAAGTTTCTACAGTAAAAATATAGAAAATATAAAAAAATTACTTTCACGAAAACCTCGAGATGTCGGTGATCTAACTCACATGCATATCTTCGTATACACTACTACCTACAACACCTATAAGGCGACATGCGTCCTACAAGCGGAATAAAGTTTCTACAATAAAAAAATAGAAAATATAAAAAAAATATTTTCTCGAAAACCTCGAGATGTCGGCGATCAAACTCACATGCATATCTTCGTATATTCTATCACCTACAACCCCTACAGGGTGACAGGCGTCCTACAAGCGGAATAAAGTTTCTACAGTAAAAATATAGAAAATATAAAAAAATTACTTTCACGAAAACCTCGAGATGTCGGTGATCTAACTCACATGCATATCTTCGTATACACTACCACCTACAACACCTATAAGGCGACATGCGTCCTACAAGCGGAATAAAGTTTCTACAATAAAAAAATAGAAAATATAAAAAAAATATTTTCTCGAAAACCTCGAGATGTCGGTGATCAAACTCACATGCATATCTTCGTATATTCTATCACCTACAACCCCTACAGGGTGACAGGCGTCCTACAAGCGGAATAAAGTTTCTACAGTAAAAATATAGAAAATATAAAAAAATTACTTTCACGAAAACCTCGAGATGTCGGTGATCTAACTCACATGCATATCTTCGTATACACTACCACCTACAACACCTATAAGGCGACATGCGTCCTACAAGCGGAATAAAGTTTCTACAATAAAAAAATAGAAAATATAAAAAAAATATTTTCTCGAAAACCTCGAGATGTCGGTGATCAAACTCACATGCATATCTTCGTATATTCTATCACCTACAACCCCTACAGGGTGACAGGCGTCCTACAAGCGGAATAAAGTTTCTACAGTAAAAATATAGAAAATATAAAAAAATTACTTTCACAAAAACCTCGAGATGTCGGTGATCTAACTCACATGCATATCTTCGTATACACTACCACCTACAACACCTATAAGGCGACATGCGTCCTACAAGCGGAATAAAGTTTCTACAATAAAAAAATAGAAAATATAAAAAAAATATTTTCTCGAAAACCTCGAGATGTCGGTGATCAAACTCACATGCATATCTTCGTATATTCTATCACCTACAACCCCTACAGGGTGACAGGCGTCCTACAAGCGGAATAAAGTTTCTACAGTAAAAATATAGAAAATATAAAAAAATTACTTTCACGAAAACCTCGAGATGTCGGTGATCTAACTCACATGCATATCTTCGTATACACTACCACCTACAACACCTATATGGCGACATGCGTCCTACAAGCGGAATAAAGTTTCTACAATAAAAAAATAGAAAATATAAAAAAAATATTTTCTCGAAAACCTCGAGATGTCGGTGATCAAACTCACATGCATATCTTCGTATATACTATCACCTACAACCCCTACAGGGTGACAGGCGTCCTACAAGCGGAATAAAGTTTCTACAGTAAAAATATAGAAAATATAAAAAAATTACTTTCACGAAAACCTCGAGATGTCGGTGATCTAACTCACATGCATATCTTCGTATACACTACCACCTACAACACCTATAAGGCGACATGCGTCCTACAAGCGGAATAAAGTTTCTACAATAAAAAATAGAAAATATAAAAAAAATATTTTCTCGAAAACCTCGAGATGTCGGTGATCAAACTCACATGCATATCTTCGTATATTCTATCACCTACAACCCCTACAGGGTGACAGGCGTCCTACAAGCGGAATAAAGTTTCTACAGTAAAAATATAGAAAATATAAAAAAATTACTTTCACAAAAACCTCGAGATGTCGGTGATCTAACTCACATGCATATCTTCGTATACACTACCACCTACAACACCTATAAGGCGACATGCGTCCTACAAGCGGAATAAAGTTTCTACAATAAAAAAATAGAAAATATAAAAAAAATATTTTCTCGAAAACCTCGAGATGTCGGTGATCAAACTCACATGCATATCTTCGTATATTCTATCACCTACAACCCCTACAGGGTGACAGGCGTCCTACAAGCGGAATAAAGTTTCTACAGTAAAAATATAGAAAATATAAAAAAATTACTTTCACGAAAACCTCGAGATGTCGGTGATCTAACTCACATGCATATCTTCGTATACACTACCACCTACAACACCTATATGGCGACATGCGTCCTACAAGCGGAATAAAGTTTCTACAATAAAAAAATAGAAAATATAAAAAAAATATTTTCTCGAAAACCTCGAGATGTCGGTGATCAAACTCACATGCATATCTTCGTATATACTATCACCTACAACCCCTACAGGGTGACAGGCGTCCTACAAGCGGAATAAAGTTTCTACAGTAAAAATATAGAAAATATAAAAAAATTACTTTCACGAAAACCTCGAGATGTCGGTGATCTAACTCACATGCATATCTTCGTATACACTACCACCTACAACACCTATAAGGCGACATGCGTCCTACAAGCGGAATAAAGTTTCTACAATAAAAAAATAGAAAATATAAAAAAAATATTTTCTCGAAAACCTCGAGATGTCGGTGATCAAACTCACATGCATATCTTCGTATATTCTATCACCTACAACCCCTACAGGGTGACAGGCGTCCTACAAGCGGAATAAAGTTTCTACAGTAAAAATATAGAAAATATAAAAAAATTACTTTCACAAAAACCTCGAGATGTCGGTGATCTAACTCACATGCATATCTTCGTATACACTACCACCTACAACACCTATAAGGCGACATGCGTCCTACAAGCGGAATAAAGTTTCTACAATAAAAAAATAGAAAATATAAAAAAAATATTTTCTCGAAAACCTCGAGATGTCGGTGATCAAACTCACATGCATATCTTCGTATATTCTATCACCTACAACCCCTACAGGGTGACAGGCGTCCTACAAGCGGAATAAAGTTTCTACAGTAAAAATATAGAAAATATAAAAAAATTACTTTCACGAAAACCTCGAGATGTCGGTGATCTAACTCACATGCATATCTTCGTATACACTACCACCTACAACACCTATATGGCGACATGCGTCCTACAAGCGGAATAAAGTTTCTACAATAAAAAAATAGAAAATATAAAAAAAATATTTTCTCGAAAACCTCGAGATGTCGGTGATCAAACTCACATGCATATCTTCGTATATACTATCACCTACAACCCCTACAGGGTGACAGGCGTCCTACAAGCGGAATAAAGTTTCTACAGTAAAAATATAGAAAATATAAAAAAATTACTTTCACGAAAACCTCGAGATGTCGGTGATCTAACTCACATGCATATCTTCGTATACACTACCACCTACAACACCTATAAGGCGACATGCGTCCTACAAGCGGAATAAAGTTTCTACAATAAAAAAATAGAAAATATAAAAAAAATATTTTCTCGAAAACCTCGAGATGTCGGTGATCAAACTCACATGCATATCTTCGTATATTCTATCACCTACAACCCCTACAGGGTGACAGGCGTCCTACAAGCGGAATAAAGTTTCTACAGTAAAAATATAGAAAATATAAAAAAATTACTTTCACGAAAACCTCGAGATGTCGGTGATCTAACTCACATGCATATCTTCGTATACACTACCACCTACAACACCTATAAGGCGACATGCGTCCTACAAGCGGAATAAAGTTTCTACAATAAAAAAATAGAAAATATAAAAAAAATATTTTCTCGAAAACCTCGAGATGTCGGTGATCAAACTCACATGCATATCTTCGTATATTCTATCACCTACAACCCCTACAGGGTGACAGGCGTTCTACAAGCGGAATAAAGTTTCTACAGTAAAAATATAGAAAATATAAAAAAATTACTTTCACGAAAACCTCGAGATGTCGGTGATCTAACTCACATGCATATCTTCGTATACACTACCACCTACAACACCTATAAGGCGACATGCGTCCTACAAGCGGAATAAAGTTTCTACAATAAAAAAATAGAAAATATAAAAAAAATATTTTCTCGAAAACCTCGAGATGTCGGTGATCAAACTCACATGCATATCTTCGTATATTCTATCACCTACAACCCCTACAGGGTGACAGGCGTCCTACAAGCGGAATAAAGTTTCTACAGTAAAAATATAGAAAATATAAAAAAATTACTTTCACGAAAACCTCGAGATGTCGGTGATCTAACTCACATGCATATCTTCGTATACACTACCACCTACAACACCTATAAGGCGACATGCGTCCTACAAGCGGAATAAAGTTTCTACAATAAAAAAATAGAAAATATAAAAAAAATATTTTCTCGAAAACCTCGAGATGTCGGTGATCAAACTCACATGCATATCTTCGTATATACTATCACCTACAACCCCTACAGGGTGACAGGCGTCCTACAAGCGGAATAAAGTTTCTACAGTAAAAATATAGAAAATATAAAAAAATTACTTTCACGAAAACCTCGAGATGTCGGTGATCTAACTCACATGCATATCTTCGTATACACTACCACCTACAACACCTATAAGGCGACATGCGTCCTACAAGCGGAATAAAGTTTCTACAATAAAAAAATAGAAAATATAAAAAAAATATTTTCTCGAAAACCTCGAGATGTCGGTGATCAAACTCACATGCATATCTTCGTATATTCTATCACCTACAACCCCTACAGGGTGACAGGCGTCCTACAAGCGGAATAAAGTTTCTACAGTAAAAATATAGAAAATATAAAAAAATTACTTTCACGAAAACCTCGAGATGTCGGTGATCTAACTCACATGCATATCTTCGTATACACTACTACCTACAACACCTATAAGGCGACATGCGTCCTACAAGCGGAATAAAGTTTCTACAATAAAAAAATAGAAAATATAAAAAAAATATTTTCTCGAAAACCTCGAGATGTCGGCGATCAAACTCACATGCATATCTTCGTATATACTATCACCTACAACCCCTACAGGGTGACAGGCGTCCTACAAGCGGAATAAAGTTTCTACAGTAAAAATATAGAAAATATAAAAAAATTACTTTCACGAAAACCTCGAGATGTCGGTGATCTAACTCACATGCATATCTTCGTATACACTACCACCTACAACACCTATAAGGCGACATGCGTCCTACAAGCGGAATAAAGTTTCTACAATAAAAAAATAGAAAATATAAAAAAAATATTTTCTCGAAAACCTCGAGATGTCGGTGATCAAACTCACATGCATATCTTCGTATATTCTATCACCTACAACCCCTACAGGGTGACAGGCGTCCTACAAGCGGAATAAAGTTTCTACAGTAAAAATATAGAAAATATAAAAAAATTACTTTCACAAAAACCTCGAGATGTCGGTGATCTAACTCACATGCATATCTTCGTATACACTACCACCTACAACACCTATAAGGCGACATGCGTCCTACAAGCGGAATAAAGTTTCTACAATAAAAAAATAGAAAATATAAAAAAAATATTTTCTCGAAAACCTCGAGATGTCGGTGATCAAACTCACATGCATATCTTCGTATATTCTATCACCTACAACCCCTACAGGGTGACAGGCGTCCTACAAGCGGAATAAAGTTTCTACAGTAAAAATATAGAAAATATAAAAAAATTACTTTCACGAAAACCTCGAGATGTCGGTGATCTAACTCACATGCATATCTTCGTATACACTACCACCTACAACACCTATATGGCGACATGCGTCCTACAAGCGGAATAAAGTTTCTACAATAAAAAAATAGAAAATATAAAAAAAATATTTTCTCGAAAACCTCGAGATGTCGGTGATCAAACTCACATGCATATCTTCGTATATACTATCACCTACAACCCCTACAGGGTGACAGGCGTCCTACAAGCGGAATAAAGTTTCTACAGTAAAAATATAGAAAATATAAAAAAATTACTTTCACGAAAACCTCGAGATGTCGGTGATCTAACTCACATGCATATCTTCGTATACACTACCACCTACAACACCTATAAGGCGACATGCGTCCTACAAGCGGAATAAAGTTTCTACAATAAAAAAATAGAAAATATAAAAAAAATATTTTCTCGAAAACCTCGAGATGTCGGTGATCAAACTCACATGCATATCTTCGTATATTCTATCACCTACAACCCCTACAGGGTGACAGGCGTCCTACAAGCGGAATAAAGTTTCTACAGTAAAAATATAGAAAATATAAAAAAATTACTTTCACAAAAACCTCGAGATGTCGGTGATCTAACTCACATGCATATCTTCGTATACACTACCACCTACAACACCTATAAGGCGACATGCGTCCTACAAGCGGAATAAAGTTTCTACAATAAAAAAATAGAAAATATAAAAAAAATATTTTCTCGAAAACCTCGAGATGTCGGGGATCAAACTCACATGCATATCTTCGTATATTCTATCACCTACAACCCCTACAGGGTGACAGGCGTCCTACAAGCGGAATAAAGTTTCTACAGTAAAAATATAGAAAATATAAAAAAATTACTTTCACGAAAACCTCGAGATGTCGGTGATCTAACTCACATGCATATCTTCGTATACACTACCACCTACAACACCTATATGGCGACATGCGTCCTACAAGCGGAATAAAGTTTCTACAATAAAAAAATAGAAAATATAAAAAAAATATTTTCTCGAAAACCTCGAGATGTCGGTGATCAAACTCACATGCATATCTTCGTATATTCTATCACCTACAACCCCTACAGGGTGACAGGCGTCCTACAAGCGGAATAAAGTTTCTACAGTAAAAATATAGAAAATATAAAAAAATTACTTTCACGAAAACCTCGAGATGTCGGTGATCTAACTCACATGCATATCTTCGTATACACTACCACCTACAACACCTATAAGGCGACATGCGTCCTACAAGTGGAATAAAGTTTCTACAATAAAAAAATAGAAAATATAAAAAAAATATTTTCTCGAAAACCTCGAGATGTCGGTGATCAAACTCACATGAATATCTTGGTATATACTGCCACCCACAACCCCTATAAGATGACAATCGTCCTACAAGCGGAATAAAGTCACTACAGATGAAAAGGTGAAAAAAAACCGTTTCCAGCAACGGTTTCGTTGCCGGCGCCCAGAGCATCATGACAGGCGTCGTAGAGCAGAATAAATTTTAAAAAATTATTTTCACAAAAATCTTGAGATGTCGGTGATCAAACTGACATGCATATCATCGTATATACTACCACCTACAACCCCCACAGGATGACAAGCGTTCTATAAGAGGAATAAAGTCTCTACAGTAAAAAAATGGAAAATTTTAAAAAATTACTTTCTCGAAAACTTTGACATGTCGGTGATCTAACTCACATGATTATCTTCGTATATGCTGCCACCTACAACTCCTATAAGGTGGCAATCGTCCTACAAGCGGAATAAAGTTTCTACAGTAAAAAAAATAGAAAATTTAAAAAAATATTTTCTCGAAAACCTCGAGATGTCGATGATCAAACTCACATGCATATCTTCGTATACATTGCCACTTACAGCCCCTATAGGATGGCAATTGTCCTACAAGCGGAATAAAGTTTCTACAGTAAAAAAAATAGAAAATATAAAAAAATTACTTTCTCAAAAACCTCGAGATGTCGGTGATCAAACTCACATGAATATCTTGGTATATACTGCCACCCACAACCCCTATAAGATGACAATCGTCCTACAAGCGGAATAAAGTTACTACAAATGAAAAGATGAAAAAACCGTTGCCAGCAACGGTTTCGTTGCCGGCGCCCAGAGCATCATGACAGGCGTCGCACAGCAGAATAAATTTTAAAAAATTATTTTCATAAAAACCTTGAGATGTCGGTGATCAAACGCACATGCATATCATCGTATATACTACCACCTACAACCCCCGCAGGATGACAAGCGTTCTATAAGAGGAATAAAGTCTCTACAGTAAAAAAATGGAAAATTTTAAAAAATTACTTTCTCGAAAACTTTGAGATGTCGGTGATCTATCTCACATGATTATCTTCGTACATACTGCCACCTACAATTCCTATAAGGTGGCAATCGTCCTACAAGCGGAATATTATTTTCTCGAAAACCTCGAGATGTCGATGATCAAACTCACATGCATATCTTCGTATACATTGCCACTTACAACCCCTATAGGATGGCAATTGTCCTACAAGCGGAATAAAGTTTCTACAGTAAAAAAAATAGAAAATATAAAAAAATTACTTTCTCAAAAACCTCGAGATGTCGGTGATCAAACTCACATGAATATCTTGGTATATACTGCCACCCACAACCCCTATAAGATGACAATCGTCCTACAAGCGGAATAAAGTTACTACAAATGAAAAGATGAAAAAACCGTTGCCAGCAACGGTTTCGTTGCCGGCGCCCAGAGCATCATGACAGGCGTCGTACAGCAGAATAAATTTTAAAAAATTATTTTCATGAAAACCTTGAGATGTCGGTGATCAAACGCACATGCATGTCATCGTATATACTACCACCTACAACCCCCGCAGGATGACAAGCGTTCTATAAGAGGAATAAAGTCTCTACAGTAAAAAAATTGAAAATTTTAAAAAATTACTTTCTCGAAAACTTTGAGATGTCGGTGATCTATCTTACATGATTATCTTCGTACATACTGCCACCTACAACTCCTATAAGGTGGCAATCGTCCTACAAGCGGAATATTATTTTCTCGAAAACCTCGAGATGTCGATGATCAAACTCACATGCATATCTTCGTATACATTGCCACTTACAACCCCTATAGGATGGCAATTGTCCTACAAGCGGAATAAAGTTTCTACAGTAAAAAAAAATAGAAAATATAAAAAATTACTTTCTCGAAAACTTTGAGATGTCGGTGATCTATCTCACATGATTATCTTCGTACATACTGCCACCTACAACACCTATAAGGTGGCAATCGTCCTACAAGCGGAATAAAGTTTCTGCAGAAAAAAAATAGAAAATATAAAAAAAATTACTTTCTCGAAAACCTCGAGATGTCGGCGATCAAACTCACATGCATATCTTCGTATGTACTGCCACCCACAACCCCTATAGGATGGCAATTGTCCTACAAGCGGAACAAAGTTTCTACAGTAAAAAAACTAGAAAATATAAAAAAATTACTTTCTCGAAAACCTCGAGATGTCGATGATCAAACTCACATGCATATCTTCGTATACATTGCCACTTACAACCCCTATATAAATATAAAAAAATTACTTTCTCGAAAACCTCGAGATGTTGGTGATCAAACTCACATGAATATCTTGGTATATACTGCCACCCACAACCCCTATAAGATGACAATCGTCCTACAAGCGGAATAAAGTTACTACAGATGAAAATATGAAAAAACCGTTGCGAGCAACGGTTGCGTTGCCGTCGCCCAGACCATCATGACAGGCGTTGAGATGTCGGTGATCTAACTCACATGATTATCTTCGTATATACTGCCACCTACAACTCCTATAAGGTGGCAATCGTCCTACAAGCGGAATAAAGTTTCTGCATAAAAAAAATAGAAAATATAAAAAAAATTACTTTCTCGAAAACCTCGAGATGTCGGCGATCAAACTCACATGCATGTCTTCGTATATACTGTCACCCACAACCCCCATAAGATGACAATCGTCCTACAAGCGGAATAAAGTTTCTACAGTAAAAAAATAGAAAATATAAAAAAATTATTTACTCGAAAACCTCGAGATATCAGTGATCAAACTCACATGAATATCTTCGTATACATTGCCACTTACAACCCCTATAGGATGGCAATTGCCCTACAAGCGGAATAAAGTTTCTACAGTAAAAAAAATAGAAAATATAAAAAAATTACTTTCTCGAAAACCTCGAGATGTCGATGATCAAACTCACATGCATATTTTCGTATACGTTGCCACTTTCAACCCCCACAGGATGACAAGCGTTCTATAAGAGTAATAAAATCTCTACAGTAAAAAAATGGAAAATTTAAAAAAATTATTTTCCCAAAAACTTTGAGATGTCGGTGATCTATCTCACATGATTATCTTCGTACATACTGCCACCTACAACTCCTATAAGGTGGCAATCGTCCTACAAGCGGAATAAAGTTTCTACAGTAAAAAAATAGAAAATTAAAAAAAATATTTTCTCGAAAACCTCGAGATGTCGATGATCAAACTCACATGCATATCTTCGTATACATTGCCACTTACAACCCCTATAGGATGGCAATTGTCCTACAAGCGGAATAAAGTTTCAACAGTAAAAAAAATAGAAAATATAAAAAATTACTTTCTCGAAAACTTTGAGATGTCGGTGATCTATCTCACATGATTATCTTCGTACATACTGCCACCTACAACACCTATAAGGTGGCAATCGTCCTACAAGCGGAATAAAGTTTCTACAGTAAAAAAAAAAAGAAAATATAAAAAAATTATTTTCTCGAAAACCTCGAGATGTCGATGATCAAACTCACATGCATATCTTCGTATACATTGCCACTTACAACCACTATAGGATGGCAATTGTCCTACAAGCGGAATAAAGTTTCTACAGTATAAAAAATAGAAAATATATAAAAATTACTTTCTCGAAAACTTTGAGATGTCGGTGGTCTATCTCACATGATTATCTTCGTACATACTGCCACCTACAACTCCTACAAGGTGGCAATCGTCCTACAAGCGGAATAAAGTTTCTCTAATACACTTTCACATAACCAGCACGGATTCTTAAATAATAAATCAACTCATAGTGCAATGCAATCGTTTTATGAAAAGATAATAACGTATGTCGAAGCAGGTGAATGTCCTGTTGGTATCTTTTGCGATTTAAGCAGGGCATTTGACTGCGTTAATCATAAAAAACTTATCTCCAAACTTTCTAAGTACGGGGTAAGGGGCCTAGCCTTAGACTGGGTTGAAAGTTATTTGTCATGTCGCAAACAGTATGTGTCAGTTACCAATATTACGCACAATACAATTGATTCTGTTAACTCGGCATCTGTAGAAATTAATATGGGCGTGCCACAAGGGTCGGTATTAGGTCCCATATTATTTTTATTATATATTAATGATCTGGATGGTTTGAGTGCTTTAGCAGATTTTACTTTTTATGCAGATGACACATCCATTATACTATCAGATAAAAATGTTGATATTTTAGAGATGAAATGTGATGTTTTATTGGAAAACCTTAGTAATTGGTTTAGTGAAAATTCTCTTTATTTTAATGTTGAGAAAACACAGGCATTAGTGTTTCACAATAGACAAAAGAAATGTGATTATCCAAATATTCAACTTGATAATACGTCAATATCAACAAGGACGTCCAATGTAAAATTTTTAGGTATAAATATTGACAGTTGCTTGAACTGGAAAAGCCATTGTGAATTACTGATAGCCAAATTACATTCTGTAGTTTATCAGTTCAAAAATGTAAAAAATGTTCTAAACATGGCTCAACTAAGGAATTTATATTTTGCCGAGGTTGATTCTCGGTTAAGATATGGTGTTTGTTTTTGGGGGATTTCCACCCTATCAAATAATGTATTTTTAGCCCAAAAGCGTGTGATAAGATGTATGGTAGGCTTATCCACAAGAGAGACCTGTAAAAATATATTTAAGGACTATAATATCTTGACACTTCCGTCAATTTTCATTTTTGAACTATGTTTATTCGTCTTTAAAAACAAGAGTAAATTTGTTTCTAACAATCATCTACATAATGTAAATACCAGGCAAAAACACGATCTTTATGTGCCCTTCAGTAAATTAAATGTCTCTGTAAATTCACCCACTTGTCTAGGACCTAGGGTTTTTAATCACCTCCCTGTGGAAATAAAACATTGCAATAAACTTGAATTATTTAGAAAGAAACTTAAAATATTTTTAATTAGCAAAACCTTCTACAAACTAGAAGAATATTTTAATATGTAAAGTGCTCTGTGATTTACTTCTTTTTTTCTTTCTTCTTCTTCTCTCTTTTAGATATTAAGACTGACTATTCCTATACAATAATGTATCATATTGTCATAAAAGGAAAATAAAGTTTATTATTATTATTACAGTAAAAAAAATAGAAAATATAAAAAAATTATTTTCTCGAAAACCTCGAGATGTCGATGATCAAACTCGCATGCATATCTTCGTATACATTGCCACTTACAACCTCTATAGGATGGCAATTGTCCTACAAGCGGAATAAAGTTTCTACAGTAAAAAAAATAGAAAATATAAAAAAATTACTTTCTCGAAAACCTCGAGATGTCGGTGATCAAACTCACATGAATATCTTGGTATATACTGCCCCCCACAACCCCTATAAGATGACAATCGTTCTACAAGCGGAATAAAGTTACTACAAATGAAAAGATGAAAAAACCGTTGCCAGCAACGGTTTCGTTGCCGGCGCCCAGAGCATCATGACAGGCGTCGTACAGCAGAATAAATTTTAAAAAATTATTTTCATAAAAACCTTGAGATGTCGATGATCAAACGCACATGCATATCATCGTATATACTACCACCTACAACCCCCGCAGGATGACAAGCGTTCTATAAGAGGAATAAAGTCTCTACAGTAAAAAAATTGAAAATTTTAAAAAATTACTTTCTCGAAAACTTTGAGATGTCGGTGATCTAACTCACATGATTATCTTCGTATATACTGCCACCTACAACTCCTATAAGGTGGCAATCGTCCTACAAGCGGAATAAAGTTTCTGCAGAAAAAAAATAGAAAATATAAAAAAAATTACTTTCTCGAAAACCTCGAGATGTCGGCGATCAAACTCACATGCATATCTTCGTATGTACTGCCACCCACAACCCTTATAGGATGGCAATTGTCCTACAAGCGGAACAAAGTTTCTACAGTAAAAAAACTAGAAAATATAAAAAAATTACTTTCTCGAAAACATCGAGATGTCGATGATCAAACTCACATGCATATCTTCGTATACATTGCCACTTACAACCCCTATAGGATGGCAATTGTCCTACAAGCGGAATAAAGTTTCTACAGTAAAAAAAATAGAAAATATAAAAAAATTACTTTCTCGAAAACCTCGAGATGTCGGTGATCAAACTCACATGAATATCTTCGGATATACTGCCACCCACAACCCCAATAAGATGACAATCGTCCTAGAGGCGGAATAAAGTCATTACAGATGAAAAGATGAAAAAAAAACCGTTTCCAGCAACGGTTTCGTTGCCGTCGCCCAGACCATCATGACAGGCGTCGCACAGCAGAATAAATTTTAAAAAATTATTTTCACAAAAACCTTGAGATGTCAGTGATCAAACTCACATGCATATCATCGTATATACTACTACCTACAAACCCCACAGAATGACAAGCGTTCTACAAGAGGAATAAAGTATCTACATTAAAAATAAAGGAAAATATAAAAAAATTACTTTCTCGAAAACTTTGAGATGTCGGTGATCTATCTCACATGATTATCTTCGTACATACTGCCACCTACAACTTCTATAAGGTGGCAATCGTCCTACAAGCGGAATAAAGTTTCTACAATAAAAAAATAGAAAATATAAAAAAAATATTTTCTCGAAAACCTCGAGATGTCGGTGATCAAACTCACATGCATATCTTCGTATATTCTATCACCTACAACCCCTACAGGGTGACAGGCGTCCTACAAGCGGAATAAAGTTTCTACAGTAAAAATATAGAAAATATAAAAAAATTACTTTCACGAAAACCTCGAGATGTCGGTGATCTAACTCACATGCATATCTTCGTATACACTACCACCTACAACACCTATAAGGCGACATGCGTCCTACAAGCGGAATAAAGTTTCTACAATAAAAAAATAGAAAATATAAAAAAAATATTTTCTCGAAAACCTCGAGATGTCGGTGATCAAACTCACATGCATATCTTCGTATATTCTATCACCTACAACCCCTACAGGGTGACAGGCGTCCTACAAGCGGAATAAAGTTTCTACAGTAAAAATATAGAAAATATAAAAAAATTACTTTCACGAAAACCTCGAGATGTCGGTGATCTAACTCACATGCATATCTTCGTATACACTACTACCTACAACACCTATAAGGCGACATGCGTCCTACAAGCGGAATAAAGTTTCTACAATAAAAAAATAGAAAATATAAAAAAAATATTTTCTCGAAAACCTCGAGATGTCGGCGATCAAACTCACATGCATATCTTCGTATATTCTATCACCTACAACCCCTACAGGGTGACAGGCGTCCTACAAGCGGAATAAAGTTTCTACAGTAAAAATATAGAAAATATAAAAAAATTACTTTCACGAAAACCTCGAGATGTCGGTGATCTAACTCACATGCATATCTTCGTATACACTACCACCTACAACACCTATAAGGCGACATGCGTCCTACAAGCGGAATAAAGTTTCTACAATAAAAAAATAGAAAATATAAAAAAAATATTTTCTCGAAAACCTCGAGATGTCGGTGATCAAACTCACATGCATATCTTCGTATATTCTATCACCTACAACCCCTACAGGGTGACAGGCGTCCTACAAGCGGAATAAAGTTTCTACAGTAAAAATATAGAAAATATAAAAAAATTACTTTCACGAAAACCTCGAGATGTCGGTGATCTAACTCACATGCATATCTTCGTATACACTACCACCTACAACACCTATAAGGCGACATGCGTCCTACAAGCGGAATAAAGTTTCTACAATAAAAAAATAGAAAATATAAAAAAAATATTTTCTCGAAAACCTCGAGATGTCGGTGATCAAACTCACATGCATATCTTCGTATATTCTATCACCTACAACCCCTACAGGGTGACAGGCGTCCTACAAGCGGAATAAAGTTTCTACAGTAAAAATATAGAAAATATAAAAAAATTACTTTCACAAAAACCTCGAGATGTCGGTGATCTAACTCACATGCATATCTTCGTATACACTACCACCTACAACACCTATAAGGCGACATGCGTCCTACAAGCGGAATAAAGTTTCTACAATAAAAAAATAGAAAATATAAAAAAAATATTTTCTCGAAAACCTCGAGATGTCGGTGATCAAACTCACATGCATATCTTCGTATATTCTATCACCTACAACCCCTACAGGGTGACAGGCGTCCTACAAGCGGAATAAAGTTTCTACAGTAAAAATATAGAAAATATAAAAAAATTACTTTCACGAAAACCTCGAGATGTCGGTGATCTAACTCACATGCATATCTTCGTATACACTACCACCTACAACACCTATATGGCGACATGCGTCCTACAAGCGGAATAAAGTTTCTACAATAAAAAAATAGAAAATATAAAAAAAATATTTTCTCGAAAACCTCGAGATGTCGGTGATCAAACTCACATGCATATCTTCGTATATACTATCACCTACAACCCCTACAGGGTGACAGGCGTCCTACAAGCGGAATAAAGTTTCTACAGTAAAAATATAGAAAATATAAAAAAATTACTTTCACGAAAACCTCGAGATGTCGGTGATCTAACTCACATGCATATCTTCGTATACACTACCACCTACAACACCTATAAGGCGACATGCGTCCTACAAGCGGAATAAAGTTTCTACAATAAAAAAATAGAAAATATAAAAAAAATATTTTCTCGAAAACCTCGAGATGTCGGTGATCAAACTCACATGCATATCTTCGTATATTCTATCACCTACAACCCCTACAGGGTGACAGGCGTCCTACAAGCGGAATAAAGTTTCTACAGTAAAAATATAGAAAATATAAAAAAATTACTTTCACAAAAACCTCGAGATGTCGGTGATCTAACTCACATGCATATCTTCGTATACACTACCACCTACAACACCTATAAGGCGACATGCGTCCTACAAGCGGAATAAAGTTTCTACAATAAAAAAATAGAAAATATAAAAAAAATATTTTCTCGAAAACCTCGAGATGTCGGGGATCAAACTCACATGCATATCTTCGTATATTCTATCACCTACAACCCCTACAGGGTGACAGGCGTCCTACAAGCGGAATAAAGTTTCTACAGTAAAAATATAGAAAATATAAAAAAATTACTTTCACGAAAACCTCGAGATGTCGGTGATCTAACTCACATGCATATCTTCGTATACACTACCACCTACAACACCTATATGGCGACATGCGTCCTACAAGCGGAATAAAGTTTCTACAATAAAAAAATAGAAAATATAAAAAAAATATTTTCTCGAAAACCTCGAGATGTCGGTGATCAAACTCACATGCATATCTTCGTATATTCTATCACCTACAACCCCTACAGGGTGACAGGCGTCCTACAAGCGGAATAAAGTTTCTACAGTAAAAATATAGAAAATATAAAAAAATTACTTTCACGAAAACCTCGAGATGTCGGTGATCTAACTCACATGCATATCTTCGTATACACTACCACCTACAACACCTATAAGGCGACATGCGTCCTACAAGTGGAATAAAGTTTCTACAATAAAAAAATAGAAAATATAAAAAAAATATTTTCTCGAAAACCTCGAGATGTCGGTGATCAAACTCACATGAATATCTTGGTATATACTGCCACCCACAACCCCTATAAGATGACAATCGTCCTACAAGCGGAATAAAGTCACTACAGATGAAAAGGTGAAAAAAAACCGTTTCCAGCAACGGTTTCGTTGCCGGCGCCCAGAGCATCATGACAGGCGTCGTAGAGCAGAATAAATTTTAAAAAATTATTTTCACAAAAATCTTGAGATGTCGGTGATCAAACTGACATGCATATCATCGTATATACTACCACCTACAACCCCCACAGGATGACAAGCGTTCTATAAGAGGAATAAAGTCTCTACAGTAAAAAAATGGAAAATTTTAAAAAATTACTTTCTCGAAAACTTTGACATGTCGGTGATCTAACTCACATGATTATCTTCGTATATGCTGCCACCTACAACTCCTATAAGGTGGCAATCGTCCTACAAGCGGAATAAAGTTTCTACAGTAAAAAAAATAGAAAATTTAAAAAAATATTTTCTCGAAAACCTCGAGATGTCGATGATCAAACTCACATGCATATCTTCGTATACATTGCCACTTACAGCCCCTATAGGATGGCAATTGTCCTACAAGCGGAATAAAGTTTCTACAGTAAAAAAAATAGAAAATATAAAAAAATTACTTTCTCAAAAACCTCGAGATGTCGGTGATCAAACTCACATGAATATCTTGGTATATACTGCCACCCACAACCCCTATAAGATGACAATCGTCCTACAAGCGGAATAAAGTTACTACAAATGAAAAGATGAAAAAACCGTTGCCAGCAACGGTTTCGTTGCCGGCGCCCAGAGCATCATGACAGGCGTCGCACAGCAGAATAAATTTTAAAAAATTATTTTCATAAAAACCTTGAGATGTCGGTGATCAAACGCACATGCATATCATCGTATATACTACCACCTACAACCCCCGCAGGATGACAAGCGTTCTATAAGAGGAATAAAGTCTCTACAGTAAAAAAATGGAAAATTTTAAAAAATTACTTTCTCGAAAACTTTGAGATGTCGGTGATCTATCTCACATGATTATCTTCGTACATACTGCCACCTACAATTCCTATAAGGTGGCAATCGTCCTACAAGCGGAATATTATTTTCTCGAAAACCTCGAGATGTCGATGATCAAACTCACATGCATATCTTCGTATACATTGCCACTTACAACCCCTATAGGATGGCAATTGTCCTACAAGCGGAATAAAGTTTCTACAGTAAAAAAAATAGAAAATATAAAAAAATTACTTTCTCAAAAACCTCGAGATGTCGGTGATCAAACTCACATGAATATCTTGGTATATACTGCCACCCACAACCCCTATAAGATGACAATCGTCCTACAAGCGGAATAAAGTTACTACAAATGAAAAGATGAAAAAACCGTTGCCAGCAACGGTTTCGTTGCCGGCGCCCAGAGCATCATGACAGGCGTCGTACAGCAGAATAAATTTTAAAAAATTATTTTCATGAAAACCTTGAGATGTCGGTGATCAAACGCACATGCATGTCATCGTATATACTACCACCTACAACCCCCGCAGGATGACAAGCGTTCTATAAGAGGAATAAAGTCTCTACAGTAAAAAAATTGAAAATTTTAAAAAATTACTTTCTCGAAAACTTTGAGATGTCGGTGATCTATCTTACATGATTATCTTCGTACATACTGCCACCTACAACTCCTATAAGGTGGCAATCGTCCTACAAGCGGAATATTATTTTCTCGAAAACCTCGAGATGTCGATGATCAAACTCACATGCATATCTTCGTATACATTGCCACTTACAACCCCTATAGGATGGCAATTGTCCTACAAGCGGAATAAAGTTTCTACAGTAAAAAAAAATAGAAAATATAAAAAATTACTTTCTCGAAAACTTTGAGATGTCGGTGATCTATCTCACATGATTATCTTCGTACATACTGCCACCTACAACACCTATAAGGTGGCAATCGTCCTACAAGCGGAATAAAGTTTCTGCAGAAAAAAAATAGAAAATATAAAAAAAATTACTTTCTCGAAAACCTCGAGATGTCGGCGATCAAACTCACATGCATATCTTCGTATGTACTGCCACCCACAACCCCTATAGGATGGCAATTGTCCTACAAGCGGAACAAAGTTTCTACAGTAAAAAAACTAGAAAATATAAAAAAATTACTTTCTCGAAAACCTCGAGATGTCGATGATCAAACTCACATGCATATCTTCGTATACATTGCCACTTACAACCCCTATATAAATATAAAAAAATTACTTTCTCGAAAACCTCGAGATGTTGGTGATCAAACTCACATGAATATCTTGGTATATACTGCCACCCACAACCCCTATAAGATGACAATCGTCCTACAAGCGGAATAAAGTTACTACAGATGAAAATATGAAAAAACCGTTGCGAGCAACGGTTGCGTTGCCGTCGCCCAGACCATCATGACAGGCGTTGAGATGTCGGTGATCTAACTCACATGATTATCTTCGTATATACTGCCACCTACAACTCCTATAAGGTGGCAATCGTCCTACAAGCGGAATAAAGTTTCTGCATAAAAAAAATAGAAAATATAAAAAAAATTACTTTCTCGAAAACCTCGAGATGTCGGCGATCAAACTCACATGCATGTCTTCGTATATACTGTCACCCACAACCCCCATAAGATGACAATCGTCCTACAAGCGGAATAAAGTTTCTACAGTAAAAAAATAGAAAATATAAAAAAATTATTTACTCGAAAACCTCGAGATATCAGTGATCAAACTCACATGAATATCTTCGTATACATTGCCACTTACAACCCCTATAGGATGGCAATTGCCCTACAAGCGGAATAAAGTTTCTACAGTAAAAAAAATAGAAAATATAAAAAAATTACTTTCTCGAAAACCTCGAGATGTCGATGATCAAACTCACATGCATATTTTCGTATACGTTGCCACTTTCAACCCCCACAGGATGACAAGCGTTCTATAAGAGTAATAAAATCTCTACAGTAAAAAAATGGAAAATTTAAAAAAATTATTTTCCCAAAAACTTTGAGATGTCGGTGATCTATCTCACATGATTATCTTCGTACATACTGCCACCTACAACTCCTATAAGGTGGCAATCGTCCTACAAGCGGAATAAAGTTTCTACAGTAAAAAAATAGAAAATTAAAAAAAATATTTTCTCGAAAACCTCGAGATGTCGATGATCAAACTCACATGCATATCTTCGTATACATTGCCACTTACAACCCCTATAGGATGGCAATTGTCCTACAAGCGGAATAAAGTTTCAACAGTAAAAAAAATAGAAAATATAAAAAATTACTTTCTCGAAAACTTTGAGATGTCGGTGATCTATCTCACATGATTATCTTCGTACATACTGCCACCTACAACACCTATAAGGTGGCAATCGTCCTACAAGCGGAATAAAGTTTCTACAGTAAAAAAAAAAAGAAAATATAAAAAAATTATTTTCTCGAAAACCTCGAGATGTCGATGATCAAACTCACATGCATATCTTCGTATACATTGCCACTTACAACCACTATAGGATGGCAATTGTCCTACAAGCGGAATAAAGTTTCTACAGTATAAAAAATAGAAAATATATAAAAATTACTTTCTCGAAAACTTTGAGATGTCGGTGGTCTATCTCACATGATTATCTTCGTACATACTGCCACCTACAACTCCTACAAGGTGGCAATCGTCCTACAAGCGGAATAAAGTTTCTCTAATACACTTTCACATAACCAGCACGGATTCTTAAATAATAAATCAACTCATAGTGCAATGCAATCGTTTTATGAAAAGATAATAACGTATGTCGAAGCAGGTGAATGTCCTGTTGGTATCTTTTGCGATTTAAGCAGGGCATTTGACTGCGTTAATCATAAAAAACTTATCTCCAAACTTTCTAAGTACGGGGTAAGGGGCCTAGCCTTAGACTGGGTTGAAAGTTATTTGTCATGTCGCAAACAGTATGTGTCAGTTACCAATATTACGCACAATACAATTGATTCTGTTAACTCGGCATCTGTAGAAATTAATATGGGCGTGCCACAAGGGTCGGTATTAGGTCCCATATTATTTTTATTATATATTAATGATCTGGATGGTTTGAGTGCTTTAGCAGATTTTACTTTTTATGCAGATGACACATCCATTATACTATCAGATAAAAATGTTGATATTTTAGAGATGAAATGTGATGTTTTATTGGAAAACCTTAGTAATTGGTTTAGTGAAAATTCTCTTTATTTTAATGTTGAGAAAACACAGGCATTAGTGTTTCACAATAGACAAAAGAAATGTGATTATCCAAATATTCAACTTGATAATACGTCAATATCAACAAGGACGTCCAATGTAAAATTTTTAGGTATAAATATTGACAGTTGCTTGAACTGGAAAAGCCATTGTGAATTACTGATAGCCAAATTACATTCTGTAGTTTATCAGTTCAAAAATGTAAAAAATGTTCTAAACATGGCTCAACTAAGGAATTTATATTTTGCCGAGGTTGATTCTCGGTTAAGATATGGTGTTTGTTTTTGGGGGATTTCCACCCTATCAAATAATGTATTTTTAGCCCAAAAGCGTGTGATAAGATGTATGGTAGGCTTATCCACAAGAGAGACCTGTAAAAATATATTTAAGGACTATAATATCTTGACACTTCCGTCAATTTTCATTTTTGAACTATGTTTATTCGTCTTTAAAAACAAGAGTAAATTTGTTTCTAACAATCATCTACATAATGTAAATACCAGGCAAAAACACGATCTTTATGTGCCCTTCAGTAAATTAAATGTCTCTGTAAATTCACCCACTTGTCTAGGACCTAGGGTTTTTAATCACCTCCCTGTGGAAATAAAACATTGCAATAAACTTGAATTATTTAGAAAGAAACTTAAAATATTTTTAATTAGCAAAACCTTCTACAAACTAGAAGAATATTTTAATATGTAAAGTGCTCTGTGATTTACTTCTTTTTTTCTTTCTTCTTCTTCTCTCTTTTAGATATTAAGACTGACTATTCCTATACAATAATGTATCATATTGTCATAAAAGGAAAATAAAGTTTATTATTATTATTACAGTAAAAAAAATAGAAAATATAAAAAAATTATTTTCTCGAAAACCTCGAGATGTCGATGATCAAACTCGCATGCATATCTTCGTATACATTGCCACTTACAACCTCTATAGGATGGCAATTGTCCTACAAGCGGAATAAAGTTTCTACAGTAAAAAAAATAGAAAATATAAAAAAATTACTTTCTCGAAAACCTCGAGATGTCGGTGATCAAACTCACATGAATATCTTGGTATATACTGCCCCCCACAACCCCTATAAGATGACAATCGTTCTACAAGCGGAATAAAGTTACTACAAATGAAAAGATGAAAAAACCGTTGCCAGCAACGGTTTCGTTGCCGGCGCCCAGAGCATCATGACAGGCGTCGTACAGCAGAATAAATTTTAAAAAATTATTTTCATAAAAACCTTGAGATGTCGATGATCAAACGCACATGCATATCATCGTATATACTACCACCTACAACCCCCGCAGGATGACAAGCGTTCTATAAGAGGAATAAAGTCTCTACAGTAAAAAAATTGAAAATTTTAAAAAATTACTTTCTCGAAAACTTTGAGATGTCGGTGATCTAACTCACATGATTATCTTCGTATATACTGCCACCTACAACTCCTATAAGGTGGCAATCGTCCTACAAGCGGAATAAAGTTTCTGCAGAAAAAAAATAGAAAATATAAAAAAAATTACTTTCTCGAAAACCTCGAGATGTCGGCGATCAAACTCACATGCATATCTTCGTATGTACTGCCACCCACAACCCTTATAGGATGGCAATTGTCCTACAAGCGGAACAAAGTTTCTACAGTAAAAAAACTAGAAAATATAAAAAAATTACTTTCTCGAAAACATCGAGATGTCGATGATCAAACTCACATGCATATCTTCGTATACATTGCCACTTACAACCCCTATAGGATGGCAATTGTCCTACAAGCGGAATAAAGTTTCTACAGTAAAAAAAATAGAAAATATAAAAAAATTACTTTCTCGAAAACCTCGAGATGTCGGTGATCAAACTCACATGAATATCTTCGGATATACTGCCACCCACAACCCCAATAAGATGACAATCGTCCTAGAGGCGGAATAAAGTCATTACAGATGAAAAGATGAAAAAAAAACCGTTTCCAGCAACGGTTTCGTTGCCGTCGCCCAGACCATCATGACAGGCGTCGCACAGCAGAATAAATTTTAAAAAATTATTTTCACAAAAACCTTGAGATGTCAGTGATCAAACTCACATGCATATCATCGTATATACTACTACCTACAAACCCCACAGAATGACAAGCGTTCTACAAGAGGAATAAAGTATCTACATTAAAAATAAAGGAAAATATAAAAAAATTACTTTCTCGAAAACTTTGAGATGTCGGTGATCTATCTCACATGATTATCTTCGTACATACTGCCACCTACAACTTCTATAAGGTGGCAATCGTCCTACAAGCGGAATAAAGTTTCTACAGTAAAAAAATAGAAAATATAAAAAAATTATTTTCTCGAAAACCTCGAGATGTCGATGATCAAACTCACATGCATATTTTCGTATACATTGCCACTTACAACCCCCACAGGATGACAAGCGTTCTATAAGAGGAATAAAATCTCTACAGTAAAAAAATGGAAAATTTAAAAAAAATATTTTCTCAAAAACATTGAGATGTCGGTGATCAAACTCACATGCATATCATCCTATGTACTATCACTTACAATCCCCACAGGATGACAAGCGTTCTACAAGAGGAATAAAGTTTTTACATTCAAAATAAGGAAAATATAAAAAAATACTTTCTCGAAAACTTTGAGATGTCGGTGATCTAACTCACAGGAGTATCTTCGTATCTCACCTACAACCCCTATAAGATGGCAATCGTCCTACAAGTGGAATAAAGTATCTACAGTAAAAAAATGGAAAATTAAAAAAATATATTTTCTCGAAAACCTTCAGATGTCGGTGATCAAACTCACATGCATATCATCGTATATACTACTACATATTTGATGCCGTAAATTATATAGATGATAGTTGGGTCAAGCCATTATTGATCGGGTAGTAGTGGAGGTGGCTGATGCAAAAATAAAGAGACCTTGACTCGCAGTAAATAATAATATACTAAATCCCAATTTTACTTGCTAGTTTTACTTATTTACCCCCCCCAGCCCCCCCCATCAAATCATGCCCTCCCTCCCCGGTACTAATTTCACCGGCGTGCCCCCGACCTTAAATAATTAATAAGGGGAGGGGAGAAATTTGAAAACAAAAATTTTGCCGAAATCTCTGGTGGGCCCCTGAACTCAGTACCCAATAGACCCCCCACACGCCCCCCCGCCCCAAAAAAAAATAACAGAATAAGATCAAAATATAATTTAGTTCCAAATCTTGTTATGGTTCATAAATGTAAAGTTAAATTCACACCTGCATTTTTCAGGCATGAAATTTTGAACAGGCATATGCAATTTTAACGCAATGCTTTTAAATTGCACTATCTCTCGCACTTGTGGGTTTTTATAGAAATAGTGAACAGAAGCACGTACTATAAAGCAGTTGGTACTATATTTTTAAGCCTTTTTAGTTTGTTGTATGGCAGTTCGACTGGTAGAGCGCCAAAAGTTAATTGTAATACAGCTAATAATAAATAATATACCTAATAAAAATAACACAATTTTAGATTTGGTAAGTATATTTACTTATTTTGTAGGTACTGTAGCCATACCAATCGCATTTCTTGGGAATTTCGCTAAACTGCACGCTTCTTTGGGGGAAAATTAGAAGCAGCTGCATTCTTAACGCGCGTGTAAAAACCCATAAGTGTAAATAGGACACGCATGCATTTTACATGCTTCGTTAAAAACGCAGAGTTGTGACAATTTAATAGCAGACTGTGTTCAGATACTTGTTAGTATTACTGGTTGCATACCAAGAGATACATTTTATTAAAATCTTGCAGTTAGGTAAATAGAATCAAATATGCTACGTCCGGAATTTTGGAGTACTGTCCAGCATTTACAAGTGTCCAGCATTCAGACTATAAGTTCGGAATTTCGCTAGAAAGTCTTACAAGTGTGTCCAACAAAAGTCCAGCATTTAGGTTATAGGGAAGTTACAGCATTACGTTTTGCTAGGAAAATTTTTTTTTCGGATACTTCAAAAATTTTTGTGATCAAAAAAATTTTTCCCCCCGGTCATCAAAAAAGTTGAAATCAAGAAATCGTTTTTCGGATTTCTGCCTCCTTCCGCTCATCAATTTTTTTCCCAGCAGAAGTGTCCAGCATTCACTTCTGGTCACCCTAAAATATGCCATCCAATTCATCAGTTCTTAAATTACGAAGTAACTTAAATAAGGTAAATTACCATACAGTGCGATCTAAATTATTAGGGTGACCAGATTTTTGTTAAATGAATGCTGGACACTTCTGCTGGGAAAAAAAATTGATAAGGGGGGGGGGGGGGGTGCAGAAATCCGAAAAATCATTTCTTGATGACCGAGGGGAAACATTTTTTTGTTGAGCGGAGGGAAGTACCCGAAAAAAAAAAAAATTCCAAGCAAAATGTAATGCTGTAACTTCACTATAATCTGAATGCTGGACACTTCTAAGACTTTCCAGCGAAATTCCGGACGTATGATCTGAATGCTGGACAGTACTCCAAAATACTGGACTTCCCAGCGAATTCCGGACGTATGGTCACCCTAATCTAAATATTTGTAGTGACAAGAAATTAAATTTTGTGATTTAATTTAATTTGAGTATTACTAATGCACACTTTGTCATTTCTTTTTCTTTCACTTCCCTCTTGAACGTTGAGAATATTCACCAAGTGTACTTCGCTTTGACTACCTTTGTACCTAGTGTTCATGGAGTGCTTGGAATGTTTCACCTATACCAGAAGCGTCACTGTCGGCGGAACGTTCGATGTTTGGGTGCGTTTGCACGCATCCAGTAATTTAGTCGAGTAGAGAGATGGTCCAGTAATTTAGTAATTGCTTTCCACTAAATTACTTGACTAAAACACGCTGTCCGCATTGGTCGAGTACTAAATTACTAAGCGACTCGACTAAATTACTTGATACGTGTAAACGCACCCTTTCATTGGTAAATTGGGGTCACGGTCAGTAAACGATACGGTTACCTCGATCAGCAGTTTTAGGACGAGAGAGACGCGGCGGGGGGGGGGGGAATCGAATGGAAGAGACAGACATATCTGATTTCCGTGCAAAAAACAGAGACAAAAATACCGGTTGGTCTACAGCCTACGTCACCTGTAGACACTACCAGGCATCGTTGTCACAGTCTTTCGCACGGAAATCAGATATGTCTGTCTCTTTCATTCGATTTCCCGCCCCCCCGCGTCTCGTCCTAAAGCTTCTGATCGAGGTAACCGTATCATTTATTGACCGTGAATTGGGGTGACCTTCGGCCATCTTGTCGGTGGTATTATTGTCACTTCCCTCTTGAACGTTGAGAATATTCACCAAGTGTACTTCGCTTTGACTACCTTTGTACCTAGTGTTCATGGAGTGCTTGGAATGTTTCACCTATACCAGAAGCGTCACTGTCGGCGGAACGTTCGATGTTTGGGTGCGTTTGCACGCATGCAGTAATTTAGTCGAGTAGAGAGATGGTCCAGTAATTTAGTAATTGCTTTCCACTAAATTACTTGACTAAAACACGCTGTCCGCATTGGTCGAGTACTAAATTACTAAGCGACTCGACTAAATTACTTGATACGTGTAAACGCACCCTTTCATTGGTAAATTGGGGTCACGGTCAGTAAACGATACGGTTACCTCGATCAGCAGTTTTAGGACGAGAGAGACGCGGCGGGGGGGGGGGGGAATCGAATGGAAGAGACAGACATATCTGATTTCCGTGCAAAAAACAGAGACAAAGATACCGGTTGGTCTACAGCCTACGTCACCTGTAGACACTACCAGGCATCGTTGTCACAGTCTTTCGCACGGAAATCAGATATGTCTGTCTCTTTCATTCGATTTCCCGCCCCCCGCGTCTCGTCCTAAAGCTTCTGATCGAGGTAACCGTATCATTTATTGACCGTGAATTGGGGTGACCTTCGGCCATCTTGTCGGTGGTATTATTGTCAACCTATAAATCCGCACTTTTCTAAATTCACCGCTGGATGCATTGGTAGATAAAATTCGAAGCTGATTGGCTTTGGCTTTCAAAATATAGCCAATCATATAATGTTATTGCTTACCGGTGCGCTGCATCGGTGAATTTAGAAACCTGCGGATTTATATAGGTTGACAATACCACTAGCAAGATGGCTGTCTTCATAAAAATTCAATATTGGCGGGAAGGCCAGAGAGTCTTTTCTGGTATAGGTCTTCTGTGGTCAAGTTTTGATGCAAATATGAAATAGTGACACTATGAAGCTTTTGTATCAAAATATTTAAAGGAAAAATATCTTGGTCTGTATACCATAGATAAAAGATTTATATATATGATATAGATAGGCGGCAACTCTCAGTGCAAACGCCACGAAATGCGCCATCTCGCGTCTGGTGTGTGTAGTAAGTGGTTACGGCGGCTCTTTTAAATATATTCATATTACTTGGGTTTTACATTACTTGCATATATGCCGCAGCCAGATAGCAAAATTAGTCATTTCATAAAAAGACTACCCAAATAGTGTCTTTTTATAAAATGACTTACTTTGCAATCTGATTGTGGCATAAGAAAAAACTCAAATAAATAAGTAACAATTGTTGTATCATATATAAATGTATTTATATTTTTGTCAGTACATTATACAGAGTTGTCAAAATATAATAACATAAAAACTAGTGATGAAATATTGAAAGGTAATTTGTCCTTGGCCAAAACTTTATATTTTAAAATGAGAAAAAATTATTAGGTATATGTATTTGCTACTTCAGTAAGTTTTCCATGGCGTATTCATGCTGAGGCAGGTTGGTAAGAGTGGAACATTCTTGTGCACGAAATGCTGATGTTGACGGAGCACTTATATCAATTGGCCCTTCCAACGAGGTCTAAAGTATAGAGGGGCAATCCCAATTCAGTATACGTACGGTTTGTTTGGACAAACAATAAACGTCCGCGGGACGCGGTGGGGGTGCATTTGTTGCCCCTAGTTGCCAAGATTTGCAGTGGAGTACTGCTTTGAGGGATACAATTAATGAATGAATATTGTTTTTTATTGCTGTTCTATTATTAGTTGAGCTCAAATCTATTAGTCAAATTGCTGTAGAAGTAGTAATAAATTATATTATATTTAAAAACGGAGTACATGCTGCTCTATACATTTTTAAAATATTCGCAAATTCCATAACGTTAAGTTCAAGTGACGCCCATGCGGACTAGTTCCCAATTCTTTGAAAACAAGCCCAATTTGAAGAGGAAAAATTGTATTTATTGAAAAGTGTGCTTTGGTGACGTCTTAGTTCTGTCAAAATGTCAAACTAATGAAATTATACGTGAATGACAGAACTAAGACGTCACCAAAGCACACTTTTCAATAAATACAATTTTTCTTCTTCAAATTGGGCTTGTTTTCAAAGATTTTTTGAGATCTATGCGGCAGTTTTCTCGAAAACGGTTGGAATTATGAAAGTTCTATCAAGTATAACTTTTTTACGTAGAAATGACTCCCGCATGAGATTTTCTAGTCAAAAGTGCCACTACGTTTCGTAAAAAAAAAGAGGAAAAATATTCATCATCAGGTATAGCTCGCTCATGAGGCGCCCTCCACGGGCTAGAGTGATGTGATACATAAATTATGGTTTCTTATCTTAAAAAATGTCTCCCTTACCAAATTGGGAGAAAATCGGTCGAGAGGTAGTTGAGATATTGCAGAAAAAAGAAAAAAAAATTACGACTTTGACACCTTGTATCTCAGTAAGGAGACACATTTTATCTAAGTGTTTTAGATTAAATCTTCATATTTTGGACTAAGGATTCTCCAGTTAGCGTATGTCTAATTCTTAATGAAACACCCTGTGTAAGTCGCTGACTAGTATTGATCGCCATATGTATGGTGAATAAGTATTATGACTTTCCAGGCAGCAAGCTAACGTCATTTTTTTGTCACATGACGTCAAATTGACATTTGTGACCAAAAACCATGTCAAAAGGAAAAAAAAATAACGTCACCAATACGTTACAGCGACGTCTCAGCATGACGTCATAATTTCGTTACGATATGACGTAACTGAGAATGTTACTAAAAAATGATGTCAGATGTCAGTCTGCTGTCTGTGTTGAGTTATAGAGCAGAGCAGGCAGATTTCTAACTCACGATACGACTACGATTGACGATCCGACACCAAGGGTGCAGAGAGAAATTGTCGCGATAATGCGCGCGTAGTAGTCATTTGAAGAACTAAAATTTTTGTTGGCTCAAAATTGAAAACACCATATTTTGCGATTTGTCAATCTTGTGGGGTTTTCTCTGATTATCCTTGCTCTAAATAATTTTATTTAGGGTAAGGATAAATCGCAAATATGGCGTTTTCAATTTTGAACCAACAATAATTTTAGTTCTTCAAAATGACTACCAAGTGCGCATTATCGCGATAAATCCTCTCTGCGCCGGATCGTCGATTCTGATGCTCTATGATCGTGAAAGACAATCGTCTACTGTATTGCGGATAGTCTACATTTCATCAACAGCCAGTGAACAGTGAATATACTACCTGGAAGACAAATCTTGACCTGGAAGGGACCCGCCTTGAGCGACAAGTGAGGCAAAATGACGAGCGTCTAATTGCAGGAACGTTATCCACGTACGGCACACGCGCCTATCATAGTTGTACTCCGGCGATACAACCTTAACCTAATATGTTGCTTTTCAGTAATAAAAAAGAAGGAACATAACACAACCTTAACCTAACCTAACCTAATTTGTACATTTTGAGATATAAAAATAATTTAGAGCAAGGAAAAATATCTCGGATACAAAAAAAAAAGTCGCGGACAGCAAGATTTGAACCCTCAATACCAGCGAGTACCTTGCACACTTAGCTATCTTGTGCTTGACGCAAAGTGTGTAAAACTTAAACATAACAAACGTGATTCAATTTGCGCATGTGCGAGCAAAATATGTAAACACATTTGGATAACGTTCCTGCAATTAGACGCTCGTGCAAAACAATTGCATAGACAACCCGCATTGGCTACGGATGTCTATCTCTTTCTATCTCATGGTAGTTAATGGAACGCTGGAGCATTTTTTAAATATTTTTTAATTTTCCATGTTTATTTAGGAGTAAACGTGATGGCTTTTTTCTGAATAGTTTATCCATAACTTTAGGATATCTGGTCGTTTGAATGGAAAACTATAACAAATAAATTCACTTTCAATCTGTTAATATTCTTGCTAATTATTTATTATTTCTAGAGATGTAAAAATACCGTATTTTATTAGTTTGTGTATAATACATTTGTATAATACCGTATAGTACGTATACTATCTATTAAAGGAAGCATCCGTTTTCGTGTTTTCTCACATTTCAACAGATGCTTCACCATTCTAAAATAGTTTCTTGAAAATGAACGTTGACAAAATGTACATCTGTACGTTTGACACTTCCCTTCGTTTAATAGCGTTTTCTGCTCATCTGCACTATCTGCACCAGTGCATATAATAGAAGGAGATAGAGAGAAATTATACATAAGTTGAAAAGAGATACATTTGCACTGGTGCAGATAGTGCAGACGAGCAGAAAACGCTATAAACTTTGGATTCAGCAGGATAAAAAATCTCAAAACATACTTATCAAACTTTGAAGGTCTTCCCATTTTGAAGATAAAAGATATCATTCCAGTCCTGTAATTAAAGTAAAAAAGACAATAAGCAAAATAATACACATGAATGGACTCAATTAGTTGTGACGTTACAAATTAGGCAACCCGTATATACTACTGTCATGACATACGGGTTGCCTGCCAAGCGCACTGGAACTTGACCCTTAATGCATATGTTTATAAGACGACATTTTCGAGCATAGAATCGTAGCCAAGAATTTTATTTTATTTCTCCCGTAGAATAAATATGTAAGGACTTCTAATACCTATTTCATATTTAAGAAATACTTTAAAATGTATATATCCATTTTTGATTTATAAAAACTTTATTTGAGTTTCATAATACAATTTTTGTTATTCTTTATACTTGTGTATATTTTCTGATACCTTGTGCATGATAAATGATAACTGAAAGTTCTTAAATATTTCTTCCACGGGAGAAATACAATAAAATTCTAGGCTATGTTTCTATCCACGAAAACGTCGCCTTACAAACATATGCATTAAGGGTCAAGTTCCAGTGTGCTTGGCTGGCAACCCACGTGTCATGACAGTAGTATAGAGAGGTTGCATAATTATGTGACGTCACACTAATGCGGTCCATAATAATATGAGCTGAAATAACCTAACCTTACTTTTATTTAATACCAGTGGTATTAAAAAGTTTTATACCGTACCATAAAAAACGTTTTGTACCGGGTATTATACAATTGTATTATACACTTTTACATCTCTAATTATTTCATATCCAAATCTAAATATTATCAACTTACCCGTGAAAAATAATTCCTAAACTACCTGAATTTCTACTCCAAAAAAAATTATGCAAAGAAACATAATTCATTTGTGTGAGTATGACAAAGACAGGTTACCGTACCGTGTTTCTGTTGCCCCTGACACACTACAGGCTATAACAGCAAACGGGTCCCTTCCAGGTAGTATATAGAGTTCACTGTCGACAGCATCAACGAGGTCGCTGGACAGCATTTAAGTTGTCGTCAGTCGTGCGATCATGGGGATTGGCTATTTCATTTCAATATTGTACTTGTCTTTGTTAGTTTTGTTACGTTCCCAAGACAGAAAAGAGCAATCAACTTTCCTTTGTCCATAATATTAAACTGTGACATTTTATTTACTACGCCATCACACTGCCTACTTCGATTTTTTTGGAGGCTAAAACACAGAAGACCTATTATAGGTCTTCTGTGGCTAAAATTCAAACTCAAAATCCTGTCATCTAAGTGAATTTGTACCAAATTTATTAAATTTTCTCGCTAACGATTTGTTCAACCTAAATTATTCTATAATAAATCCCCTATCTGGTAGGATTGGTAGGTAGGAGGTCACGAAGGTTTCAAACAAATCAAATTATATTTCGGATTCTTGTTCTTTTACGTATCAGCCGTACATTAGCAGCTCTTCGAATTTTTCTGGCCATTCCAGATTCCAGCAGCGTTATTAATAGTAGTCGATATATCGCCAAACAAAACAAATACTTCAATAAAATGAAACCACACAAAAACACAAAAAATATAGTTTTAGGTAGGTAAGCAAAATTCGTCCCGCTACTTCAAAAATTTTCTTATTTCTTAAAATGTAAAATTACTACCGAATTCCTATGTTGACCAAGAAAGTATAAAGAATGGACGGCCCATCTATATCTCTAACAGCCAGTTTCACAATCATTGGTTATCTTTTTGGTTGACTAACCAGGACTTGAAAGTTAAAATTATTAATAAACAGAACACTGCCAGACATTCTTACCTTTATAGTGATAAATCATTGGTCAGAACCTAACTATTAATTAATCAACAATTGTAAAACTGGCTGGTTAACCCAGGCAGCAGACTGACGTCATTTTGACGTCATTTTTTGGTCATCTGAGACGTCTTTTTGACCTCTGAAATGACGTAACAATAACGTAAAAAGGGCGTCATTATGTCACAGCCCAGCGACGTCATTCTGTGACGTCCAATTAACGTTATTTAACGGCGTTCCTCGGACCATATGTAAGCTATTTTTGATTAATTGAAATAAATGTACCTACATTTAAGAAATATAATAAATAAGCCAATTTTTTATAATATGGCATGTAAATCTTAAAGGCTTAGGAGGTTTCCATTTTCCGATGTATGATGTGTTTCAGCAGGATAAGCTGCCATGTATGATGTAGATGACTGGACAATTAATAGGTGAAGCACTCATTGGTTTTTATGCTATCTTGACCCAGCCACATAATAATGATCTTTAACCTGATCATTATAGGATCCATCCAAATCAATCATCATTTCCTGAATGTATTTGAACATTGCAGTTTATATTTTTATTGATTTTCTATAAATTCATTAGAGTATGAGGTATAAAGAATGACTGATTATTTTCCGTGGTTTGTATGTGGCGCCATCTAGAAATAACGTATACCACAAACAACGTGGTAATGTACAGTTTGTATGTGGCGCCATCTAGAAATAATTTCTGCAATGAAAAAATGACGTCGCCAAACGTCACATCGACGTCTCAACATGACGTCATAATTTAGTCACAATATGACGTTACTGAGACGTCATTTTTTCGTCACGTGACGTCGTCGATCAATGTGACCAAAAAATGACGTCAAATTGACGTCAGTCTGCTGCCTGGGAAGTCACAGATTTGTATATTAAACTATTGGTAAAATCCTAACCATTAGTTAACCAACGATTGTGAAACTGGGCGGAAACCTGTTAACCAACATTAAACCCAGTACAGCTGTGCTCCGTCTCCGCAGATCGATTTCCACGGTCATTAAACCATACGGTTACCTCACCCAGCAACTTCTGGACGAAGGCGGGGGGAGCGGAGAAACGCGGTCTAGCGCTACGTCATGTAGGCGTTAGAACGCTCCGATAACTTTGTCTCTATCTTTGTTTAATTATTCAGATCAAGGTCAAAGTCTAGGTAGATCCAGAGCCGGCGCCAGTTGCCATGTGTATCGTGTCTGGCGTTGGCGTACTACAACGACAGCGTGTTTATTTTTATATTATTTTGTCGAACGTCGCCGCACTGTCACGTCCGGTGTAATAAATTAGTTTGCTGTCGTCCCAGTGTATACTATTGTACGATTAAACGAACTTACCTGTGAAGTTCCATCGTAATTATATGAGGCGCTTCGTCCGAATAGATCACTATATTTTTAACTAAGTAGTACCGTTATTCGGTGCTAGATGGCGCACAAAGTATAAATTACAAAAAATAATCTTCCTCTATACCGACTCTGCTTTCTTTGTTCATATTGTTTAAAGGCTGGAAACAAAAAACAAATAAAGGTTTGTATAAAATTCAAGCGACGAATTATTTAGGGTTGGGTGGGAGTGATTGATCTATTCGGACGAAACGCCTCATATAATTACGATTGAACTTCTCAGGTAAGTTCGTTTAATCGTACAATTATATTTCGTCCTCTAGATCACTATATTTTTAACTAAGTAGATGTTCAGAGACTTATTGTTTTTGTTTCCTCGCATATCTGTTTTGGAAAAACAAATAAACAAAATATATTTTTATTCTTATTATAATTAGATATAACAAGATATCTAAGATTATAACTTAAAATAAAAAAATTTCTTATATAACATATGCATACAACTGTATAATATAAATACTGTACAGATTTTAACACTGAACTTAAAAGAAAAACACTAGATTTTGATAGTTTTATGATTTTAATATGGCTCTTGCAAAATTGTTTTCCTCAGTAAGAGGTCTATTGTAGAATTTAAGAAAAGTGTTTGACTTCTGGGTCCACCCTGCTGTTTTTTTATGCGACCTCTATGGAGATGCCTGCCCTATGTATGCTGTAAACATAGTGGTATCTACACCTGCATTTGTCATTACTTTTTATCCAGCGAGATAATGTCTGACTAGTTGCCCTATTGAATGGCGGTCTCGGGATTATGAACAAGAATTCTTGAGATTCAGACCTCAGCCTAATTGTAGACTCTATGTAATTATTTAATGTGGCTGCTACGCATAAATTAGGATCATCATTGAAGTATGGTATTTCCAAACAGGGTTGGACTCTATTGGCCCTACTCGTCTTTATATATATTGTCTGTTATGAAAATCTTTACTCTGTCCTCTAAAAATATTACATTCTGTATTCTAATAAGAGAAAGGGTTTGTATGCGATGTCCAGTAGTCAAAGCTAGCAATGTTGCTAGCTTTTTCACTTTATTCCGCTTGTAGGATGATTGTCATCTTATAGGGGTTGTGGGTGGCAGTATATACGAAGATATTCATGTGAGTTTGATCACCGACATCTCGAGGTTTTCGAGAAAGTAATTTTTTTTATTTTCTATTTTTTTACTGTAGAAGCTTTATTCCGCTTGTAGGACAATTCCCATCCTATAGGTGTTGTAAGTGGCAATGTATACGAAGATATGCATGTGAGTTTGATCGCCGACATCTCGAGGTTTTCGAGAAAGTAATTTTTTTTATATTTTCTATTTTTTTTCTGCAGAAACTTTATTCCGCTTGTAGGACGATTGCCACCTTATAGGAGTTGTAGGTGGCAGTATATACGAAGATAATCATGTGAGTTAGATCACCGACATCTCAAAGTTTTCGAGAAAGTAATTTTTTAAAATTTTCCATTTTTTTACTGTAGAGACTTTATTCCTCTTATAGAACGCTTGTCATCCTGTGGGGGTTGTAGGTGGTAGTATATACGATGATATGCATGTCAGTTTGATCACCGACATCTCAAGGTTTTTGTGAAAATAATTTTTTAAAATTTATTCCGCTGTACGACGCCTGTCATGATGCTCTGGGCGCCGGCAACGAAACCGTTGCTGGAAACGGTTTTTTTTTCATCTTTTCATCTGTAGTGACTTTATTCCGCTTGTAGGACGCATGTCGCCTTATAGGTGTTGTAGGTGGTAGCATATACGAAGATATGCATGTGAGTTTGATCACCGACATCTCGAGGTTTTCGAGAAAGTAATTTTTTTATATTTTCTATTTTTTTTACTGTAGAAACTTTATTCCGCTTGTAGGACAATTGCCATCCTATAGGGGTTGTGGGTGGCAGTACATACGAAGATATGCATGTGAGTTTGATCGCCGACATCTCGAGGTTTTCGAGAAAGTAATTTTTTTTATATTTTCTATTTTTTTTCTGCAGAAACTTTATTCCGCTTGTAAGACGATTGCCACCTTATAGGAGTTGTAGGTGGCAGTATATACGAAGATAATCATGTGAGTTAGATCACCGACATCTCAAAGTTTTCGAGAAAGTAATTTTTTAAAATTTTCCATTTTTTTATTGTAGAGACTTTATTCCTCTTATAGAACGCTTGTCATCCTGTGGGGGTTGTAGGTGGTAGTATATACGATGATATGCATGTGAATTTGATCACCGTCATCTCAAGGTTTTTGTGAAAATAATTTTTTAAAATTTATTCTGCTGTGCGACGCCTATCCTGATGGTCTGGACGACGACAACGAAACCGTTGCTGGCAACGGTTTTTTCATCCTTTCATCTGTAGTGTCTTTATTCCGCTTGTAGGACGATTGTCATCTTATAGGGGTTGTGGGTGGCAGTATATACGAAGATATTCATGTGAGTTTGATCACCGACATCTCGAGATTTTCGAGAAAGTAATTTTTTTATATTTTCTATTTTTTTACTGTAGAAACTTTATTCCGCTTGTAGGACAATTTGCCATCCTATAGGGGTTGTAAGTGGCAATGTATACGAAGATATGCATGTGAGTTTGATCATCGAGATCTCGAGCTTTTCGAGAAAATAATTTTTTTATATTATCTATTTTTTTTACTGTAGAAACTTTATTCCGCTTGTAGGACGATTGCCACCTTATAGAAGTTGTAGGTGGCAGTATGTACAAAGATAATCATGTGAGATAGATCACCGACATCTCAAAGTTTTCGACAAAGTAATTTTTTTATATTTTCTAATTTTTTCACTGTAGAAACTTTATTCCGCTTGTAGGACAATTGCCATCCTATAGGGGTTGTAAGTGGCAATGTATACGAAGATATGCATGTGAGTTTGATCATCGACATCTCGAGGTTTTCGAGAAAGTAATTTTTTTATATTTTCTATTTTTTTTACTGTAGAAACTTTATTCCGCTTGTAGGACAATTGCCATCCTATAGGGGTTGTAAGTGGCAATGTATACGAAGATATGCATGTGAGTTTGATCATCGACATCTCGAGGTTTCCGAGAAAATAATTTTTTTTTATTTTCTATTTTTTTACTGTAGAAACTTTATTCCGCTTGTAGGACGATTGTCATCTTATGGGGGTTGTGGGTGGCAGTACATACGAAGATATTCATGTAAGTTTGATCACCGACATCTCGAGGTTTTCGAGAAAGTAATTTTTTTATATTTTCTATTTTTTTACCGTAGAAACTTTATTCCGCTTGTGGGACAATTGCCATCCTATAGGGTTGTGAGTGGCAGTACATAAGAAGACATGCATGTGAGTTTGATCGCCGACATCTCGAGGTTTTCGAGAAAGTAATTTTTTTTATATTTTCTATTTTTTTTATGCAGAAACTTTATTCCGCTTGTAGGACGATTGCCACCTTATAGGAGTTGTAGGTGGCAGTATATACGAAGATAATCATGTGAGTTAGATCACCGACATCTCAAAGTTTTCGAGAAAGTAATTTTTTAAAATTTTCCATTTTTTTACTGTAGAGACTTTATTCCTCTTATAGAACGCTTGTCATCCTGTGGGGGTTGTAGGTGGTAGTATATACGATGATATGCATGTCAGTTTGATCACCGACATCTCAAGGTTTTTATGAAAGTAATTTTTTAAAATTTATTCCGCTGTACGACGCCTGTCATGATGCTCTGGGCGCCGGCAACGAAACCGTTGCTAGCAACGGTTTTTTCATCTTTTCATTTGTAGTAACTTTATTCCGCTTGTAGGACGATTGTCATCTTATAGGGGTTGTGGGTGGCAGTATATACCAATATATTCATGTGAGTTTGATCACCGACATCTCGAGGTTTTCGAGAAAGTAATTTTTTTATATTTTCTATTTTTTTTACTGTAGAAACTTTATTCCGCTTGTAGGACAATTGCCATCCTATAGGGGTTGTGGGTGGCAGTACATACGAAGATATGCATGTGAGTTTGATCGCCGACATCTCGAGGTTTTCGAGAAAGTAATTTTTTTCATATTTTCTATTTTTTTTCTGCAGAAACTTTATTCCGCTTGTAAGACGATTGCCACCTTATAGGAGTTGTAGGTGGCAGTATATACGAAGATAATCATGTGAGTTAGATCACCGATATCTCAAAGTTTTCGAGAAAGTAATTTTTTAAAATTTTCCATTTTTTTACTGTAGAGACTTTATTCCTCTTATAGAACGCTTGTCATCCTGTGGGGGTTGTAGGTGGTAGTATATACGATGATATGCATGTGAATTTGATCACCGACATCTCAAGGTTTTTGTGAAAATAATTTTTTAAAATTTATTCTGCTGTGCGACGCCTATCCTGATGGTTTGGACGACGACAACGAAACCGTTGCTGGCAACGGTTTTTTCATCCTTTCATCTGTAGTGACTTTATTCCGCTTGTAGGACGATTGTCATCTTATAGGGGTTGTGGGTGGCAGTATATACGAAGATATTCATGTGAGTTTGATCACCGACATCTCGAGATTTTCGAGAAAGTAATTTTTTTATATTTTCTATTTTTTTACTGTAGAAACTTTATTCCGCTTGTAGGACAATTTGCCATCCTATAGGGGTTGTAAGTGGCAATGTATACGAAGATATGCATGTGAGTTTGATCATCGAGATCTCGAGCTTTTCGAGAAAATAATTTTTTTATATTATCTATTTTTTTTACTGTAGAAACTTTATTCCGCTTGTAGGACGATTGCCACCTTATAGGAGTTGTAGGTGGCAGTATGTACAAAGATAATCATGTGAGATAGATCACCGACATCTCAAAGTTTTCGACAAAGTAATTTTTTTATATTTTCTAATTTTTTTACTGTAGAAACTTTATTCCGCTTGTAGGACAATTGCCATCCTATAGGGGTTGTAAGTGGCAATGTATACGAAGATATGCATGTGAGTTTGATCATCGACATCTCGAGGTTTTCGAGAAAGTAATTTTTTTATATTTTCTATTTTTTTTACTGTAGAAACTTTATTCCGCTTGTAGGACAATTGCCATCCTATAGGGGTTGTAAGTGGCAATGTATACGAAGATATGCATGTGAGTTTGATCATCGACATCTCGAGGTTTCCGAGAAAATAATTTTTTTTTATTTTCTATTTTTTTACTGTAGAAACTTTATTCCGCTTGTAGGACGATTGTCATCTTATGGGGGTTGTGGGTGGCAGTACATACGAAGATATTCATGTAAGTTTGATCACCGACATCTCGAGGTTTTCGAGAAAGTAATTTTTTTATATTTTCTACTTTTTACCGTAGAAACTTTATTCCGCTTGTGGGACAATTGCCATCCTATAGGGGTTGTGAGTGGCAGTACATAAGAAGACATGCATGTGAGTTTGATCGCCGACATCTCGAGGTTTTCGAGAAAGTAATTTTTTTTATATTTTCTATTTTTTTTATGCAGAAACTTTATTCCGCTTGTAGGACGATTGCCACCTTATAGGAGTTGTAGGTGGCAGTATATACGAAGATAATCATGTGAGTTAGATCACCGACATCTCAAAGTTTTCGAGAAAGTAATTTTTTAAAATTTTCCATTTTTTTACTGTAGAGACTTTATTCCTCTTATAGAACGCTTGTCATCCTGTGGGGGTTGTAGGTGGTAGTATATACGATGATATGCATGTCAGTTTGATCACCGACATCTCAAGGTTTTTATGAAAATAATTTTTTAAAATTTATTCCGCTGTACGACGCCTGTCATGATGCTCTGGGCGCCGGCAACGAAACCGTTGCTGGCAACGGTTTTTTCATCTTTTCATTTGTAGTAACTTTATTCCGCTTGTAGGACGATTGTCATCTTATAGGGGTTGTGGGTGGCAGTATATACCAAGATATTCATGTGAGTTTGATCACCGACATCTCGAGGTTTTCGAGAAAGTAATTTTTTTATATTTTCTATTTTTTTTACTGTAGAAACTTTATTCCGCTTGTAGGACAATTGCCATCCTATAGGGGTTGTGGGTGGCAGTACATACGAAGATATGCATGTGAGTTTGATCGCCGACATCTCGAGGTTTTCGAGAAAGTAATTTTTTTTATATTTTCTATTTTTTTTCTGCAGAAACTTTATTCCGCTTGTAAGACGATTGCCACCTTATAGGAGTTGTAGGTGGCAGTATATACGAAGATAATCATGTGAGTTAGATCACCGACATCTCAAAGTTTTCGAGAAAGCAATTTTTTAAAATTTTCCATTTTTTTACTGTAGAGACTTTATTCCTCTTATAGAACGCTTGTCATCCTGTGGGGGTTGTAGGTGGTAGTATATACGATGATATGCATGTGAATTTGATCACCGACATCTCAAGGTTTTTGTGAAAATAATTTTTTAAAATTTATTCTGCTGTGCGACGCCTATCCTGATGGTCTGGACGACGACAACGAAACCGTTGCTGGCAACGGTTTTTTCATCCTTTCATCTGTAGTGACTTTATTCCGCTTGTAGGACGATTGTCATCTTATAGGGGTTGTGGGTGGCAGTATATACGAAGATATTCATGTGAGTTTGATCACCGACATCTCGAGATTTTCGAGAAAGTAATTTTTTTATATTTTCTATTTTTTTACTGTAGAAACTTTATTCCGCTTGTAGGACGATTTGCCATCCTATAGGGGTTGTAAGTGGCAATGTATACGAAGATATGCATGTGAGTTTGATCATCGAGATCTCGAGCTTTTCGAGAAAATAATTTTTTTATATTTTCTATTTTTTTTACTGTAGAAACTTTATTCCGCTTGTAGGACGATTGCCACCTTATAGGAGTTGTAGGTGGCAGTATGTACAAAGATAATCATGTGAGATAGATCACCGACATCTCAAAGTTTTCGACAAAGTAATTCTTTTATATTTTCTATTTTTTTACTGTAGAAACTTTATTCCGCTTGTAGGACAATTGCCATCCTATAGGGGTTGTAAGTGGCAATGTATACGAAGATATGCATGTGAGTTTGATCATCGACATCTCGAGGTTTCCGAGAAAATAATTTTTTTTTATTTTCTATTTTTTTACTGTAGAAACTTTATTCCGCTTGTAGGACGATTGTCATCTTATGGGGGTTGTGGGTGGCAGTATATACGAAGATATTCATATAAGTTTGATCACCGACATCTCGAGGTTTTCGAGAAAGTAATTTTTTTATATTTTCTATTTTTTTACCGTAGAAACTTTATTCCGCTTGTAGGACAATTGCCATCCTATAGGGGTTGTGGGTGGCAGTACATACGAAGACATGCATGTGAGTTTGATCGCCGACATCTCGAGGTTTTCGAGAAAGTAATTTTTTTTATATTTTCTATTTTTTTTATGCAGAAACTTTATTCCGCTTGTAGGACGATTGCCACCTTATAGGAGTTGTAGGTGGCAGTATATACGAAGATAATCATGTGAGTTAGATCACCGACATCTCAAAGTTTTCGAGAAAGTAATTTTTTAAAATTTTCCATTTTTTTACTGTAGAGACTTTATTCCTGTTATAGAACGCTTGTCACCCTGTGGGGGTTGTAGGTGGTAGTATATACGATGATATGCATGTCAGTTTGATCACCGACATCTCAAGGTTTTTGTGAAAATAATTTTTTAAAATTTATTCCGCTGTACGACGCCTGTCATGATGCTCTGGGCGCCGGCAACGAAACCGTTGCTGGAAACGGTTTTTTTTCATCTTTTCATCTGTAGTGACTTTATTCCGCTTGTAGGACGCATGTCGCCTTATAGGTGTTTTAGGTGGTAGCATATACGAAGATATGCATGTGAGTTTGATCACCGACATCTCGAGGTTTTCGAGAAAGTAATTTTTTTATATTTTCTATTTTTTTTACTGTAGAAACTTTATTCCGCTTGTAGGACAATTGCCATCCTATAGGGGTTGTGGGTGGCAGTACATACGAAGATATGCATGTGAGTTTGATCGCCGACATCTCGAGGTTTTCGAGAAAGTAATTTTTTTTATATTTTCTATTTTTTTTCTGCAGAAACTTTATTCCGCTTGTAAGACGATTGCCACCTTATAGGAGTTGTAGGTGGCAGTATATACGAAGATAATCATGTGAGTTAGATCACCGACATCTCAAAGTTTTCGAGAAAGTAATTTTTTAAAATTTTCCATTTTTTTATTGTAGAGACTTTATTCCTCTTATAGAACGCTTGTCATCCTGTGGGGGTTGTAGGTGGTAGTATATACGATGATATGCATGTGAATTTGATCACCGTCATCTCAAGGTTTTTGTGAAAATAATTTTTTAAAATTTATTCTGCTGTGCGACGCCTATCCTGATGGTCTGGACGACGACAACGAAACCGTTGCTGGCAACGGTTTTTTCATCCTTTCATCTGTAGTGTCTTTATTCCGCTTGTAGGACGATTGTCATCTTATAGGGGTTGTGGGTGGCAGTATATACGAAGATATTCATGTGAGTTTGATCACCGACATCTCGAGATTTTCGAGAAAGTAATTTTTTTATATTTTCTATTTTTTTACTGTAGAAACTTTATTCCGCTTGTAGGACAATTTGCCATCCTATAGGGGTTGTAAGTGGCAATGTATACGAAGATATGCATGTGAGTTTGATCATCGAGATCTCGAGCTTTCCGAGAAAATAATTTTTTTATATTTTCTATTTTTTTTACTGTAGAAACTTTGTTCCGCTTGTAGGACGATTGCCACCTTATAGGAGTTGTAGGTGGCAGTATGTACGAAGATAATCATGTGAGATAGATCACCGACATCTCAAAGTTTTCGAGAAAGTAATTTTTTTATATTTTCTATTTTTTTACTGTAGAAACTTTATTCCGCTTGTAGGACAATTTGCCATCCTATAGGGGTTGTAAGTGGCAATGTATACGAAGATATGCATGTGAGTTTGATCATCGAGATCTCGAGCTTTTCGAGAAAATAATTTTTTTATATTTTCTATTTTTCTTTACTGTAGAAACTTTATTCCGCTTGTAGGACGATTGCCACCTTATAGGAGTTGTAGGTGGCAGTATGTACGAAGATAATCATGTGAGATAGATCACCGACATCTCAAAGTTTTCGACAAAGTAATTTTTTTATATTTTCTATTTTTTTTACTGTAGAAACTTTATTCCGCTTGTAGGACAATTGCCATCCTATAGGGGTTGCAAGTGGCAATGTATACGAAGATATGCATGTGAGTTTGATCATCGACATCTCGAGGTTTTCGAGAAAGTAATTTTTTTATATTTTCTATTTTTTTTACTGTAGAAACTTTATTCCGCTTGTAGGACAATTGCCATCCTATAGGGGTTGTAAGTGACAATGTATACGAAGATATGTGAGTTTGATCATCGACATCTCGAGGTTTCCGAGAAAATATTTTTTTTTATTTTCTATTTTTTTTCTGTAGAAACTTTATTCCGCTTGTAGGACGATTGTCATCTTATGGGGGTTGTGGGTGGCAGTATATACGAAGATATTCATGTAAGTTTGATCACCGACATCTCGAGGTTTTCGAGAAAGTAATTTTTTTATATTTTCTATTTTTTTACTGTAGAAACTTTATTCCGCTTGTAGGACAATTGCCATCCTATAGGGGTTGTGGGTGGCAGTACATACGAAGACATGCATGTGAGTTTGATCGCCGACATCTCGAGGTTTTCGAGAAAGTAATTTTTTTTATATATTCTATTTTTTTATGCAGAAACTTTATTCCGCTTGTAGGACGATTGCCACCTTATAGGAGTTGTAGGTGGCAGTATATACGAAGATAATCATGTGAGTTAGATCACCGACATCTCAAAGTTTTCGAGAAAGTAATTTTTTAAAATTTTCCATTTTTTTACTCTAGAGACTTTATTCCTCTTATAGAACGCTTGTCATCCTGTGGGGGTTGTAGGTGGTAGTATATACGATGATATGCATGTCAGTTTGATCACCGACATCTCAAGGTTTTTATGAAAATAATTTTTTAAAATTTATTCTGCTGTACGACGCCTGTCATGATGCTCTGGGCGCCGGCAACGAAACCGTTGCTGGCAACGGTTTTTTCATCTTTTCATTTGTAGTAACTTTATTCCGCTTGTAGGACGATTGTCATCTTATAGGGGTTGTGGGTGGCAGTATATACCAAGATATTCATGTGAGTTTGATCACCGACATCTCGAGGTTTTCGAGAAAGTAATTTTTTTATATTTTCTATTTTTTTTACTGTAGAAACTTTATTCCGCTTGTAGGACAATTGCCATCCTATAGGGGTTGTGGGTGGCAGTACATACGAAGATATGCATGTGAGTTTGATCAACGACATCTCGAGGTTTTCGAGAAAGTAATTTTTTTATATTTTCTATTTTTTTTCTGCAGAAACTTTATTCCGCTTGTAGGACGATTGCCACCTTATAGGAGTTGTAGGTCGCAGTATATACGAAGATAATCATGTGAGTTAGTTCACCGACATTTCAAAGTTTTCGAGAAAGTAATTTTTTAAAATTTTCCATTTTTTTACTGTAGAGACTTTATTCCTCTTATAGAACGCTTGTCATCCTGTGGGGGTTGTAGGTGGTAGTATATACGATGATATGCATGTGAGTTTGATCACCGACATCGCAAGGTTTTTGTGAAAATAATTTTTTAAAATTTATTCTGCTGTGCGACGCCTGTCATGATGGTCTGGGCGACGGCAACGAAACCGTTGCTGGAAACGGTTTTTTTTTCATCTTTTCATCTGTAGTGACTTTATTCCGCTTGTAGGACGATTGTCATCTTATAGGGGTTGTGGGTGGCAGTATATACGAAGATATTCATGTGAGTTTGATCACCAACATCTCGAGGTTTTCGAGAAAGTAATTTTTTTATATTTTCTATTTTTTTACTGTAGAAACTTTATTCTGCTTGTAGGACAATTGCCATCCTATATTGGTTGTAAGTGGCAATGTATACGAAGATATGCATGTGAGTTTGATCATCGACATCTCGAGGTTTTCGAGAAAATAATTTTTTTATATTTTCTATTTTTTTTTACTGTAGAAACTTTATTCCGCTTGTAGGACGATTGCCACCTTATAGGAGTTGTAGGTGGCAGTATATACGAAGATAATCATGTAAGTTAGATCACCGACATCTCAAAGTTTTCGAGAAAGTATTTTTTTTATATTTTTCTTATTTTTAATGTAGAGACTTTATTCCTCTTGTAGAACGCTTGTCATCCTGTGGGGGTTGTAGGTGGCAGTATATTCGAAGATATGCATGTGATTTGGATCACCGACATCTCAAGGTTTTCGAGGAAAGAATTTTTTTAAATTTTCCATTTTTTTACTGTAGAAACTTTATTCCGCTTGTAGGACGACTGTCAGCTTATAGGCGTTGTAGGTGGCAGTATATACGGAGATATTCATGTAAGTTTGATCACCGACATCTCAAGGTTTTCGAAAAAATAATTTTTTTAAATTTTCCATTTTTTTATTGTAGAAACTTTATTCCGCTTGTAGGACGATTGCCACCTTATAGGGGTTGTAGACGACAGTGCATACGAAGGTATTCATATGAGTTAGATCACCGACATCTCAAAGTTTTCGAGAAAATAATTTTTTCATATTTTCCATTTTTTTTACTGTAGAGACTTTATTCCGCTTGTAGGACGACTTTCATCTTATAGGCGTTGTAGTTGGCAGTATATACGGAGATATTCATGTGAGTTTGATCACCGACATCTCGAGGTTTTCGAGAAAGTAATTTTTTTTTATTTTTTATTTTTTCACTGTAGAAACTTTATTCCGCTTGTAGGACGATTGCCACGTTATAGGGGTTGTAGATGACAGTATATACGAAGATATTCATATGAGTTAGATCACCGACATCTCAAAGTTTTCGAGAAAGTAATTTTTTTATATTTTCCATTTTTTTTACTGTAGAGACTTTATTCCTCTTGTAGAACGCTTGTCATCCCGTGGGGGTTGTATGTGGCAGTATATACGAAGATATGCATGTGATTTGGGTCACCGACATCTCAAGGTTTTCGAGGAAATAATTTTTTTTAATTTTCCATTTTTTTACTGTAGAAACTTTATTCCGCTTGTAGGACGACTGTCAGCTTATAGGCGTTGTAGGTGGCAGTATATACGGAGATATTCATGTGAGTTTGATCACCGACATCTCAAGGTTTTCGAGAAAATAATTTTTTTTTAATTTTCCATTTTTTTATTGTGGAAACGTTATTCCGCTCATAGGACGCCTGTCATCTTATAGGGATTGTAGTATATACGATGATATGTAAGTTTGATCACCGATATTTCACCGTTTTCGAGAAAATGTATTTTTTTTATTTTCCATTTATTGACGATAGGTAACTATTCCGGTTGTAGGATACTCGTCTCCCTATTGGGTCTGTGGGTGGTCATGGAGTATGATATGTATGTGTCTTTAAACACAGACACATGTTCGAAAAAATATTTTTGGAATTTTCCATTCTTTGACTGCAATGAATATTGCTTTATATTCTGATGTCAGGATGAATATCACCACGTAGGAGCTGTACCGAGTAGGAATTTTCCATTGGAATAGTTATAAACATACATTAAAATTTATTTTAATAAATTTTCGTTTTTCGACCAAAAATGATTTATTGTAGTTTGTAGTATTACAATGGCTTTTACTCTATTATGTAATATAAGGTAATTTTAATACTAAATTCATGATTTCCAATAATTTTTCCAATATTGACTCAAAACTTATTTCCGTTGCCAAATATTTTGAAAGTGTGAAGTTGGCAACGCGTTGCCAGCAACGCGTTGCTAACTTCCTACAGGTCTTCTACATTATGTCATGATTTAAACTTCTGTAACAAAAAAAAAATTAAGATACGATTTTTTATGTCAAAATAGTGGTTTATTTATTTATCCATTAATAATAAAATTACAAGTTCTTAAATTATTTAAGAATAAATTTAATAACATACCTGGTATAAGCTCAGTTTCCAATACAATTTTTAGAGTCCTACGAATTTCATTAATATTGTTTGATTCTTGCCTTTATAGTGTACGTTATGTAGCAACATGAGAATGTTTATTGTTTTAAATATTCAAATTATTTGCATTTTGTATTCTGACAGAGTAAAGAGCTTAACAGTAAGCTCTTTACTCTGACATAACCAATAAATTTGACAAGCCATAGTGACATTTCACCACAGGTCTAGCACCTCTAGTTGCTCGATTTTGAAATTGGCGCGTTCCCCTACATGCGCGTGGACTACACTCACTCGTCCTGGACTAGACATAAAAAACCAAACTAAGGTCCACTGAAGTCCATAATGAAAAAATAGAGTGGGTATACTGTATATTCCTCTACTGTGCCGCATGAAAGGAATTATTATGATCCTGAAGTGCTGACTGTTAAGGGAGAAGTTCATGCTAGCATGAGAGATAGAATCTATAAAGTAGAGGTGTGTGCTTTTTTAAAAAAATAAATATATTTTACTTTAAATGTAATTAATTGTTTTCAGATATTTTTGAATAACGGTAAAAATATAACCGATGCAGAATGTGCTTGTCCAAGGGGATTATGGTTATGCCATCATATGCCTGCTCTGGCTCTCTTTGCACACTATAATATTTCTGTAAGAGTACCACAAACCACCCATACCTATAGACTTTCAACTTATATGGAAGCAAATGGAATCACTTTGTACGGTCACGTGATGTAAGTGTAGTTGCGCTTCCAACCCAGAGATGTCGCGCTCTAGAGTAATTTTATCAATAGTGTTGGTAGCAAAAAAAATAGTTGGCAGCGACGTGGTGTCACAAACGTCAAAGTTATGGTCAAAGTTGTTTATTGTTTGGAAATGGGATATAAAATGTTGTGTTATTAATTGTGAGGACAGTATGATTCATAAGCATCGGTTCCCTCATCCATCTAAAGACCTCAATAGATTTTAAAAAGTGGTTAAGAGTAATCAACAATCCACTGTTTGTCATCGACATTTTGAAAGCCGGTATTATTTATGCGGAAGGTGCTTTACAATGGTGATCTAATAAAACACTTTTTACTTTGTTTTTTATCGCTAATGTATTGTAAGTAAACTTTACTGCAGTTTCAACATTAAGCGTTCCATTTTGAAACGAGGATCTCTTGTGAAATGTGAAATATTTGAAAATGACACGCTTAGTGTTGAAACTGCAGTAACGTTTAGTTACAATAAATTAGTGATAAAAAATAATGTAAAAAGTGATTTATTAGATCATCATGATTAATTAATTATTTCAAAGAAGGGCTTCCACTATTCAGTTTTAATTAATATATGTTATTCAAACCTCTTGAATCATTAATTTTATTACCCAAAATATTTTGTTTCTGCAGCATAATTTCAGTGTCTTTGAAACTGTGCTAGTCATATTTTGATATTTAATTATCAAATGTGGCATAGTACTGCTTTTAAAAGCATTTAAATGAGATTTAAGATTATTTAAAACTTCCCGCCGGCCGCCAATATAGCTCCGCTTGCGCTTCCAACCACCAGAGGCGCTTCAGTTTTGATCCCATTTGAATGTACGGCAGTAGAACGTCTATAGGTGTGGGTTGTTTGTGAAGAGTACGAACATGCCAAAGGTGCTACGCAGCTATAGAAGTTCAGGCCGCAGCAGTGATGGTAACCCTACGGATTTATCCGTAGATCTACGGATTTTTTGTGCCAGCTCCGATTTTCCGATAAACCGTATTTATCTACGGATTTCTAGCGATATTAATTATAGTAATATTAATTAATTGCGAAATAAGAACATCAGCCAATTCGTGGGTATTGAGCCGACGCCATCACGGTTTACGGTTTTAATAGTCATAACAGAATGCATTCTATCATCTGTGGTCATGATCCATGGCTGTGAGTTGGCATTAGTAGTCTTATTTATAGTGATGGGAATAATCGAATGATTTCAAAAATCGAATACTTGGTACTCGAATGATTTTAATAATCGAAATATCATTCGGATGATTCGAGCAACTCGGTCTCTGTCTCGTCTTGGTTAATCCGAAAAATGTTTTTTCGTCCCAAAATTTTTTTGATGAGCAGGGGGAGGGGGGGGGGGGAATCCAAAAAACTTTTTTTCGTCCTAAAAATTTTTTGATGAGCAGGGGGGGAGAAATCCAAAAATTTTTTGATGAGCAGCGGGGGAGAAATCCGAAATTTTTTTTTTCTCGTCATTCGAAAAGCAGTGAGCGCCCGAGTCACAGACCGAACGATAGAATGAACTTTCGTGTGATGATGCTCAAATGTCGATCATTCGAATGATTCATGGAAAGTTCTCGAATATCTCGAGATATTTTAATAATCGAATACATCGATTATTTTCATTCGAATGACCCCATCACTACTTATTTAGGCCAAGATTTGTAGAGTATCAGGTTCCCTCATATTCTGATTTTAGAAAAAAATGTTGGGTGTTGTATAGTTCCATGCCTGCGATTATTAGTTATTATTATTATTTATTATTTTTTATTTAATTCTACGGATTTATTATCAGGTTCTACGGATTTTTTTGGGCTTGTCTACGGATACGCAAGCCAGAAAAGTTACCAACGCTGGGCCGCAGTTTTAGTCGATGCATTGAAGCCATGAATTTGTACTAGGAGCAGTTCAGCCTTCTAATATCGACGGTATGTGCGGTTATATTTAAATGTAGATTTGTTTTACACATTGATGGCTTCGATGCATCTACTGAATTTGCGGTGTGAACTTCTAGCTGCATAGCAACTTCGGCATGTTCGTACTGTAATAAATGGAGCGTGCTCATGGAATATGTCGTATTTACTAGACAGTTCAATTTTAAACTATTTTAATCAAATAGAAGTAAGTTCTGAATAAACGATACAATACGTAATTTCTTTATTTATTTGCGTTTCTAAGTGAAAATACTTACAAATAAACATTTAAGCACGAGGTTAGAGGCAAGGCCCCCACAAGGGAGGGTCAGTAGGTACTGTGGTACCCTGGCCCCGGTCAGGCTAGTAAATACAATTCTCGCTCGTTTAAGAGACCTGAACAAATTTCTCCTAAGCGCGGGGGCCTGCCAGTGAATTTCGTACGGGGGCCTGGTTAGAGGACGAAAATTTATGATAACAGTATAAAATAATGGAAAGCAATTCAAATAAAAATAAATAAAACAGGCTTTGAGGTTAGAGCACAAAGAAATAATCAAAGAACTACGTTCTCAATAATTTTCCAGGCACTTGTAGAACGCATGCGCATAAACAACAATTTAGAAAACATTTTTTTATTTATTCTCCGTAGAAAAACTTGATTACCACATGTAAAAAACTTATAATCCAGCTCTATTTTTATACTAGTAGTTAGGTTTCAATAGTTAAATATGAAAAATAACGTACCAATCCTCAGATACATTTTTAAGTAATTTATTTTGACCCTTAAAGCACATGTGCATAAGGCATGCTTCAAAGAGTGGATGGAAAGGAATTCAAATTAACCTCCTCGTGAATGACGTCACGACTATTGTGGTCCATTGTAAAACTGACTAGTTAATGTCACAAATTTTTATAATTAGTGATGACCTTAATTAAGACTAAGAGCAGATAAATCGGTAAAGATGTCTGACCATGTGTAAAATACCGCTCTGTTAAAAAAAATTGATTATTAGATGAAATGAAACAACTGAACGTGAGACCATAGTTTTGTAAGCTTTGGTAAACACAATAACACAATTTTAACATTTTTCACATCTAAAACATTAATATCAGCTTCATGAAGAAAGATGGCGCTGTTCTCAGAGAAAACCAGAATATTGCCATAGGGTGTTTCTATTCTTCATGTCAGCATGTGCGTGGGGATACTGACTAGGCAACTGTATATACAGGGTGAACTGTTAAAGATTGCCAATGAAGTCGTACAAATCCAACGAGGTTTGTCGCTGTACAAATCCATAATCAGGGCCGCGCCAAGCCATTTGAGCGCGTTCATCCAAATACGAACATGCGCCCTTCAGTAGCATATCTAAAATTCAACTGAAAAGGGAGGTTGATGGAAAAAGTAACTCAAATAAACCATGCTAGACAATTGAATTTAAAAATTCAGAATTTTTCAGTTCATGCCAGGGTCGGATTAAGGATTGGCGCGCCTTTAGGCAAATGAAGTATTTGCGTCCTCTTATTTGCAGGCGGGGTTACGGAATTGCAAAATACGCGGTAGGGCAATTTTTCAAGGACAAACAGCCTCAAATTAAAAGTTAGAAATTTGATTTAAAATTGTTTTCTTTGAAAAGTAGGTTTCGTGGGCGCAACCTAAAAATATAAAATACTAATAAAAAATATAAAAAACTGGCAGTATTTTTATTTTCCCCTGAACTAAAATTAAATATAAACATTACATACAAAAATAATATATTGAAAACATCCTTCTTCGTGACTTCTTGCTGGCAAACTCCACTATAATATAATCAATTCTATAAGAGGTAATAAATGCGACAATTCTATCAAAATAAAATAAACAAATAACAAATAAATAACTTCCCTGTACATTTTATTTTCCAACAGATCAATGGTAAACGATAAACGTCACACGTCGGAAGATAAAATTACTTAGTTTTGAACTGCTGGAGTGCCCCCTCACGCGTTGGGGCCTCTAGGCAACTGCCTAGATATTGGATAATCCGGCCCTGGTTCATGCTATATTGTAACTAAATGTTTATATATTTTTTTAATTTAAAATTTCAAAACTCGCAGCGCTTTACGGCACCTTTAATTACGTGGCAACGTCGTGGGCCGCACGGCTTGCCCTGTCCATAATAGATTTGAGCCTTTAGCCTATTCAAGTATCACTAAATATTTGTATTTGGAATCGATTATTCTATATCAGGGTTAAATGTTTAATAGGAATAGCATTAAATTTGCTTAATATTGACAAAATTAGATTCTCTCTTTGTTACAATAACAGTTTTGATTATTAATCTCATTGAAATATGTTGCATTTGGCATAAAATGAAAACAGTGCAATTTTACATACACAGTAAAACGAGTTTGAGTTTTTGACATTCACAGTCGACATGTAATGACGTCAGACAATTTATTGACTCCTGTCAATAATTAATGTTTTCAGTGTTTATTCATTCGTAAATTTGTCCTACCTTTTGATTTAAGATGGATAAATCTGGATTTAATTACTGCCAAAATGTGAATTGTCTCATTTCATTAAGCCCCTGTCAAAAATAATAAATAAAGTCTGACATCACATGTCGACTGTGGACATTATAAAGTCAAACTCGTTTTACTGAGTATGTCAAATTACACTGTTTCAAATTTAATTTTATGTCCAGTGCAACATATTTCAATGAGATTAATAATCAAAACTGTTATTACAATAGAGAATATAATTTTATTCATTATTAATAGCTTACCACAAGCTTCACGGGACCTCCCCGCCCTAAGCAAATTTAAAATTAAAATTAGAGAAATTTTACTGAAAAATGGTTTCTACTCAGTAAAGGAGTTCCTAGACAAATATAACTAACAACAGTCTGTAAACTTTAAGCTACACTGCACCATGTCTACATTTTTTTATTTTGTTATTTTATTTATTTATTACCCATGTGTGTATGTATATGCAGTATCAGCAAGTCCTGGATTAGGTATGTATAGTTTCAACGACTTAACTGACCGCATAAAACAATTATTTTTCCGCTTAACTAATTTTTTTTTTCTAAGGCTATGTCGAAATTCCAACCGTGAAGGAGTGACACTTCTAGAGATTGAAGTGGGAATACATGCAAAACCTATTTAATGATAAAGATATCATAAAGAACGTGGACATCTAATAGCAATTAATTGCAGTACTTGGCCAACAATCACTCATTTACAATTTTCTCGAAAACTGCTAATTTTAGAAAAAAAAGTTTCAAATAAAAAAGTTACGTCCATCTTTTATCTTCGTTACTTCTCGATACACTTGGTGTCTATTTCGAAAGATAAAAAAGTTTCCCGCATGTTACATTTGAGAATGCAAATTTTCGACATAGCCTTAGAAAAAAAAATAATGCTTTCTACACTTATTAAAATTTGACCTACATATTAACACATTATGTTAACAAATATCTAGTGATTACACGATAAAAATTGTTTTATGCAGTTGGTTAAGTCGTTGAAGCTATACATACCTAATCCAGGACTTGCCGATAGTGTATGTGTGTCTTACGTAATTATATATTATTGTAATATGTTTCTTATACATCATATTTGAAAATGTTAAATTTTATATGTATGTATCCTGACCTGCCAAATGTACACTAATCTGTATCTTATATTGGTAAATAAATAAATAAATAAATAAATAAATATTAAAATGTGTGCATGTTTCCTATTAATGCAAAAAATAATATGGACACTTGTGAGTCCGTTTGAGCCTCATTTACATATTTTTTTTAACAAAAATATTTTAACATATTCCTTACATAAGACATCAATTTTCAAAGAATCACCTCAAGATAATGTAGAGTAGCAAATGTTAAGCCTTCAGGTTTAGAGGAATATTAGGATTGGTTTGGAATAACTTTATTACAAATTTTAGTTTTTACATTTTTCATCTCATTTGAGTTATTTGTGGTATACATCTGCCTATCCCACACTGATAAAGAGGCATCTAATCTGGTTTGTAATAATTTTATTACAAATTTTCATTATTACAATTTTTTCTCAATCATTTCCTCTTGGTCCTCTTCCTTCCTCTACCATTTGGATTATTAGTCAGATTTACAGCCATAAGTTTTACATGTTTCGATGGTATGATTCAAATGCTTGGTGGCAGTGCCAGTGATATACTTTCACCGCCCATGTTTTATTAAAATATAAAAATAAATAAAACTTCTATAATGTAAAAGAAAAACTTAATTACATGTTTTATATACACTTCTGCTTTACTTATACCTATAATAATTTAAAAAGTTATATACACAAAAATAGTCATTATGGTCTAGGCTTTTTTGGGAGAGAACCAAATGCTGATATTACTGTTCCTTTAGTACCTGTAGCAGTATTTGTTAATGACGGCTGTATTAAACCTGCAGGTTTAATTGTTGAAGTTGATAGGCTACCACCACCTCCTGGTTGATCCCATTTGCTCTTTCGTTTTTTGTCATCTTCAAGTTTTTTCGTTCCAGAGACAAATTCGACTTTCCCCTTTCGCTCCTTTTCTCTTTTATCCATTTCGACTTTTTGTACTTTTGCCAATTCTTCATAGTACGATTCTTTACTCCATTTCAGTGGATCATATATCGAGGGAGGGTAATTTGTACCTACAAAGGCATACCTTTTAATAAGTACATTGATTTAAATATTTCTGATACAATTTCTTTATTACATGGATATTTATAAAACGCTATGTAAAAAGTTTAAAATTCATAACTTCAGGGACATGTTCATGCCCTTTTATAACCATGTGATGCAGGTTTTTCCACAGATAAAGATTCAAGATGCTATACATTTTAATCTGTACCGGCAACATATTGATCAAACCTATAACTTATTACTTATTCAAACTATACACATATAATCTGTACAGCTTCTATATCGCACCTTTACTTATTTTATTTAAAGATTTGCCTTTATACATTGAATGTAATACCTGTGTTCTACATTTAGCCTATATTATTTCCAAACACAATATCTATATAGAATCATGATTTTGTATGAAGAATAACTATATATACATTGCAAAAGAAGTATATATAGTTATAAGTTTTATCTTTACATATTAAAAGATTGTATCTATACAAATTCTTTATTACAGCATTGTTTGATGTTTACAAATTAAAGATGTTTTGCAGTCTGTTTATATATCACTTATTTTAAGCATTCTAATTGTGCATTCTATAAGTAATAAAATTTGAAAGAACTGACTACTTGTCTTCTTTATCGTATTGATTTAAATATGTCCCTATATTTATTATTAATTTAATAAGCAGCAGTGGGGATAACCTTAATTCGATGCGACAAAGGGCCTTTATATAAATTGTTTAACAACTGCTTCTCATGTGACAGTTCAATTACAATGTCCTATTGTCTGTTCACCAAGCTCTGAAACCGGGTGAAAACAAATAAATATATGTGCATTATATCATGACCATGCTGTAATGCCTCCTCATTGGTTGCACTTGTTATTTGGTTGCATTTGGCTTTGGCAACAGCGACAACACATTTGTTTCGACATAATCCCAGAGCTTGGTGAACAGATATTAGTTTTTTTCATTAGAAATAGGTAAAATAAGTTCTTATTTTTAATAATAATAAATAAATACAAATGCTACTAACCAGGAACATTCAGGTTTGGGTACACAAGTAAAAAAATTAAAAAAAAAGAACTTGAAGGATTTTCACATATTTTAAATAACGTATAATTTTCGGTTTAATTATTTGTTAAAAGTTGTATTAGAAAGGAGGATGTTAAAAAGTGGGTTATTTTGGCCTAAGCTGAACAACGGAAAATTAACACTGTTTTTGATAGTATATTTCCCGTAGAATGCGATGACATATTCTGTTTTCAGCATACCTTAATCTGACACGCTCGAGTATTTCAAACTATCGATTTTTTTTTTACTATTCTGATCGGCTGCCCTATATGTGCGGCCCTATATAGAGGGCTCAGATATAGTGGAGGTACTCAACAGGGTGCAAGGTATCTCCCATATGTTAATTTGCCGCGCTTGAGTAAATCCCAAAATCCCCTATTGGGCTCCTCTATTATATGAGAGATTCAGGTGGTTTCTTGTATTTTTTTTTTTCGTAGGATACGAGGTTCAACTCTTTTTTGCGGGAAAATGTTAGGAACAGGCGTAAAAATTAAAAAGATGCTTGAAAACTCATAAAATCTAGCTTAAGATAATCATAATTTTAAACTTTTAAGACTGTATAACTAAAGATTGAGGTGGTTTTTCATAGTATTTTTCCTTTGGAATACAATGGTTAAACTTTTAAGATCTATTATATTTTACTTTAGATTATGGTGGCTTCTTTTAGTATTTTTCTCGTAGAATATGATTCTCTATTTCGCATTGTCGAAAAATGTCAGGAAAATGCGGAAAAATTGAAAGAATGCCCAAAAATTTACAAATTCGAGTTTGTGATATTCAAAATTTAAACTTTCCAAGATCCATATAGACCAAGAGCTAGCGACACTCAAACTGAGCTGATTCCATTGTGAACAAAAAAATTACAGAATGTAGTACTAACATTGTATAATATGAGATCACGTGCCTGCTCGGATCGGTTGCTTTATTAAAAAATAAAAAAAAAATTGTGACATTTTTAAAACGTATTAATGGTCTCATCTCAATGTGGATAAAATTTTTCAAACAGCTGCTAGACACACTACTAAATACGAATTCAAGTGCCTGCCAGTCGGAATCGGTTGCGAAATCCTGCCTGCCAATTAAAAAACCGGTTCCAAAAACTGCATAATTTGGCTCATTGCAATGTGCACGAAAAAAATTCACGAGATAGTTTAAAGCATTCAAAATTTATTTTCGAGTGCCTGCCTTGTCGATCATGTTGCTCTAAGTGCCTGCCATCCCCGGGAAAGTCGCGCGCTCGGCGCTGTTGAAAGTTGACCGAACAATGCACAATTCCGCCTTTCAGCTCTTCAGGACCGCGCAGCCTTGCTCGCCCCTTCCCTCAAAATTGATACGCTCTCCACACATATAATAGATTGAATAGAAGCGAACTGTTGCCAATTGGCGGGTATTTACCCGATTTGCGGGTAATTTCAATTCCGAGGGGGTAATTTTCTAACACTTGATAAAAGGGTGCAATTTCGGGTAATTTTGCGGTTGTGACTTCAACCCATCTTTTTTCAGAAAGGGAAAAAAAAGGTTTCAAAATGTTGCAAAATTCAAAGGAACACCAATTAGCTTTTGCAAAGCTTGGGGATTTGAATGGGGTAATTGACGACGAGATTTTCGAAAAAATCGAAGATTTCGTATGCAAATTGTACAGCGTGAGAGGCGTGCAAAATGTTAAAGCGTCATGCTTCTCAATTTTCTTCAAACATTTCAAGGTCAATGATGTGTGTGAGATTTTCATGAAAAATGCTATAAATTTCGATGGATCCACTATTCCCCATGTAAGGCAGAGCTTCAACAGCAAGTTTTGAAAGCAACCTACATCGCAAATATTTGGAGTAATGCGTACTTGAAAATACCAACGGCTCTTTGCCCTACTGATTGCGGATGGTTTGAAAAGGATAGAAAGTACACGTTCAACTGGTTCGAAGGAGACCAAGTCCCACGATTCGTCCAAGACCTAATCATCCAGTCCCAGACATCAATTGAAGGTATTACGTGCCGCATGCGCTGCTATTAAGTAATATTAATAAATTATTCATTTTACAGGGGAAACGGATCAGCCGGAAAACGGTGCAAGCATTGAAGAAAATGAGAATGACAGCGATGGGGTAGAAAGCGATGATAGCGAGAATCTTTCCGATGAGGAATACTTGAGCAAATGAATTTTTAATAAATTTTTTTGTAGAAATAAAAACTTGTAAAATGGAAACGTATTTCCTCTTCTTGTAGTATCTGAAAAATTGATAAAGATACAAGTTGGTAAATGATATTTTTTGAAGGGGAAAAAACACCCATTACTTCTTATGCACTGAAGTACGCGATAACAGAAGTTCTTTTTTTTTCTCATGCAATATACCCTATTTTTCATTCCAACATGTATTACATGTTTAAAATAATAACAAAATAATTTAACAGGGAAGAACATGTCACCGGGGCTGAGCGAAGTCGTGCGGCTTTGAAGAACTGGAAGGCGGCATTGTGCATTATGTTCGGAAAGGCAGTCGCTTTAAATCGCATTTAAGTTACTGTCTAGATTCTCTCTCAATTTTGGTGCACATTGAAATGACCCCGATCAACTTTCAGCGGCGCCGAGCGCGCGACTTTCCAGGGGCTGGCAGGCACTTAGAGCAACATGATCGACAAGGCAGGCACTCGAAAATGAATTTTGAATGCTTTAAACTACCTCATGAATTTTTTTCGTGCACATTGCGATGAGCCAAATTATATATAAATCCTTTATTTAACCAAAATACATCATGAATACACAGAAATATCATATAGATATAAAACAATATATATATAAAACAAATCATCAGACAGACAAATTTTACACGCCACACTATAAAATTTCACAATGAGCAGCTAGAATAACAATAGTAGTACAGCAACCGATATCCCATCAAGATTAAGACAGTTAATTCAGTTTTTAATTGGGAGGTTTGACAAACTATACAAGCAGCTACTCATCCAACAAATACTTTTTAAGTCGACTTTCGAATATATTTAATGTGGGACTGTTACTAATACTTAGTGGCAGATTATTATACTCACTTAATCCCTTATAGAATAAATTATTTTGGGTTGATTTTTTCCTGTATGTTTGCAAGTGAAAGTTTAGATTGTTTCTAGTATTATAACTATGAATATCTGTATTATAAACTAACATCCTGCAGATATTCGGAAGTTAAATCATTTTTAATTTTATATATAAACACCATAGTGAAAAATGTTACATAATTTTTTACAGAAATTCATCCTAGTGTATTTAATATAAATCTAATAGGTGTTAGTCTACAGCAACCTAAAATTATTCTCATACTTCTGTTTTGAAGCTTTTGAAGTCTACCCATTTCATTTTTATTTAATTGAAGAACAGTAATTAAAATGGGGCAATATGCATGTATTATATATTGTAAGTCTGGTCCAGTAGCTCAAATAACCACTGCATCTGCTTAAGATTTATTTTGAATCCTATCATCTTACATATATATTTAGTGTGATCTTTAAATGATAATTGGTTGTCAATAATTACTCCCAGATATTTAATTTTTGTAACTCTCAATTTCATTTTCTGTACCAATATGAATTACGCGTCTATTTATTAAATTTGCTCCCGTTCCAATAAGCATCCACTTAGTTTCTTGTGAATTAATCTTGAGTAGATTAATACAGCAGTACCTGTTAACGTTTTCCTGTGTGTTATTTATTATTGTGAAACAATCACTACTATTTACACTACTAACGATTATGCGGGAAAACCCTGGGAAAATTCGGAAAAATTAAAAAGTTCATAATAACACAATATTTAGCCTGTAACAAGTTAAACCCATTAAGATCCAGAGAATCTAACTTAATTTCAAGTTAGATAAAACCACTATAATCCCAAGCTAATAATGTTGGTTCTTAATATATTTCACTTGGGAATGACGCATACTAGATTTTGTGAGTTTTCAAACATTTTATTTATTTATTTATTCATATAAACGGGCGAACCCATTAGTACAGACAATGAGTAATAATGAAGAAAGAGTTACAACAATAAAATGACAAGGATAGACTAACATATAGCTAAAATACATGGAAGATTGGTAGATATACATGAATGATAAAACAGAGTTAAACACTAATAAAAATTTACACTAATAAAAACTTAATACTAAAGTGAATGGTAATAATTTAATGAATAGATTGATGAAGTTGATGTTTAAAAGTTCTAAGATTTGCATTGAAAAAATCAATATTTTCGAACTGGTTCGCTAACCGAAGTATACGCGGTAAACAAGAATTATATGCATAATTTGTCCTGAAGAAGGGCACGAAAAAAGTAATATTTTGTCTTGTATTTCGAGGAGGAACGTAGAAATTTATAATATTAAAAAGCAATATCAGGTCTTTATGCTGGCGGCGTATATCAAGAGAGTCAATGTTTAAAAGTGATTCAAGATCAGAATAGTCATCAATAAAAATATTTAACTTGAAGGCAACATGTCTCAAAAATTTATGTTGAACTGACTCAATCTTTCGTACATAAATATTGTAATGTGTTGACCAGACTGAGGAACAATACTCTAGGTGTGGTCTCACAAGTGAGCAATATAAAATCTTAAGAGTCTGTACGTTGGAAAAATCGGTAGTTGTGCGTTTGACAAATCCCAGTAATTTTAATGCTTTGTTAGTTACAGCAGAAATATGAGCCTGAAAATTAAGGGTTGGGTCAAGTAAGATACCCAAATCTTTAATTACTTGTACATCATCTAAAAGATTGCCGTTAATTTGATAATTAAAAATAATAGGGTCCCTGTTACGGTAAAATCTCATTGTATGACACTTATCGATATTTAATGTCATACCATTAACCGAGCACCAGTTATCAAGAGTATCTAAATCAGCTTGCATATGTAAGGCATCATTTTCAGACCGGATTATAGAAAACACTTTAAAGTCATCAGCAAATAGAAGAATTTTTCCAAAAGAAAAACAGTATTTGATGTCGTTAATAAATAAGTTAAACAACAATGGTCCCAAATGTGACCTTTGTGGCACACCGGAAGTGACTGAAATTTCATTAGAAAGAACATTTTTGATACGAACAATCTGTTTTCTCTCAGCAAGATAATCTTTTAACCAGTCGATAATTGAACCACTTATACCATAGTATTCAAGCTTGGCCAGTAAAACACTATGGTTTACCCTGTCGAACGCCTTGGAGAAATCGGTTGAATATGTAATAGAGAGGCCTTGCCAAAATAAAGCTGCAATGTTTAAGTATGCTTGGTGGAATAGCGTCAGGCCCTGGCCCCTTATTTGCATTTAATGTAGTTAACTTTATGTATATATCAGATATTGAGATATGATAATTTGTTATATTAGTGTTAGAGGCACAAAACTGTTTAGGTAAATCGCATGTACTCGTGGAATAAACATAAAATTTTCTTAATTTTTTTCGCATTTTCCTAACATTTTCGTGCAAAAGAGAATATCCCATAGGATACCTCGTATCCCACGGGAAAAATACTACAAGAAACCACCTGAATTTCGCGTAATAAGCTCTGAATCTTAAAAAGTTTACATTTTGAGTATTAAAGGCTCGAAATTATGAGAAAAATAATAAAAGAAACCACCATAATCTAGAATAAAATATTATATATCTTAAAAGTTTAACTTGTGAATATCTCAGACAGGACTTTGTAAATTCTCAAGCATTTTCTTATCTTTTCCACATATTCCCGCTGTTTTTCCGTAAAACCAAATACATCATCGCATTCTACAGGAAAAATGCTATCAAAAACCGTGTTCATTTTCCGTTGTTCAGCTTAGGCTAAAATTAGCCAGTTTTTAACATCCTCCTTTAATTTCACATCTCGTTTCACATAATAAAGACATATTATTACTGATAATCTCATTAAAAAATAAGGGACACAGAATAGCACTGCGAGTAAATCCTTAGAACAGTAGTTGTAGAGGAACGTAGGCATTGTAGGTTCGAGCCCTACTGATGGCAACTGATAAAATGTAAGTAAAATGCATTTAATAGTTTAATTAACATTATAATTTACAGACCACCCTTGTGGGGATTCATTGGAGCATGGTAATTATTATTACATACATTAATATAAATAAAATATGCCTGGATATTGACAACATTACCTACATTCTTTATTTAAAGAGTATAATCGATCTTTACATAATCTTGATTTTAAGGATACGCAAATGTTTACTTAATCGATTCTATGTCGTCAATTAGATTATAAACTATATTAGATCAGTAATATACTGTAACGTTACTGTATCCATAGGAAAAAGTTAACCTATATCGACGTACACATACAACTGACTAGAAATAAGGTTCTTAATAGGGCTCGACCGATGGCAGAATTTTGCCGATGGGTCAATGCCGATGTTTTTATTTGAGCATCTGCCGATGCCGATGGCCGATGTTTGAATTTTGAACTTAGTCAATAGACGTCAATTAACATGTTCAAAAATAAAAATTAATATTTATTGCACAAAAATACAAACAAAGGTATACATTATAAAAAATGGAATTCCAGCGTCATCAAAGTGTACCGACAATGTTGGCTCCAGCAGATCAGCTCACTTTTACGAGTTCGCATGACAATGTTCAAAGTGTACCGCGAAGGTCGGTTGGTTGGTTGGATCGTCTATAGACCTCTTAACGCACACTTGATTCATTCTAAATCTAAACAATAAACATTTCATTCACAACAGAGGCTTTAAGTATGTAAATCGTAAGAAAATCCATCAGCACCATCGGCCTTATATTTTGCAGATGGCTGATGCCGATGAAATTTGTACCATCGGCGCCAATGCCGATTCATCGGTCGAGCCCCAGTTCTTAACATGCATTAAACTTATTTATGCATTCCATTTAAATCAGATTGAATGTCAAGTAATATTTCTACTAGTATGAAAATACTAAAATTAAGAAACATATCCCGAGTTACTTACCCAATTCATTTAAGCCACAAAACTGAATCAACTTCTCATAGATACTAGGGTTTCTGAAGTCCTTTCTCTTTTTTATAACAGTATTCATATCCAACTGTTGATTTTGCATTTTTTCATACAGTTTTGTGATTTTTTCCTGCAATTCAATAGAGCAGTGACCAGGGGGTTCTGGGGGTATCATTATGCCATCTTCATCGTCTATTTCTTGTTCTTCACCTTTTCGTTCATCTGTCATGATAATTTGATGTTGAATTTCTTCTGTTTCGCCTTCATCATCAGATGCAATGGTATCATCATGGTAAGATACTAACTTAGCAACTTTTGTAGCTACACGGATAGCTGTAGGACTGGCAGGTCGAGATGAAGCATTAGATTTATTATCAGAGTTCGAGTCATTGGGAGATCTTACAGTTACAGTTCCTTCATTGGGATTATGTTCCTCATTTCCTTCCTCTTCACCTTCCGAATCTGTATATGTAGCTGTTAAAGATGCTAGAGCTGAAGTAGACATTTTAGATTAGGTTATGTAAAAATAATGCCTAAAGTTTAAACCCCTAGCTTCGTAAATGACTATGCCAATATATGTTATAATATCGTAATAACCTACTTCTGAATATTTTGTATAAAAGTACTTGGTATGTACCACAATAAATCGATTTTTTGCAACGTGAATATTCCTAAAATTTACAAAATCAATAAAACCTATTGACATTCGACATTGACACTATGACACTTGACAGATGACAGATCTAGAGTGAAGTAGAATCTCAGGCAAATTTTTGCGATCTCGCAGTTTACACCAGGGAATACACCCTGATTTACACCAATATCTTTAAGAGCCTTGAAAGGTGACGTTATGATTTATTTGCTTGAATGTTTCAGCCTGTTGCATTTTATGTGCAAAAATATGGCTTTAAGTGTCGCAGTTCTGTTTGAAATTGAAATTTGAATATACAATGCACCTTTTCCGCCTATGCATATATAGTGAAATATTTAATAAGAATTATAACTATAAACACTCTAGCACACATAGTAATTCAATACTAGTAGATAACCATTACAATATTTAGTTTTTTGTTCTGTGAACAAAATCTCTGGTATTACAAAAGTTTCTTATCGTTCTTTTCTCATATCGTTTTGGCCCTTAGACTATGATATCTTTCCTAGTCTAAAGCTTTATCAGATGAATGAGAAATCATGTAGGCGTCACATTAATTTAATTCAAATTTTTATGACAACGAATAACAGATATAAAAATGCGAAAATAGGGATTTTCGTAAAAAGTATTAAAAAGCGCAATTTTTTTCAATTTCGTAATTCCAAAACAAATCGCGACCTCAAAAATATGTTTTGTAAGGTGTTTTTACATGAGAATCAACTATCTGTTTTTGTGTGTTCGAGAGTTGCATAGCATGTGTCGAATTCAGAGGTCTCGCTCTCCGGCTACTAGTAATTTTTTATGATAGTGAATAGTAAACGGTAAACAATATAGTAAAAGAATTCGCAAATGTTTCTTATATTTTGCAGAAACTTTACATACATATACTGAGCTATTCAACCCCACCACACGGTCTATACACAGGGTCTATAAAACCTGTAAAACCTATTTACTCACTTTCGGATCTATAACGTAACCGCTAAAGGTCCGACTTTCACATATTTATACGCTACCTATATTTACAGTCAAATCGGTTAAAGCACGGTTGAACATAGATTGAAATGGTCGACAAATATCGTTCGTCGTAAAAAATAGCCTACGTCAAATTCAAATTTAACCTAACTTTTTAAGTTGTCATATGATAATTATTTAATTATTATGTCTGGCTGTGAGTATCCCATTACTCCAATTTTCTGTTCTATAGGATCAGAAAATGAGAAAATTATAAATTTTGATGTAGAAATAATTCGGAGATTACAGAATAATCGATGGTGTGAATTTTCACACCATTTAAAGGAAGCCTTTAAAATAGAACGACTGGCTGGAGGTACCCAGAAGTAAGTATACTTAGGTCTACTAATGTTCTACTGTTGAAAAATTGCATTTTACCTCCTAGTATTAGTCAGTTAGCTGTTTTTATTAGTTCAATAGCTCAGGTTAGAGTCCGCCTGAAGTAGTCATTATTATTATTATTATTTCATTGGTTTCTTCGAGAGTTTCTTAAATATTTTTTTTATTATCCTTTTTATAATTTTTTTGTGATCAGCCTATTTCTTGGGTTAGAAAAGTGAATATGTATCTTGCGTTTCAATTCAGTTATTCGCTTCTTATAATTCTTTAAATTAATCTCCGGTAAAGTCTTTTACAAAATATAAGAAGCATTTGCGGCCTCTTTTACTATTGTTAACGATTTACTATTTCACTAAAAAAAAATGGTTATAAATAATTCTTAACGACTTAGGTACTTAAGTCACACCCACAGATTTTTCACAATTTATACTACTGATTTGATAATTGGTCGAATTCGCCACTGTTGTTAAATCAACTTTAATTTACAAAGCTGGATTGAGTTTTTCTGCGCTTGCAGATGAATAATGAGAGATGAACACTTTCAGTAGAAACTTTGAACATATTACAATATTGTATGTGTATTTTGTAATTCCAAATAAGTAAGGCGTTAAAATAATAAAAATAAGTTTGGAAAACTCACAGCAATTTTCCTCACGTTACTCCAATAATTACATTAATTTTGCTTCATCAGATGATGAGAAACTGTATGACATGATGAATCATACGGATTGATGATTAATCGCCATTGTGGAAATGCGTAATACCTATTTATTTTCAGTTTTTTAATTCAATTTCTCTGATGTTTTTCTACGTGCTTTTCTCTATCTCTAATAAGCTTTATTACACTATTAATGTTTTATTCATTTTATTCACATAATTTTTCATTACACTACAGTAGTCCAATCAATGAATGCTCAAAAGGGGATTGTAGAGAACATGGAGGAAGGGAGAATTTTCCTCTTCAGGAATGTGTTGGGGATAGTTAGGAGGTAAACATACTAAAAATCATGGCCCCTAGCCCCGCCGCATCAGGGGTGGAGGGGGGTGGAAAGGTTCCTTTTTTCGATTCTTCTAATCTATGCAAAATTAAACAATTAAATTTGCTACAAGAATGTTTATATTAATTTTCTTCCTATATGTTATGGTTTACGAGATATTCGCTAGCCCAAAATAGATAATAAATAAATCAATTAGGTACCTTGAATATTTCTATCAAAGTGGTTTACCGTGGTCTGCTAATAAATCACAGTCACAAAACAACCTTTATTTTACAACACTCGATGTATTTATTAACGTAATATTTTGGCGCAATCTATACATTTCCTTAAATATACAGTGTGACTCTCTTAAAATGAAGACTTTTTTATTTTGTTTCCGATTTGAATCAAATTTTACTCAAGTATAGAACAAATTAGGATCTACTTATGACTAGAAAAACATTTGCCTGCTACAAAGGCAAAGCCACTGGTGGTACCAAAATATGCGGAAAAAAATAAAAACATTTTGAATGTTAAAAATTCTAAAAAATGCATTGGATCGGTACCATAAGCGTACATACACCAGAAAGGGATCCTCAGTGCCCGCAATTTGTGGTGGATACATGAAATTCGTCAAGACCCACTAATATGATTTTTAATTTTTTTCTGCATATTTTGCTACCACAGGTGGCTTTGCCTTTGTAGCAGGCGGGCGAATGTTTTTCTGGTCATAAGTAGATCCTAATTTGTTCTATACTTGAGTAAAATTTGATTCAAATCAGAAACAAAATAAAAAGTTATAAGGGTGTCGTCATTTTAAGTGAGTTACACTGTATATTTAAGGAAATGTATAGATTTTACCAAAATATTACGTTAGTAAATACGTCGAGTGTTGTAAAATAAAGATAGTTTTGTGACTGTGATTTATCAGCATACCACGGTAAACCGCTTTGATAGAAATATTCAAGGTACCTAATTAATTAATTTATTAATTATATATTTTGGCTGGCGAATATCTCGTAAACTATAACACATAGGAAGAAAATGAATATAGGCATTCTTGTAGGAAATTCAATCATATTTAATTTTGTGTAGATTACCTATTTCCGTATGACGAATCGTTTCCGAGTTATAAGCAAAGAATCGAAAAAAACAACCTTTCCACTCCCCCCCCCCCCCGAAGCGGCGGGGCTAGGGGCAGGGCCTTTTAGTATGTTTACCTCCTAACTACCCCCAACACATTTCTGAAGAGGAAAATTCTCCCCTCCTCCATGTTTTCTATAACTCTTTCGTTGACTGGACTACATATTCTTTCTATCGAATTTAATTCACAAAAATAAGGGAGTCTTGTATGAGGAAGTCTTGTATGACCATGTTGTTCATATCTTGCATTGTTTTTGGAATATTTGCATTTTCTGTCACCTGCAATAGTGGGTTTTTATGGATTTTTCATCAAAATCTATTGAATGTTTTTGTTAAAACTCGATTATTTCAAACTTTTTTTGTGAAAGTGTGTGGTATTTTCTCAAGTTATCATGAATGTTATGGGGCATTATCTAAAACAGTAACCAAGTTGGGCGTTATGTTGGGCAGTACACGTTCAGTAAACCATTTCTCCAATAAATTGGCTTTCACGAGGGCGTTCATATCTTGATGATAATCTGCCGATGCTTTGACAATGTTTTTGCGGAAAGCATTAGATACCCTTTACGAGTTCATCTTGGTTGACCATGTGTACTATTATATTACATTTCCCTCTGGAACTGGGTACATTTGGACCATTCTCTGGATCTAATTTCATGTGCATTGAACCATGTTTCATCCATATAAATCACAGGTTGGCCGTTCTTGCGATATTCTCTTATTTTCTTCAAACAATGGAATATTTGGAGACAATCACTCCCTGGTTATTCTAGATTCCATAATACATCATCTTTTATTCAATTATTTATATGAGAAATCTAAACTTCTAGTCTAGTCAAAGTTGCATGACTATAAGGAAAATACACTGATTTTTCATGTATTTTGTCATAAATTCCCTGGGCATTTCTTCATAACACTAATAAATAATTTTTTTATTTCAAATCTTATCTAACTAGATATGCACCTGAAAGGTCTTTTGGTTCCTTCCTTTCTCTTCACTGCCACCTTCTGAACGAGCCACCGAATTTGTGACCTACAAATATTTTTTTTATATTTATTTAACTGGAAATTTTGTCGAACCCCTTCTCATAAGAAGCCTAACGTTTAATAGACAAGGGACCACCTGCTTTATATCCCCTCCGAAGGATGGTATAAATACTATGTAATCCTCGTCTTGAAATTACATAGCTTCCACGTATACACTGATATACAAGCCGCTAGAAGGTGGGGACGAGATCGCTGTATTTCCCAAGGTACTAATCGCGCTTCACTGGAGTATCAAGATACATACACAATCAAGACGCATCTAGGCTCTCCCTACCTACAAATCTTAATTAGCCTGCAACATGTTCGATAAGTCCAAAACTTTTATTATTTCGTTCTTTAAGAAGTTCATTGTATACATTCAGAACTTTTTGAACATTGAAGGTTTCTCTTCTGATAAAAGTGCTGAAATGGCCTATCAAGTGATTTGAACAGAACTGAAAAATGATGTGGTATGATTTATTTCAAATATTTTACTTATACCTTGAATTTTGCTTTAAGCACTTCAAGAATACAACGATAAAAAAAACTTACTTGCAACGTTGGCTAATTTGAATGATAATTCAATTACACTCTTGTCACTATCTTAATAGTATTTTTTTATGACAGTAAATTGAATGGTAAACAGTAGCAAAGGATGCTACAAATAATCACAAACATAAACACACCACATATAGTAGACAACTCCAAAATCTAAAGGCTGTCCGGAAGAGGATTACACATTTGGAAAAACGCAGACATACATCCACACCCCCGGCATTGTCAGTGCCGAGGCTGGGCCTTGAACCCAGTACGCAATAGATAATACGACCAGCATATTTGCTACACAATACACCTTAGCCGACTGAGCTACCAAGCCAGTTTAAATCTTACTTTGATTTTTGGGATATTGGTGTTTTGGTCTCATTTATTTATTGTAGGTATTTCTTTAATTCTTCATGCCACATCATACAGAATGGATAATTCTTATTAATCAGGTGATTTAAATCTAGTTTGCTACTAGTCTAATAGGAAATCTAATCAACTCCAAGTACAAGTCAACTATTAGCTATATATAACACTTTTTATTTCCTCTACTTACTAAGATAATATTAAATTTGGTTTATTTTTTTCAGAATAATAGTATCTGAGAATGTGCTTGTCTGTTTAGAAGAATGGCTCAAGTTAGCAGTTATGAAACTCCAAATTCTTGATGAAGAAGTATTAGAAGTCGTGCTGGAAATCTTAAGATCGCTAAGAAATTGCACCTCAAATGTTAAAACTCAAAATTATATAATAGAACATACAGACTTACTAGGGATCATGGACAATCTCTTTTCAACAATTATTCGGATTGACGCAAATAATATTTGTTTAAAAGTATTATTACAATTTTTAATCAATTTGTCATGTTCAAATAAGATGGCTACAAAAGCAGTTTCGGAAGTTTTCTATGATAGAATAAAAATGTGCTTAAATAAAAACATAAACATATATGAAAGTTCAGCTTTGATTTATAACATTTCTTTATCAGAAACAGTTAGTGATACAGAGCTAATAAATATAATCTTTAATATATACGATGGTAGTAACACAAATGAATTTGTAATTTTTTTCTTGGAAAAAAGTCTTTCAAGTAATCACTTTTGGAATGTATATAGGGAGTTGACATTAGAAAACAAAATAACAACCCTACACATTTTAAAACATATGCAACTAAGGAAAGAAACACATAATTTACCAACAATAGGTTTAGAACTGCTAACGAATATTTTTCTAGAGTCTGTTGATATTATCTTCCAAGTAAAGTTCGAAGAAGAGAATAATATGAAAATTTACGAGGTGTCACTAATTTTAGAAATCTTATCATCACTTTCCAGTGATGAGAAATATTTAGAAAAACTCCAAAGCAATAAGGACATTCTTATAAATGCTGGTGTTATTCTAATTAACATCCATAGATTGGGAAAAGTGTCCAATAATTGTTTTACGCCAGTTCAAAAATTATCAGAATTTGGAGTGAGTAATGAGTTGAAAGAAAATGCCACCTTTGGATTTAAAGCGGATTTAGTTAGACTAATAGGAAATCTTTGTTGGAGGAATGTACAGTTGCAGAATTTGGTAAAATTTGTATACACGTTTGAAAATTTATAAAAAAATCATTATCTTTTTTTTTTAGGCTAGAACTGCGGAACTGATACCAGTAATATTAGATTGTTGTAATATGGATGCGAGAAATCCTTGTATCCTTTTTGAAAATGATATTAATTTATTTGAGTGTGGTTTAATTAAATAGGTGTTATATTTCGCTGTCATTTAAAAATTAATCTGACAGGAAGTAGCTATTTTAAAATAACAATTTTATAAAGATCGACCTGTATTCAACATTAGGGTGGGCCGAAAAATACAAAAATTTGAATTTGCAGATGGGCTAGTTTCTAATTTGTTACTATGTATCTAAAACCAATTCGGGTAAATTTTTAGCTAAATCGGTTAATATCTAGCCGGGCCCCATGGCCTTGAAAATGAATGAGAAGGCCAATTTTTCGATTTTTAACATTTTTCAAATTGATATTTGAATTTTTTTTATGACTCTTTATTAGAGATGGGACCGAATCCAAATAATTATTCAGTATTCGGCCGAATATTCGGTTTTATTTATGGATGGGATAAAACAGCGTGCACTTACACTTACTCACTTAGAATGATTAACTTAACAGTTATATATCATTATTGGTGTTTACTTTTACTGTTAGAAAATGTAAAAATCTAATAAACCTACATAACTAGAAATTAACAAGCATTCTGTGCATTGGCGAAGCGTGAATAACCGACTGCATAGAACAGATTACGTTACATCAGGTACATTACATATCCTACCTTCCGAAATTTCTGAGTTAAAAAAATACCATACGTTACATGGCAAACGCGATCTCTTCTACTCGATATTTGTGTTTCGCATAGCGAGCCGGATCATTTTATTTCTGTCGCGTCGTTCCAAAGTAACATTATTTTGTCGCGGTATTTCTCTGGAGCGATCGCGTTTGTAACACTGCATGAGTGAAACCGCTTTTCCCATCTCTAACACGTAGTAAACAAACTTGCTCAATGTGGGCATGGATCTCGGCATGGATTTTTCCTCTCGCTCGGCTGTTTCCGATCAGTGTATTTCAAGGGAGTCATGACATATGCAATATTCAAATGTTCGGTTCAGCTTTGGCCGAATATTCGTTATTCGGCTATTCGGAAAACCCCGGTATTCATCTCATCTCTACTCTATATGTCTAAACGTGTGTGGCAAAAGTTTTCCAAATAAAATATTTTTCAGTTCCAGGGAAATTAGAAATTTGTTACTAAAATGTAGAATTTGACGAAAATAAGGTTTTTTTTTGTATAAAATTTCTAATTTCCCTGGAACTGAAAAGTATTTTATTCGGAAAACTTTTGCTGCACGTGTTTGACATTGTAATAATAATAATACTTTATTGCACTACACACAGAGTATACACAGAAATATAATAAAAGTATGAGCCAGTCACAAAAATTTACATGAATAAATAAATAAATACATACTAGTATATAACACAACACAAATTTGTTTGTTATCTTAATAAGGGTGGTCTAAATAAACATGAATATCATATGGTTCTAGGTCACATAGTAAGTTAATCAGCTTAGTCTTAATTTTGTTGAAATCGTGTTCATTTTTAATAGGTCTAGGTAGATGATTATCAAATCTAATACATGAATAGAGAGCAATGCACCATGATGCTTAGGAAAGACATAATTTGCCCTATCCCTTGTATCATAATGATTCAAGGTTTTATATGATTCAAAATACATTCTATTTTTAAAAATAAATTTAATACACTCATAAATAAATAATGCAGGAATTGTTAACAGTTTTAAGTCCTTAAAATGACCTACAGGAATCTAAGTATTTTAAATTTTTCATAATTCTAACAGCCTTTTTTTTGCACTTTAAAAATCCTATTAGCTTCCACAGAGGAACCCCAAAGAATAACTCCATAGCGTGCATGCGAGTAAAAATTGGAGTAATAGAAAGTTTTAGTTATACTATTATTTGAGTTTTTCTGTAAAATTCTGAGCCCAGAGCAAGTTTGATTTAATTTCGAACATAAGATATCAATGTGGGGCTGAAACCGTAACGTCTCATCCAATATAATTCCCAGGCATTTTATTGAACTGGAAAATGGTATAGATTGGTTGTTTACTGTGATCTGTTGAGGCGTATGTAGACCCTGGTTTGTTTTAAAGAACACTGCATTAGTTTTGCCTGGATTTAAAATTAATCTCAACTTTAAACCATTCCTCTGATGATGATAATACAGTACTGGCAATAGCTATCATTTCTGGATATGTTTGGCCCATAAACAACAAATTACTGTCATCGGCATAGTTAACTACGGTCATATTTAAGTGTTTCGAAAGTAAAAAGTCATTGATGAATATGATAAATAGTAATGGACTGAGGATGCTACCTTGCGGAACACCCAAAAAAACATCCAGAGCACATGACTGCACATAGTTGCCTGTTTGGTCTAAAATTTTTACAGTGTGTTTTCTGTCTTTTAAATATGATTTAAACCATTTTAAGGCTTGGCCACGAATACCATAATGATTCAGTTTAATTAAGAGAACAGAAAAATCAATGCAGTCGAATGCCCTGGATAAGTCCAGGAAAATTCCACTAACAACATTTCCCCTGTCCAAAGAAAAATATCAGTAGGTAATTCAAATAATGCAGTTTCTATGCTTTTGCCTCCCAAAAAACCATGCTGGGAATTACTGAAAAGATCGTGATTTAAAAAAAATTCTACTACTCTAACATAGACTACCATTTCAAATAACTTAGAAAAGGCACTGAGTAAGCTAATCGGGTGAAAATTGTTGAATAGATCAGGGTTACCTTTCTTGAAAAGAGGTTTAATAATGGCATATTTCAGGTTGCTAGCCAGAGATGCATTGATAATATGACATAGGGGAGTTACAATAAAATCAAAGCACTTTTTTAACAGAAATACTGAAATTTCATCATAACCCGAACTTTTTTTACTTTCCATTTTGTTTATGACACTTATAAGTTCCTCGCAAGTTACTGGTTTGAGAGAAATTGAAATTGGATTAAAAGGAATATTGCATAAATGATTAAAATTGTTGGGTAATTTCGAAGACACCAAATCAGGAGCCATTTTGTTGAAAAAATTGTTAAATAAGTTTACCCCCTCTAGAGGGTCCTTAAAGTCTGGCTGATGACCATTTGAATTATTTTTTATCCCTGCCAGCCAGCGTTACCACATTTGGTAGATTTTATTTCTTTTTAGTAGAATTTTAAGGATTTTTTTACTTTACAAAAATCCTTAAAATTCTACTAAAAAGAAATAAAAATCTACCAAATGTGGTAACGCTGCTGCCAGCTCAGAGATTATCTGCCAGGAAGGTTTAGATTTATTTTTTTAATATTTTAACCGATTTTCATAATATTTGTCCTTAGTATTTTTTAGTAAATCATTGTAACGCTGTTTGATATTTTTAAATTTATCTTTAAATTGAGGTGAAGTTTGTGATAGAGACTGATAGTGCAACATCTCTTCCCTACACTGTCTAATTTCCAGAGTAGTGAATAACCGTTTGGGCGCGTGTTCGTTCACATATTTAGGTGGGAAATGCTCATTGAAATATAATAAAAATACATTTAAAAAATTTTTATATTTATCATCTACATTAATAGCTGTATAAATATTATCAAAACGCTCCTCGCTGATATCTGCACAAAATTCATTGATTGCATTTTCGGAAAATAAACGAAATTTCTTAATTATTTTAAAATTTTCACCCATGTGAAAGGACAAAATCTGGGCAGTATGATCAGATATCCCTGTATTAACATTAGCAATAGTGTGGTCACCCTCAATATTCGTGAAGATATTATCAATCCAACTCTGACTATTGTGATCTGTGCGAGTGCTCTCAAATATCGTTGGGAAAGCTCCATAAGATTCTAAAATATTTAAAAATGTCTTACTATGCTCATTTAATTCATAACAGTTAATGTTAAAATCACCAGCTATAAAAAACAACAAATTTCTTTCAAACAGTAAATCTATTAATGCGTTTAATTTGACAAAAAATAACTTGAAATCTCTGTCCGATGATGGTCGATAAATACACACAACAATAAATTTCATTTTTCTGACGTTGATTTCCACTCCACAACATTCAAACACTTTGCATTGCGAGAGGCTGTTATCTCACATATGGGCCTTGCTCTTACATTGGATGCACAGAAGATCACAGTTCCCCCATGAGGATCCTCGGGGCGGCAGTAACTCGATACATTTTGTAAATTTGGTAACAATAATAACTTGGACTGTTTTTCGGACCTCCAATGTTCCGTAAGACATAAAATTTGACATCCACCTACATCTTCTAAGAATACAGCCAATGTATTTGCACAGTTTCCCATACTTACATTGTGATGGATGATCTTAAAGCTGTTAGAAGAAATCTTCTTATCTCTCCGATTTTTGAAAGTAGATATATTTTCATTTAAAAATCCTCCGGATGGCTTTGACAGTCCCGGTATTTTTGAAAATCAAACCGCCTATAAGCAACACTTTTAGGCCAAGTTGAGGGTTTATATAACTCATCTTTCAAGTTAACATGCCTCGCGTGTCTCCGATGATGGAGGTATGTTAATCTGCCAGTTTAAATTGTGGGGGCGGCCATACGGAAGGTTAATAATGGAAAAAAAAAAAAATTATTCAAGCGTGTCAGATATTCAGAGAGGATGTTAAGTGAATCCGAACGAAGCTCCCATTCAAAAGACTGACGATTCGTATGTGACGCAAGCTCGTGGCAGCTTTTTGAAAATGCAAAAAAAATCGCCATTTTGAAATACTCGAGCGCGTCAGATTTTCATACAGACAGTTCAGCTTGATGTCCTGGTCGTGCTGATCAATAATCTGACGATTATTTGGAGGGATTTTCTTAATCTGAATGTGCAAATAAAAAAAATAACAAATTTTGTTGAAATTTGTAAAAAAAGTTTTTATTTTATGCACACGTAAATGTATTTCTTTTAATTATAATACATATATTATATATATACTTTCGGTAATCTCTTTCTCTGATAAAATTACAAATGATAAATAAATAAGAGGTAAAAAAAAATTATGGCCGAGGGTAATAAAAAACGATATTTTTAAACTTTCTGATAGTTTTATTGATGGATAATAACTTTACAGAATTCACAAAAAAATAGTAAAATAAAATAAAAATGTTAAAAATAAATTTTTTTTAATCTTCATCTTCATCCGTGGAATTATCATCATAAGCAAGTCTGGTTCGATTTGGTCATCAATTTCATCCACAACTTGCATATCTGTAACAAGAAATCATTATAATACTTGGCAATATTTTTTTTATTTCATGAAAAGCGTGTTATTAAAGTATTGAAAAGTAAATATACCTGAATCTGGAGTATCTCCTAGAATATCTGGTGTTATGACTACATCTTCATATGCTTCTGGTAATTGATCACCAACGAACCAAGTCATTTCTAATTTTCCATTTACATCTATCCATCCGTAATCTGTCGGTGACATGTCGATGATGTTTGACTTGTGCGCATTCCTCCACTTAAAACACAGAACATTGTACATATAATACCACGAGTGCTGTGATCAGCTGTGATGGCATGATGGCTGGCGTGTGGGGACGGTGCGAGAAATTAAAGATAGAGAAAGAGTGAAAGGGAGAGAGAGGCGCGGAGTAGGGAATACATGCTTCACTGCAGCTGCACACGCTAAATTTTATTGACGATTTTTGTTACTTCGGCTTGTGGAAATTGGCAGATTATATTTTTCCCGTTATCCTTGAATTATTTCCTTCAAAATAAAAAAAAATTCGACCTCGCTCAAGAATGTCGAGGTGACGTTTTTTTTTTTGCAAGTTTGTGACCCTCCCACTCCCTTATGTCACGTCAGATTATTGAAATGCACACTTTTCAGCATGTAATTAACCCATCATACCTTAATCTGACGCGCTCAAGTATTTCCGACTATCTATTTTTTTTTACTATTCTGATCGGCTGCCCTACACGTGCGGCCTATACAGAGGGCTCAGATATGGTGGAGGTACTCAACCCCCTCATATGTTAATCTGCCGTGCTTGAGTAAATCCCAAAATCCCCTATTGGGTTCCTCTACTATTAATAAAGTCAAAAAAAAAATTTCAAATGTCAATTTGAAAAATGTTAAAAATCGAAAAATTGGTCTTTTCCTTCATTTTCAAGGCCGTGGGGGCCCGGGGATTTGGCTAAAAATTTACCCGAATTAGTTTTAGATTAATAGTAACAAATTAGAAACTAGCCCATCTGCAAATTCAAATTTTCGAGTTTTTGGCCCACCATATTCAACATGTGGAGTTCTCTAGATACTAAGAATTCGTTGTGCGTGGGTAGATTTCTTGGCCACTGAGGTGATTCTAATACCTTCTAATACTTGCAGTGTGTTCCAGACACATTTAAAAAATCCATCTCATGATGTGGCTATGAAAATAAGACATGTACGAAGTTCATAATGTATAAAATACTCGAATCAAAGGTGACAAGTAGTTTCCCATTGCAGCCCCCTCATGTATTAAAAATCTTGAAATGTTGGGGGGGGGGGTTCTGATTTAGTGTGATGTAAACTAGCATCCCCCTATGAGGTGGAAAATTTTTTTTTTTGGATTTCTAGTAGCACTCCCCCCCCCATGAGGTGGAAATTTTTTTTTTTGGATTTCTACTAGTAGCCCCTCCATGAGGTGTAAACAAATTTTTACGAGGTGGAAAAAATTTTTTTTTTGGATTTCTACTAGCACTCCGTCCCATGAGGTGGAAAAAAAAATTTTATTTGGATTTCTATTAGCACACCCCCCCCCATGAGGGGAAAAATATCTAACGGAATCGAAAAAAAACATAAGGGGGGAGGGGTCTCTATAAGCGTGACGTAATTTTTTTTTGGGGGGGGGGTCTAACTCAGCGTGACAAAACGTAAAATCTCAAAAATTGGCGTGACGTCATTTATGGATGGCCCCTTTTACTTAAAAGCTGACAAAGGTAATTGAATATGTTGGAAGAACAAAATATACGATTCTAACAAGATTCAAGGAACATATATCCCATCTCAAAAGTAGAAGAAAAGTCCAATGTTACCCTACATGTCTTTGATAACAATAAGAATAGGTATGAATAACTTAAAGTTAATCAGAGTAATAGGCAGCTGGATGTTTTTGAAAGCTTAGAAATGGCAAAATGTAAAAATAATATGAATACTTAGTGCAAAAAGGCCTATTCCAACTAGTCTGCTTTTTGGTTGTCACGATTTGATGAACTGAGAGTGTTTGGGTAGGGATGATAGGATTGGTTGAATGATTTCAATCAGGACATTATTCATAAATATAATAAAGGTCATGTGTTTATATATAATACTTTCTTATTTTTTCATGTAGTGTTTCTGTATATAAGCATGTTTTTTCCTTATAATTTTATAGTTATAATACAATGGGCAATTTTGGCTGTGAGAAATTTGTGTGAGAATAATCAGGAAAATCAAAAATTAATAGCTGGACTACATCAAGAAGGTACTGTAAGCTCTGAAGTACTCAATGAAATGGGAATAACATTGCATACTGACGGAGACAATACATTAAAAATAGTACCCTTAGATTCTTTAAAAAAATAATAATTTATTATTAAATATAATTTTTTTTTAATAAAATATTTATTTCATGCTTTTGTTCCCTTTCATCTTTACTTGAAAAACTAATTTACCTCTGCAGTTTGAAACAGCTGACCAGTCATCACCAAAAAATGTCAGAACATATATGTGAGGCGGAAAGCAAAAAGGGACCTCTTGTCGGCAATTTCCGGTTTTTAGTTATTGATATTAAATGAATTAAGCTCTAATTCTGAACAATTTGGTGCAAAAATCATGTCTCTATGATTTTTTTTGTTTAAGTTACTAGTGAGTTTATGAAAAGGGACCTCTTGTTGGTCCCATGTTGTTTCTCCATATTTCTCCATAAGCGACAAGAGGTACCTTTCCAGGGCTGAACATTGACTACTTTATCGATTATTTTAAGTGTTTCATCCAATTATATCGGTTTTGTAATCGATTACAACTTGTAAAGGACAAAATCCGAAAATCGATAATTTTGACCCAAACCACTAATTTTAACTGTACTGAAAAATTGACATCGCCGACAAGAGGTCCCTTTCTGCTTTCCGCCTCACATATAGTAAATAAAATACATTCATCTGCTAAAAGTTGTACAGAAAATGAGTACCCTACATTGCATTAGGCAGGCCAACTTGAATTTTAATTGATATAAAAGTTGATCATGTGTTTTTATTTATTTTTAAGTGACTTCAAAGTTCAAATTGCACCAGATTATTTCAGAGATGTGTCCAGTGTAAAATTATTCAATGTATTATCATCTTAATCAATTTCATTAAACAAAAAATTAAGTTAAAACTATAGTAGACAACCCCCAGATTCATAGCCAAGGCCGCCTGGAAGGGGATTACATATTGGAGAAAACACAAACAACACCCATTATCCATGTCATTGCCAATGTCGGAACTGGGTATCAAACCCAGTACATGATACACAGTGTTACCAAGCGTGTTCTTTACATGTGGCATAATACAGAAACAATGCATTGTAGTCAAAAAAATTTTTAAACAAAACTTGCAGAATATTATTTTCTCTTTAAAAAGGGAACCCTAAAAACCGTTTTTGTTAAAAATTTCTGATTGGCAATTCCATGTGTTTCAGCATATTTGCTATAGCTTGAATTTTTGACAGGGTGAAAGTTGAACTTAAAATCAGTACATTTTTGTATCTGAAGATATATTATTAATAAATTAATAAGGCAGCTTACATTAAATAATTTCTCATTAATTTTCATTTATATTACATACAACTTCAGGAGCTTTACTTCTACAAAGTATCTGAATAATGACGAACATCGCAGCAATACAATTTCATTGAAAAACGTGCAAGTTTTAAGTGAATATGTTGATTTCCCACAATTAGAACAAAGAAATTGAATAAAAATGCAAATGCCGTATTACTTTTGAAATTTGGTTTCAACATACGATTATTTTCCAATCCAACCACAATGGAGCAACATTGGGAAGGGAAGAATTTTTCTAGGAGAGCTAGAAGCGAAAAATTCGCTATCAATCATATTGTTGAACTTACAAAATAAACCAATAGCCGTTAATTACTAGTACACAAACACATAAACAGAGTTACTACCTTCTTGTACTGAGTTCCATACTGTTTGCATTTTTTTAAATGTGTGTAACTTCCCCCTGACCTCTGGATTTGTGGATTGTTTAAAATATGTGGTGTGTGTTGTTATGTTCTTGAAAATGAAATACAACCCTCATATTTCTCATGAGATTTGTTCTAGAGTTACAAATTTTTGAAAGTGTTTGTAAGATACTCATTTTAAAGAAAAAATTATACTTTGCAAGTTTGGTTTACAACTTCTCTGGCTATGATACATTCTTTTTGAATATTACGTGTGTTTCGAAACGAAAACGTGATATTTTAAATGAAAAGTATATATAACCAACGCATACTACCATAATGACATGGAGCAGAAACTTTAATGAAAATATTTTCCAAAAAATTGTCGTTCAGAGTCATGGGAGTGATCGTTCTTAGGCCAGTCTAAGGGACAGAGTAACAATCGGGGTGATTTAATACACCCTGGTAACAATTGAGTAAAGTCTCTAGATGAATTACGCACAATGTAGGGTTTCGTCGTATTAGTCTTGATTATTATTAGGATGTGCGCTCTGAATGATTTTGTTATCATTACTAAAAACTCAGCTTGTAACAAATGCTGGTAAATTAAAGGAGTCCCGCTGCTTTGGCAGGTGTCTAGAGCCATTTGCGGACCGGTTTCGAACTTTCTGGCTCTTGTCAGCATGAAGCAGACTCTGACACTTTTGACGCTGCGGGTTCCTTGCTTTTGATAAAGTCTAGTAATACAAAGTCAGTAATTTCTAAATAGTGTGAGTATAGGTCCCTCCAATGGCATCTGCTGCAAACACTTTATAGGAGCCTCGACTAGGCAAATATTACTAGTAAAGTCCAAATAGAGGAATGGTAGATGAATTGTGCACAATGCCAGGTTTCATCATATTTCTCTTGATTTCCTAATATTATTATTAGGACATGCATTCTGAATGATATTGTTATCATTATTAGAAAAGCACTGCTTTTAACAAGTGTTGGCAAAGGAATCTGTGTTTAAATTAAAGAAGCCCCGCCTCTTCGGCAGGTGTTCAGAGTCATTCAAGGACTGGTTTCAAGCTTTTTGGCTCTCATCAGAGCAAAGATGAATCAGACATCTTTGACACTGCGGGATTTTTGCTCTTGATGAAGTCGAGCAATTCAACGTTAGTGGGCAAATATTATATAACAATATTATTCAGAACGCATATCCTAATAATAACATTAGGAAATCAAGAGGAATATGATGAAATCCCGCAATGTGCATAATTCAGAGTAACAAACGAATTTGTTCACCGAAGAACAAGTTTACTAGATGACTGAAAGAATAGTGATTCCCAATTGGAACGAGCCACAATAGACCAGATGGTCGTGGTGGAGGGTGTGTTACTAGTTCACTCACATATCAACCTAACCTAACCTAACCCAATTGGAACTGATTGGGCATATTACTGAGACTGGAATACGGTAGGTGAATAAAGAAAATCTTAGAGTGGAGACCCTCTGAAAAGACTTTTGCAGAAACAGAGGGACCTCAACCAGGTGGACTGGCCTTGTCAAGCATATTAAGGAACTTGTATGTACTAGAACAAATGGTTGATATTTTGGAGGGGTATTTTCAGTACCGGGCTGATCTGAACACAGTAATCAGTAAGCACATTGGTTTCACATAATTATCCACCTCTTCACCTATTGACCGTGCCGTGTATGATAGATCACTAGCATATTCTTAGAAATTAAGGAAATTTAAAGGACTTCAAAAGAATCAGTTCGATTTTTTAATATCTTAAAAATAATTAAGTAAAATATTTAAAGGGGCATCCCAAATTATTTTTTTTTAAATTACAAAATGTTGAGATATTCTCTTTTTTATTTTCTTTATTAATTCTTGAGACATTAAAATACGTAACTTTACCTTTATTTCGCCGTATCTCCGTCTTTTACGGATTTCAAGATTCTCATGAGAGAAGCAACAAATTTGATTGGCAAAAAAACTAATGTGCCCAATACAATTTAGGTGATAATTATTTTATATGCTCTTTATTATTAATTTTATAGTTTTTTCTTTCGTTTACCACCTTCAAGATAAACGAGACTACAATGTATAATGAAATCTGAAACGTTTTAGGCATAATAAAAAATTATTTCGCAGACAGATACATTTAATTACTGGGCTGCCTTCCCACTCCCAGTAAAATAAAATCGCCAGTACATACATTCCTTACACTAATAAAACAATGAATGGGATTTGTAAAATGACCTATTATATTTTATTTTTCTGCATATTTGTGTATATAATCTTATTTAAAAGAGGCGGCAGCATGTTATTTTTTATATCGGCTATTTATACCTTCTGTAGAACCATCTAGTAATAAGTAGTTCTATCACAGAATACCTTATTTTATTTTCAAGATTTCTAGTGTTCAAATCTTGATTTTATGGGGATATGCAATAAGTTATATGGTATACGTACTGTGAGTTGCATACCTTAGGAAGAATGAACTCAATCTTGATCATTCTTATTACCTAAAGCCCCCCCGAAAGCAGACAATTCGCAAAACATGAAGTCATATCTGAAAATTTGGCATGATTATTGTGGTGAAACTTATATGTATACAGAGATGGGCAAAGTACTCATTACTCATTTAAACTGCTTCAAGTATCAAGTACCAAATAGTTAGTTGGGATACTTGTTACATCAAGTTTCAATTTTCAAAAAGCAGAATATTTCAAGTATCAAGGTACATTCACACCTGAGGGTGCTCACTCTGCATTTTTCAAGCATGCAATTTTGAACAGGCACATGCAGTTTAACGCAATGCTTTTAAATTGCACCATCTCTCGCACTTGTGGGTTTCTATAGAAATAGTGAAGAGAAGCACGTACTATAAAACAGTTGGTACTATATTTTTAAGCCTTTTTAGTTTGTTGTATGGCAGTTCGACTGGTAGAGCACCAAAAGCTAATTATAATACAGCTAATAATATATAATGTACCTAATAATACAAAAATAACAACACAATTTTAGATTTGGTAAGTATATTTATTTATTTACTGTAGCCATACCAATCGCATTTCTAGGGAATTTCGCTAAACTGCACGCTTCTCTGGGGGAAAATAGAAGCAGCCTGCATTCTTAACGCATGTGTACGAACTCATAAGTGTGAATAAGATACGCATGCATTTTACATGCTGCGTTAAAAACGCAGAGTGAGCATCCTTAGGTGTGAATTTACCATCAAGTACTTCGAGGTAGGTAGTACCCAAGTAGCACAGTGTGAACTATAGAGTTTTCGCAACTAAATATTGGCTATTAAAGCGTTAGGATGACCGTCGTTTTGCTGTAATTTGGTCTTCAAATCTCAAAGCCTTTTATTCCAAATATTTTTGTTGCTATAACGTTGTGGCAACATAATTGAACAAACAAATAGCTGCCATTGCTATTTGGATGACTGAATCAGCCGAAATATGCCTTCCACAACTATCGCAACAGCTCAATAGCAGCTGTAACAAATAGTTGTAATTTTTGGTGGCAGTATATACTTTCTAGCAAAAAAAATGCCGTTTGACAGCTAAAGCAATATTTTCCACATTTGTAGCTGTGGATTGGCTTTTACAACTGCAAATAGCAAAAAAAAAGTCAAGGTCATCTTGCTGTAAACATGCATATAATTTGACAAATAAATCAATTTAGCTTTAAATATTCTATAATACGAAAACCAAAACAACAACACCTAACCTATATGCGTTATTTTGACAAACATGACTGATAGTCAATTTGTTTTAAAATTATAGGCGTCTGAATTTAAGATGCCAGCGCCGAAGTGGAGAACTCGTGAACTAATTATAGGCTTTTTATTTATTTGTGTGGAGAATATTTATATTGATATTTTTCTGTTTATTGTTATTTTTGGCGTTAAAAATAATAACATTAATAATATATGATCTAAAGGTTTGTAAGATTTTGTTGTAAGTGATTTGCAAGACGTTAATGGCATTATTCAGCAAAATTCATATATTTTTTAGGTTATCTAGTTTTTCCCTTGAAAAGTACAGTTTCTTCGACATAAACGGTGCCTGGCTAGTTAAATATTAATAAACTTAAATATTTCTAAATTTATGTACAGTTGTACTTTAAATCACTTTTTTTTTCAGGAAACATGAGTGACATTTAGGTTAAGCATATTGCAATGTATGGAACATTTGTAAAGCACTAAAAATGTAAAAATTCTAAGTGTGTGTATGAAGGGGAATATGATTTAAATGCAGGATATATTATTTTGTGTGGTACAACCCATATTCAACACAAAACTTAATAAATAAATGTGTATGCTCTATGTTTACAAACAAGTGTATCAGATTCAAATACCCAAGAAATTAGTGGTACATTGAATATAACTGAAAAGACATTTATTAATTCTTTAAGTAAAATAAATGAAACAGTATTTTGTAAAATATGAAATAGAAATATTCAGGGGTTAAAACATAATAGTGCATGGTGCAATAGTATACATTACTTTTAGATATACTGGAATTACATATATTTACTTATTTCAAAAATTTCACTTACAATGTGTGATTGTCTAGGACATTATTATTGCTACCCGGGCCAAGGTTATTTGCACCAGCTTTTTCCCTCTCAATGCCTGGTTAAAGGTGTCTACATCAAAGAGGGTATGTTTTGAACATTGTCGTGCCAACTCAACTTTCACGAGTTGTCCCTGCAATCTACAAAGGATACCGACTAGGTTGGCTCCAGCAAATTGTAGCCCCTTTAAACGCTATCATATTTTTAATAACTTAGCATCTCAGTTTATCATTTTACTTATTGTTGATATTATCGTACACTAAAGAGACAATGACAGAAAAGCCCATAATTAGTTTTACTATATACCACCAGGTGGCGTACTCCTTATTTTCAGACGCCTATTGCAACTGAAAAAGATAAAATACAATTCAACATATTACAGAAAACCTAACACGGCAAAAGGAGCAATCAGAGCAATGCCATTAGTTATTTCAATTCCAGAATCAGAAAGTGACAATAATTTATGCGACGGTCTTGAATATGCAGCCCATAAAAATATTAATTATTAGTCTGAAGTGTACGTGGCACATTTACATTTGTTAAACTTAATGCAGAGTACGGGAGAGTATGGACACAGAATAAGTTCTCTTTTATGTGGTATGGACAACAAAGCGTTAGACGACGAACACACGCGCGCTCCGCTTAGAACTTTACATGGCTATCGATTGTCCATACTCTCCCTAGACGTACTCTGACTTAATGTCAATTAATTCTCCTCTTCTTCTTCAATAGCCATTAAGCTGTCAAACAGCTTCTATAACTGATTTGCAACCAAACGGAAGCTAAATAGTTACGATAGTCTATATGGCTGCTTAAAGGCTATTTAAATTTTTCACTTCATCTTAGTGGCCATATTTTCTGTTCAAGGAGGAGTGATGAGTGCATGAAAAACGCAGCCATTTTGAACAATATTTAATTTTTTGACATTTAATATCATTTTTGTATTATAAAAGTATTTTAATAGTTTCTAGTAGACATAATATTTGGAAATAAGTAGTTTTGAACCATTTTCCGAATAAAAAATTAAAAATCATAATTTTGAGGTCATTAACAATTTCTTTTAAATCAGGAAATTTCTGACGCGCTTCATACATACAGAGGTACAACTTCCATATTTCACGAGAAAATGACAATCGCATATAATTTTATTCAGATCCATTGTCAAATCGCTGATATATTATTTTTACCTATAGGTTAGGTACAATATTAAAGTATACATCCATTCCTGTAAACAGTTATTACAGACTAATAATATCATGTCCAGATTTGTACATGAAAACCCTAATCCAGCTTTTTCTAACGTATTTTTATACCAAATGGAATTCACATCTAAATAGCCATAATCTTTCTTATTTTACTGTAAATTTGCCACAACTTTATGGCCATTATATGCCTTTAAATGCCACAAAATGTTGTACCATTTTAGTTGCCACAACGTTATCGCAACCTCTTTAAAACCTCAGCGCATCAGCTAGCCACGACAGCCAAATGGCCATAACTTTAGCTGCGACAATGTTAGCGCAACCATTTTACAACTACTTGTGTTACTTGGGTACTTGCAATTTTGGGTGTAAGTACTACTTGTACTACTTCAATTAATCATTTAATTCTAACAAGTACATTTAAATACTTCAAGTATTTTCTTGTTGTATCAACAAGTACTGTTTAAAAGTAAAACACTTACAAGTACATTTAACTACTTCAAGTACTTTAAATTTTTTATTTTTATCTAAACCTATCTTTATGTGTAGATATTTCTGTACTTTGACATATTTTTTATATTTAGGGTATGTTTAAATAAAATGGTACAGTTTTTTGAGTTCGTTTTATTTATTTACTAAATGAGAAAATTTTGCTCCTAAAAAACATAACATTCCATTTCATTAATATATTCTAAAATAACTAAAAGTAAAAATTTTTAAATAATTTTTGAGATTTGACAAAATTTCTTGAATAGATAATGGTCTAGGAGATAGCTCGATATACGGGGCCTGGGCATTGCTGTTATGTTTTAGCAAATATTTTTCTTAGTATTTTATCTTATGTGAGTCAGACCTCCCCCCCAGCCCGTCTTGGCGCTAGCCGCCCCAGAAAATATTCAATTGTGGAACAGAGTATAACACTTTGGGGCTTGCTGCTAGTTGAAGAGGCTATCTTGCCCTTCGAGGATATAGGGGAAAATAGAGGTCGCCAAACAGCTGTTTGTTTGTTCGGGCTACAACTGTAAACAAACAAATTATTAATTCCCGATTCCTTGACTGGTGCAAAATAATGGTCTTATCCTCGTAGGGATCCTTTCCAATATGGCGTTTAGAATCATTTGCGTATTGTTTACTTTCGTTTTCTATTTGTGTTTTGTGGATTTTTACTACAGTGTGTTTACTACGCCTCTGGCGTCCCTCGCTTATATGTGTTAAGAACAAACAGAGCTGGGCAAATACTTTGAAAAAGTATTTAAATATTAAATACTAAATACTTTCAGAAAATTGAAAGTATTTAAATATTAAGTATTTTCAAAAGATAAAAGTATTTAAATAATAAATAACAAAAGTAATTAAATAGTTTACACTTAGTATTTAAATACTTTCTGAATATTTAAATACTTTGATAACACTGAAATATTTTGAAGCATAGTTAAGTGCAATAAAAATAGCCTTGAATGGCTAAACTTTAGCCCAGTCGACGTAGGTATTTACCTACAAAAATTTGCAAACGGAATAATTTTTTTAATAAGTTCGTGAAAGTGTATAGAATAATATCCTGAAAAGTTTACATTTCACTCGGATGCAGAACATTAAAAAAAAATGTGAAAAAAAATTTTGAAATTAAGTCAAGCTAGGAAAAAAATAAGAAATACAGATGGTTAGATAACGTATTTATGAACAAAAAATGTCCTAATAAAATTTACCGTTAAAGCCACGGTTTTCTTGGAAAAAAAAATTATCAAATGTAACGTTATAACTCGGAGCGAGATACATGCGTGCGCGCGCTTGAATACGCATGCTTATGACACTGACACACTGAATTACATGTTACTAAATCAGAATTTGTTCAATCTATGTGAGTGTTGGTTCATTTAAAAGATTGAAATTGCAGCTTTCTGATGCTTTTTTGTTTTAAACAATACAAGCAAAGGATGGATGGAAAAAAAATATATATATTATCACGCCCGAACTCAATCGTCGCAATAAAAAATATAGAAAAAAGTAAAAGCCCTTCAAAAAAATTTTCTCTTCATTGAGATCTGTTAAAAAGTATGTACACTTCATGATTTATATGGTTTATTAAATTGTAGTAATGTGGAAAAAAAAATGACATTTCAAATCATTTTAATATCCTTGCTTGATGATTTTTTTTATAAGTATATTATTGAAGGCTGTAACTTGCCGAGAACTTGACCCATTGAAAAAAATAAAATATCACTATTTCGGGAAAAATGTATATTTTTCGAATGTTCAAACGCAAATTCGTTTACTTGTATGCATTTTTTCGAAAGTATGATCAATCAGATCATGATAAGAAAATGCGATTTTTACGATCTTATCCTTATAACTATGAAAATATCTGTGATTGTTTTGAATGTAAATTCTGGAACTTTTCCAATACATTAACAAATGAATAAGGAATCCATTGGATATAGCTGAAATGTGGATAGGTAATAAATACAATACAGTAAAGGCACGTAAAAATTCAAGCGAGCGATTCAGCGGCTATGTGTGATGTCTGTGTATGCGTTGATAATTATATATTTTCTCTCCAGGCTCACCATTTATCCTCCTATTCACTAAGAAAAATGTTAAAAACGTGTAATCAAAAAGAGAAGAAAGCTTTATTTTACTCGTTAGAACTGCTAAGAATTTTTAAAGGTTCTGTAGTATACATTTAACAGTGCGCTTGGCCGCGCAGAATGGCAAAGTTACTTCATTATTTTTTTCCACGAATACCATGGCTTTAGCGATAAATTTTATTTATTTTAATAATATTTTTTGTTCAGAAATGTGGTCTATTTTTGTATTTTTCAACTCTGACTTAATTTAAAAATTTTGAAAAAATGGATGAAAAAAAATGTTCTTTCCTTTTTTTTTGTATCTTTGCATCCGAGCGGAATGTAAACTTTTCAGGATATTATTCTATACACTTTCACGAACTCATTAAAAAAAATTATTTAGTTTGCAAGTTTTTGTTGGTTTCACTATAAAATGTTCTCTGTCGTCTGGGCTACTTTACCAAATTGTATTTTCTATTTTTATAGAAATCAATAAAGACTTATTATTATCATTATCATTATTATATTAAATACTATTTGACTATTTGAGGTGTCAAAATTTTAGGTTTCATGACTTTCATGAACTTCTACAACATTATTTTAATACCTCTATACTTAATCAGTTCTAGTTGGGTATTGGACTTTTACTTATCCGTAGAGCTAGACCTTTGCGTCTTCTGCAAATACCCAAATAAAGCACTCTGTTCTCTGTCACAAGCACAAACATGTGTGTTAACATTAACAGTTAACACTTGCTGTCTATGTCTGCTCTCAACTAACTTTCTGGGAATTATTAAGATGTGAATGACTGAAGACTGAATGATGCAATGTATTTATTAACTACATAGTATAGTACATATCCTGATTCTCGACGAGTATCTGCTTGTCTCCCTGGCGTATTTGATTATATTTGTTGTATTTATTTAAATACTTTTGAGATTCAAATACTTCTGAAAGTATTTAAATTCTGTCAGAAAAGGATTTAAATACTTTTTTAGAAGTATTTAAATACTTCCCAGTTATTTAAATAGTTTAAGTATTTATAAATACTTTAGGATCATTTTCACAAATACTAAGTAGTAAATATTTCAGATAAAGTATTTGCAAGTATAAATACAAATACTTGTTGCAAGAAGTATTTAAATACTCGGTATTTAAATACTTTCTAGTATTTAAATACTTATGAGGTATTTGAAAGTACATATTTGCCCAGCTCTGAGAACAAACCATACGCATTGTTGTAAAATAGAAAAGGCACCTCTATTTTTCCTTATATGCTCGAAGATCTTGCCTATCAACATTCGATATATGCCAACATTTTTTCTCCGTGCAATTGGCAACACCGGCGACATCAATTATGGCCAAAAAATTGGACCGTAGTATAACACTTTCTGACCAGGCGGAAAATTTTCGTTGTCAATGCTCATTACTGGAAAACCATATGCCAACATTTTCTGCTTGCCTATTTTCCAGATTTTATGTCTGTCTAATACAAACTAAAGGCAAATTCTCTTTTTAGCAGTAACGAATAACTGCAGGTTTCAACTGGATTGTAAACTTACCTGCAGTACCTAAGGTACTTGAAGTAGTGATCAAGTACTTTAAATACTTGAAGTAAATTGTAAAGTACTTTAAGTACTGTAATTTCGTTTAACAAGTACTAAGTCCTAAGTACTATTCTAAAATATCTGCAAGTATCAATTACCAAGTACTCATTTCTTCGGGTATTTGAAGTAAAATACTTCAAGTAATAAAAAGTAATTGAAGTACAATTTATACTACTTTTACTTGAAGTAGTGCCCATCTCTGAATGCATATGCATCATATATAAGGAAGGTTAAAATAAATTGGTCCCTTATTTCAATGAAATTTGTCCTTATCAAATATTTAACATTGTTTACACACGTTTAATGAATTAAATTACTATATTAGCAATCGTACATAAAATCGATTTTAGAAATGTGCCGATCAAATGCAATAACTCTTCGTTTTCGTATTTGCGAAGCCCCACAAAAAAAAAATTGAAACTGCTATCGAAACAACTGTATCCCTATATAATTACGATGCCCAGTTATTTTAGAAACAGTATGTAACTGCATTAGTCTCGATGCGATGCTCAAAAACTGCCCCCATAGAGTGGCGGAAACCACCCATAAAAAATTGCAGTTGCTTAGATGATTTTTAAAAAGAATTATCTGAAAATACTTAGATGACTTTTAAAAAGAATTATCTGAAAATACTATTACTTATTTATATGACCACTAAAAAGAATCGTCTAAAAATTCAGAAAAAACATCTATATAATTTTCTGACTATAGTTTTTTGACCAGCCGCATTGACAACCGCATACAAGTGTTGAATGAGGATTAAGTAACGTCAAGTTGGACTCTTTATTGGGGCGTTCATTGTTTCTGTTATTACCTTTTTTTTTCTGTTTTATTGTTAAGTTTCTTTTTATGATTGGATCTTATTGATTACTCATTTGGTCAATAAGTCCATAAGCTGCTGTGAGTTCGCTCTGCCGAGGTTGTCGCTATCATAGGGTTCCTGAAGCCAGCCCTTTCGAGCCCTTGATCAGGAAGTGCGCCATGGGTAAGGATGTCGGAGACGTTACTGCTTCGAACGAGTGCCAGTTCGTCCGCGTATTTTGCTACTTCATAATATGGGTACTTTTCAAGTACGTTGTCAAAGATTCTTCTTAAATAAGAAAATGCAGATATTTTGAGCTTTTCTAAAAGATACTGCAACTATTTTTTGAATCTCTTGTTATGTGAGGAGTAATTTTCACTCTCTCATGGGGATGTCACTGAATGACATTGGTGCAATGCAAGTATTCACCTCCAAACTGCAGTGCTGCATATCTAGCCAATTTTAGCATCGATTAAAATAGAAATCACGATGACAAAATTTTTTCCCCGATTTTCCTTGCGATTTTAATCTAGGGGTGGTTTCCGCCAATCTATGGGGGTAGATTTTGAGCATCGCATCGGAACTAATGCAGTTACTCACTCTTTCCAAAAAAACTGGGCATCGTAAGCTATTTTTGCAATCACTGCATTTTTCTAAGTTTCCTGTTGTATGAGGGGTAGTTTTCACCCACTCATGGGGGTGATTTTCAATGGAAAGTAGTGTTAACTCTGTGTTTATCCGTTATGTACTTGAATGTTTATATTTAATTCGATTTATTGAGATTTAAGACTATTTGTGGAGCGTTAAGTCGTTTTTACTATGTTTAGGGAGTGTTTTTTGGCGCTAGGGATTGATTTTGGGGGTGTAAGATTTTTTTGACCTTGGATTCGGGTTCAGCGTCGAAAATTACATAGGGATACAGTTGTCTCCATAGCAGTTCCAAATTTTTTTTTGTGGGGCTATGTAATTAATGGTGAGAAGTAATTCATGGTGATGGTCTAGTGGTTAAGTTTTTATATTTTAATTTATTTCTCCTATTTTTCCTAATGTGAAGAATCTATTCAGTGAAAGGAGTAAAGCTATTATTTTTTCAGTCCAACTCGCCCCCTCCCCGTCCAGCTCTCGACTGCCAAGGCGCTTCGCACCGTGGATGTCTGGGTGACTCCGGTACGAGTGTCCGGGAAGGATAATCGTTTGAACTTTTAATTGATAACGCAGCTCCACAAAATAAAAAAAGTGGTCTGTTCGTGGAACTCCATTGGGTGACCCTTATATATTTTTTTCCATGTGCTAAATATCACATCATCACCCACCATATTTTTGTGAAAATAACCTAGAAAAACCTCATCATTTAGGTTATTTTCACGATTTACTAAAAATTGGTGGCCCTGTCAAAAAATCCGATTTCAAACTTATAGATAATTATAAATTCTTTATGGGTGATCATAAGAACCTATCTGGTTTATAAGGTTTTATACTGTACATTAATTTTGCCATGTAGAAATTATATTGGGATGAGTAAGTATCTAAAAGAGTCTTAATTGAGTTGGAATACCCATGTTGTTATTGGTATGTTTCCATAAGTGTTTATACTAAAAACAGTCTTTATATGGCATTACAACTTTTAATAAGTTCTCATGGGATCTGAATAGTGTTGAAACTGAAAAGGTTTCATCAGTAAAATCAAATACGAGTTCTGTAATCTTTTATAAGAAACAATTAGTAAATGGTTTTTATAAGATCTGAGAGGTTGTTATCAGTTTTAGTTTATATAATAATTTACTGAGGATTTATAAGGATATGTATTAAAAATTATTAATAAGGAATTACATCGAATAACTTTGTGACTTTTTTTGGGACCTGAAGAGTAACGAAATTGAAAAGATATACCAAGGAGTTCCTATAGTAGACATTTTATACATTTTTATAGGGATATATTTGTAGGTACTTATTTTTATAAGACTTGGATCCATATCAGTTTAGTTTATATAAGAATTTAATAAGGATTTATAGGGACATCTATTATAAAGTAGGTATTAATAATTATTTACAACTATTAATTTGATAAGTGTTCATGGGGTTAAAATACTGGTAAAACTAATAATGTTTCATAGGAAACCAGGGATGAATTTTATAACATTTAATAAGAAATAATTAGTATATGGTTTTTATAAGATTTGAAGGGTTATTATTAGTTTAGTTTTATATAAGAATTCTAGGATTTCTCAGTGCACCTATTGAAAAGTATCATATACAACTATTAATTTGAGTTTTCATGGGATTTCAATAGTAATCAACCTAAAAAAGTTACAATATACTAAACTAAACTTATTAATACAATAGATTTCATATAATTTACATTAAAATCCATTGTAAGATTAAAATTCATTGTAAGTATATACACATTGTATTTTAGACAACCCTCTTATTCCCATAAAAGCATAAAAGTCTTATAATAGACCTCAAGCGAGAAATATACAATAAAAACTCACAGAATCTATAAAATTTTCGTGTTTCAAACGCCATAAAAACTTATAGATACTTATAGGCGTCGTACTGAGAATTTAATATCTTTCTCAAATAAAAACCCATAAAACTTCGCAATTTAGTTACCATGAATACTTATAAAATATACTGATAGACTTCATTTAGGGAATTTACTTTAAAACCCCATTAGATATTCTCATGGAATTTTATAAAAACTTCGTGTTTATTATTAAAACGTGCAAGTGTTGATAGTCTTCAGGCAAGGAATGTACATTCAAAACACATTTCAAATACTTCAAAAACTTAGACACATCTGAGCTTATAAAATCCTCGTATTTCAAACACCATATAAGAACTTACAAATACTGATAGGCCTCGTATGAAAAATTATTTTCATTAAAAATACTTTTCAAATACATATAAAATATCTATAACATATCTTCATATTTCAATTACCGTGAAAACGTATAACTACTGGTAGACTCCATATAGGGAATTTACATTAAAAACCCATTGTTCGCAGCAAGTCTTATAAAAACTTCGTATTTCCTATTAATATATGCAAATGCTGATAGACCCCAGGCAAGGAATTTACATTAAAAACACATCTCAATTAGCCACATCAAACCACAGTCAGAACTTATAAAAAACTTTGTATTTCAAATACTATAAAAACTTAAATATACTAATATATAACTACTGATAGACTCCATATAGGTAATTTACATTAAAAACCCATTGTATGCAGCAAATATTATAAAAACTTCGCATTTCCTATTAATATATGGAAATGCTCAGGCAAGGAATTTACATTAAAAACACATCTCAAATAGCCACATCAAACCACATTTAGAACTTATAAAAAAAATTTGTATTTCAAATACTATAAAAACTTACGTATACTAATAGGTTTCATACGAGGAATGTACATTTAAAAAACACACAGACACAATTAAAACTTATGAAAGTTTAGTGTTACATACTCTAGCATCCAGTAGAGGGAGCTGTTATACATGTCGCTAATTCATATCTAATCTAATGTGACCTAAGAAACTAGTGTGGGCTTGTTAAATTCAAAGTAAAGCAGTCTCTTTTACTGCTAACTTATTAACTGCGTTTAGGCTAGAACGCTAAATAGAGCAGCGATTTCTTAAGTCTATCGTGTCGTTTTTTTTTTTGGCGTAGAACCAGTTCAAACATATTAGGTTCCTTTGAGTATGTCACCGGGCATATGAAATCATATTTTACGACATTTTTTTGTGGTCTCGAACTTTTTAAATCAATAAAAAGTGAAAAAAATGTATTTTTAAAGAAAATTGTTTTTTTTTGTTTCCACCGCCATAACTTTAAAACTATTAAAGGTACCGAAATTTGTTTTGTGTCAAATTAAAGCACACACTGTAGCGCTTTTACCAATATAAACGGTTTGGGCACAATTCGCACTTTCATTTCTCTAAAAATCAAATAAACTAAAAATACATATTTTGTGTATTGAAATCTTCACCAATCGATAAACTTTTTTATTTTTGAAAATATTTGCATACATGCAGCGAAGAAAATAAAGCCTAATAATCACAAAAGTTTTTGAAAAAATATGTTTTTGCCTAAAGTGTACCGTTTGGCAACAGCGATTTTTTTTATCAGCGCTAAACGCGACATTGGGACGCAATTAATACACCTCGCATGCAGGTTGGTCAGATTAGTCGCGTAGAAGTAGCGTTAGTTGAATGTAGATTAATATATGGCATTCTAGGTTGGGGTGGAGTTGCTTACTGTCATCTAAAAAATTAGACATCATTCAGAAAAAATGTGCCACCCCCTCTCAGGGGATGGCACTTAAAAAATATATATATTTATTGGAGCTGTAATAGAATCAAATTTTATGCAATATTTCACATAAATTGATAGTTTTTAAGTTATAACGACTTCAAAATTGCGATTTTAGCTTAAAATAAAAGCTTTTAAAAAAGGTATTTTCAAACGGCTTTCGTCAAGTATCTCGAAAAGTATTACTTTATCGAAAAAATGTTATAGACCAATTACAGAAAGCACCCTACAAACTGGGAATTAATTATATTTTTTGTTTATTGATGTAGGATTAATAATTTCGGAAATATTTAAGTTTATATTTGGTATCCAAGGGTTTCGAAATTACCTTTAAAGTTTAAAATGCATTTTTTTCTAAAGCAAGTGCTTTAAATGAGTAAAAAAGAATTTGAGCATTTAGGTAATGCTACATTTTAACGAAAAACTGTATTTGAGATAATTTTTTTAGATTATTGGCTAATTAGAGTAACAAAACGAGTAAAAAATAATTTGGAAGCGCAATTAATTGTCTTTAATTTCCTTTCTTAGCATGCGTCACAATTTCTGAGGTATTTAACATTTAAACTGCATTTTTCGTCTTATGAACGTTCGGATGCCATTTGTAAACTCATATCTCCGAAACTATTAAATCTATGTAACTAAATAAACAAGCGAAATTCATTATTATTAGTTTAAGAGCTTTATTTTTGGTCTCTACACATTTTTGAACAAAACTAATATTTATTGAGATATTTGGAATAGGAAAAAGAAATACGTTTTATCGAAAATACCTTTATAGTTTAAACTGTATTTTTTCTAAAGCAAGTGCTGTATACGAACCAAAAAATTTGAGCATCTACGTCATGCTGTATATTAATGAGAAACCGTGTTTGAAATTATTTTTTTTTTTTAATTACTGGCTAATTACAGTAACAAAATGGCGACGTTGTTATTAAAATAATGTGTAGACGGACATTGCTTCGGTCATAACTTCTTTGTTTTTTATGCTACATAAACAAATAAAAAAATAGTTAAGAGCTTAATTAATAACCTATTATTGTATCTATTAGTATCCTTGACGTAGGTGTCACAGTTTCTGAGATATTTAACTCTCACTCTAAATAGTTATCTTACGAACACTTGGATGCCAAATGTAAACTTAAATATCTCCGAAATTATTAATCCTACATCAATAAACAAAAAATATAATTAATTCCCAGTTTGTACTTTCTGTAATTGGTCTATAACGTTTTTTCGATAAAGTAATACTTTTTGAGATACTTGACGAAAGCCGTTTAGAAATACCTTTTTTAAGCTAAAATCGCAATTTTGAAGTCGTTATAACTTAAAAACTTCAATTTATGTGAAAAATTGCATAGAACCTTTTCTTCTTAAAATATGATTGTACTTCATATATTTTTTAAGTGCCGCCCCCTCAAAGGGGGTGGCATCCACCCCCTATAAATTAACAAGCCCCCGCTCAATATAGAAACTTTTCTGTGAAACATTTACTATTATACTGCCAAAAATGAACGAAATCCGTTCAATATGACATTACTTCGAAGTTTTTTTTACCTCTAGGTACTGTACTACTACCACCTGACTTTTTATTATTAAAAGGAGACTATTTAATATTTATTATACAATTTCTTAATATTAACAACATATGATCAATACTACTGTACAATATATGAAATATTGAACAATAATATTGATCCCCTAGATGCTTTTGATCACTACTGGTTTTGTACCTATTATATACACCCCGACCGGGATCGTCAGATCGTTGCAGTCGGCAGTCTTGCTACAGCCGAGCGCGCAAGAATATGACTTTGGCCCGTTAAAAAAAATCGCTGACTCAATACTATGAACGGGACATGAAAAATTTTTATCCTAAAAACTTTTTTCAACTATTGGCTTCAATTTGTACGCACCATGTATATACAAATTTTCATAAATAAACTTTTTTCTCGATTGCCTAAAATTACGTTACTGAAAATAACAAGTTTGAGTTTCCTATTATTTTACCAACTTAAAAAAAATAAATCGGGTTCACGTGGGACGTTGTTCAAAGCGCTATTGTGTCTACTTTAATTTAAAAAAAAAAATAGCTTGATAGCACAAATATTTTCAGAGATATAGCGGTGGAAACGTTAAAAAACATATTTCATTAAAAATCTATTTTTTTGAGTTTTTCCGAAATAAAAAAGTTCTCGACCACTGAAAAATGTCGTAAAAAACGATTTCGTGTACACGATTATCTTACTAAAGAATCCCACTAAGTCTGGTTTGGTTCTACGCCGGTTTTTTTTTTCTCTTAAACTAAGCGACTTTACTTCCAGATTTTACTCTACTAAAAGGAAACAAGGACTTTTCCAGTATTTAGTGTTTACCACTATTATATTACTATTGATATTTGAAATATTAATAGTAAGTATATAATATTTACTTACCTATGTAAGTTTATGGGATTTGGCATTAAAATACACAACCAAGATCTGTAAAAAAACCTATCAATACTAATAGAATTTCTATGGGAAATTTACATTCAGAACACTATACAACCCTATAGAAACTTTTAATTACATGTACTATAAAAACTCATCAATACTAATAGATTTCATATGGGAATTTACATTCAAAACACTAGAAAAACCTATAAAAACTTTTAATTACATATACTATAAAAACTCATCAATACTGGTAGATACCATATGAAAATTTACAATTAAAACACATTTCAAATGCACACATCAAAAATTATAAAAACTTATACATTTTTTTTTATAAGTTTTTATAAGGATTTTTTGACATGGAGCTAAACGGACACCTGATTCGTATTCGGCATGTCGAAATACGTAGAGCTTACCCAATGGAGTCCCAGAAACAGCCCCCTTTTCACTTTTTTGTGTGTGTTTGTGTAATATATTTGCATACGCGGTTTTCTATAAAATGGCGGAGGATCCACACAAGAAAAGAATTGTATGTTTCTGGTATTCCATTGGGCAACCTCTATATATTTCGACGTGCTGAATACGAATCAGGTGTCCGTTTAGCTTCAGCACTCACCGATTTTTAGTAAATCGCGAAAATAATCTAAATTATGAAGGATTTTTTAGGTTATTTTCGCGATTTACAGAAAAATTATGGGTGATGGAGCTAATCGGACACCCAATTCGTATTCAGCACGTCGAAATACATAGAGGTTGCCCAGTGGAATTCCAGAAACATACAAGGAACAGAGCACTTCTTTTATTTTGCGGAGCTGTGAAAATACATCTTTTTCAATTGACTGATTGCTTGACTAGAAATCGAAGGTTCGCGGGTTCTAGACACAAATATGTTGGATGTGGTTACTTTTTTTTCAATTTGTTTTATATTGAAGTGTTTCACCAACTAAATTGGCATCAGAAAATTAAAAATATTTAAAACTAACGCTATCTACAAAAAAACTTCCTATATTATTGCTTGCGTGAATTAAAGAAATTATAACCGTTATTTGTATAAAATTAAATTTCTTAGATGAGCAGTTGATTGTGAATAAAACTGAGTTGAGTAACGTTTTGAATGCAATGATCTTTTATTTCATCTGTTTGTGCTCATGTTACAAAAATACGGAAATGAAAAAGTCGGTTACTGTGCGTGTATAACTTATCCCAGGTATTGAATTACAGAGGGATATGATTCTTTATTCACCACCTTAACCAACCGCAGATCTCATATGACTCATACCATACGAGAAACTAACTGAGGTCACCCTAGATTTTATCATGATCTTTGCTAATTTGTTACAAACTAGGTACTTTTGTAGCCGTATTTTATTAAGTGAAATTTGATACCCAGAGCAGATGTAATGTTCCTGTATGAAAAGTAAATTACATGAATAAAAGGTATGTTGCACGTACCTACATATCTTTTCGTTAAAATGCAATGTTGTGTTAAATATGTAAATATGACACTGGAGTTTACCCCATAAACTCTATATTCAGGGGCGGACTAACCGGCTGCGGGGCCCCGGGCTATTAATGCTTTTTGGGACCCTTCCCATCTCAGAAGATAACATTTTTTTAAAGATCAGGTCAGATCACGCACCACCAAGACAGTTTCACTTTGTTTTGGCTAAATACTGAACTAAAATATAAAAATAATACAGTACAGAGGATAGTCATAATCATATCGGATTTGGTTTTTAAGTTCGTTTTCAGCGTTCGGGGGCCCCTTGAGCATCCGGGGCCCTGGGCTTAAGCCCCTAAAGCCCCCCCTTTAATCCGCCCCTGTCTATATTGGCACATTCGTTCAGAGTTGTGTCAAGTACAAAAAAGTACTTACAGTGGGGTTATTTCATGTGTGTAAAAAACTTAAAAATACCTACTAATTTGAACAATAAAATATACGATGATAACGTAATAGCAATTAAAATCACTCTGATATTTGTTAATTATTTATAAATCCACAAGAACTATGCTACTCATTTTAAATTTTATTAACGCGTGACGTCGATGGTTATTGTTGTTAGATTACTGCCCTGCCAATACCAAATATAATACTAATATTTTAACTTCTAGTTTTCCATAAATATTTTATGAATTTTAGAAAGTGCGAAGAGACGCATATGTTCGGCCACAACTTTGTTGTTTTTTATGTTAGAGAAAAAATAAAAAAAGCGTCGAAAACTCGATCAATTTTCTTTAGATTTGGTGTCTACAAATATTTTGAATAAACTGATAATTAGCGAGATTCTTGGGAAAATGGAAGAAATTTCACGTTTTCCTAGAAAATGCATGTAAATCTTAAAAAAATCATTTTTCCCAGAAACGTTTCCTTTGAAGTGTCGAGATTAATGGAGCGTTTAGATAATACATGATATTAAGAGTACATCGCAATTGAGATCAATTTCAGTTAATTCCCGATTAATTCCTATGACAAAATGGCGAAATTTTACCGGAAAAAAAAGTTCTCACTTCCGCCCCTTCTATTTCTCTCATTTTTGTATCAAGACAAAAAACTTAAAAAAAAGTTTTGGCAAATTTAATACTATTTAAATTCATTAGAGTAGTTTTTTGGCCTAGGAGCCAAGGTTAAGAAGTTACCAACTTTTTAAACTGGAAATGTGCGATTTTTGCCAGACATTGCCACATATTTCAGTAAATATCTAGGAAATGAAAAAAAAATCAAAATTCTGATGCAACCGAAAGATTCGTAATTCGTTTTACGGTATTTTTCAGAGATATCGGCGAAAAATAGTTAAAATAATACCATATAAAAAAAATATTTTTAGGAACTAATATAAATTGAATTTAAAATTATTTAACGTCCTTAAAAAAAATTCCGTTACATATACTTAGCTATTACTAGTCCTAGAATCCCCTTATTTTAAAACGTATTTAAATATAATTACAACGATATATACCAATGTGATAAGTGATTCCTTAAACGTTTTTTTAAAAAAAGAAAATTTAAAGTTGTGTAAGGAAAAATAAAATAACGTAATAATATTGTATTAATAGTGCCACGCATGGGGTAAAAATATAGGAGGAAGAAGTGGAAAACGGTTTTAACTCGAATTTTATTACTTTTCCAACAACCATAACTCCTTGAATGACTATAATTTCCTTAAGTCAAATATATTCTTTCTGCAAAAACATGTTGCTTTTTACCTCCAGTATCTGAACAGAATGTTGTCTCCCTAATTAATAAGCTATATCCTTAAACTCAACTAATATTTGGGCTCATCTTCTGAAAAGTATGTAAAATATATGTGAGTCTGGTAGTCAGATTATAAATCTGTCTTGGAGAAGGGATTTTTCAATGTTAAAATTAGCTATTATTCAACCATTGTTTAAAAAAGGAAACGCAATTATGTATGAAAATTACAAGGCAATAAGTTTTCTTTCTAGCATGTCAATTAATTATTCAATTAACTTATACAGGAATCTCTCACGCCTTTTTGTATCGAATATCTGCAATTCACAACATGGCTTAACTAATAACAAAAGCACCTGGACAGCATATAATATGTGTCTTTCATCTTCCATCATAACACAATCAAAGTACTAGATAACAAAAAGTATGTACTAGGGCTATTTATAGATTTCTGTTGTGCTTTCGACTGTGTTGACCATGAGGTATTAAGAGCTAAACTTCGATATGGAGTAATAGGCATTCCTTTAAATTTACTGTCCTCATATCTAAAAGATAGGAAACAAATTGTACAAATTCCTAATGGTGCATCCAGCAATAGTCTAAAGGTAAAACAGGATATTCCGCAGGAATCCATACTTGGGCCGCCCCTTTTTGTACTCTTTGCCAACGATTTAAGTCTATACCGGAATAAAATAACTAATGTTTTGATAGTCTATTATGCTGATTCTTATATTAGAAGATAATTTATTGAAAAAGTTTATAATGCAATAACTAAGTGGACAGACAAATTATATTTAAACAAAAGTAAACAAATTGCATTTCTCTGACAATTTTCAAATATTTCCTACAAAATCCATTAAAATGTTGGGCATTACTGTAAGTATACATCTACAATGGAATGAGCATATACAAACGCTATGTGGGAAATTAAGAAGCAGTTGTTTCAGGCTGAAATTTATGTCCATTGTAGTACGAATGTACTTACTCTTTATTATGTCAATTTTCATTCAAGCCTGAAATATGGTAGAGTAGTTAACGGGGGAAATAGCTCACAAGTAAGTAGTTTTCATTCTACAGAAATTTGCCTACGGATAATTGCGGCACTAAAAAGTTTGGAAACCTGCTGGAATGCTTTCAAAAGACTTGGAATTTTAGCTTTAGTAAGTATTTATATATTGGTGATCTATACTGTACATACGTTTACAAAAACAAGTATATGTTCTTAAACAATCAAATAAGTCACAGGTCCGAAACACGGCATAAGGAACAGCTTCAAACCAATTCCTTTCGAAATGTAATGTAAAAATAATCTTCAAATATTCACATTTTTAGAACAAAACTCAAAAATTTTTTGATAATAAAGTTTGCTATACCTTAGATGAATTCTTTGCTTAAGGATAGGAGTTTGCAGAGTGAGAGGGAAAAATGTGTTTATTTTCGATTTATTATAAATATTTAGGAAACCAAACAGTATAATCTTAAAACTGCTTTAGGTACTTGCTATTGTTACTTGCTATTGTTTCGAATACAAATATGTATTTTTTTATTGTAAATTTCTGTTGTATTTGAATATTTTAGTTTGTCAATGGAAATAATTTCTGATTTCCTTATTAGAGCATGGCATTTAACTATATACAACATTTTTGACAAAAACTATGGTTGTATTCCTTACAGCAATGGGAAGTGTCTGAAACTATTTTAAAGATTATACCATTTACGATTTTTTAAATTTATAATAAACCGAAAACAAACGTATATTTCTACGAAGGCGTAGAAGGGCCACTGAAATACATATTTTTTAATTCCGAGTTTAATCTCGGAATTCCCACTTTAAACTCGGAATTCTGACTTTAAACTCGGAATTTCGACTTTAATCTCGGAATTCCGACTTTAATCTCGGAATTCTGACTTTAATCTCAAAGTTCGTAGATTAGAGGTGGAAACATGAGACTAATGTTTGAAATGCGTCGGTGTAAAAATCCATCCTGTTTTTCTTAATAAAAATGCACGTCAATGACTGACATAAATTTTGTTTTACTCAAGAAAGACGTAGTAGAGATCTTTGATACCGGTTCACATTTGGTTGAAATTGGATGACTAATAACTTAGCTACGAATGTGTTACCGTGGAAAATGTTACACATTGTACATCGATTATTGAAATTTTCCATTTTATTTAAAACAAAGTGAAATTAATTACCAACACATGTCTTGGCAGAACTAACGTATTGTTTATTTTAAATGACACACTTTTGTTATCCATTTTGAACAATAAACTTATTTTCAGTGCCATTTTACTAATTTGATAGATTGTAAATATAGAGTAAATAGGACAAACAGTTTGTGATATAAATACTATGTTTTATATATTATTGAAAAGCTTTTTTTCCGGCCTTTCAGATGATGTAAAAATATCAGAGGTGTTAAATTACATAAAACCCAAGTAAAGCTCTTATCTCCAAAATGAGATGTTCAGTAGTTTTTCTGACAAGATTTTTGGAAAATATACGTGATTTTCTACTTTAACTTTTATTTATAAACTTCGTCACCCAACTTCAAAAACAATTAAGTTAAATGGAGTTTTAATGTTAGCGAGACCACTATGTACTTTCCCAAACAGTTTTTCAAATAAAAATCTGAATAACCGCGTATACACAGACGGATTACCAGGATACAGTGATTCAAAAAATAAATTAACAATAAAAACAAAATAAATTTCTTTGAATTGTTAAACGGTAAATTATGTTTCCTTATACGGATTTTGGTATTTATTTTAAAAAAGTTTAAAACTGGAGTTGGTTATAGAAAATTTGATTCTCATCTACATCTTTATATTAACCAAGTTTCGTCTAGGAGGTAATAGAAACTAAATACCGAAAATAAACTTATTTTCAGTGCCATTTTGTTAGTATGAAGGTGGAGGCGATAATGTAATCGCCAGAAATAAATTATTTTATTGTTATTGATGTGTGCTGCCTGGAAAAAAAAATGATACTAAATTTGCACTCCAGTATGCGAAAATTATAGTTCCTAGAACTTTAATAATATAATATTTGAAATCGTCTACCCCAAAAACCAATAAAACGATATGCCACGTTGGTAGTAGAGAAGGGGGTGGTGATGGTACTGGCTTCAGATAGTGGATTCATCGCTACATGAACGTTTTTCGAATGAAATCATAAATCCGACTTTAATCTATGAATTCTGAGATTAAAGTCGGAATTCCGAGTTTAAAGTCGGAATTCGGAGATTAAACTCGGAATTAAAAAAAATATATTTCAGTGGCCCTTCTACGCCTTCGTATATTTCCTTCTCACTCTGCAAAATCCTAACATTAATACAGATATTACACCATTTGAATTTTACATTTACACATTAGTTTTAAGGACTGACGTATTCTATATTTGTATCTGTCACATTTTAAATGTGGAAATCAAATATTATTATTATTGATATGTTAAATGATTTAAATATTTTTATATAGTCACAAAAACGTGACAATGTTCCCCGTTTATCGCAATTTTTACTTAATGGCAGGATATTATATAAAAACTGTGCTACTGTTACTTCATAAAAAAAATAAAAAGACATTTTTAGTAAATAATTTACATTTCAAGTTTTGCATGAAACAAAAATACCAATCTATTATTATTAATTATTATTATTAATAGGTACATTTCGTTTCTACAGAAAGTACTGACTATACACACGTAAATAAATAAAACAAATAACAAAATAGTGGTTATTCTTTTTCTTTTCGTTTTCTAATACACTTGTATTTATTTTAACAGTAATTGTACTTCAAAGTATTTGTAGGACAAGTACATGTACATATAATTATAATACTTAAATTACAATTAATATTACTTGTATTTAACTACAATTACACATACAACAAAAATAATTTAATTAGGTTTCATAAACACATCCACAGCTCTCTGCACTGGTTACATATTTAAAAAACCGCTGTCTAAGGAATCATTTCTTACATCCAGATTTCCTATATCCAAATCTCTTACAACGAAAAAATTGATACCATATTTGCACTCCACTATGTGGAAATAATTGTTCATAGAACTTTAATCGCATCGGAAAGGGGGGGTATTCTGAGGTCCTTGGTTCCCAAACATAAAATCTCGACGTTTTAATACATTCTAAGTTTATTTGAATAAATTTTACCGTTTACTATGTGTGGTGTGGAGGTAAAAAAAAAATAAGAAAGTTCTGAAACAACTGATATAGCATTATTTTATTTTATCTATTTGATTTAATTATTTATACTCTGTGTGCTATTTAATACCGCAACCGGAACGCGTTGCCCGATTTTTTTTTTTTTGAGATGTGATGTCACAAATACCTTTATACATACCTAGTAACTGAGGATATCAGACATCCACCCTTATCGATAGCTGTAGAAGTAACATCAGCCAGCTGCGGAAGAGTTTTACCTTCAAATACGCCTTCTTATAACTTCAGAAGAGCAAACTTTGATTTACTAACGACGTTATTCTTCTCCCAAGACTGGTCTATGCTTTATTCTATCAACAATGTGGAAGACGCTTTTGAAAAATTTAGAAATATTATTTATGATATTTTTGACATTTCTGTACCAAAAACCGCCAGAAAAAATAAATATCCACCTTGGTTCACCTTAGAAATAAAAAACGATATAAAAGAAAAAGAAAAAAACAGAAAGTTATATAAGAATAAAAAGGAACAAATATATTTAGAAAATTTTAAATATCTCAGAAGTAAAATAAAAAGAGACATAAATATAGCATATGGAAATTATACTAGGCAAGCTGAAGGAAATATAGGTTCAAATCCAAAAAGTTTCTGGTCTTATGTTAACAGCAAGAAGAAATATTCTCGACTGCCGCCAGTTATGACATATAATCATAGCGAAATAATTAATGGTGATGATATTGTAGAAGCTCTAGCAGATAATTTCAAAAAAGTTTTTAATAGTGATCAAAATATAGATAAAAACAATTTAATTATTATAAATCCACTAACAATGACGTCCTAAATATACCTAAAATTCTTGAATCTGACATACGGGATGCCATTAAAAAATTGAAACCTAAGGCTGCTCCAGGTTCGGATAATATTCCAGCGTATGTTATTAAGGTCTGTAGTGAAGTGTTCGTGCGTCCATTATGTTATTTATTTAATCTATCATTAACTCAGTGTTGTTTCCCTAGCTTGTTAAAATTTTCTAGAGTCTGTCCAATTTTTAAAACTGGTGACAAATGTGATTGTCAAAACTATCGTCCTATCTCTTGTCATGCATAAGTAAAGTTTTTGAGCGAGTTTTGTATAAATACATTTATGATCATGTAAAAACAAGTATATCGCAGAATCAACATGGATTTATTAGTCAAAAATCTATTACAAGCAATTTACTAAATTTTGTTGAATATACTCATGAAGCATTTGTTGATAAATTACAGGTTGATGCTGTATATACCGATTTTCAAAAATAAAGTTAGTCATAGTATAATCTTGTATAAATTAAAGGTACAATATGGTATCTCCGATAAATTTTGTTTGTTTATAGAGTCATACTTACGCCATCGTCGACAAACAGTATTTTACAATGGTTATAGTTCATCGACCTACGTCCCTACATCAGGTGTGCCGCAAGGTTCTAATTTAGGCCCTCTCTTATTTATTCTCTTTTTAAATGATATAACAACGATTGTTAAGCATTCGAAAATTCAACTCTTTGCCGACGATGCTAAACTATTTTTAAAAGTAAAGAATATTAGTGACTGTGAAAAATTACAAATGGATATTCACAATATTTACCAATGGTCTGAAGTTAATATGTTACCCCTGAATATTTCCAAATGTAGTATAATGACTTATTCAATTAGAAATTCAGAGAATAATATTAATTATAATTATACGATGAACAATGACCCATTAAAAAGAGTGCAAATTGTAAAAGATCTAGGTATATATATGGATCCTAAACTAAAATTCGACAAACACATCGAAAATCTAACAAAAGAATGCTACAAATAAAACGGGTTCCTGATCAGAAACTGCAAAGATTTTAAAAATATTAAAACTTACGTTACACTCTTTAACGTTTTAATACGTCCTAAGCTTGAATATGCATGTGTCATATGGGATCCATACTATGCCAAATATCATCATGATATAGAAAAAATTCAAAGCAAATTTTATCAGTTCGCAAATTTTTATTTAAGATTATACAATTTATATGAATATGACATATTTATTAGGTCATTACAAATTGTAACATTAGAACACAGAAGACACTACATTAAGTTATGTTATTTATACAAAATATTAAACTATTATGTGGATGATGCTTACATTCTAGCACGTATAAATATATCCGTTTCAAACATAAGAACAAGGCATTACAGAACATTTTGTGACAAATTATGCACTACTAATTATACTAAATATTCTCCCATTAATCATATGATGATATTATATAACAGTATTCAATTTTTAGAGTGTGATATTTTTGGTGATAGTTTTCGCAGATATAAGAATATTTTAAAAGTGTATTTTCAAAATTTATATGTTTTTGGTTTGATTTTATATAACATATTGATATTATTGTATTTATTATGTATATTGTATATTGTATTTTTTTTTATAATATTTGTAATATTTCACTATAAATGGAGTAATTTAAGTTCTGAATTAATTATTAACTATAATTAAGCTACTACATTATATGTACATACGGGTTGGCCATGGATGGGGTGGACATAGCGCTGTGCGATGGGTGGGGAACGTCAGCCGTAAACGGACACCTTGTGGTTCGAGGCTGGCGCTCTTTGCTTGTCGTGCGGTGCTGTGTCCGCTGCATTACCGGTCACTCTGTATTTTTATTTGTATTTGTATCTTTATTTGTATGTCTATATGTACTTCCACTTACAGCTCTGTAATTGGGAACAATTGTTCCTGTAGAGTGGTGATTAATAAATAAATAAATATAGGGTGTTTGTTATTCAACAGCCAAATTTGGAATTTCTCACTTTTCGACTGGCCCTGTATAAAAGTTGGTTAGGTTTAATAAAAAGGTATAGCAGTCATTCGACTTAAGGAACATCAGATACTAAATGAGGAAGAAAAAAGAAAAGTTATTCTTTAAATAAACAGTGCTTCTATACATTATTCGGTTGCTGTACGTAGGTGCCTTAATGAACATTTTTCAGAAAATAGATTGGACAGAATAGCTTTCCCTTTTGCTCCTCATTTAGTAACATCAACATCAGATACTAAAGGATATTTTCTTTTACTGTGAGAAGCTGAGTAAGAGACCGCCAAAAAGGGTGAATGCAATTTTTGAAAAATAAAAAAGCATTCAAACGTATTGTTAACCTACAATATCGATATTAGGTAGTTGAAGTATTGAATTACGAGATAGGATTCCTAGCATAACCACAAAAAAGAAAACTAGTTCCTTATCTCTGATATAACCATAACTAAGGTTTAAATGAAAGAAAAAATATTACCTGTACATTAACTGTATAAAAGAAAGGGAGAGTCATAAAAAACATTAGCCTAATTATGCTATTTAGCAATGTAAATTATACTAGCGATATATTTATTGACAGATTTTTTTGACTCTATTTGACTGCTATTCTACTGACGAATTAGATCTTTCACTGCTAAATAAGATTAATAACTTATTATTATTTATGTTAGATTTATGTTGATATAATGATATGGCTGTAATTATTATTAATTACAATATTTAACAGATCATTATGTTGATTAATGACTGAGCGGAATGAAATATTCATTATCTTTTATATCACTACTATTTATTTTTTATATAATTATTGTAGGTGTGAAAGTTGTTTGACATAAAATATTGCTATGCGACGCAAAACTTCTAGTACATTCAAATTTAGATACAAATTTCGTGTATTTTTTGTATTCTCGAATTTCTATTATTTAGTCGAGTCAATGAAGCTTACAAATCGGCGAAACTTCAGAAGTCTCAAGAACGGTACTAGTTTCGATGAAACTTTTTAAAAATATATTTCTTATACTATATACTTGAAATCAGAAACTTTCCGGCGAGTGGAATAAAATTTTTGAATTCTAATTCTGAAAATTGTGAATTTTTTTCTTTATGGTATGATAAACTCGCACTTTCAACGAAAAAAAAAAGTCTAACTCCAGGAGCTGCCCTTTAAAATTATGTTTCCTCCGAATTAGATTTCCTCCGAATTTTCCAAAAATTTTACAAAATAGCGGCTAAAATATATAGGATTTAAATTTTTCTAAAGCAAGTGTTTTAAAAGGACAAAAAAAATTGAGCATCTAGGTGGTGTATTAACAAAAAACAGCATTTTTGATAAAAAAAAATGTAATCGCTGGACAACTACAGTAACAAAATGGCGACATTTTATAAAAAAAAATGTGAAGACGCACATTGCTTCGGCCAAAACTACTTTATTTTGTATGATAGAAAAACAAACAAAAAATCATTTAAAAGACATTAATTACTTTTAATTCTGTTTCCTAGAAATTTTGATGAAAATTTTATAGTTTCTAAGATACTCAACATTTAAACTAAATACTTCATCCTATAATCTTTCGGATGTCATCTATTCGTATGTTAAACTTTTAATAAATCTGTTTTGAATTGAATTGAATTGGATGTCATCTATAGACTTAAATATCTCCGAAAGTATTAACTCAACATAAATATTAAAGTAGAACAAACTAAGCTTTATTTTTGATATCTAGCATGTTTTGCATTTTTTCTGAAGCAAGGGCTGTAAACAGACGCAAAATTTTGAGCGTCTAGGTTATGCTATATGTTAACGAAAAACAGAGTCTAAGGATTTCTTTTTTTTAATTACTGACTACTTACATTAACAAAATGGCGGCATTTTCATTAAAAAAAATTGAGGAAGCACATTGTTTCTATCATAACTTCTTTGGTTTTTATGCTAGCAACGGACAAAAAATCATTTGAAAGCCTAATTATTAGTCTTTCATTTGGACTATTAGCATTTTTGACCTAAGTGCCATAGTTTCTGAGGTATTTAACACTTTAACTAAATTCTTCGTCTTACAAACGTTCGGATGTCATCTTCGTACTTTTATATCTCCGAAACCATTAATTTTACAGAAATTAAAAAAATAATAAATTCATCTCCGATTTAGTAGCTGTCTTATTTGTTTCTAGCATGTTTTCGCTCAATGTAATACTTTTCGAGTTATTTGACAAAAATCGTGTTGAAATACCTTCTTTTTCAAGCTTATGTCCCAATTTTCAAGTCGTTATAAATTAAAGACCATCAATTTAAATGAAAAGTTGCATTGAGCGTTTTCTTCTTAAAATTTTATTCTCTTTCAGCTCCAATATTTTTGTTTTTTTTAAGTGTCACCCCCTAAAAAGAGGTGCCATTAACCCCCTATAAATTAATCCCAGTTGGAATGTCTCTGATTTTGAATAATTAAATATAACAAACATAAAAAAAAATCATCAAAATGCGACCTGTTCCTGAGAATTCCGAAGCAATTTTGGCTTCATTGACTTGACTAATTGCCAATTTTGTATAATAATTCATCCAGTTAAATTTTCGTATGCCATATTACTAATGCTTAGAAATTTATTCGAAACATTTTTTTGAGAGTGTAGTTGCCTAGTTAATATAAAGAGTGCAAATGATCAAAGATTAAATCCCAAGCGCTATAGCATTTACTACAACTACTCGCAAAAACAACAAGACGAAAGCAGCGACATAAAACGTCAAAGTACTGGGCACACGTCCAAGGAAGGGACACAACTACTGAAGAAAGCGCTAATACTGAACAGCATCAAACTAAAAATAGGGAGACCATGTTACACATGGAGAACAATTGAGAAGATCACGAACAAACTAGAACTAGAAAAGGACCAAGCATACCGAGAAAGAAAAACGGAAGAAGATGAAGAAGATTTCTAGAAGCAGAAACACAAGAAGATGAGCATATCACGACAAAATGCGGCAACGCAACTCACAAACACCTACACTGCCCATCTCACATTCCTGTACCACGATTATACGGCTCTCCCTGCTGACAACAAGCATGACCCAAATTCAACCCAGCTTAGATATAGCCGCCCCGACACCGCGCCGGCGGTATACCCATGAGTGGCAGCAATATCTACCGAACGCTGGTAAATCAAATAAAAAATCAACATTAAATTATCATAGAAGAAAGTGTGTTTTGATTTGATTGATTTACCAGCGTGCGGTAGGCATTGATGCCAATCCCAGGGTTATACAGCTGGGCCTGCCACGTTCACGCTGGGTTGGATTAGGTCATGCTTGTTGCCAGCAGCTCTACCACCAGCCAGCAGCATGATAAAGGAATGTGGGATGGGAGGTGTAGGTATTTGAGAGATGCGTTACCGCCTTGTGTCGTGACCCAGACAGCTCTCGATATCCTTAGGACAACCACTGGTTATACTTGGAGGATAAGCGGGACGTCCTAAACTGGGTTAATCCCGATTTCGGACCTCCTGTGGATATCCTTTTGGTGCAAATCGGGTTTGCCCATGGATGTCTTCAATGGGATAGCCCATGATGGTCCATAGGAAGAAAAAGGGACCAATTTGGGTTAAAATCGGGATAACCTACAGATGTCCACAATAGGATAGCCCCTGGTTGTCCATAGGAAGAAAAAGGGACCAATTTAGGTTAAAATCTGGATAACCACAGACATCCACACAGTTGCATCTGGTTACCCATAGTATCTACACAGGATCAAAATTAATCTTGTGTAAAATCGTGATTACTGTAGACAATTTAAAATTTGGGGTATACTCACCCTCCTCGCGTAATAAATAAATCTCATATTGCAAAAAAATTAACTCTCGTAAAAGAGGCATTTGCAAGATATGTGCATTTCCTGCGTAGTGGATAGATTACACAACCTGAAGGTTCAGGCTTACTAGGTGAGTATCGCAACAGAAGTAATTTGCACCTTGCAAGGAGAGCCATCTAACATGAATTATTGAAACTAGCACTAAGAACAGGCTAGCCAATATCCCCATTTGGGCTGTTATTAGGACCATATTTTATAAGTAATGTCTTCCGTCAATAAAATTCATTCGTCACAATGAAAAGTATAATACAAATATAAACTAAATTTAAAAATTATCATTTGTACTTTAGGTGAATTTATCAATTATCATGAATTTGGGACCTACATTAGCCCAACAAGTTGACCTATGGATGGCCGTAGGGATAGCCCTTGGGTTATCACTATTAACTATTTTACGTCGGCCTATTTCCGCTACCAGGGCCTGTCACCGACGTCAGGAGAGGAGCTACCCCCAGCCTGGAAATTTTTGCCGAACCTCTTCCCTTAAGAAGAGTAGGGATCTTTTACTTGCCTAACATTTAATAAACAAGGGACCGCCTGCTTTACATCACCTCCGAAGGATGGGATATCCACTACGTAATCCTCGTCTGAAATTACGTTGCTTCCGCGTATACACTGATATACAAGCCGCTAGAAGGTGGGACGAGAACGCTGTATTTCCCTATGGTCACCTATCCAAGTACTAACCACGCTCGACGTTGCTTCAACGGAATATCGACTGATATTTACATTGAAGTCGCCCCTACGCTCGCCCCTATATAGTTTTAAATAACCCTAAAAAGGCTATCCTATAGATAGTCATATAGGTTATCCAATGGATATCCCTATTCTGGCTGTTATTAGGACCATTTTTATAAGTAATAAAATGCATTCGTCACAATGAAAATATAATGCAAATATAAACTAAATAAAAAATTCACATTTGTACCTTAGGTGAATTTATCAATTATCATGAATTTGTGACCTACATTAGCCCAACAAGTTGACCTACGGATGGCCCTAGACATAGCCTTTGGTTATCCCTATATAGGTTTTAAATAGGACATCAATAACTCTAAAGGCTATCCTATAGATAGTCATGTAGGTTATCTAATGGACATCCCCATTTTGGCTGTTATTAGGAACAAAGGATAACCCAGTGGACTTCCTATCGACATCCCAAATGAACAATCCATTTATCGGATATACGGGATCATTTTAGGATATCCCGTGGCCATCCTGTGCTGTGTGGGGAGGAAGCGTTAAAGTGTTTTGTGTTTTTGGTTCTGGACTTCTGCCTCTTCTGAGTCTTCTTGTGAACTATGTTGCAGCGTTGTGTCGTGATATGGAGTGTTTATGCTCCTCTTCTGATTCTTCGGTTTCCGATTGTGGTAGAGTATATATAGTTGCGATTTCTTTGTGGTGTTCGTTTTTTGACCCTGATCCTCTCAATTGGTGTTCTTTACTGTGGTATGGTATCACTATTTTTAGTTTGTTGCTGTTCGGTACTAGCGCTTTCTTTAGTAAATGTGTTGGGTCCCTTCTTTGGATATGTCCCCAGTTCTTCATTGCGTACATTTCTATCCTTTTTTAAATTGTCTTTCCTCCTATTAGTGTTGATATTTTATGTCGCTGTTTTCATCTTGTTGTTTTTTCGAGTAGTTGGACGATGTCCCTGCTCTTCTCAAAAAACGTGTTCTGTTGGCTTTTGTTGTTGCCGCATTTTTGGCTCCATATGTCATCGTTGGCCGTATGACAGTTATATACATATATTTGATAAGGTCCCATGATAGTTTATTTTTGTCAGTGAACGGTACGATTGCGCTTGTGACTCTGTATGCCGTTTTGATTCTCTCCTTTACCGTTTCTGTCCGTTCCAGTTGGTTGGTAAGGTCTGTTCATGTATGTGCGTTAAACTTAAAATTTTTTAAAGGACACCGCACGTTTTGTAGGTAAATTGGTGGCCTGTCAAATTTGATCAATTTTTGACATGTTGTAGTTCAACTGATTCTGAACAATAAGTTCCTTTGGCAACACTTCAAATTATGGACAGTTTCTCTGATAGATGGCTCCGAAGACTGGACCTCGATACTATACCACGATTTATCAAAACTAGCGCAGTTATTGAAATGATAACTGCTGGAAATGAATAACCAGACTATTTACCATTATTTGGACTTGATTGGATTGATGTGCCTGAACTTCCGGTTTTGCCGGAAGTGACGTCAAATCCGTTTACTTCAATTTAATAATCATATACATAAGTAGCTTTATAAAAATTCACTATCTTAGTAAATAAGTAAGTACGTATATTAGCTGATCGAACATTGATGCTAGCTTAATACCGGGTACATCATAATCTTGGCACAAAACAGAATTGATTTTATTTTTCAAGATATAAAATTGCAGTTGTGTCTAGTCAATGAAAACTAATTATTTGTGATACCTTTAAGTAGAATAGGCAGTTTTTGTTTATTTATAATACATTAAACCTTGTTACTTTTAGCAAAAAATTGCAGAGCTGGTTATTTTCATTTTTTTAAATATTTACCTATTTTAATCATTTCTCAATAGAAATCAAACCAAAAAACTTTATTTCAAATTAATTAACAAAGAACAACATTTCTCCCACATCACGCGTTGGAGCCAGCCACACATGCATGGTGCGAGGCGCAATGAAAGGCTGGATGAAACAAGGGCAGATTATATTAAAACCAGTTAAAAAAATGAACTAGATACACATATGCATATGCGTTGCGATTGCTTTTCTAAGTTTCAAAGTAAGTCATTTTTATTATAAAACCTAACATGCCGCACGTAGGATTTTTCTGTATGGATAAGGTTTAATTAATTCGAAATAAAGTGTTTTTGGTTTGATTTCTGTTAACGAATGATTAAAATAAGTAAATATTTAAAAAAATGAAAATAGCTATGTAATTTTTGCTAAAAATAATAAGGTTTAATGTATTATAAATAAACAAACACTGCCTATTCTATTTAAAGGTCTCACAAATAATTAGTTTTCATTGACTAGACACAACTGCAATTTTATATCTTGAAAAATAAAATCAACTTTATTTTGTACCAAGATTATGATGTACCCGGTATCAAGCTAGCATCAAAGTTCGATCAGTCAATGCACGTACTTGTTTTGAGAAATCGTGGTATTGTATCGAGGGGAGGTTCAGTCTTCGGAGCCATCTATTGAAGAAACTGTCCATAATTTGAAGTTTTGCCAAAGGAATTTATTGTTCAAAATCAGTTTAACTACAACATATTAAAAATTCATCAAATTTGACAGGCCACCAATTTACCTACAAAACGTGCGGTGTCCTTTAGAACATTATTTAAAATAAAACAGTAGAATACACCCATTGAGATTGGGCCATATGTGTCATATAGGGTATTTACCAGCGCCTTATAAACTGTTATGATTTACATAAATGTTTTATTATAAATTTAGCGCAAAATGTTTTTACTAGACACACAAAAATACGAAGGTGTACAAAATATTGAAACAGCACTACACAATATCTATCTGTTTCGAACTAACTTTACGTAGATCAAGTGATATATCAATTTTACTTTAAAATTATAAGGTTTTTTTTTGGTTCTACCCTCCGATTAAAGAACTTATATCTAGATACATAATGGTATTAGTTTGTATGTTGCTGAAAGATTCACAATCTAAGGTACTTCTTCCCATAAGTTCTTGATTGGCCCAGCCTATTCGCGGCTGTTTCGTACACGATCGGTTAAGTTCGATTATCATCGTCTTAGTTTGACGTTCCGCCATTAAAAGTGGTGAAGAAGTCATATTTTATTTAAAGTTGTGATTTGATAATACTTAAATAATATTCTCTATTCATATTTACACAGTTTAGTGACAATTTAGGGCAACGTGCTGTGCCGTTTGCAGAAACCGATCGTTTCATAAGTAAGTAGGTCATAGTCGTAACATGATAAGGTTCAGTTTACAGTTTTAATAATAATATTATCAATACATATTTCCCTTGAATAAAACATCTTTACCTATCATATTTTTTAAATCTGCGGTAATGTTCCTAGAGGTTAACCAACAATTATTACATAAAATAGGTACAATATTGTACATTTTCCCATCTACACATACCCGCCACTGTTGCTTATGGGATGTGATGTTCATCTATCCATTTTAATGGACATATAATGTGACTATGTTACGAGCAAATAAGGTATATGAAGAAAAGATAGCTATTATGTATCTAGATATAAGTTCCTTAATCGGAGGTTCTACCCCACGTGGTTCAGTTAGTAAGCACCTACTAAAGTATTTAGACACTGTCCGAAGTAACAAATATTGGGTTCTGTTCTGCCTCCCGTGAAACAGGCAAATATTTTGACCGTCCGTTCAACTTATATCCTCCTAGCCCTAAACATAATTACTTTGACTTATCTGATAAGTTGGTTATAATTTCGAATTATAGTGAAAAAAAAAACCTTAGGAAACATAATATACCAGATTGCTATATTCACTGATGCTTCCATTTAGGCATAGGTTGTACATATTACAACCCACGCAAATATCAAACTTTGTATAAACTCCCTCCGGATATGTTTTCTGCAGAAGCCTTTGCTATACTATAGGGCATAAAATACATTATATCTAAAAATATAACATTTTTCGTCATTCCCTCAGAGTCACTTTCTGTTCTAGCAGTTACCAAAAATAGCTACAACATTATTTTAGGCCAATTCCTCACGCAAATCAAATTACTGTTATCCAAATTGAAAGCAAATGGTGACATTATCACATTGTGTCGACTAAAGGGCTTAGTAGTTTACCATATAATCAACTAGTTGACACACTGACAAAAAATAGTATTAGTTTTGGAACCCACATAGCAAATGATGCATATGTGAATGATTACTTCAATGTTATTAAGAACAATATGAAAAAAAAATGGAAAGTATTTTTAAGACTATAACGAACCCACAAGCCACCATGTTTTCTTGTGCACACGCCATCTTGTCTATTTCAGTTCTCTTTTGTTCATTCCCGTAGTTTTGTTCTCATTCTCAATGCATTTCGTTCTCGCGGCATTAACCTCTATTGGTGCGGGAGCTAAGTGGCTTTTTCGGACACTCATCGTTACAAGCATTTTCTATGCGCTGATTAATTCTATCGAACTTAAATAACGACAAAATAGACTTCTGGTATATGTTAGCCCGTCGAGTTGGCCAATTGGCCATGGTTCAAGATATAAAAATCAGTGAAATTATATCATCGTTACAAAGCCAATTTTTGTGTATGTACACATTTTATGTTTAGAATGAATAAAATAAGATCGCCAGAAAGTGTGGGCCATCAGGGGCGCAACCAGAAAGGTCAAAGAGGTAAAAAACGGAGTTATATAATATCATCGTTACAAACTTTTTTAAGGTTGAGCATGTTTATTTAAATGTTTTGAACACAGAAAAAAAATCCCAGAAAGAAACTCCCGTCAGTAAGGCTAGCCAGAAAGAAAATGTTTAGGATTTTTGAAGAAAATTGGATTTTTTTTCGCATATTTCATCTCAGAACTCTAAACTCATCGTTACAAGTTCTGACTCCTTTTTCAAACGTAAATATAAGCTCCTTCAACAATAGAATAGCCTCCCTGTAAAGTTCTTAGTGTCAACAAAAGTACCAGGCTCTTAAATATACAGGAATTTAACACTTTCGGCTAACTTGACTCCGTACCGTGCCTCAGATGTATTGTATCATTATTGCCTTTCTGGCTGCGCCTCCTGACGACCCACACTTTCTGGCGATCTTATTTTATTCATTCTAAACATAAAATGTGTACACACAAAAAAAATGAGCCTTGTAACGATGATATGATTTCACTGATTTTTAAACAGTGTTCGTGACGCTCCTGACTGGAGGTCCCCGCCAGAAGTCGATTTTATGAATCGTTATCATCCATTAAACCATAAAAATATCTCAAAGTTCATAAAACGATGAGCTGCCGAAAAAGCCACCTAGCTCCCGCTCTATATATTTTGTGCTATTGTGCTCTCAAATAGCAAAACTTTTTGTTCCTATTATGGTTTGTTCCTCCATGTAAGGACAAAACAGAAACATAATTTTGTTCTCGGTCCCTATTGTTTGACATAATATATTTTGTCAAAAAAATAAATTGAAGTGTAAGTCTAGCATACTTACGCATTTTATAGAGAAAAATAATTCTTGAAATATCTTTGTTAAATGTCTCGTTTAAGAATTTTCCTTAATTTAGAACAATTTTGTTCTATAACTTTTAAAACGGTGTACAAAATAAAATGTTTTTGTATTTATCACCTGCGATTTTTAAATGCTTCTAGATAAATCGGAATGACAAGTGTAAAATCGATATTATATGGGTGGCATAATTCTAGAACACCTTTTGTTTGACGTATCTTTCAGAATCATCCTTTATGTACACTCGCACCCTAATGCTATTTTAAGTACTTACGTACGAAACTAACAAATTTAAACTCAGACTTTTAGTACAGTACCTGGAGATAAAAAAATGTGTAAAATTTAGAAACAATCTCATGTAATGATAATTTTCATTTATGAATAATTATTGAAGTAAAAGTTATCAACCAGTTTCTATACGGGCCCGACACTTGCTCTCATTCTAAGTGGTGAAAACTACCCTTAAATTAGAAAATTTGAATTTTTGAAAAAGTTTTGCTTATGTTTTCTCGAATCATAGGATATTTATATTTTTTTGGGATCGCTGATTAAGAACGTGAAATCAAAATTAAAAAAATTAAAATGACGGCTCTAATATGGATGAAATTTGTGTCTAAGGCGGGTGTTTTAAAGGGACAAGAAAAACAGTATTTGAGATTTTTTTAATTATTGGACAATTACTGTAAAATGACGAGATTTTTGTTGAAAAAAATGTGAAAACCTTGTATTGGCCAAAACTCTTTGTTCCTTATGATGCATAAATATACAAATAATAATTTTAAAGATTAATCAATCATTTTTAAGTCTGGTGCTCAGCAATATTAAATATTTAACCTGAATACTTCATCCTAAAACGTTCGGCCGCCATCTTTAAACTTAAATGTCACCAAAACTGTTAATCCTACATAAATATAATAATTAGCATATTCATTTTCAGCTTATAGGATTTATTTTTGATCACCTCCAATTCTTCGCGAAAACTAATATTTATTGAGATATTTGCAAAGAAACAAAAATATTAGTTTTTTCGAAAATCCCTTTATAGTTTAAAGGGTAATATTTTTCTAGAGAAAGTGCTGTAAACTGACGATAAAATTAGAGCGTCTAATGCCATATGTTGACGAAAAACAATAGTTGATAATTATATTTTTTTAATTACTGACTACTTATAGTAACAAAAAGACGATGTTGTTAAAAAATGTGAAGAAACTCATTGTTTATGTAATAACTTGTGTGTTCTTCATGCTACAAGAAGAGACAAAAATCATTTGAAAGCTTAATTTATAATATTTTATTTTGATCGTTATCATTTTTTATGTAAGTGCCATAGGCACCGGAACTACAGCAGCTGCGGGGCCTGGGCCTGGGCCTCCTAGTTGAACATAAAAATCTAAATTTTCTATGCGTGCAAATAAAAAAAATAAACAAACCAAATCATCAAATATTCGTTTCCATTTTCATGCTGACAATCGCGGAAAGGACCCCGGAACAAAACCGATGAAAATGGTGTTTCAGTGGAATCGACTGAAACTTTACTGTTTTGTAGTTCAAGTCATGCTGATCAAAAGTTCTCATCACATCGAGCCGATCCTATGGACAGTTTTTGAGATACGACTTGTCAAAGTTAGGTAATTTGCATAATTCTAGACATTCAAGAATTTTTTACTCTTAAACTATTAACTTTAGCAAAAAATTGCAATGGTCGAATATTTTTGTTCATGTACAATAAAGCTCAATTTCAGAATTTTTTATCAATTTTTAGGTTAAGTAAAATATTTATGTCATATTTTGGCATGCTTCGGTGGAATTTGCCGAAACTTCGCTATTTTGTAGTTAAAGTCATTCTGATCAAAAATTCCTATTGCACTGAGTCGATCCTATGAGTGGTTTTCACTCCAGAAGTGCTTGAAGGTCCGAACAACGGAGTAACGGGACATCTATGTACGTATTTATGAATGGCTTCCAGCGTGTTTGGGAACATTCGTGCGTGCGTTTGTGTGTTTGTATGTACGTGCCAGTGTATCAAGGGTTTTTCAGAAATATCCACGATAAACTTCTGGTGCACATTCTATATGCAAACATATGTCCGCAAATACCTTGAGCCACGGCCCTTTGAAAATGGCACCCAAGAACTGATTATTATTTTATATTTCAGAAACCTTTAGGTTTACAAGGACGCGACTTTATACGCACATTGACAATGATACAAGCTTATTTTTGCATTATTGGAAAAAAATAATCATGCACGCACGCACGCACGTATACAAACATGCTGGAAGCTAGTCATTAGCACGTACATAGATTACTCGTTACCTCGTGTTTAGGACTTTCAAGCACTCCTGGAGCGAAAAGTTGATAAAAAAAATCTGAAAAAAATTCTTGAGCTTTATTGAACTTGAACAAAAATCCTGCAATTCTTTGCTAAAGTTAATAGTTTAAGAGTAAAAAATTCTTAAATGTCTAAAATTACGCAAATTACCTATTTTTAACAAGCCGTATATCAAATACTGTCCATAGGATCGGCTCGATGTGATGAGAACTTTTGATCAGCGTGACTTGAACTACAAAACAGCAAAGTTTCAGCCGATTCCACCGAAACACCATTTTCATCGGTTTTATTCCGCGGTCCTCTCTCAAAACTTCTTATTCATCTCTACGAAGAGGAAATTGATTTTTTGACTAAATTTTACTGTACATTCTACTCCATAAATCCAGATTTCTTTGTGGTCTTAATTTTCTGAAAGCCTGTCGCGTCGCGATCATCACGTCATCCCAAAATCTCTAGAACTCGAACATGCACAAGCGTGCTTCTATCTCAAGAATTTTAGAAAACAAGATTTGCCCTATTTAGAAACTCCATACACAACATAAGACGAGATCTCAATACTACCAGCACCCGTATATACGAAACCTATTCACGCGTTCACACTTCCGGTATTCATCTGATACTCTGGGATATCTTTGACTAATTATACAACGACAAAGGCCATTAGATCTCAAAACAAAAGACCATCAAGCAGAAAAACAAATTTTAACAACTCATTTCCGAACAAAAACCCAACTTCTCTTCTGTACTAGATCCTGATAAAGTGATTTCTTTCTCCTAAAATCATCCCAAACGAAATTATAATTTCCCAAGTCGAAGATTGATCTATTTTACTTGTTGGCCTGTGGATAATGGAGGATTAGGATACAAGGTATTCAGGAAACCGTCGCATGCTGACAGATACCTACACGCACCACCCAGCATGAAAACAGGTCATCGTGCTTCAGACCTTCCCTTGTCAATAAACCTCCATAAAAACTTCAATGATTTCCTTCCCAAACACGCATAATCATCCCATCATCGAAAGGCGTCGAAAAGGGGTGGTTTTAAGCCGTTTAAAGGGGTGGGTGTGGTTAGAAACTTCTCTCACTATTCTTTTTTGGATTCAGCATCCTCGAAAAGTAGGTTTCGTCGTTGTAGCAAATAGTCGACCAAAAACTGCAAAATTTGGCTTTATACTTCCAAATCTTTGAAACTATTAATACTACAGAAATTAGAAAGAAAAACAAGTTCATTCTCAATTTAGTAGCCTTTCTATTTGTCTGTTGCATTTTTTCGCAAAAGTTTTCAGTTATTTGACGAAAACCGTTTCTTTTTTCAAGCTGAAATGTTATTTTTCAAGTCTTTAATGACTTAAAGGCTATCAACTTATATAAAAAGTTGCATAGACTCTTTTCTTCTCAAAATTTGATTATTTTTCAGCTCCAGTGGTTTTTCTTAGGTGCAAACCCCTAAAAATTAGCAATCCCCCGCATAATACAGAAACTTTTCTGACATGGATTTGCTATTAAATTATAAAAAAAATCTAATTCATATGACATTATTCCGAAATTAAAACCTCTAGTTACTGCACTATTTTATTATTTCCGTATTTCGTCTGCAATCTTCTCGCCCGGATATACCAAAACGCAATAACATAGTTTGTCTAAAGTAAATTTGATAAGATAAAGAAACGCAACACTTGGTGGCATCTGGAAGATGTTTTAGAGAGGAGGGGTTGATAAGCGTGCGTATTCTATAATATCTTCGCGTTCCACGCTATCACGGAGCTAGTATCAGGTGTAATTTTCGACGGTAGCCTGTTACACGGTGGTGCGTTATTGTGCTCGTCACGTGCTGATGTGGATAATTACAAAACAAAACAAAATGCGTTTGTTTATCTTGCGATTAGATGAAAATTTGTTTATTTCGTAATGTTAGACTTGTGAATGTGGCCCACCGAAACGATGGAATTACGATTACTATGGATGTGGTGAGATTTTATGAAATAAAATTGTTTTATATTTATCTTACTTTCAAGAAAACGTTTGTTTACCATGAGATGAAAAGAATATGCTCCTTGGCGTTGATACATTTTAAAAGGATTAATAGCGGGTATATACGTGCATGGATTTAGTGGCGCCAGTAGATATTGGCACGCCAGTAAAAAAATATTGCACGTATAAACAGTTACTGGCGAGCAAGTGTTGACCTTGCATGTATTAACGCGTGCTCGCCAGTAACTGTTTATACATGCAATATTTTTTTACTGGCGTGCCAATATCTACTGGCGCCACTAAATCCATGCACGTATAAACCCGCTATACATACATTTTGAAACGATTAAATACATTTTAAAGGAAATACTTTGATTATTTCATAAATATTACTTCTACAATTATTCTTGTTGATAAACAGGCACCTAAGTAGATACAACAGATATAACATGTCACACAGAAGTGGGATTTTTGCAAATTAACGAGCATGACATTATTAGCGTGCATTATCTCAAATTTAAAAAGTTACTGCAAAACAGACGAATGATGGCGAGCGGTAGGGACGCGACGGGCAAGTACCTGCTCAAGGTTGCCTCCTAACCACCGTTGCAGCGACGTGCAGTTTAAAACATTTTGTGGTAAAATGGCTATTAAAAGCATATTAAAAAAACATATTAAAACAGTAAATAATTACATAGTATTCATAATATAACTAATAGATAACAGCAGAAATTATCTGCATTAAACATTTTGTGTAAACAATATAATGTAAATGATAATAATAATATATTAATTCTGTCGATCACAAATATATATTGTTACATACTTCTACCCCAAGAGACCTCTGTATGAATTCCTCTAAAATCTATAGTTCGTCAATAGTCCCAGAGATGGCACGGCATTTGGAACATTGTAGAATGTGGTAGACATCAGAGCTGGGTAATTACTTGTAATTTAAAGATAATTACAATTACAAATTACTTTTGTAAAAAAAGAAATAATTACAATTACAAAGTACATGTCTTTAAAAAAGGAATTAGCAATTACTTTTCTAATTACTTTTATGATAAAGTAAATTATAGTGACCAAACAGACAAGAAGGTAAATTAAAAATTTTAATTAACAGTGTTATGTAATATTGCGTTTTAATATTTATTAGAATCGTTATTAAAATGTTTGACCTTAAGAGTAATCAGGAAAAATTAAATAAATATATAGAAAAGGTAGCTTAATAGTGGAGTCGGTTTAGGAAAGGATTGGGAAAATATTTAAGATGGATGCAGACCCTGCGGAAATTGTTTGTCATGACGAGTATTATAAACTCTAAAATTTTGGTGGAATCATGCTTTTTTGGTCAAAAAGGGGTATTTTGGATATTTTAAGGGTCAAATTTGTGGTTTTAATTTTTTTTTGATCACTTAAACAACTAGTTAAGAAAAGGAACATTCAGTTTAAATTTGGGGAAGATATTTGACCCCCCCTCCTGATATTAATATATATATATATATATATATATATATATATATATATATATATATATATATATATATATATATATATATATATATATATATATATATATATATATATACCAAAAAAAATTGAGAAAACCAAATTTCGGCTATATTGATCAGATCTCAACCGATTTGGCTGAAATTTGGAATGGAAGTAGTCTATCACACAAAAACTGTTTCAGCCAAAAATGTTAAATAGTTTGGCTGAAATTCGCAGTTTCAGTCAAATTTTCTGAAATTTTCAAATCGAAATATCTTTGGACCTAAAAGTCGGATCAAAATACTCGTTTTGAAAAGTAAAAGATAGACCACGGTTACCCTTCGATTATATATGAAGCGGCTACCTGAGTCACGTAAAAATAAAAAAAATAAATAAAAATCGTAACACATTGACATACTTACAGAAATAAATACACTCACGCACACACATATATAATATAATATACATTTACCTATACTAAGTCAAAGCAGTAGGCACGACTATACAAATAAAAAATAATATATATTTTTTAAAGTTTTATAAACAATAAATACAATTGTTTTCTGCTTTATACCAGTGCGCGCACACAGTCACTGAGTACACATATATCATATATACAGGGTGGACCATTAATAATAGGCCATAGTTCAAGAGGAGATTCTTTGGACCAAAATATGAGGATATAACCAAACATGTCTTAGTAAATTGTTGCTGTGGAAAAAGATACAGGGTGTTAAAATTGTAATTTTTTTTTGCAATATCTCAACTACATCTTGATCGATCTTCTTCCAATTTGGTAAGGAAACATTTTTTAAACTAAAAAACAATAATTTATGTATTTCATCGCGCTATCCCGTGGAGGGCGCCTCATGAGCTATGCCTGATGATGAATTTTTCTCTCTCTTTTTTTACGAAACGTAGTGGCACTTTTGACTAGAATATCTCATGCAGGTGTCATTTCTACGTAAAAAAAGATACACTTGAGAACTTGATAATTCCAACCGTTTTCGAGAAAACTGCTTATAGATCTCAAAAACACTCTGAAAAGTGAAAATTGTATTTATTGAAAAGTGTGCTTTGGTGACGTCTTAGTTCTGTCAAAATGTCAAACTAATGAAACTGTACGTAAATGACAGAACTAAGATGTCACCAAAGCACACTTTTCTAAAAATACAATTTTTACTTTTCAAATTGGGTTTGTTTTCAAAGTGTTTTTGAGATCTATACGGCAGTTTTCTCGAAAACGGTTGGAATTATCAAGTTCTATCAAGTCTACTTTTTTTACGTAGAAATTACTCCTGCATGAGATTTTCTAGTCAAAAGTGCCACTACGTTTCGTATAAAAAAGAGAGACAAAATTCATCATCAGGCATAGCTCACGATGCGCCCTCCACGGGCTAGCGTGATATAATACATAAATTATTGTTTCTTAGCTTAAAAAATGTTTCCTTACCAAATTGGAAGAAGATTGGTCAAGAGGTAGTTGAGATATTGCAAAAAAAAAGAAAAAAGAATTACAATTTTAACACCCTGTATCTTTTTCCACAGCAACAATTTACTAAGGCATGTTTGGTTATATCCTTATATTTTGGTCCAAAAAATCTACCCTTGAACTATGGCCTATTATTAATGGTCCACCTTGTATAGTGCAAATGAATGTAAAAAAAGTGATTCTTGACTTATATCATGTAAAAGGACATAAAATAACATACCTTTTGCCATAAAGCAAACTTCGATCCGTCATTTAGGTCCGGAGATATTTCAATTTGAATATTTCAGAAAATTTGACTGAAACTGCAATTTCAGCCAAATTATTTAATATTTTTGGCTGAAATCTGGTAAATATTTTTTGTGTGATAAAGACTACTTCCATTCCAGCCAAATCGGTTGAGATCTGATCCAGATAGCCGAAATTTAATTTTTTAAATTTTTTTCGTATATACACACAGGGTCCGCCATTCAAAACTCCCCAGACTCGTAACTTCCTTATTTTTTTTAAGCTACAACCATGTTCGGCACATCAAATTGTAGATATTTTTAAGGCCTTTAAATATGCATACAGAGTGATTTTTAAAAAATTTTCTTGAAAAAATTATTACGAGAAAAAAATTAATTTCCTTGAATATTTTTTTCCCTCGCCCTGTACTTGAACTGCGTTAATGTTTTCTTATAAACGTTTTAATTAGTTTCAATGTATGTTATTACGTTATATTGGAACTTCTTTTTGGTTTTAGAGAAATAAATTAAAAACGCTCTTTCCGATTCCAAACTGATTTTTTTAAAATAACTGAAAAAATTTGAATAATAATTTTATGCTTTATTTGTAAAAGACATATCACAAACAATTCTTAACGTAACAAAACAGCAACAAGAAACAAAAGAAATAAATATTTTTAAAAACAAAGTTTATTAAAATGTACTAAATAATAGGAAATTGCAAAATTTTTATTAAAAAAAAAATATTTTTTTTAAACGTAAATTGAAGCTAATTAAAACCTTTATAAGAAAACATTAACACATTTCATGTACAAGGTGAGGTAAAAAAATATTCAAAGAAATTAAATTTTTTTCGTAATAATTTTTTCAGAAAAATGTTTTTAAAATCAGTCTGTACTCATATTTAAAGGTCTTAAAAATATCTACAATTTGATGTGCCGAACTTTATCGTAGCTTCACCAAATTTAAACTGGAGGTTCATTTAATATTAGGAATAAAAGGATACTATTGTCGTTCCTTAACTAACTGTTTTCAAAAAAATTAAAACTGCAAATTTGACCCAAAAAACCGATAAAACACGGTTCCAGCCAAGATTTTAGGGTTTTGTTATACTCGCCATGACAAACAATTTCCGCCGTGTCTGCATCCATCTTAAAAAATTTACCAACCTCGCTATTTTATTGACTAAATCGATTCCACTATAATAACAATGCCTAATAATAATAAGATTGATAATAATAAACAGTAAACACATTTAGTTTTTAAAATTTTATTGAACAAAAATACAAAAGTTTGTGTACTTAATAAAAAAACAAATATGCAGCGGACCACGGCGAAAACTCGTTTTTAGTCAGTAACTTTTTTTTAACTTTTCAGATTCATTTTAAACTATGCAACTGTAAAATTCTGCTTTAATGTATTCTTGTATGTTAAACCACATACGCATGTTCTTAAAGTAATTGTAATTGGAAAAAGTAATTGTAATTGGAGAAAGTAATTGTAATTGGAAAAAGTAATTGTAATTGGAAAAAGTAATTGTACTTATAGAAGTAATTTGTAATTAGATAGTTCAAATAATATAATTACAAATTACAATTCCTTTAACAATTTTCCTGCAATTACAATTCCAAATTACTTTAATAAAAAAAAGTACTTAATTACAATTACAACTACACAAAAAAAAAGGAATTAATTGCTAATTAGTTTTTCACCAGGATTTACCCAGCTCTGGTAGACATTTCCAGAAACAATTACCCAGGAATATAAATAGAGAGCGAGTCAGTTTAGTTCAGTTCAGTTAGTAAGTCAGATAAGATCAAGAAGTAAGCAACGTAATAAAGTGACTGAAGTAGTGAATTATAGTACAAAAGGGGTATAAACTCGTAACAATTGGTGTCAGAAGTGGGATTACAACAGAAGATTTCTGGATTGTTCGAGGAAGATCTACACTGTCTACAGTGTTCTTCTCGGGAATTAGTGGTGACACGGAACTATCAACTAGATATATCAACAGTTCTGCGTAAGCAGTAAGCATCTATGGATACTGAATATAACAAATATATTCTTAAAGCTGTGTATTTAATACACCCAACACACAAACACTTTCATAATATACTTTGAGAAATGAAACAGATTCGGTTTCCAAAACGTCAGCAAAATACGTTATTTTCTTATTTTTGTTCTTATTCATTATTTCTCAAAAAAACGCCCTCTAACTGCTCCTTTGACGTAAAAGTCACGGGCCTGGAGGTTATTTTCCAGTAAAAATACTGGATAATTGTATTATTTTGTAGATTTCACGGACATTGTTTAGAAGAAAATACATGTGACAGAAGATCCTAATAAGAAGCACAGAAAAATTAAGAAAATTCCAGAATAAACATTTAGACAACATGAAAAGTGTGTTGGCACATTAGTTTCCTTAAGGATTATTGCCATATTATTGTTTCAAAAATAATAATTATATTGTACGTTATCTCCACAGGGCGAAATACGTGGCAAATTCGTTGTTATATTTCTGCCGCATGTAAAATAAATAAATATTAATGCGCAGGTCGCACCCAGCAATTTCTAATGAAGTAGACAGGTGCTAGCACAATGCGTTTCGTAACAATATTAATCTCGGTTAACACTAATAATTACTAGTAAGTACTATTGAATATTATACCTTAATAATATTTTAACATCTAGGGTATCTTTGTAGGCAATATGGCCAGAACATTCATTTCCATTTACTAATCAAAGTCAGAGATTTACCTTCCGACAGTGCTTGAGTAGTTGAAGTATCTAAAGTTTTTAAAATACGTCAACATATAAAGTTAATGCTTCCTAAAGAGGGCTACTGAACATTGATGTTGGTGCAGTGAATGTGGTTTATTTTATTGGTTGTCTTTGGCGATGTCGTTAATTTTGCTGCATGCCGCCTATTGCTTTTATAAAAAAATAGTTCAACAGCTAACGCTATCGCTCGCATCTTTTCCTTGTCCCAAAATAATGCTTTCATCTTTAAGTTACTTTGAAGTTTTATCAGCTCTCTTCGCACAATTCTGCCATTTTTCGATGTTTTTGTGAAAATAATTTTTTTACCTGTTCTGGCGCATCTCAAAAACTTCAATCCAAATTTTTTTAAGGCATATGCATATGTCTCTTCACTTCGTATCGATTTCGGATGACGGTGCCAAATATCGAAAAATTGCAGGAGTGTCAAAGCATTTTGAGGCTCTCAAAATAATGAAGAACATGTTATATGATTTAATGCGATATATATGTGAGATACTATTACAAACAGGGGCAGATACAGGATTGACTTCTGGGGGGGCACCGGAAGTTTGGAATACTCCTTATATACGCTTTTTTAGCCATATATTATCTATTAAAAATTAATATTAAGTATATTTCACACTTCTGGGGAGGGCACGTGCCCCGGTGCCCCCACCCCCCCTAGATCCGCCACTGGTTACAAAGTATATTAAATCCCCTATAAAATACCCCAAAGTGACACTGGAACTAATTGGTACTTGTACAAAAAAATGCTTCATGAATATATGAAAAGAATATCTATGCTAATCTGTCTTCAATTTAAAGAAAATATTTACATAATATTCGAAAAACACATATCATGCAAAAAATAAAAATCATGCGAATGGATTTCCATTCATGTAAATTATGAATTGGACAAAAACAGACTATTGAACAGCACAACTGAGAGATCACTTAAAAACAAGGAATGCAATTTAAAACTGAATCAAATTATGCGACCCATTATCGTTATACAGGGTGTTTGACGAGGAAACGGACATGCTTTAATGCCAGATAGAAGACATCGAGGGTAATCATAATCATCCATAGAAAAGCTAGTTGGGCCTTCCTTGCTGAAATACATGTATTTTTGCCAAATTTCTTTTGGTTGTTACTTTGTAAAGGAATGGAATAATAAGTTCATATTTGGCACATATAATGTACTAGTGATCTGAATAAGTACTTATGCCACACACAAAAAAAATCCAGGTCTGGACTTGAAAAAAAAATGTTTTTGTTGTTCTTCAAGAAAACTACCCTGTTTATGTTTTTTTAAATTTCAATATTAAATTCGAAAAGTACATAAAAAACTGAAAAGAATTGCTTCATTAATTTTTTTGCCACATCCTTGACGTCTTCGTAATAAATTCCACTAAATAATGCAATGTGAGACTTTAGAAAACATTGATGAAAAATACTTCCTCTGCTAAATTAGACATTTACTTTTTTGTCAGCAATAATTATTATGTTTTAATTACCAATTTTTATGGATAAATAAAAAAATAAATGTTGGAGGACGCCGAATCAAGAACCTATTTCATTCCTCTCATTTATTGAATGACTAGTAATACAGCAACATAACTTACCTATTAACAACAACAATAACTGTAATAACAAAGTTGCATATTAATGATGCACATAGTAACATGATAACAACAAAATATCAACAGAATAACTGTGCCAAAAACAAAAATGCAGATATTGTTATAAAACGTATTTACAAATTAGAATTATAATTAAATTCTCTGTTCAAAATGTCCTCCTCAGCTTCAGTACATTTTCTAGTGTGCTTCATAAGATGATTGATCTTCTTATCACATCTGGACTGTTTGTCTCTAATTTTTTTGTGGTATTCAACAATTCGTTGAATTTAACTGCTGAATGCAATCAATGTCCATTTTCTAGACGTCACCCTTTCAATGACCTCATAAAAAGTAATCTACATGGTTGAAATTCGAAGACCTTGTCGGTCATACATGAGGACCTTCGTGGCCAATCCATCTGTTTGGATAAGTATCATTTAAATGGTTTCTAATTTGGTTGGAGAAATGCGGTGAGGCTCCATCATGTTGAAAGAACATACCTGGGATATTTACATTTCCTAAAAGATTCGGTAATGTATGTTGTAAAAACCTTAATTTGAGATTTTTATCTAAACTAATTTGCAAAAAAAATGATCAGACCAGACCAGACCAGAAATTTTACTTTAAACAGTGGCCCTAAACGTAAAATCAGTTAGTTTTAGATTATGAGGTCACTTAAAGAGTGGACATTAACTGCGTAGATCAATTAATTCAAAGTATTGTTGAATGCCGCAACGAAATTAGAAACAGTCCAGATCATCTCGTGAACCGCACTAGAAAATATACTGAAGCTGAGGAGGCTATTTTGAACATAAAATTTAATTATAGTTCTAATTTGTAAATATGTTTTATGACAATATCTGTATTTTTTGTTTTTGGTACAATTATTCTGTTGATATTTTGTTGTTATCTTGTTACTATGTGCATTATTCATATACAACTTTGTTATTACAGTTATTGTTGTTGGTAACAGGTATGTTGTGTTGCTGTATTACCACTCTTTAATAAATGAGAGGAATGAAATAGATTCTGGATTCGGTGTCCTCTAACATTTATTTTTTATTTATTTTCACCTCCTCCATAAAAATTGGTAATTAGAACATAATAATTATTGCTGAAAAAAAAGTAAATCCCCAATTTAATAGTGGAAGCATTTTTTGCGCATGTCATTCATCGATATTTTCTAAAGTCTCATATTGCATTATTTATTGAAATTTACTTCGAAGACGGCAGAGGTGTGGTAAAAAAATGAATGAAGTCATTTTGTTCAGTTTTTATGTATTTTTCGAAGTTAATATTGAAATTAAAAAAAAAACATGTACAGGGTATTCTTTTCTTGAAGAACAACAAAAACATTTTTTTCTCAAGTCCGGACCTGGATTTTTTATGTGTATGATACAAGTACGTATTCAAGATCACTAGTATATTATACGTGCCAAATATGAACTTAGTATTCCATTCCTTTACAAAGTAACAACCAAAAGAAATTTTGACCAAAACACATAAAACACCCTGTATTTCAGCAACGAGGGACCAACTAGCTTTTTCTATGGTTGATTATGATTACCCCCGGTGTCCTCTATCTGTCATTAAAGCATGTCCGTTTCCACGTGAAACACCCTGTATAACTCTCTTAATACAAACCCCACTTATAATGACAAGAGGTACTTATATTAAGCATTAATGAGTTTTATGGATACCTGACTAATTGTTTATACCTGTCGTTTCTAATACGAATTCGATAATAATTTTATCCTCCTGGTATAAGGTAAATGGAACACTGCAATGTCAGCAATTTATATTTTCACAACAACTCATTATTCTCATGTTCTGAAATACTTAGTGCCCTACTACTCGTATGAGTATTGTGTGAAAACAACTAAGGTAGGTAGGTGTCAACACTTCACGGAGTACTTGTGCTTTACTTTTATAGGAACTGGTGTGTTGTAAATGAAAAGATATGACATTCTCTGGTGAATTAGTTCATCCTATTTAGAAAAAAGAATCTTTGTTTTATTTTATAAAATGTGGCACAGACTTCATAAAAATAATAACATCACGTTTTGTAATCATTAGAACTTTTTATATACTGGTATATACATTCTACCAGGGGGTCAATTCTCGACTTAAGGGAGTAGACTTAGTGAGAGAAAGGAAAGAGAAAGAAATAGGAAACGTAACGAAATAAAAAATTTTAGTTGGAATAATTTCGAGAATTGAGCCCCAGGAAGGAATTACATCCAGTGGGGCTGCGATCTGCAAAACTTACCACTTAAGCAAATTATAATAATAACAATAATAATAATAATGTTTGATTTTATTGAAGTACAATATACTGACAAAATTAAATTTAATGGGTACATCCCAAGTAGCACAATTAATTCCTCAAGATATCCCGAGGATAAAAATTTAGGAATTAGTAAATATCTTCTAGAGGTCTGTAAGAGTTCCCTAAGATGGGCAAATGTCAGCATATCAGTATTAAATAGTACTTCCCATGGTAATCGAAAAAAGCTATTAGTATAGAATCCTGTGAGCAGCCTTTTGCATACCTATAGAATTCCCATAGTAATCTTTAGAATATCTTATCACTTGCCAATATAAATGGTCCCGAGGACATCTTTATAGGATTTCTGTTAGATGTACCGCATCGATCCTGCAAACAGATTTAATTCCTGTCGTAATCTTTCGGGTATTTATTTTATCGCTTACCAATATACACGGTACTGAAAACATCTTTATAGGATTTCTATTAGATGTACCAACACACACTTCTTATAGAATTGCCAGCGGCAGCTGGTGAAATGTTGGTTAATCAAAATCTCAGTATGAGACATCAGGCCCAAACCAAACCAAAGATTAGAGATCGTTATAAGATTTATCCAAATAAATCGATGATCCCTAAGAGAACTTGAACGTTGCAGTAATGTTATTAATGTTCTATAAATTCATGAGTATAAGATAATGCATGACTGATTATCGTCAGTGGTTTGTACGTGGCGTCATCTAGGAATAATTTCTGTAACAAACTACGTGGTAAGCAAACAAATTTTATGCATTAAAAGAATTTCTTCTTGCGATTTCTCTAGGTGTTCTATTAGCGATAATAATAATATTTCCATTTGAATACTTTATTTGATCTCTGTAATACATAAAAAATTGAGCTGTATGGTAATTCCCTTTTAGAACTTCTAGAAGATGTCTACAAGTATTCTGTTAAGGATATTAATACTATTTCCCTTTTAATACTTTATTTGATTTCTATAATACTTAGAAAATTGAGCTGTATGGTAATTCCCTTTTAGAATTTCTAGTAGATGTCTGTGGGTTAACAAAAGTTGAAATTCCTATATAATGCCCAATTTACATTTCCCCAGTGCATAAAAGTTGAGCACATATAAAGATTTCTCATTTTGATTTCGGAAGGACTTCTGAAGCACATAAATACAAGATATCCTCGCGGGTAGTAAAAAGAACTTCTTAATGATATTTTAAAGAATTCTGTGCTGCTTGGGATCAATAGGCAGAGTTCACTGAGCTTGAGGGTACGGAGAACTACATTCTTCCAATCAACCACATGCATGCAGCATAATTGAATAAGAAAATCGTGCAATCTAGGACTTGTTTAACCCAAATTTCTTGCCCATGAATGAGTTAAGCAATTTCAAGATACTACAATTCTAAAAAAATGTTACTGTCGAATTTCATTAAATTGCTTGCTACTACAAAATAATAATATACATTTGTAGAGAAACTTTGAAGCAGAATCTTCAAAACGAAAAGAGGTATTGAGAATTTTTTGCAAATTTGATCAGAAATTAACTGTAATTTTTGCATACAATGTCTTATGTAAAACCCAATTTTAGGTTTTTACATCACAACCTGAAAAAAATAATTTTGAGAGGTTTTTGCTATTTTAACACTCTTTTGAGCGGGTGGCACCTAACAAAAATAATAACTATCGAAATTGAAAGAAAATAACATTTTGAGAGGAAAAGTTTGTATGCAATTTTTCATATAAATTGATAGTTTTAAGTTATAACCACTTGAAAATTGCGATTCTGGTTTAAGAAAACCGGTATCTCAATAGTTTTCATCGAATAGTTTGAAAAGTATCACATTTACTGTAGCAATGGTAGAAATTAATAAGACATTAATAATTAATTTTGTTTTTTTTTTCTAATTTCTGTAAAATGAATAGTTCCGTGGATATGGACATATAAATTTGACAACCGAACGTTTACAAGTCGCAGTATTTAGTTTAAATGTTAAATATCGCAGAAACTATGTCACTCACTTACATCAAGAGTGCTATAAAATCTAAAAGAGAAGATCAATGATAGTTACGCTTTTAAATGACATGTTTGTCTGTTTCTGTAGCAAAAGAAGCAAAAAAATTATGGAACAAAGTGCGTCTCAAATCTCATTTTTTATTACTGTAATTAGCCAGTAATTAAAAAATATAATACTAAAATACTCTTTTTCATTAATATATAGCGTTTTCCAGGTGCTCAAATATTTTTGTTCCTTTACAGCATTTGGTTTGGAAAAAATTTCACTTTAAATCGTGAAGGTATTTTCGACAAAATGTACCATTTTGTTTTATTTCCAAGTATCTCAATCAATATTAGTTTAAAAAATGGCGGATATCAAAGATAAAACTCATAAACCGAGAATGAATTTGATTTTTTATTTCATATATGTAGGATTAATAGTTTCGGAATATGGAAGTTTAAAGATGGCATTCGAATGTTTCTAGGACGAGGTGTTTGGTTTAAATGTTGAATATCTCAGAAACTATATAGGTACGACACTTGCGTCAGCACTGCTAATAGCTAGGGAGCTGGTGGCAATACGGATATATGATTTCATTGTAATTAACAATAACATGGAATGAAGGAATTGATATAACAGATCGATTAGAGCAGCTATCGAGCTTGGTCGTTGCTTTTTTGATATTATTAAAATGAAGTACTCCATACATTAAAGCACTTACCAATATTTAAACACCATTCTTTCACCTATCAATTTAAAATTTCAAAAAATAAATATCAAAACTGAATAACTGAACGGGTATTATACAAAACGGGCTGTGACGTCATCGGTTGCATTAACATAACCTCAACTTTTAAGTTTTTTAAGTTGTATCCGCACTTCTCACTTGAAACCAGTATATGGCTCCAAGCAAACATTTAAAAATCGACGCAAATGATGTCTCAGTATTGTTAATTACTAAAACTGGTCTGCTAATTATAGGTTGGATTTCCAACCTGCAAAAATCGCCTTATTTTATTGGAAGAAGATATTTAAAACTTTATTAACATTACGTTGAACAAGATTTTAGTTGAAAATACGAGTGGAAATTTTCATACTAGTGACATATTACTCGGAAATTTTTAAAAGATATATATTTTTGAGGTTAGGTGTTTATGACCGATGACGTCAACAATATAACGTAGTGTTTTGGGCGGTAAAATTTAAAAATACTTTTTCTTGGATATTACTCAACTGGTTGTGGAAATTCAAATGTTTTTAGTTATAATTAATATTACCTTCCCAGTCAATGAGATTTTAAAATTTGTGAAAACACCGAATTTTTCATGTATCAAAAATATAAATAAGAAAATAGTTGGCTGAAATCCATGACTCTGACTTTTTTTTTATAAAACTAATTGTTAATTTGCAAAAAAAGCGCTATTACGTCATTTCACTGTACTTCGCATTAGTTTTAATTTGTTAGTATTTATATCCATAAGTAGAGAAAAACATGCCTGACGTGTACGTTGCTGATTTTGAGAAATATTCTTAATTTACTCAAAAAAAATGTTAAAGTAAGAAAGTAGTCCATTCAGCCCTGCAAAAGGTGGAATGGTAATGATTTTGATATATGCTGTTTAAGTCGAGACCTTGATGAAAATTACAAGTTTTCGATTTGGGGGGGGGGGAGTCGCGAGCCGCCATCTTGAAGTAAAGGTGCAAAAAATTGGTTTTTCAAAATAATTCGGCAACGCTCGATCCTACGAGAAAAATGTTTAAGACAAAATTGAAGAAGACACAACTTCCTACATTTTTTTGTATATAGATTTTTATTGTAAGTCTAATGTTTAAAGAGATATAGCGTCAGAAAGACGGATTTAAGAAGAACGTTTTTTTTTTTTATTAAATAATGTACGTTTACAACACAACATATTACGGTATCACCTGTATACACATACAAGCAAAGGAAAAAGAAAACAACTGTAAAAACATTAGAACATTTCTTGGAACTACCTAGCTTTGTAAAAATAACAAAGGCCGACAAAAAAAGGGGCTATGCTTTTGATCAGAACCGTGTTATGCTAGCTAAGTTATATCGGAACCTTAGAACAAGATTTTTTTTCTTGCCATACTTAGGCCCGGTACATTCATCTCCAGTTAAGTCTATTCTCCAGATAAGTTCCTTGTATACGATTGTGTCAATAATTCTTTCCATGGTATCTATCTACAGAATAGACTTAACTGGAGATGAAAGTACCGGGCCTTAGGGGATAAAAGGGTCAGTAGACAAAACTAGTGTACTATTCTTGGGCAAAACTGATGCGGTAGATTCTTTTTTAATATCAGAATTGGTTTCAGCATGTCAAAAAACATAGGATAAGACGGTTCTGATCAAAAGAACAGCTTTTTTTTTGCCGGCCTATGAAATTATTAAGAAACATCAGCCAATGAAAAATCGGAATAGCAGATTTCAGCCATAATTTTTTTTATGTGTTTTACAAACAAGCAAAGCTTCCTGCAAAGTGGCTGACACGGTAAAATAATATAGAAGCATTTTTTACCCCATTTTTGAAAATTCACCCCCTTTAAACGCAGCAGTACAGCGGTGACTGAAATTTATTTTATCGTTTCTTATTACTTTGCGAAACTTTTGATATAAGGTACACCGACAATAAAATCACTTAATTTTTAGTAAATCATAAATTAATAAAAAAATTAAATTGCAAAAAAAAAAGGAGACACAGATTTCAGCCGACTGCATTTATATCAATGTCATATTGACAAGCAACGTTTAAAACAAGTGGATGACACAATAAAATTATATAGGAGCGTTTTTTTCTAGTGCATTTTTAATTTTCTGTTAATTAAGTAATCAGCAATGCCGTAATTACCGAAATAGTGTTTCCGGCTTTTTATTATGATGTCTTTACACTTTTCTACTTCAGTCACACAATAAGATCATATAAAAATTTCTGCCACTAGCTCCCTAGCTATAATAATCAGTAGATTAAGCTTTCATATGATGGTTTGTTTGTCTCTGTATTGTAAAAAACGAAGAAGTTATGACCGGAACAATGTGCGTTTCCTCATTTTCAAATGTCGCCATTTTGTTACTGTAATCACCCAGAAATAAAAAAAAAAATCAAATACTGTTTTTCATCAATAAATAGTATTACCTAAATGCTCAACATTTTTTGTCAATTATAACACGTGCTTTAGAAAAAATTCCCACCATTTTACAGCCGCCATTTTTTAAAATTTGACGTCAGATTCATAAACAGCAACTAGTACGTCGGCGTCGGGTACATGGCTATATAAGCCAAAAAGCTGCACTTTTTGATTGGGATGTGCCACTTTCTGTGGTCATAGTTGATGCCAAAAGGTAACTTTCCAGATAGGCAGCCACTTCAAAATCCATGCAGGTCACCAAAATGGCGGCCATTAAAGATGGCCGCCATTAGCTACACTAAATTTTCTTGAATCTCAGCTCCTAATGGTCCGATTTCTATTTTGTTTTTTTTTTGTTTGAAAGTTCTTGTAAATAGGGCACTTTTCTATCCCTATACACTTATCTCTACACCTTCTGTGCAATTTTCAAAAACCAGAAAATTTCACTTTTCTCACAAATTTCATTGATAAGTAAGTTTAAATTTTTACAAACAAAAAACTACTAAATACTAAGAAATACTCATGTAAATGAACTGCTTCTATAGAGATTTTACGACTCTAGATCACTCGAGATTATCTTTTTCATCTTCCATTTCATCCCTGGAACTAAATAATTATATATTATTATTATATCAAGGAATTGGATCAACAAAGCAATATTATGATCTTGAAATTGTGAAACGAATTTAAAAATAATCATGACTTCCTCTGTTGCGATCAGAATAATACAGAAAGAACTCTTCAAGTTACTTGGAGAACATGCATTTTTGAAATTTGACTGGGTTCATATCAGTACTGAGATTGATGGCATCATCCGTTCATCTCGGCCGGATGAAACTTCATTTGATGGAGTACAATGCAGGCAACAAGAAGAAGCAGACGGCAGAATTTTTCTCCACGCTAAAGACAGTGTTGTACATGGAGCAAAAAGAATAATTATTTGCACAGTAGATACTGCCGTAGTTGTTTTGGCAATATCTCTCTTTCACATTTTCAAAACTGCGGGACTTCAAGAGATGTGGATTCTCTTTGGTGCTGGGAAGAGTCAGAGATACATGAGCATCAATGCCATGTTTAAAAGTATGCGTGAACATAAAGCTGTTGCATTGAGAGAATTCCATGCATTCACTGGATCAGATGTAACATCATCATTTGCAATGAAAGGGAAACAGACTGCCTAGAAAGTGTGGAAATCATTTATTGAAGCTACCGAAGCCTTCCAAGCCATCTCTATACCACAACAATTTATTTCTGACGAGACCTTTCCAGTTCTGGAGAAGTTTACTGTTTTACTTTACTACAGAGACGCAGAAGACTTCTCAGTCAATCATGTTAGAAAGCTTCTCTTTGCTTCAAAAAGTCTACAGCGTCTACCCCGAACAAAAGAGGCACTAAGGCAGCATTGTCTTCGTTCAGCATACCAGGCAGGACAAATTTGGGGTTGTGCGTGCTCAGTGATAGACAAGATTCCAGGGTCAGAAGGATGGAGATGGACCATAGTTGATGGGGAGTGGACGCCGGTCTGGTCTTTTCTTCCTCCCATTATGGCAGCCTGCAGAGAATTAGTGTAGTTGCTCTGGATGTCATATATGATGCTCCTGCTCAAAGGCCAAGGTTCCATGCACGCTACTTTGTACGAACTGCACTGCACTGAACTGAACTGTATTTTTAAAGTCGTTTCACAATTTCAAGATCATAATATTGCTTTGTTGATCCAATTCCTTAATATAATAATAATAATATATAATTATTTAGTTCCAGCGATGAATTGGAAGATAAAGAAGATGATTGCGAGTGATCTAGAGTCATAAAAGCTCTATAGAAGCAGTTCATTTATATGAATATTTCTTAGTATTTAGTAGTTTTGTTTGTAAAAATTTATTTACTTAATGTAATAAATGTTTTCAAAATAATTAAAATCACTATTGTTTATGAAACAAGCCTCTATTGACATATACGGAACACTATATACATAAAAGGGTAAAGAAAGGGATATTGAGCACAATTAAAACTTATTTATCAATGAAATTTTCAGGTTTTTGAAAATTGCACAGAACCCTTAACGTGTAGAGATAAATGTATAGGGATAGAAAAGGGCCCTATTTATAAGAGCTTTCAAACAAAAAAATGTAGTGTGGCTAGTGGCGGCCATTTTTAATGGCCGCCATTTTGGTGACCTGCACGGATTTTGAAGTGGCTCCCTATCTGGAAACTAGTATATTAGCGTGCCCAGATTAGAGCAGCAATATACAGAAAGTGGGTAATTTCATAATAAATAAAAAAGTGTGCATGCTGCGATTTGCTTAATACTTAAATAATATTCTCTAATCATGATACCTTTTGCTACAAAAATCACCCATAAAAAAATTATCAATATATATGACATTACTTCTAAATTTTACATAATTATAACCTCCCTACCTACTGTAGTAACTGTTCAACTTAAAGAGTAACACAAAATAAGCCTGAAATTCGCCTCCTTTTGGGTAGTATATTGCTAGAGAAGGAAAGCTGATCCCGCTGGTCTCAAATTAATCTTTGGGAAATTATAAGGAAAGCACATCTTTTCATTTTACGGAAAAACGCGAAAATCACCCCCTGTTTAAGGGTTGAAATTATTTAAACAATAAATGTTTAAAAAAATTAAAATTTTTTTAATAATAATTGCAACAATTGCAACAATTGAAGATGAACCCCACTGCATTTTACGCAATAGAAAACCACCTCTAAATCAAAAATTAAGAAAAACAGTGAAAAGTAAGCATTTGAACTGTAAAATGGCCCTTATATTATAATATTATAATACGTACCAACTAAACTACTGGTATTGAACACATACGAAAACCACCCGCTAAAGAGGGGGGGGGGTCAATATCATACGAAAACCACCCGCTAAGGAGGGGGAGGTGGGGGGTGGTCAATATCAGTAGTTTAGTCGGTACGCATTTTAACAATATAATATAAGGGTAATTTTATAGTCCAGATGCTTATTTTTCATTGTTTTTGTTAACACCCTAGTTGGGGGTGATTTTCTATTACGCATAGTGCAGTGAGATTCATATTCGTTACTCAAGCATTATTGTGTTGAAATTATTATTATTAAAATCAGAATAATTGTTTTGTTCTTTAAATATTTATTCTAAATATTTTCAACCCCTAAATATTTTTGTTTGTTGGTGATATTCGCGTTTTTTCGAAAAACGAAAAAATATGCGCTCTCTTTCTAATTTCCCAAAGATTAATTTGAGATCAGCGAGATCAATTTTGCATCGCCCTCGCTCGCAATATACTACACAAATAGAGACGAATATTCCGGTCACTCTTTATTATTATGAAATTGGTTCTACATTTACCTAGAACTTAAAGATATCCAACGCATCAGAAATATTCTAGTAAACTAAACGTGCGGTGAACTTAAATTCAAGTATAATTTAATCTCTGGATGTATATACTTGACAACTATTGTGCCCGTTAATAAACATTAGCTTTCACACCTATGACAATACTCTTCTTACATTCTACAGTAATAAATAAAATGAGTTTTCTCATATTGTAATACTTCCGTTTCCTACGAGACCAAACAGTGATAAAATTTATTGTTATTTACAATATATTTAAATAAGATCCTCGTAAAAAACATGTTTTATACTAAATATGCCATCGTCAAATTGGTGCAGTATACACTGCATTATTCCTCTTCCTATTGATATTAACGGAGTTAAGTTACAAGCAGTAACAATGTTCAGTAAAATGGGTAGTGTCTTGCATTAATAAAATTCTCTTCTACATCTTGCTCTTCTCTTCAATCCAATTTCTCAACAAGAATTTACTGTTATTCCAGAATCAAGGGTCCACATGCAAGTAGTACTTTTATAATAATGATTAATTAATATTTAACTATTTTAGTATTACATTTGCTTCGGCCTTATTAGTTTCCTCTAAAAAAAGTTGCTAAGAAAAACACTCTAAAATTTGTCAAAAAGATTTTGTGCATATTTGTCATTATTTCTGGGCACGTTTGTCGCTTCTTACTTATGAATAAGATAAATTTTGTTTGAGTGAAGTTTAAATTCAAAATTATCTCGAAGTTAAAATGCAGTTATATTTTCTAGCAACTGTGGTGAAATATTTCTATATATTCTGTCGAGCAGGAAAAAATAAAACGAGGAACGAAATACAATGAATAAAGAACTTCCCTTACTATTACATTGATGCAATTGAGATTTAGGAAGTAAACTATTGCCCATTACTGTGTTACTGTACTGCTACTACTATTAAAGTAAAGAAATAATAAAGTATAAAGTAAGTATAAGTTGAGAAAATACATCTCATGCCGCTGCTATGTATAAACTTATTTTTTTTTAATTTCTTAATTTTCTTAATGCTATCCATTCACTGTATTATTCATTAAGTACATCAGGTTAGGTTCTTTCTTTGAAATAATGTTAATTATACGCCAAATACTACTCAACAGCTTTTAGATAATGATCAATAGACAGAACAGCCTGTACGCCCTAATGTTTACGCCACCAGATCACTAACTTATCATATTTCAAAATGATTCAATTTACCCATTGTACAGGCTAGTTTTGCACAGGGCCGGATTATCCATAAGGCTAAATAGGCTATAGCCTAGGGGCGCCGAAGCGCGAGGGGGCGCTTCGGCAATTCAAAAAAACTATCTAAATTTATCTCCCGACGGCCGACGCGCGACGGATAACATTTACTTTGGACCTTTGGACCTAACATTGACCTTTGGAAAATAAAATGTATTGCACCGTCGTATAATACATAAGGGCTGGCGAAAAAAACCATAAAATCGAGTTGAGATAATGAGCGTAAAAAAATTGTTTGTTTAAGGAAAGACAAGCATAAAAAACTTTTGTACTCCGCCGTCTTATCTGGGCCGAAATTAATAAATTTGTATAAATCTATGTATACCCATTCTACGGTTAACTATTTTGGTTACATTTTATAATTATATCCGTATTAAGAATTATAAATACCAAAATATCTAACTATTCATTTACTTATATAATATAATAATATGAAATAGAAAATGCGATATGATTTTAAGTAGAGTCCTGTTCATACATTTAAGTAATTATCCATATCTGAAGTTTTTATTGCCGTAATCCTTCCTGTTATAATCAGAGGCCTTCCTATATTTACGTCGGTACTTTTTTTGTACAATTATTTATTTGTTATTTGATTATTTTATTTTTTGATAAAATTGTCGAATTTATTATTTCTGTATTGTATACTTCAGCGAAGAGATGTTTACCTAAACCCGTGGATAGTACAAAAAAACACGCGACCTGCGCTGCACTTAAATATGGGTCTACAGATGATCAAATCTATCAACCGACACACTTTGAATGTTGTTATGCGAACTCGTAAAAGTGAGCTGGTCTGCTGGAACCAACATTGTCGGTACGCTTTTAAGACGCTGGAATTCCAGCAGACCAGCTCACTTTTACGAGTTGTCATGGCAATTTTCAAAGTGTACCGAGAAGGTTGGGTTGGGTGGTTGGATCGTCTGTTGTACACCTTTTTATACTTTCAGCGCCGGTCTCATTGTTCGTCCAAAAGCGCGGAAGCAAAAAACGCTGCAATTTGACTGGCATGCGCCAGCTCAACATTTTGTGCCAATTATATGTTCCTTTCCAATATATCAACATTTTACAGAATTATTTATAGCAAAATAGGAACGGAAAAAGATAGATATTATATTTTTCCGCTTCCTTTATTGTAGCCGTTGGCCACCAGCGTCGGACTATCCATAAGGCTAATTAGGTTATAGCTTAGGGGCGACAATACGTAAAATGAGGGTCGTCGCGATTTCTTTGCGCTCTCTGCTTATTAGAAAAAAAATTTTTGTCCCCCCCCCCCCCTAATCAATTTTTGTTTTTGAAAAAAACATTTTGTTTTTCATTTCCTTCTTCCTAGTCATCAGTGTTGGTTAAAAAAAAATTTTTTTTTAGATTTGTCTCCCCCGCTCATCAATTTTGAAAGTGGGCGCAAATACATGATTAGCCTAGGGGAGCGCCAATCCTTAATCCGGCCCTGGTTTTGCAGTAATTATTCTAATAATTTCATCAATAGAGTTAACAAGAATGTAAACTTTTGATCTTTTTTGATGTTCGTTCATTATTTCTAAGTGTCCTACTAATGCCAAAAACATTAGTCTTATTTTTACTCAAATGGAATAATATTAGTAAAGAAATTGTTAAAGAATATATTTATTTTACTAAACTTTGCATTAAGCAAAACTGTTTTCAATTCAATAATGTGTTCTTTGAGTAACATGATGGGACAGCAATGGGAAACTCCTTGTCAAATTTCATTGTCAGTCTACTCATAAGCAGGTTCGAAATAGAGATAAAGGAAAAATTCTAGGATTTCCCTAGGAAATGGTTTGAATATGTATGTATGACATATTCTCAGTAGTACTCGATAAAAATATTTCAAATTTTGCTTCTAAATATTATACCTATTTCACTTCGGTAAAATTTACATATGAAGTAGACACCAGGGGCGTAGCGAAAGAGAGGTATGGGGGAAGGTACGTTACTCCCCAAATTTGTCAGACTTGGCAAAAATTGGAAATTCGACATGTAAAGTTGGCAATTTGTATTGAAAATTTTTTTTTAGATTTTCTCCCCCCGCTCATCAACTTTTATTACAGCGGAATTTGGCAAAAGTTATTTTTCTTGAAAAAATGTTTATAAGAGTTATTATTTAATTATTTACAGAGTTGGTTTTCAAGTCTTATGAAAGTGGCAAATTTGAAAAAAAAGTTGGTTCGCTACGCCTCTAATAAAAACCAATGGACAACTCTTATTTTAGTTATCCATTGGTTTCTACTTCATATGTAAATTTTAAGTGAAATAGGTATAGAATTTCGAAGCAAAATTGCCTACTTTTGGAATATTTTATCGAGTACTAAGTATAGTAATGCAAAAAAATTTTGGAAATTTTTATTGTTTTTTTTATTGTATGTGTTATTTTTGTTTTGCTTTTTATGTTATAGAAATCATTTGAAATATAATTAACAGATTTTCATTTCGATTATTAGCAGTTTTCACGTAAGTGTGATAATTTCTAAGATATTTAACATTTAAACTAAATACTTCGTCTTACAGACGTTCGGACGTTCTTTATACTTCCAGATCTCCGAAACCATTAACTCTACAGAAAATAGAAAATAATGTAATTCATCCTCAATTTAGTAGCTTTCTTATTTGTCTCTAGAATGTTTTCGCTTAATGCAATATCTTTCGAGTTATTTGACGAAAACCTATTTGAAATACCTCCTTTTTGAGCTAAAATCCCAAGTCATTATGACTTAAAGATTATGAATTTATATTAAAAGTTGCATAGGACCTTTTGTTCTCAAAATCTGTTTGTCTTTCAGCCCCGATGTTTTTATGTGGTATCCACCCCCCATGAATTGGCAATTCCCGCATAATACAGAAACTTTTCTTTGATGCATTTACTATTAAGTTGTCAAAATTAAATGAAATCTGATTCATATGACGTTTAAGTGCTTTTGAAAACTTGGTAAACGGTAACTCCAACCGCTAACTAATTTATTTTATTAAATGGTAAGGCTTAGTAATCAAATTTGGATTAATTGAATTTCTTTGGAAAATTGAGTATGTGGAAGAAATAATTTAATTTGTAAGATAAAGAAGTGCTGCTTCATATATTTTTGTAACAGACTACTAATTGTGGTCCATACTTGCCAAGATTGTGTCTGTTATAACAGATAAGCATTACTGCTCAATCTTAATATTAGTGTAGCCATTCGTATTGTTACGTGTTTACACCCTTTTTGTAAACGCCCTGTATCATGGATCCGGAAATTATAACACCAGGGTAACAGTAAACACCAATTTGTTGACTTACCAATAATAATACTAATTACTACAATTCCAACAATTAATTACTTTACTAATATTGCACTAAGTACTATAAGTCTCAATAATTCAGTTACTTTGTTTACTTCTTAATAATTCTCCAATCACTGTCTATACTGAACTGCTTATTCAACTGACCATTAGAACTGTATAACTCAACTGTCTCCACACACAGCTTGCCATTCTTCTAAACCCTAGGTTGTATTCTGGATCTTTCCACGCTGGACATTCCAGCACATTCTACAATGTTCCAAAGGATGTCTGTACTCTTCTAGATTTTTCTATATGTCTCTGGAGGGTTGAAACACATAACAGTATTAATTCGAGTTTAGAATAAGAATTATATACTTGCAATGAAAAATGTTGGTCAACACAACTTCGTTTTCTCAACTCATAGTTTCCTTTATAATATATATTTAAATTGCAATTATTACATGTCAAAAATCTTTAATAATGTGGCTGAACTAGTTCCACAGTGCCTCAAAAATAATATTTAATAATTTATCTACCTAATTAATAAATATCAGACCAATTTGGATTAAATTATTTCGCAACTAATAAAAAGAAGCTTTATTCATACAAAATAAATTAAAACACCTTACTGTGTTCAATAAAGTGCATATTATAAATTTAACACAGGTATTGAATTTATGACTCGTAGCTGAGTAATTAATGTTCCGAGTTAATTTTAATAACTTTAAAGCTTTAATGCGTTTATGATTTACACTTCAGCAAATGTATTTTATTATTGCTACAGATTTATTAAATGTTGACTATCTAAAATGCAAGTAATAGTTAACTATGCGGTTGATTGCAAGGAATGATATTGAAAATATAAAAGACAACTTAACAGATAATCATTGCTCGTAAATAAATGGTAATTATTACGCAATTATTTAATTCTACATGATGGAGTATGTGAATATACAATTTGTTCGTAAGTATTAAGCAATGCAGATTAATATAAGTGTAAATAGCATGCAAAGTTATTGAGGAAGTAGTATTGTTGTTTACAGATCATAAAGCATATTATGCTGTATTGCTATTGTTATTATATTACGTACAGTGCATTTAAACTAGAATTACGTTAGTCTCATTTTGACCTTTTCGGGGCATTCCAAATGTGCTCGGTAGGATAGATCTAATGATCCAGTAGGTTTAACTTAATAGGTAAACTGTTTTAATAAACAGTCTGTGCCTTATTAAGAAATCTGTTTCTCTTTTCCCTTTATTTGGAATATTTTATTTATTAATTGTTATTTTTTCTGGTGGATGACTACTTTGTATATTTTTTTAAATTAAAAGTAAATCGAATTTTCTTTGTGGAAATAGTAACAACTACATTGCATAATATATGGTCTTCTTCCGACGTTTCTTAATTTTTTTTTTTTTTTGGGTGACCACCCTGACCATTTTTCAATAAAAGTTTATTAGGTTATTACATCCCAAATATTATTTTCTACCAGCGTTTCCTAATTCATTATTTTTTAAGATAATCAGTAAACAACTACCCTGTACATTTTTGAATAAACATATAGCAAGTTTCTGCATGCCAAATATAATTGTCCACATTTTTTCGTTAAATAATTCTTTTTTTTAAGGATGTCCAATCGATATATTTTTCAAAAAGGATGTCAGATTCTTCCTTGACAATGGGAAATTTCGGCAATTTTTTTAAATAAAAAAATGAGTTCTTTAGATTAAAAGAAAAGTATTTTTTTTTAAAGCAATATAAACGTGAAAAAAAATGTTAAAGTTTAGTTATATATTTTCCCCTAAAAATGTATGACGTATGTAAACGTAGTTAGAAAATTCTTAATTGTCACCTGAATTTTAATTGCTTTTTGACAACGACAAGTGTCAGTCTATGTCAAAAAATAGTATGAAAATCTACAATTACGCAGTATTTGCAACCGTCACCGGTAAAACAAAAAATTTTCTATTACGTTTGTCTACGTCACAAAACGTTTAATGACTTTTTGAAACAAAAACTTATGGGGCTTTTAAAAATACAACGAACTGAAAATAATTGTTTAAAATATTACTGGTAAGTTCTGAATATATTATACTTTCATATTAATACTTGTTTTGAAATATTTAGACTGAACTGAAATTCCCCATTGTGTTAACTATGTGCCAAATATTATTGTGCTCCGTCACACTTTTTTCAATATTTATTTTAAGAAAAAAATACACGTGAATAGTGTTGTAATCTTTGATAAGATTGTACACTCAAAGAAAATGATAGGTAAATTCAACCAAAAAGAGCATATGAAATCGCGCCTATCTAGTTTCATAGTTAAATCAATCAGAAAAGAATAGTCATACAACTTTATTTGTTTTCGTAAACAAATAGTAGTTTAATAATCATATCTTCTTGTAACAAATTAAATAGTACAATGACATTTTTTTATGTTCACTAACCATTTTCAATCTGGGTCTACAACGACTTTGTTTTTTGTTCACCAACTAATTTTTAGGTTGATCTACACTTTATTGTATGATGAAGTTTTTTTTTGGTTAGCCAAAATCTCAGTATTGAGACATCAGACCACCCAAACCATAAGATCCATCCAAATATATCGATGATCCCTGAGAGAATTTGAACATTGCAACCATGTTATTAATTTTCTATAAATTCATAAGAGTATAAGATAATGCATGATTGATTATTGTCAGTGGTTTGTATGTGGCGTCATCTGGGAATAATTTCTGTGATAGACTACGTGGTAAGCAAGCAAATTTTAGACGACAATAATATTGGTTTGTCTACCAAGTACAATAATACAGCGAACTAATACTGGGTTAGAATTACAATTCGATAATAGTTAAAAATAAAATATACTATTATCTAGTTTAATTTGACAGAATTTAACAAAATAATAGTCAGGCGAAAAAAATAATTGTCTTATTCATCTATTTTCTAAATTTATGTTTGTTTTGTTGTACGACAACTTTTTATTAATTAAAATAACAATCACCTCTTGTTTAAAAATACCATCAATATAATTTAGTTTAACAAAATTAACGATATTGTTAGTTAACCATTTTTTTTTGTTGAATTTACCCATACTATTTCTTTGAGTGTAGGTTTAAGTGCCATCTTGACTGCCGAAACGTTGACCAGAATACTATGCAGGATCTTTGTGTTTATAGATTCATATACACTATACACTTCACGTGTATTTTTTTCATAAAAGGTTTCATAACCTTTTTATTTACTGATAGATTTTTTTTCAAAAGCGCTGAGGTTCTTCCTCTAGCTGACATTAATTTATTCTCCAAATTTTAATAAAACCGGACTTTTCTCTCTTAAGTTGTTTGACTTAAAAGAGACGTGATGGATGGAGGGGCAGACGGATAGATGAACAGACTGAGAGAAAGACAGACCCATGGTGGACATTTTTAAAGGTGTTGCGAATTCTATGACTAACACAGTGATATCATAATTTTTTTCTCTACGAGCGATATTTACAATTTTTGAAATGTATCGATGAAATGCAATATACCATATACCCTTTGCTTTCGTTTTTCCAAAGAGTATAATAACAGATACGAAAAAAAAACAAGGAAAAAACTGAATCAGTGCGCTATTTTTTTCCAGGAGCGCAACAGCTGGGAACTTTTAGTATTAGTCGAGGAAATATAACACAAAAATAGCCCCAAAATTCAATTTTTTTTGCAGTAAGTCGGATTGAGATGTGGTTTTTTGCATTTGCTTCGTTAACTCGTCTAGAAACTTTGTGTCATATTTTGGTCTTGTACTTTTCTGAAATTGCATTGCTGCATCGAAAAGTGCATTCTTATAAGTGCATCTTTTCAAGTGATGAAGAAAAAATTCATATCTTCCAAAAAAACTCCCGAATCATACGAATTTCAGTACCCGGGGATTTTTTGAGTCGCTGGATCTGAATGTGATGTCCAAATGATCCCCCTGTGCACCTGGAGGTCAGGACGGCACCAGGAACGTCATCACCTGAAGTTTCTTGTAAACTCATGGAAAATCGATCGAAACTCGTTACCCGGGGGTTTTTCGGGTCGCTTCTCCCGAATTTGACATCGGCAACCTCCTCCAGAGGACCTGGTGCGCGCGACCTGGCTAATAACGTCATCTCCTGGAGTTTTACTGAAATTACTTATCAAATCCGTCAAAACTCGTTACCCGGAATTACTGATGTAATCCATATTGCACCTATTGATACACAGTCACATACCTATCCATATGTTCATTTTAAGCGTAATTATGAACTCTTGGGAAAAATCCTGAAAGAGGATTTTGATTCTCTATTCAGCAGTATCAAGTTTTTTTTTAATTTGGGCCATTAATTGCTGACAAAATAATTTTGAAAATGTAAAGTTGTTAATGTCTTATAAACTCAGTTGAGGTATTATTTACTAAGTTACTGGTTTTGAAGAAAAGTTGAGACTGATCTATTATTGATTTTAAAGTTTTTAATACAAAATTGTACCACTTTAACCCATTACATAAAATAGAGCACAGAATCTCACATAATATTAAAAAATGTATTTCCAATTTATTTGAATATATTTCCAATTTCTATTATAATTAAATGTTGAAAATGACTGTTAGTCACCTCTTTATAATAAGCAAGACGATCTTTGAATTCTCGGTTTTGTATGACCTTGTAGAAGAACCTTACACACAGCGTCTGACGGACGTGACACTAATTTATTTATTCTAGGTGCCAGTCGCGTTCCCCCTTGATTTTGTGTGGTTGTTCCCACTCCCAGTTGAGTTCTATTTGTTTAAGAGATGTTGGATGGACGAGAAAGGTAAAAGCTGTACTTACCGTAGATTGTTAACTGTCTTCTCACTCAATTTGGCTGCTCTGGCGATGCACTTTAGCTTATATTCCTCACCTGTAGAGGATCTTGTGCTTAAAGATCTCTTAATCACTTTTATAGAAAACTCCTCTCGAGCGTTCGTGATTCAATCGGTGTATTATACAAACTTGCGGGGTCAGAAGACGCCCGATATTCAACACACGAAAGCGCCGAGAGAAAAGACTTAAAGTTAATCATTCAATCAGTAAAATACAACTTCGAATAATACAATTTATTGGTTGATCCAAATAATACAGATAATGTTATGCATGGATATTTAAAGAAAATATGAAATGTTTAATTGAATCGCCGTGCCAAGCAGGGCAAGGACTAATGCATCTTAAAGATGACGTTTATAATAGAGAACGTGCAATAGCAATCGATTAAGTAAAAAGATTCACACAACTTCCTCGGAAGTTTATGAAGACACTTTGGTTTTGAGACTGATTGAAAATAATATCAAAATATTTTACTTAAAAATGTTGGGACACTAGTGGTTAGCTTTGATGTTCCTTTTAGTGATTATATCATTCACAAGAACGGAGTTCAACTATATATGAGTTTATTTTGCTTTTCTGTCCCATTTACGGCGACGTACTAGCCCCTCGCTTTCGAACGACTTTTTTGCAAATGACCTTTTTATTTTACTTACGGACAAGGCGGTTTTCTCTATAACTTTGCATCTTTAAAGACCTTCATTTGGTTTGGCTACCACAGCTTTCTTCCGATTCTCCAACGCACTCGTCCAAGTGACGAGTCGCTGGACGAATCTAAATTTGTTTTATTCGAGAAACCGGCCTTGTCCATTTTTGCTAATTCTTGTCTAATAATTGCATATAGACGCTACGCGCCTTTGCCACATTTTTCGATCTTGCCTTTTCAGTACGTTTCCTCATTAAAATTTTATTGCACTCTTTTGAATGATATCCACAATGACTGTGTTTCCAATTTCTCTAAAAAAAAATAAAAAATATATTGAAGATAAAATTCGACGCACTTTCGAATTTTACGTCTTTGGACATGGTCGTCACTGATAGAGGTAAAAATATTTTTAGTGAAATTTTAACATACTTTTGAATTGCGCGCTTTGTCCACTTTTGACGTACTTAGTTCTAAAATTTTTTTCCTCGTCCACAAAAATATCTACTATTAATTAAAATAATATATAATTGTGTGCTTTGTTGTTCATACCTTAGGTTTCTACGAACGTGTTTGAGTGTTTTTGTGCCAGTCTTCGGCGCTGATGCCTTAAATATGTTTAGTTATGCTTTAAATTGCCTTTTCATAAATTTTTCCTAAATCGAAGGTTTTATTTATTCTTCGATTTAGATCGATTCTGGGAGGTTCTATAACAACCTTGGGGCTTATTCTGTGAATTTCTTCGGTTATCCTATTTTTTAAATCTGCAGTATCGTCTGTTCGATTAACATACACTTTTGATTTTAAATAGCTCCGTAAAAAGTAATCAAGCGGGATCAAGTCGGGAGACCAAGGTGACCAATCAATAGTTCTTTCAATTCACATATTAGGGAAAACTTCGGTTAAATAATTTCTCACCCTACATGAATAATGCGGTGGCGCTCCATCTTGTTGGTACCTGTCTACTTCATTTCGATAATTAACATAAGGAAAATGTATTTTTAATGTAGGCACTAAAAAGTTCGTCAAAAAATCTAGGTGAACATAAACATCGTCTTCAAACCCAAACCAGCCCAAACATTCACTTTTTGAGGAAATTGTGTGTGAGTCTCTATCATCCGATGAGGATTTTCTCTTCTCCAATATCGACAGTTCTGGAGGTTTACCGTTCCGTTTAATTGTAACGTGGCTTCATCAGAAGAAACAATTTTGTTTATAATCTGCTAGCATTATGTTCATCATTAATTCACATAATTCTTGCCTTCAATCAGGATCATCCTCATTTAACTAATGAACCAAGTGAACTTCATAAGGATGGTATTTTTCTTTCCTTAAAACTCGCAGAATCGATGATTTATTCACGTCGGCAGCAAGTTATCTAGTTGGTTTATGGAGATTTACCCCAATCTCTACCAGTACATTTAATTGTTTTCCTCATCCTCAATCGAGGAGTTCTACATGGTATTTGAATATTTTTGATATATTCGGTTCAGGGTTTGCAATTTACCGGAAAGTTTAATAACCGGTAAATTGGTAATTAATAATGTAAATAACCGGTTAACCGGTATGTGCCAATAATTTTTAGAATGAATGATTAGGGTGTCAAAAACGGAAATTGTTTTTTTTTCCATGTACAAAATCTTCTAAATTTAACAAAAAACGTATAATTAATATAATGAACAAATAAAAGGTTTTTCATCAAAAGGAAAAAATATAAATGAAATACATTAAATAAATAAATATTGTGTAAATAACGAACATATCAACTTGAATAACAAAAATTTTAAACATAAACTCAAATAGGGCATTTACTGAGTACCTAATCTAAAAATACAAAAATTAAAAAAAATAGTCCGTTGAAAGGGTTAGTTTTTCAAAACTGCATCTGTTAGTCGTCTGATATTTGTGCATAGAATACCACCAGCTGAAGATGCCCTTCCTTAATCGATAAGTTAATAAGAATTGGTAATAACATACTTCTAAATGTTTTCCACGGATATTTGCGGCAGTGAAATATTCAATTTCCTGTCACAAGATATTGTCAACGTCTCTCTTACTTGTATTTCTTAGGGCTTGGTGTTTGGGTTTTACTTTTATATTATTTATTGTTAAAAGTGCTCAGTGTTCGGACAGTCATTCTGTATTTAGTAAATACTAGTCACTAACATAAATAGAAACGTTGAATACGTCATATATCGTAACTTTAGAATTTACCGAAATAACCAGTAAAAAATTAAAATTACCGGTAATTATCATCATGTGTTTTTTGTCCGGTTAACCGGCTAACTGGTATTGCAAACCCTAATTCGATTTCACGATTTCTTCTTCTATTTTACTGACTGTAGACTGAGATAATTGTTGACTAGGGTATTTATTATTAAACATTTCACAAACTTTCTTTTAAGTTCTTGATTTATTACCGCGTCCAATCATAATTAGAATATCTATTTTCTGAATTTCAGATAAATGAATAAATGAATAAAGTTGAATAAATAAAGAAATCTTATTAAATACACTGATGCGTGTAAGAAACTTAGAATGCAGTAACAGTAATTGGAAACAAAAATATTCCATGGCCCGCTTCATAGTTTTTCAAGGCACAGTTAATGTGTTATCACTTTAGGTTTTTTAAATTATTTCATAGCGTCTGCTTTAAAAATAAAACTATATAAAAAAAGTATTTTTAAGAAAAAGCTTTTATCTGAAAAAACTACTAAAAAGTAAAAATAATTTTTTTTAAATTCATACACATGGAAACCAAAAGCTTTGGGGGCGGTCATATAGTGATATTGCATAGTTACTTTGCTCAATTGACCACCCCCAAAGCTTTTGGTTTCCATGTGTATGAATTTAAAAAAAATTATTTTTACTTTTTAGTAGTTTTTTCAGATAAAAGCTTTTTCTTAAAAATACTTTTTTATATAATTTTATTTTTTACTATTTAGTCCACTTATTTTACAAACAGACAGACCCTTTCATTTGCCACCGCCATCCACCCCTCCCCTCTCCCGTCTTCTCACCCCTCTAACACTATTTCCCACTTCTTCCCTCTTTCCACCACTTCCCCTACCCTTCCCCGCCTCTCTCCACCTCTTTCCACCTTATTCCCACCTTTTCCCACCTCTTCCCGCCCCTTACCACCTCTTCCCACCTTTTTCCTACCTCGTCCCATCCCTTCCTCATCTCTTCCCACCCCTTCCTTAGCGCTTCCCACCCCTTCCTCACCTCTTCCCACCGCTTCTCCACCTCTTCCCTTTCCCACCTCTTCCCCACTTCTTCCCACCTCTTCCCCACTTCTTCCCACGTCTTCCCACCCTTCCCACCTCTTTCCCACCTCTCCCCATCCCTTCTCCACCTCTTCCCACCCCTTCCTCACCTTTTCCCACCCCTTCTTCCCACCTCTTCCCCACTTCTTCCCACCTCTTCCCCACCTGTCCCCACCCCTTTCCCACCCTTCCCACCTCTTTCCCACCTCTTCCCACCCCTTCCCCACCTCTCCCACGTCCGCCATATTGAATTTAGAATGACGTCACACACTTTATCGTATTTTACTCATCAAACCCTTTCATTTGACACCCATATCAACGGGGTTGTGACTAAAAAGCAGATCCGCCATCTTGGGACGTCCGCCATATTGGATTTAAAATGACGTCACATTGTTTATCGTATTTTACTCGTCAAACCCTTTCATTTGATACCCATATCAGGGGGGTTGTGACTAAAAAGCCGATCCGCCATTTTGGGACGTCCTTCATATTGGATTTAGAATGACGTCACACTGTTTATCGTATTTTACTCGTTAAACGCTTTCATTTGATACCCCTATCAGGGGGGTTATGACTAAAAATCCGATCCGCCATCTTGGGACGTCCGCCATATTGGATTTAGACCGATAATGGCTATACTATGTTGCATTGTCACCGGACTTATACACGTGTGCCAAATTTCAAAGCTCTAGCTTAATTAGAACTAGTCGAAATTCAGCTTGCAAGATTTGACCTAAACCAACAAACAGACATACAAACATTGCAAGTTAAATAAAAGCTTTTAAAAACTATTTGGTGGATACAATTTTGTATTAAAAACTTTAAAAACAACAATAGACCAGTTTCTACTTTTCGTCATAACCAATAGTTTAGCAAAATATACCTCAGCTTACGAAAGCGTAGAAAGGCCATGCCATTAATATATTTTGTTTTAACTCGGAATTCACAATTGTAACTCGGAATTCACAACTGTAAGTCAGAATTCACAATTGCATCTCGGAATTCACAATTGTATCTCAGAATTCACAATTGCATCTCGGAATTCACAACTGTATCTCGGAATTCACAATTGTTAAGTCGGAATTACTAAAGAAGTAATAATATAGAGGAATGGTAGATAAAATATGCAATTTTGTCGTATTCCTCTTGGTTTCCTAATTCTATGATCAGGATGTGTGTTCTGGATGATATTACCACCATTACTAGAAACGCAGTGTGCTTGCAACAAGTGCTGGTGAAGGGAACTCTGTTTAAATTACAAAGGAGTCGTGTCGCTTTGGCAGGTGTTCAGAGTATTTGCGCACCGGTTTCGAGCTTTTGGCTCTTGGCAACGCAAAGCAGACTCGGACGATGTGGGGTCCTTTTGTTCTTAATAACGTCGAACAATACAAACTCAGTATAAATAATGTGAGTGAGTCTCTCCAACGGAATTAGTTCTACAATTATTCGAATGCTATACTCGATGCGCGTTTCGCCAACCATATTGGCATCATCTGCAGATGATTAAAACTAATGAAAATTAAACAACATATGCTGTATTTGTATTAAATTAATGTCAACCAACTCAACCCACTAACCAGTACATGATCTACTAACCTATACCTTTTGTAGGTCTTTTGGACAATAAAATTATTATTATTATTATTATTATTATTATTATTATTATTATTATTATTATGAGGTCTTTATCACTATTCATACTAATTTTACATATTGCAATTTTTAAGTTTTCAAATGTATCCAGTTGCCTATTATTCCGAATTAACCTTAAGTTGTTGATCTCTATCCCTTGATTGTTATGCTGGGCTGAGCACCATTAAATTATTCAGTTTTCCACTTTTAATTTGGGTCATAATATGCTTCTTGAATCTAGTTATATTAGGACGTTTCACTAGTCCAACATTCTTCAAATTATAATCCTTACAACTGATTTCCATAAATCCCGGACTTTTCGTTTGATTCAATTTTATGCTCTAAGTTCCCCATGATAAATAACCGAAGGTTAATTAGAAATGTAATAAATTGGACAGCAAGATGCTTTAGAAAGCACAGAAACTGCAAAATGTAAAAAGAGTATGAACACTGACCGCCTTATCCCAAATATTCCGCTTTATTCTTTAGTAGGCAGGCCACCCGTATGGGAGGTCTATTGGGTACTGAGTTTAGGGGCCCGGCTTCCGAGGGGCCCGTAGTGGGATTTTGGCAATTTTTTTTTCAAATTCTCTCACTCGCTTATCAATTATTAAGCACCGGGGCCCGTTGACTTTGGAAAGGCTCGTAGCGGGGACCCGCCAGATATTTTGGTAAAAATTTTTTTTTTCAAATTTGTTCCTCCCGCCCCGCTCATCAGTTATTAAGCGCGAGGGTCCGTTGGTTCCCGAGGTGCCCGTAGCGAGGGCCCGCCAGAGATTTTGACAAAAAAAAATTTTTCCCGCTCATCAATTATTTGGGAGCCCATGATTTGATGCGGGGGGTCTGTTAGTAGGTGGTGGTTTGTAAAATCGAGTCGAGACAGAGTGTAGATGTGACGGTATTGGTTGAATTTGTTGAATCGTGGCATTAATTTGGTATAAATAAATTGTATTCTTAAATTTACTTCAGTTTTATTCACGATCTGGTCGGTGCCAACATGGTTGACGAAACGTGCATCGAGTATAGTATATGAGTAATTTGTAGAACTATCTTATTCCCATAAGTTCCGAATTAACAATTGTGAATTCCCACTTATCAATTATGAATTCCGACTTACAATTGTGAATTCCTACTTATAATTGTGAATTCCTACTTACAATTGTGAATTCTGACTTACAATTGTGAATTCCGAATTACAATTGTGAATTCCGAGATACAGTTGTGAATTCTGAGTTATAAAAAAAATATATAAATAGCATGGCCTTTCTACGCTTTCGTATCAGCTAAGACACGACATCAACAAAATATTAGATTTTCAATATTAGTTGTCAGTATTTAACACCCGAAATTTAAATAATTTTATACTGTTGAATAGAAACTCAACATCCCTTTCGAACGAAGTGCACGTAATTTAAAATTTTCTGTGGGTAGCCAAATTCAGAGAAGGTGAACGCGAGAGTTCTATTTTCATGCTAAAAATTGGCAATTTCAAATTAAGAATCGACCTATTTCAGGATTTTCCCTAAAAGTTCATAATTACTCTTAAAACGAATTTGTTCCATACATAAGGACCATACATATGTCATGTTTTGTTTCGTTTCACCCCCAATACCACTTGCGCTTTTAAATTTTGTCTAATATTTTTTATCTCGAGCAAAATTCTTGCAAATTGAAGAGTTTATTATCAAATATTAAATCCCTCGTGTTAAAGCGCTCGGAATTTAATCAGATAATAAACTATTAATTTACACTCTTTATTTTACTAGGCAACTACGATCTCGAAAAAAATTTTCCGATAAAATGGGGGTCATTTAGTCAAATTTCATATTGCACTTTTCATTACAATTGTGCGAAGTAATCATCAAATAGTTATTACACTGAAAATTTGAGGTCGATCCGATCAGTAGTTCCAGAAATATACTGCTTTAAAATCTAATTCTTCATAAACTGAAGCGCTCGAATCGCTAACGTCACTCTCTCTTTCTATGCTGTGCCTACGTCACTTAATAATCTTCCCCAATCGCAAGTCTGTGTTAGTATAATCATTAAGGAGACATAGGATCTTTTAGTACGCAAATCACTAGTATATAAACGCCGAAATGAGAGGAGTAAAAATGAAACGGTAAGTTGTAATTCTTAAAATAGTAAATAATGATTACCGTGTCAGTTTTCACTATCAGGATATATTATTATTTTGCTAATAATGTAGAGGGTGTTTTACTTTTAATGACATAAAATCTTATTCTGAGAGAAAGCTACTAGTAATAATCTCTAAACCACTTTATTTTTACATAATGTTAAGCATATATCTATATTAAAAAAAAAATGCCACTCGTTGTGAGTGACTTACTGTGTCTTCTGTACCTTTAATCCTAGCAAGCTAAAATTTTGCATGGTGATTGTTTTTAGGGCCTACGCTTTCTAAAGAAGTGAAAACAGCTTTCTAAACATTGAAATAATTAGTATTCTAATAACAGTTAGAAAATTAGAAAAACGCTCGGTCAAAAATTTTCTCCTAAAAGGATCCTATGGTAGAGTAATAAACGGGGGTTTCTACTACTGTTGTGTTTGCACATTTGGGCACAATACAGCACTTAAAAACAGAACGTTTTACTTTAGTTTTTCCCTAACCTACGGTATTTGCACTATTCATGATACAAACGGTATTTTTAATCCACGTGACGCATCTCCGGCATTTAAATACAGACTGTTAGGCAACGAGGCAAGCGGCTGTCTCCCGATGCGATAGGAGTGATTTACATCACATAGCTATAACACGAAACCATCACACGTTGATGTTCTTAATTAATATTAAAGCATAATATAGAGACCCTAGAAAGTTTTTTTGCATGTCGCTCTAGAATTAAAAGATCTTTAAATGTAATTTAAAAAATGCTAAATGAACCTATTCTAAGCCCTAATGATTTTATACGAAAAAAACCGCTGCCCAAGGAATCACTACTACCACATCCAGATTTTCTATCCAAGTCACTCACAACGAAAAAAATTTGGAAATAACTGTTTATGGAACTTTAATAATATAATATTTGAAATCCTCTACCTCAAAAACCCATAAAACGATACCCCACATCCGTAGTGGGGTGGGGGTGGATGAAGTAAAAAAATATCTTAAGGTTTCTGGTTCTTGTACACACACTAAATCACAATTTTTTCATCCCCTTTAATAATAGGGTGGGGGTGGTAATGGGGGTGGCTAATGCCAAAATTTTTTTTGAGACCTTAGCTTCTCTTGTATATCCTAAATACTAATTTTATGGACTCTTATCTGCTTGATTTACCTATTTACCACAAATTTACCCCAATTTACCCCCAAACCCTTCGACGGAACATATAACATGAAAATATAATCTAGTTCTAGATCTCGTTAGAGTACATATGTGTACCAAATTTCAAGTCATATATTTCATATCTCAAACGGTTCCAGAGTAAACTTGCGCACAAAAAAAGTTACAGACAGACCGACAGACAGAAATTTTTTTTCGCTGATACTTAAAATCTCGACGTTTCATGACATTCTAAGCCTATTTGAATAATAAAGATTTTTAAAAATTTTTTTGGTGTTACTATACTTCCACTTGATGTGGAAGTAATTATTTCACCATAGTACTCGAACCTACTTCGCTCTACTTAAACGCCAAACATCGGGTATTGCATTTTTTGTGGCACACGGCGTATGTTATAATATTTGCTATTCTGTATTCTAATTCTAATAAAACTTAATGATTAAAAATTATTAAGCATACATATTTTAAACGACTCAATGAATGAAAGACTTCATATTTCATGGTTACGTTTATTATATAACTCTCACTTATGATTATGAACGTTATAAAATACTTGTTTGTTATGGTAAAATACATGTTAAACAAAATGCATGTACTAAATGATATATTCTTATCTTCTATGACAAGAAACATTGCTTTTGATAACAACTGTTATGAAGCATCTCTTTAGACAAACTGTTTTGTGTGTGTGTGTGAAATTACTTTTATTTCAGGTTATTTTGTACAGGCCCATATTAATTTCCATACTTCGGCTGCCGAATAAAGAAATTTTTTTAAATGGAAATACATTGTAAAATCAATCATTCTTTGAAATTTAATTGACTGTAATTGATGTTTTGATTTAAACACGGCGTTAAAATCATGAACGATTGTGAGTAAGCACGTGATATGTCAATAATTTAGAAAAGAAACTTCATCTTTTCAGTAATTGACGTTTAATAACAACACCATGATTCATTTTAATGGCAACTCCATAACATAAAAAACCGCTGCCCAAGAAATCACTACTTCCACATCCAGATTCTCTATCCAAGTCACTCACAACGAAAAAACTTTGTATGTGGAAATAATTATTTATGGAACTTTAATAATATAATATTTGAAATCCTCTACCCCAAAAACCCATAAAACGATACCCCACATCGGTAGTGGGGTGGGGTGGTGATAGGGAGTGGTAGCGGGGGTGGATGAAGTAAAAAAATATTTTGATGTTTCTGGTTCTTGTACATACACTAAATCACAATTTTTTTCATCCCCTTTAATAATGTGGTGGGGGTGGTAATGGGGGTGCCTAATGCCAAAAATTTTTTTTGAGACCTTACCTTTTCTTGTATATACCAAACACCAATTTTAAGGACTCTGACCTGCTTGATTTACCCCAACCCATCGACGGAACAAGATGAAAATATAATCTAGTTCCAGATCTCGTTAAAGTACATATGTGTACCAAATTTCAAGTCAATCTTAAACAGTTCCAGAGTAAACGTGCGCACAAAAAAAGTTACAGACAGACCGACAGACAGAAATTTTTTTTCGCTTAAACTTAAAATCTCGACGTTTCATGACATTTTAAGCCTAAATATTGTCTAAACGTTGGTTGTGGCATTTTCTTAATTTTTCTCTATTCTTATTGGGATGCTCTCCCACATGTATTCTTCTAAACAATGTCTGAAATCTACAAAATAATACAATTAACCAGTATTTTACTGGAAAATAACCTCTACGCCTGTGACTTTTACGTCAAAGGATCAGTTAGAGGGTGGTTTTGACAAATAATGAATAAGAACAAAAATATAAAAATGACGTATTTTGCTGACGTTTCGGAAAACGAATCTGTTTCCTTTCTCAAAGCGTATTATAATGTTTGTGGGCTGTGTATATTAAATACACAGCTTTAAGAATATATTTGTTATATTCAGTATCCATAGATACTGACATTGTTTAGAAGAATACATGTGGCAGAGCATCCCAATAAGAATAGAGAAAAATTTTAAGCGTATTCGAAAAATAAAAATTTTAAATATTTTTTTTGTCGTTACTATACTTCCACTGGATGTGGAAGTAATTGAATGAAAGCTGTTCTTTAGAATGGATGGTTTTCGTAAAAACGTATAAATGACAGTTTGATTCTTTTCACGCTCTTTTGTTGTCAAATTCGAGAATTTTAATTTAAAAAATCCGTAAAAGTATTTACCTCTCTATTTGGCATTTTTTATTTCTTAATTATTTGTTCTGTTGAATGAGCCTGTATATTTAATTTATTTAAAAGCATGCCAGGTTTCCTCCTCGGTAATAGTGTCAACTACATGGGGTTGGGGTTTTACAGCAAGTTGAGCTAAGTGTGAAGTAGCTCTGTAAATAGTGTTGATTTTACAGTGCTAATTCAGAGTTTTAATTTCTAGACTTTTTACCAATAGTGAATTAGAAACCTAGTGCATAGTGGTGTTAATAAACTAAGCATCAATATGCAGTAATAATACATATAAATGCATAAATAGACATTATTAAAATTTTAACTTCAGTTATAATACCTACCTAATTAAGTGTTTTTGTCATTCTTTTTCTGTGATAAACCTTTTCTTGTGGCAATCTAAACAAGAAGCTGGGAAAAAAAAAAAAAATAAGATAAGAACAGGACCGGATTATATTCATATTTTAAATTGTTAATGTTGAATTTGCTTAACACTTAGAATGTTACGTCATCCACAATGAATTGTGTAAACTTCAAACAATGTAAATCCACCAACTTAGATACCAAACAAATATATATATGTGACAAATGTTCCAATGGTCACTGCAAAGCATGTTCCAAAATTGCACCCACTGAAATTAAATGTTTAGAACTTAAGAAAGAAAGGCGGTTACGGTACTACTGTCCCGAATGTTATGACAGAGAAACTGAAATTGAAAATGTATTAAAACTCAATCAACAATTAACCGAGGATAATTCCAGACTGAAACAAAAGATAAATCAGACTCCATTGTCAGATATTTCCAACAAACTTCGAAATCTCGAAATAACTTTAAATGACGTACAAAAAATGTACATACAAACAATTAATGACACTGCTAAGACAATATCAACCCAACAAGATAATTATCACAAGGAAATACAACAGTTAAGAAATGAACTGAAAACAATACGAGATAGCAATGTAGATTTGATAAGACTCTTAACACAAACAAAGAATGAAACTACAGATATCAGTATGACATCCAGATATACACCCAATCAAAACTCGAATACAGCATGCTCAACAAGTTCAAGAAAGATATTGAAATCAAATGCTTTATCACACAAGATCGCACTTACTGAACCTGATACACATAAAACACTAATGCCACCAACCAATATACAAAATATGGCACAAATTAACGGGCAAAAAGGAAATTCCTATAAAACAGTTCTTACTGCTAACCGTCCATCTAGACTAGACGTTATAATACCAGGAATGAGGAATAATACAAGTGATGCTCATACCACAAAAATTTCTGAAACGTTGATGCACACAGTAGATACCAGCAATGATTTAAGTGATGATGGTTTCCGTCCAGTTAGAAGAAGACGACGTCAACCCAAAGTTGGTAACGGTGATGGAAATATGGTTTTTCACGGAAGAGAGAACAAAAATAAAAAAATTTGGTTGTTCCTATCTAAAGTACCAGATGATATAACCGAAGATAACATAACACAGTATGTATCATCTCAAACAAAAACTGAAGATATATATGTGAAGAAACTACCTACTCATTATAAAACAACTGACAACCAATCCTTTATGGTTGGAGTTGCACCTGAAATGAAACAGCAAGTGTATGAACCCAGCTTTTGGCCCAAGGGCATTACTTATGATCGGTTTGACTTTCGACGAGGGAAACGTTTTCTCAACAACCAACATAAGGATACTGATGCGGGTCTGGGTGATAGACCGATGAATGCATCAACGTACCAACCAAATTCTTTTTTAGAGATATAAATTTACAATGTTTCATCCACTTCTCACTTATGGGATATTGAATTGGGGGAATGCGGCACATAGTCACTTACAAAAATTATTTGTGATCCAAAAGTCAGCAGTAAGAAGTATAGTCAATGCAAATTGGGATGAAACGTGTAAACCAATATTTATAGAGCTAAAAATTATGACACTGTTTTCTGTTATCGTGTATCAGAATTTGCTTTATGTAAAACAGAACTTACAAAGTCATGTTGCACATAATGAAATCCACGAGCATGATACAAGAAATAAGTTTAATCTGGTAACACCACAAAGCAGACTTCATAGAAACAATAACTTTGGAATCAGTTTGTTCAACTCCTTGCCACAACACTTCCGCAACCTCACAATGATCAAATTCAAAAAGAAACTCAAAAACATATTAACACAGAACTGCCTTTACAACTTACGCGAGTTCTCTCAACTTATTGCTGAAAATGGAGACATTATTTTTGCCTCTGTTAATTAATTTTATTATTTTATTTTATTTTAATATGTACCTGTAGTTTTATCGTCCTATGTTTGTAATTTTACCATTTTATCGTAATTGACATTTTCATGTCATATTTTTTATCTTCATCTCTTCCGATTTAAAGACTGATTAATTTTCTGTACAGACATCTAATTTGTATTTATTGACTTGTCTATAATGTAAAATTTCTGAAGATGAATAAATATTATTATTATTATTATTATTATTACATTCCAAATATTATTTTCCTCCAGTATTCTTAATTAATATTTTCTTTTTAGGCGATCACCATTTTTTACTTTTTAATAAATGTGCCAAATATAATAATATTTAAATTAAAAAACTTTATTTTTGATAAAATTCCAAAATTTAAGTTTTATGTGATTACATAAAAATATTTTTTATTAAGTGAATGTTAAAATACAAAGTGTTGTATAAAAATATTTAAGATTTGTTCATTAACAATACTATAGAATCAGTTCTGTAGTAAATTGTATGACCTTTAAGTAAAGTATGCCTAAAGCATTTTGGCTGAGGCAGTATAATTGAAATTTTTGCTGCAAATCTAAATAAACTTGTTTCGAAAATATACTAATATTAAGTAGGTAACTAGTTTATTAAAAGTTAGGCTCAAGAAAAATCCAAAGTATCATAGATGTAGCAACAGCTTTAAGTTGGCTACGAGTTTTCTTTTACTTCTTATTATTATTAAATATACAATGACTCCTTTTTGGTATTATTTACGACCCTTACTATAAACTTCTCAGAGCTGTATCTTGGAAATAATTCCATGTACAGAGACAGAATAAAAGTAATTCAAAGGTATTTTAATAAAATATTTTCTGCTACAAGCATTTTCTCAATGAAAAAAATATTTAAAAAACACCAATTTTTTGAAATATTTTTTTTATAATTAAATACTTATACGTAAGTAAGAAAGTTAAATTAATAACATATTAGAAAAACCTAAATAAAAGTTTTTATTTAAAACATAACACAACAAAAGTTATAAAGCAGTTAATTTTTTTGACAGCTGTGTTTTTTTATATTTCCTATATTTATTTATTTATTTGTTTTATTTATTTAGATACATCATCCAACAGTCAGAGACCAATTACTGGATGAGAAGTACATACAATTATTAAATCATTGACAATACTAAGTGTAACAAAGAAAACAATACATAAACGATACATAAAACATAAATTATTGTGTGTACACAAAACACACGTACACACATATGCATACATGCACATATACATCTACCGAATGTCATAAGAGAAAAAGCTTATTGCATCTTCAGTTTTTTAATGGATGTAATGGAACAGTTGAAAATGTCAAGGTTTTCCTGCAGGCAGTTGTAAGTACCACACATAAAATATAGAGGGGAGAAGCTTAAAGCATTTGTCCGAGGCGTGGTAAGGTAAAAAGTCATATGATGCCGGGTGCCCGAACGTAGTACATGAAACATCAGTTTTTCAACTATTTCAGGGCAATTTATGTTATTGTTAATCACTTTATGTAAAAATATGAGTGCCTGTCTTTTCCTACGATCCACTAAACTATCTGCAGAAAACCTACTTAATAGCACCTCTTGGGGATATCCAATTGGTGGATATATACCATCCATCTTATACGACAGAAATTTTAGAAATCGTCTTTGAATGCCTTCAAGTAGGTTTATATAAGTAACATACCCTGGGTGCCAGATTAAGGACGCGTATTCGAGCTTGGATTTGACATATGCATTAAATAAAAGTGTTAGTAGATGGGTGTCCGTGAAGCCCACCGAATTTCTGATAACAAAGCCAAGGTTTCTATTTGCAGAGAGAAAAGTATCTTGTATGTGATTTTTGAACGTTAATTTGGCGTCGAATGTTACAACAAGATCTTTAAAACAATCAGTTCGTTTTAATGGTTTGAGATCAAGTTTATAATCATAAAGAAGAGTTTCTTTCCTATTAGTGAATGACATTATATTACATTTACTGATGTTGAGTGGCAGACCATTTTGATTGCACCAACCTTGTATTTTCTCGAGATTTCTTTGCAGCTTATGACAGTCGGTTAACGTATCTACAGTAGAAAAAATTTTCGCAGTAAAAGTCGACCTTCTCTATAGGGTGTGCTCACAAATAATATTTGCACTTTTTGACGCGATTTCACGGATTTTCAACTTATCTGCTTAATATATTTTGTATTAGTAATCGGATGGGAATTTTAAAAATACTGGCTTATTTGAAATAAAATTCTTAAAAAATATAGAGCTGTCCGATATGTATTGGTCAAGCCACCATCTTGAAAAAATTAAAAAACCAAAAATGGCCGAAAAAATCAAAATTGAATATCTCTTCTATAAGAAGAAGCAATTTCACAAAAGTTGGCAAAAACAAAACTCATTTATGGTCAAATATAATGCACCAATCCCGGACGCCGTACGTCAAATAGAACGGTCAAAAATGGCGGACGAAATAAACTTTTTAATTCTTCGTCAATTATAAAGGAGGCATTGTACGTTACTCAGTTTCAGTTGTACGTTATTTTATTTACTTTTAGGGGATAAAGTTCGTTTTTTTTAATTCTCAAAAATAGTGCATTTTTTTAAATGTATTTTCTTTAACCCTCCTATTTTCACCAAATTTTCATTGAAACAAAATGAAATATAGATATCATGAAAGAACTTTCAAAATCTACCATTTTAAAAAATATATTTTAACCTGAGAGCCACCCTGTTAGCCTAGGAGATAGCTACATATATGGAGCCTGGAATATAACATGTTGGCATTGCTGTTATGTTTTAGCAAATATTTTTCTGTGAGTCAGACCTCCCCCCTGATCGTTTTGGCGCTAGCCGCCCCAGAAAATATTCAATTGTGGAACAGAAGTATAACACTTTGGGGCTTGGTGCTAGTTCAAGAGGGTATCTTGGCGATCAACATTCGATATATGTCAACATTTTTTCTCCGTGCAATTGGCAGCACTGGCGACATCAATTATGCCCAAAATTGGAACGTAGTATAACCCTTTCTGACCAGGCGGAAAATTTTCGCTGTCAATGCTCATTGCTGGAAAACCATGTGCCAACATTTTCTGCTTGCACATTTTCCAGGTTTTTTTGGACACAAATTGGACTTTTGGCCTAAAACGGGCTAAAACTGGTGCTTTAAAAAAAATGTTGGCATCTTCTCAAACTTGTAGTTTTTGTACCAAAGTATAGTCTCTGTGAGTGCTAACATTTTTTTCTCAATGTAACCTCCCCCCCTCAAAAACCACCCCTAAACATTCAAATACCGATTATTATGCCAAAGAGGATACAAAAATGACACATTTAGCGAGTAAATTATCCTTTTTAACATAACAAAGTATTTTAATGTTTGGGGGTTTTGGGGGGTTACATTGAGAAAAAAATGTTGGCACTCATAGAGACTATTCTTTGGTACAAAAACTGCAAGATTGAGAAGGTGCCAACATTTTTATTGAAAAGCACCAGTTTTAGCCCGTTATAGGCCAAAAATTTGGAGAATGATCATCCTGTGTGACGGGTATGGCCCGATTTCAAAAGAGAATATTCTACCATACTAGTTTGCATAGGTGCCAAAGAATAAAAATTTTGAGTTTAACAAAAGTTATAGTGTTTAATAGTGTTTTTATTTGTTTCATTAAAGTCTTATTAAACATACTTCAATAACATTTAAAGGTTAAATTGATATATTTGTTCGAACCTGACAGTTGCACTGTATATTGCAGTTGCGACATCTTATACATCTTCTATATCAAATGTGTTAATCAAAAACCTTAGTAGTATGGTTTACTCCAAAATTGAAATAAAATATATTTCATGTAAAAATGACACTTCTGGGGATCACCCTGTATGACAAATATGCCCCAATTTCAATAGGTAAAATTTTACCATGCTGTTTTATAAATGTTCCAGATTTGAAATAAATATTTAAGTCTATCGTGTTTAATAGGCATTCACACTCTGTAGTGCCTGACTTCATCTTCTATACGTTTCGTAATGTTTTTATTAAAAACACCCCCAATAATATTTCAGAGCAAAATTTGATACATCTGAATCTATATAAAGTTCTTTCGAACCTGAGAGACATCCTGTATATTATACGCTTTTGATTTCTGTACATCCTCGTATATTTGTGTAGTTAATCAAAAACCTTAGTAACATTTTGCTCTAAATTTGAATATAACATAGTTTATATAAAACGTGATCGTTTACACGCCTCTGACAATCGCCCTGCGTGACGGATATGGTCCAATTTCAAGTAGAGTATTCTACCGTGCCATTTCAAAGGTACATGCTATTCGAAGTTTTAATGACCAAAATAATTTTAATTCAAAGCTTCTTAAGTGCATCAAATTTGATCCCACGTGGAAAGTGAATGGAGAGCTTACTACATCCATTGAGTTATATCTTTTTCATATTGACACATATTTTCGAATACAAATATGTAAGTAGCAAATTTACTTTTATTTTCATTATTGCTAAAAAATAAAAAGAATTTTTATACCATTATTTACTTAAACCACTAGTAATTATATGAGAATGATTTATTAATGATTAACATAATATTGACAATTTGTTATCCATACAAACCATTTAGTACTGCATGTTTAGTAGCATTAATTTTGTGCAATAAATTACAGAGATGAATTTTGCGACGGATTGAATGGAAAACTGATTTCATGGCTACAACAGTGCCACATCATGGAATTGTTGCGTTGCAAAGTGGCGGTCAAGGCTGGAGTGAATCACAAAGGAGATCAGGAAGATTACCTCAGTTTTTCTCACAGTGCAGCTTTGTCATCATTCTTCTAAGTAGGATCAGTTTAGAGTTATTTATTATACTCGTCTAAGTACACGTCTGCATATATAATTTGTCTTAATTTCATCTAAAATTCAAATAAACTTGCAGATTGTCTGGTGGTCTGAAAACCATTTGTCTGTTAAATGTTGGCAGAGCATTAAACATGGTTTATTCTCTGACAACCATATTTAGTAATCGATAGTAATATGACAGTTTAATTGATTGAAATAAGTTTTTGATCTGGGAAAGTTACTTTTTGTCAATTATTATCAATAATTTTGTTATAATGATTATAGTGGAGTTATATTAGACGTCTAATAGCTAAAACCTCGGAGAACGGTTAACCAAGACCGATTTTGATGAAACCTTTTTTAATGGATTCTAAATGACATTTATAAAAATTCGCTCAAAAACGTGTGCTTTTGCCTTATGAATCGTTTAAACAAATTATTGTTAATAAATGTTAATAACTAAAAAAAAAAAACTTTCTAAAAAACAATAGTTTTATTTTAAAACCAAATTGCACTAAAAAGTAGAAAATAATTTTTAACTTTGTAAATAGAAAACAATTGGGCGATCATACAATATTACTTTACGTTTACATTTTATGAGCGTCCAATGGTTTTCTATTTACAAAGTTAAAAATTATTTTCTAATTTTTAGTGTAGTATATTAAAATAAAACCAGTGTTTTTAAAAAGTTTTCTTCTAAATTTATTTATTTTTAACGTTTTAGTCTTTGTCATATGTAGCTTATCGTATTCTACTCATCAAGCTCTTTCATTTGATACTCATGTCAACAGGGTTGTTGTGAAGAAAAAGGTAATCCGCTATCTTAAAACGCCCGCCACATTGGATTTAGAATGACGTCACGTAGCTTATCATGTTCTACTCGTCAAAACCTTTCATTTGATACCCATGTCAAGGGAGTTGTGAAGAAAAAGGTAAGCCGCCATAGTGGGGCGTCCGCCATATTGAATTTAGAACGATATTGGATACACTATATTGTATTGTGATCAAAACCAAAGCTGTGCGCAAAATTTCAGCTTGATTGAATAACGGGAAGTGGGTCAAATTTCAATCACTAAACTTGATCCCATACATACATACAGATTTCTGAATGTAATAAAACCATTGAAAAATGTAAAAAATGAGAAAATAAATTATTTTAAAAACAGTGTTTTGAAAATATATCGAAAACTACGAATTTTATCAAAAAGATTTAAAACATATAACTTGAAGACAATGAAAATAAATAACCTTGAATTTGAGACAGTCCAATTTGGTCGAAAAATTTACAGACATATGATTTTTTAAGCTTTACTGTTCTTATCACTCCTCTCCAAAAATCAAATTTCAACGCACGTTTTTGATGATAGACCCAAAAACTAAGACGTTACAAAAAAGAAAAATGTTAATCACAATGTTGAAAGATAGTTTAATTCCCTACAATTTGGTTTTTAGTATAACGCTTTGCAAAAAAAATAACCAAGTTATGACTATTTGTTCTTCAAAAGTGCATTTTTATGAAAATTAAATTTCGAATTCATTCCTTTAAACTGCGTTCTAACAAGAAAGTTCATTTAAACATTTTGTAGCTTTTAAACAATAGCATATTTGAATAATATAGATTAATTACATTTCTTTAAAATTTCTTTATGAACAAACCGCAAAATTGGAAATATTTCCTTCAATTTCTACTTCTAGATTTCTACGTTCTTATAAAATCTATTAAAAAATGAAACAAGGTTTGGCAATAAGAATAGTGGGTTCCTGCAACTTATAGGAACAGTTTTAGAAACTGTACCTGAATCCATATTACATTTAATACCACACGCTTGCACGGGAGATTGTACTACTTTAATATGTCGTTGTGTGAAAGCTGGAGTAAATTGGTCGTCTGTATGTACAATCTGACAAGAATGTAACTACTTAACTAGAGAGCAGGTTCAAGCATTCAATTTGATTGAAGCTAGTGATTGCGATAACTCTAACTAAGTAAGCGATGATGAAAAACAATATGAAATTGAGGATGGACGTAATGCTGCTGCTGAGACAATCGACGCTGTTGGTGAAGAATACAATTATTTATATTTTTTAACTATATGTTTTTATTTTAAACTATGCTAAAATTTCATACATACAAATATGTCGTGCTTTTCTAATATAACAAACATTATTAATATTTTGTAAAAGAATTGCGCATAGACATGCGTACACACATACGTAATCACGCACGCACACGCCATACTTACCGCACTCCCAACTAGCTAAAAAACGTAGTTTTTAATGGGGATGTAAAAGTATCCTAGCCCCAACTCTTTGTATCTTGATCAATTTTCATCGTACAATGTTCAGTAAAAAACCAACTTGACTCAGCTAACAGCGAAAAAGAGACATTTCAAAAAAAATATATTTTTCAAGATATTAGAAAAAACAATTTTTTACCCCTAGAAAACACGCTTGTGTACCCTTTGGAGTTGATTAATCGATTTTTTAATACTAATATTTTAGGAGCTAGTGTCGAGAAGTGGAAAATTTATTAAACCACTAACCAAACGCCCTATAAAACATTATATTATCATCGGCGAGAATTTTTATTAAAATCAATCCCCCAAAACTACCCCATTGGGGGTGAATCGTATTAACGTTAACTATATTGCAGTCTATTGCAATTTCGAACATTTTTTTGAACAGAAATCTCTAGTGTCCTTTTATTCTTGATTATTCAACGGTACTTACCCTCAAAAAACGCTGAAACCTACATTTTTTTTAAATCTATTTTTTCTGTAATATATAATACTGTAGTATATCTAATTCTGCTCACGGTGGTATACTAATAACACCAATCAATAATATCACGGAAAAAGATGATCGAGGGATTACCCTCTACAAAGTCACTACCGAATTCAAAAAATATAGTAGCATCGCTAGCCTTGCACAGGTGATAGTTGAGTGACAAAACTTATCATCAATAAGGCGTTTGCCACATTTCAAAGTATTACATCGTATTGTTATATTTTTTAGTGCTCGAAATAAGGTTTAAAATATTTTTTTACTGATTTCATTGTCCATATTCATATATAAGTATAACTGAATAATTATTTCACTTGCTGCCTGGTGTACCCCAATTTCAGCAGCTTTGACCACGTCGCGATACAGTTCATACGGCCCTGTACATGCACAGATCAGCTAAATCCACTAGATAATAATGTGGTTTCTGTTTTACCAGCAGACCGACTTAATTCCATTAGTTCGCTATTTCTATTTAACAATTTATCGTGGCGTGCAAACGCACTCTTAAATAGCACTGGGTAAATAGCACTAGGAATATTCCACCTTAACTTCTTAGACAAGATAGGAAAGGTGACATTTCTCAACCAAAAATACTTACATATTGCACATACTGTTCTAACTTTATTACAGTTGATACGGTGCACAGTGGCGAGAATGCCAGTGTTACACCCAAATTACTCTAGAGGTCGTAAATTTTAAGTTATTGAGACATTTTTTTTTAAATGTTCGTCTTGAGTTTACCTATCGATCTCTCTAGCCGGATTTTGAAATTTCATTTTTCATTTTTTTTAATTTTTAATAAAAAATCATATTTTTACAAAAAAAATACTGTTTTTTTACATTTAATTTATTCTAACGGGCCGTAAATTCGAGTTTTCGTAACAATTTTTTTTTTTTAAATCTTCGTCTTTTAATCAGCTATTGATCTGTCTAGATGAATTTTTGATTTAGTTGTTGACAACTGTCAAAATTACTGTCAAATATAAAAAAATACGGTTTTTAGATAAATAATTCATACAACAGGTTGGTGTTCAGAAAAATATATATAGTGTTTTCAATGTACCTGGTTCCGATTGACAGGAAAATATGTATTTCTAAATTTGGCAGCTGCCATAATTGTTGTCAAATTTCCAAAGATAGATGGAAGAGCTTATTAATTTTAAAAATACCCTGTAAATGTATAGAAAAATAGATATTGTGACGTGTTTCCACCCTTAGGAAACTACCCCTCGCAAATTCCGTGGGTTCCAAAAATTATAACAAGAGATGTCCACTAACACACTTTATTAAATATTTACTGGATACTTCACAATACTATTGTTAATTTAAATACACTTTACTGACTAAAAATCACAATGTTTATCACTTTGTTTATCTTTGAAGTCTTAACCTCACTTTCTGAACTTTCTGAACTTTCTAAACTACTCGCCGAGAATGCGGTCAGTCTTTTATACCCAAAAATGACAGATCTCGATTGTTCTGTGATGACGCCACCATTCTCTAGATAATTCCAGATGTCACCAGAACTAACTTCTGGTAGGTTTCTCGAGTAGGTGCAAATACACTACATTCATTCTAAGGGTTGTAACACATTACACTGCCCCCTCCTTAAGCCTGAACATCCCTGTCAGGCAGTTCAGCCTCTTTCACGTACTTCGCCAGTCTATCCAAGTGTACGATCTTCATCTTGGACTTTTTGTTTCGTTGAATCCGATAGACGACATCATTAATTCGGGTAATAACAGTATAAGGTCCTTCCCAAGGAGGTTGAAGTTTCGGTGACTTCCCTTTCTTTCGCTGTGGGTTGTACAGCCAAACCAGATCTCCTGCCTTGAACCCTTCTGAACTACCCTTACGGTCGTATCGAGCCTTCATTCGGTCACTGGCTATGGTGATTTGGTCTCTAACCAGCTCATGAACATTTCTTAGCCGTTCACTCATTTCATCCACATAGCTGTTCACAGGAAGCTGTTCTCCACCTGGTGTTCCGAAAATCAAATCACACGGCAGTCTGATCTCATGTCCAAATACTACACGGGCTGGTGTTTGTTTCGTAGACTCGTGGATAGCAGCTCTGTATGCCATGAGGAAGAACGGTATGTGGAGATCCCAATCACGTTGATTCTTATGAACCACTTTAGAGAGATGTTCTTTCATGGTCTTGTTGTGTCGTTCCACCATTCCATCTGATTGCGGGTCAAGGGCTGTTGTCCGTGTTTTGTGTATCCCCAATAACTTGCAGATTTGCTGAAACACCCCTAACTCAAAGTTCCTCCCTTGATCTGAGTGCAGCTCCAGGGGTACACCAAACCGACATATCAAATTATCTACCAAGACTTTGGCGACAGTGACTGCTTCTTGGTTTGGAATTGCATAGGCCTCTGGCCACTTACTAAAATAGTCCATGGCAACCAGTATATACTTGTTACCATCCTTGGTTACTGGGAATGGGCCAGCTATATCGATCGCGATCCTCTCGAAAGGAGCTCCGACGTTATATTGCTTCATTGCACCCCTACTTCTAGTCTGTGGTCCCTTACTGGCTGCACAAATTTTGCAATTGCGACACCAAGCTTCCACATCTTGACGACTATTTACCCAATAAAATCATTCCCGTACTTTATTCAGGGTCTTATTAACGCCGAAGTGCCCACCGGATGCTCCATTATGCACTTCCTGAAGTACTTTCGGTACTCGACACCTGGAAATCACTAGACGCATAACAACTTCCCTGGGCTTTCCCAAGCTGTCTTTAGCAGCCCATTCATGACTTTAAGTGAATCCCATTGGGCCCACAAAGCTTTCAATCCAACTGCCTTATCCGAAACATCCTTCCACGCTGGTCGAATTCCTTTCTCCTTTGCTTTCAATATAGCCCCAATCTCTGTGTCATTCAGTTGTTCTTGTCTCAGGGCTTCGGTTGTCCAATCATCTGGAACCTCTATTTTAATAGTGTTGACGGCCACCGTACCCTGCAATTTCTCAACGTGGCGGCAGTGCTTGCAATCTTCCTTGCACGGTCTTCTAGATAAAGCGTCTGCGTTCTTATGAGATCTTCCAGGTCGATGTTCGATTTTGAAATCATACTGTTGCAGCCGTTCTATCCAACGAGCCAGTTGACCTTCAGGGGTTTTCAACTGCAACAGCCATTTTAATGCAGCATGGTCGGTCCGAATCTTGAAATGTCGTCCATAAAGATATTTATGAAAATGGTCCACTGATTTAACGATGGCCAGTAACTCTTTCCGGGTTACACAATAGTTTCTTTCCGGATTGGACAGCACCTTGCTGAAGTACTCGATCACTCTTTCCTGCCCATTCTGGATTTGAGACAGTACACAACCGACCGAAGAATTGCTGGCATCCGTGTCTAAAATAAAAAGTCCTTCCCGTTGTGGGTACGCTAGCACAGGACCAGTGCATAGAGCTGCCTTCAATTTTCTCCATGCTGTTTCACATTCCGGTGTCCATTGGTACTGCACTTTCTCTTCTGTCAGCCGGTGTAATAGCTTCGCAATTTCTGCAAACCCTTCCACAAAGCGCCTATAATAAGTGCAGAGGCCAAGGAAGCTCCGTACTTCATGAACGTTAGATGGTCTTGGCCAATCTCGTACAGCAGAAATTTTGTCGGGGTCTGTTTGTATTCCATCCGAAGACACCACGTGACCAAGAAATTTGACTTCTTTCTGGAATAGCAGGCACTTCTTCGGGTTCAACTTCAGATGGGCATTCCTGACTCGCCCAAATACTTCTTGAAGATTTTTCAAATGTCCTGTCCCATAACAAGCACGTCGTCAAGGTAAACCAGGCACGTCCTCCAGGTTAGCCCTCGCAGTACGAATTTCATCAATCTTTCAAAGGTAGCTGGCGCATTGCAAAGTCCAAAAGGCATCACGGTAAATTGATAAAGACCACTGCCTGCTGAAAACGCTGTCTTCTCCTTATCATCAGGATGGAGCCCCACTTGCCAGTATCCACTCCTAAGGTCTAACGTAGAAAACCATCGTGAGCCTGCCAACGTGCTTAACGTGTCATCAATTCGTGGTAATGGGTAACTGTCTTTCTTTGTGACATCGTTTAATTTCCGATAATCGACACAAAATCTTAATGTTCCATCCTTCTTGGCAACCAAAACTACTGGCGATGACCAGGGACTCGTCGACTCCTCAATGACTCCATCTTGTAGCATCTTGTCTATCATTGCCGAGGCATCTTCTTGTTTTGCTAATGGAAGCCTCCTAGGTGGTTGTCGAATAGCAGGCGAGTCGCCAGTATTTATCCGATGCTGGACTATGTCTGTTTTTGTAAGGGCCTCTGTATTCTTGGCAAATACTGAACTTTCCTTTTCTAGAAACTTGATTGCCTCCCTTCGTTCATCCTCAGATAAATGCTCCAACTGGGTACTCAGCAAGGTCAAAACTTCCTGGTCTATTTTCGTAGACGAACTTCCCTCTGTTTGTTCCTCGCACCTCGCTACCCATGTGACCGGTTCATAGGAGCCAATTGGTTTGCCTTCCTTAATTGTCACTGAGTGGGAATTTAAATTAACGACTCTAATTGGGATTTTGTCTTTAGTCCGGGTTAAAGTTCTCGCCACAATAATATTGGGTAGGGACTTAATCGATTCGTCATCTTCAACTAGGCCAACACGGTACCCTCCAGGATTTCCTTCTAAGGCAGCATCGATCATTTGTTCCGAATGAGCAGGAATCTTAATCGTCTGTGTTGTTAACAACCTTGCTTTATGGAATTGGTCGTCTGCGGTTGCCAGAATAAATTCCTCATTTCCAATTTTTAAGACTCGCTCCCCTACGTCAACAATGAATCCCTGCTCTCCCATGATGTCCAGACCCAAAATGAAATCATCCATAATGTCAGCCACAATGACTTTGTAATTGAACCTCAACCGTCCAACCTGCAGTTCCAAGTTGACCTCTCCATGGACCGCAGCCCTGTCCCCCGTGGCTGTTCGAATGATTACTCCATTTTGCTTCTTGTCAATCTGCAAGCCTGATATAAACCCTGGCCGCACTATTGATGACGTAGCACCGGTGTCAATAGTAAACACGCATTTTCTTCCATTCACATATCCTTGCAACAACAGACTACTTGGAATTCTTTGGAGCTGGGAAATCTTTACTTCTCTGGGGGCACCGCATTCCTTAGCCAGCACAGCCCCCTTGGTGCTGGCTATCTTTAGTTTTCCTGCTTCTCTTCTACATTCACAGCATTTACTCGACTCTCCGAGTTCTGCTGTCGACAGTCCCGTTTCATATGGCCCACCTTGCCGCAGTTATAACATTTAATACCACCACTCGGCTTTCCTTTATTTTGCTGTTTATCCTGCTTTCCTAGGCCATCCAATTTATCGAATAGTTTGGTAAACATTTTCTGCATCTCAGTCAACATGGGGTTCTGATTCATTTCTGGTTGCGACTCTTCGAGAGTCACAGTTCGCACTCTCGACCTTGGAGTATCTTTATATGCGGCTTCTACTTCCAGTGCATGCACCAAAGCTTCGCTACTACTTTGGTGTCTCGTCAGCCTCAGAACTCGCCTGACCTCTTCGTCCCTTATACCATCTAAAAAGGCCCCCACGGCTAATTGTTCCTGGAATTCTTTAGGTGCATTTGGATACGCCAGGTGTGCCAGTCTCTCTATCGCAGCTTCAAATTCTTGTAAACTTTCCCCAGCTTTTTGCATCCGGGATTTCAGCTGAGCCTGGTATAATTGGGCAAGATGTTGGTCGCCATATCTTAAGTCCAATGCAGCTTCCAAGACTTTGAAGTCCCTTTGTTTATCCACTAGGATAGTCTGAAGCAACTCTGAGGCCTGGCCCCTTAACGCCAGAACTAATGCCATGGCCTTTTCCTCATTATCCCAGTTGTTCGTACACGCTGCTGCCTCAAACTGCCTCTTGTACGTTGTCCATGAGCTTTGGCCGTCAAAGGAGGGAGGTTTTAACCGGTGACCTGATGATACCACCTGCTGACTTCCTCTATCTCTCAACTGTCGTTTAAGTCGCTCCACTTCTCCTTCGAACTCACTCATCTTTCCTTTGATCTGACTGACTTCGATCTCAACTACACCTACTTTGTCTTCTACCTTATCTACTTTTTCTTCTACCTTGTTTATCTCTTCTTTAACTTCACATTTTAGTACTTCATTGGCAGAAATGATAGTGTCTTGTTGTATTTTCATTTGTTCATTCAGAATTTTCCTTAATTCTTCTTGGCGTCTTTCTTGTTCCTCTTTCTCCTCTTGCTGTCGTATCTTCAGGTCTTCCATAATTTTTTTCTTCTTGACGTCTTCTCTCTTCATCCTCTTTTTCTTTCTGACGTCGCTTTTCTTCCTCTTGACGTCTTTTCTCCTGTTCTTCTTTATCTTCCTGGCGTTGCTGTGCCATCATCCTCGTAAGCTCTGCAAGTAGATCCTGCATTTGTTTCTCTCCTGCCATACTTCTTGTTGTTACGGGCATACAATGAAATTAAAATAAAACAAATTTAACTGTCACGTCAATATCGGCAATGGAACTTTCCAGAAAAATCTAGAAACAGCACGAAAAAGTCTTATCCAGAGTCTTTTGTCACTATCCAGTCCAGAGAATTTAATAATCTCCACTAATGTCCAAATAGAAAAGTTCTAGAAATTTCCACGCACTAACACAAATAAATGAGTCTTTTTCAGTGTCTCTATCACTTCTCAGTTCAAAGGATTTAATTATCACACTAATGTCCTAATAAAATGTTCTACAATGTCTCAAAAATGCACTTAACACTATTTTCCTGTTCGAAAATAACCCTCGAACGACGTCCAGTAAATGAGTCCTCCGTGTTAGTACTAACCCTCGAGAATACTTCTCGAACACTCCAGCACAACTTCAGAGCTCCTTTTGTTATAAAATTCCGCTTTCTGACACCAATTGTGACGTGTTTCCACCCTTAGGAAACTACCCCTCGCAAATTCCGTGGGTTCCAAAAATTATAACAAGAGATGTCCACTAACACACTTTATTAAATATTTACTGGATACTTCACAATACTATTGTTAATTTAAATACACTTTACTGACTAAAAATCACAATGTTTATCACTTTGTTTATCTTTGAAGTCTTAACCTCACTTTCTGAACTTTCTGAACTACTCGCCGAGAATGCGGTCGGTCTTTTATACCCAAAAATGACAGATCTCGATTGTTCTGTGATGACGCCACCATTCTCTAGATAATTCCAGATGTCACCAGAAGTAACTTCTGGTAGGTTTCTCGAGTAGGTGCAAATACACTACATTCATTCTAAGCGTTGTAATACATTACAATATATATTGTTTTTGATCCGTTTGATTTAGTAATTGAGAGGAAAATATGAGTTTTAAATTTGGCAGCTGTCAAAATTGCTGTCAATTTTCAAAATATGGAGATAACGGCTTATTAATTTTAAAAATGCTCTATAAGTGTATAGAAAAATAGATATATATTGTTTTTAAACTGCCAGATTTAGTAGTTGATAGGGAAATATGGTTTTTAAATCTGGCAGCTGCCATAATTGCTGTCAAATTTCAAAAAATAGAAGAGCTTGTTAACTTTAAAAATACCCTGTGAATATATAGCAAAACGGATACAAATTGTTTTTAATGTACCTGGTTCCGAAGTTGACAGGAAAATATGATTTCTAAATTTGGCAGCTGTCATTTTGACAGTTGTCAACAACTAAATCAAAAATTCATCTAGACAGATCAATAGCTGATTAAAAGACGGAGAATTAAAGAAAAAAATTGTTACGAAAACTCAAATTTACGGCCCGTTAGAATAACTTTAATAGAAAAAACAGTATTTTTTGTAAAAATATGATTTTTTATTAAAAATTAAAAAAAATGAAAAATTAGATTTCAAAATCCGGCTAGATAGATCGATAGGTAAATTCAAGACGAATACTTAAAAAGAAAATGTCTCAATAACTTAAAATTTACGACCTCTAGAGTAATTTGGGTGGAACACTGGCATTTCTCGCCACTGTGGGGTGGTTTGGAAGTTATGAGCAAAAAAAAGTCTTCAAGATTTAACATTTTAAGAGAAATAGCTCCGAACGTAAACGCCTTAAAAAAAATTTAAAGGTAACTTTAGTATGCCTTTACTTGTCCTCTTGCCTACGAGAACCATTGTATGCAATAAAATATTTCAATTGCAATTAATTTGGTTGAATCCAATTTCCGGGAAAGTACTATCAGGTCGCAATTAAAGAATTTAATTTCTTTACATAAAAATTAATGAGACATTACATTTTTTATAGAATTCCCTATATTTAAAAACACCACCTACATCTTCCTCTTTTACCTTAAATATACAAGTTGGGTATGGTAAACGAGTTTAAATAAATTCAGACTAGATAAGGCCCACCTCAAATCAAAACTATCTTATCACATCTCTCTGTTACACGGTAATTTTAATGAAAAACAAACAACTGTTATTTGTTTATATCGATAAACTCTTTTTTTGTCTCCTCCTAGCTATGTACTTTCGAAGTTTCATTGCTTGATAATAACAATATAATTATATTGTTATTATCAAGCAATGAATTCTCCAGATAATTATCTGGAGAAAGGCTCGCATATGTGTGCAAAAAATAAAAGCTTTCATTTTAAAATCCTTATGCGTTATAATTGCACAGTTAACATTTTAACTTTAGTGAATGAATTAACAATGAAAGTTGGGATAATTTAACGTTCTATGTCTGATACACATAAATCAGAATGTTAGCTATTAGGATATACCTGCATGCTGGATACCGATCTAGTAAACCGCCACCAGCGACTAAAACTTGTTGCTATAACAAGATACGATACGGTTCGTTGTCTAATCTAGCGATTCATTCTCCGTCTATATAATGAAAGCATTTTTATGCACTTACTGGCGACTGAACTGATAAAAATATACATTGAAGTATAGTGAATCTCTATTATACAGTATTTCTTACGAAATAGCAAAATGCCATCTAAACGATGATTTTATATTCTTTTGCCGTTTAGTATGCTCTTGCATTAGCGTTGGAGATGAATAATCCAGAAATGAAACAAATATTGTTGTGCCATAAAGTTGAAAAATGTTATTTTGGGAATTTAGCAGATAATTTTCATATACTCACATATTTAATATTAAAAAAACAAGAAATCACCAATTTTTCTTATACGAGGTGGTCCTAATAGTGAAGTCAAATTAGAACTAAAAAATTCGCACTGTGAATTGTCTGGTAAGGGTATTTTTTTTTGTTAACATGATCAACTTAAGTTCACAGTTCAGTTTTGGAATTTCTGCGAGGTAGGTGTATTGTTCATTTAAACAATTTAATTTTTTAGACCGTGTTTTTCATCGGTTTTCTTTGAATACCTCGAAATCTGTAAGTCCCATGGAAAACAATAAAAAAAAAGAAAATGTATGTTTTGAGCTGTACAAATAAAATTACATAAACTATAATTCATTCCATTTGTTATTATTACACTATTCTACAGCCTACATGTATTGGAAGTAAAAATAGCAAATTCTTAGTAACTTCGTCATGCTAAATAACAATATAAAAAGCAAAAGTTCAAGTTGGCTCTGGTTTTCCCAATACAGGTAATAAAGTGTAACGCAGGTGTAGGGGTCTACAGACGATCCAGCTGCTGGTACCCGACATTGTCAGTACGCTTTGAAGATGATTGGAATTCCAGCGGACCAGTTCACTTTTACGAATGAGTTCAAAGCATGCCGACAAGGTTGGCTCCCTGCCGCTGGATCGTGTGTAGACCCCTTATAAACCCTAGTTTATGGGCGGTCCTATCACAAATAACAGGTAGAATTAGAATTCTACGAAAAATAGACATACTAACTACCTACCTCTTTATTTGTCACTAAAACTAATATTAATTCTTAGGTAGTTGTATTTGTACCTTGCGTTCATTTTCGAAAGTAAATAGTGCTATTTTGAAAATATGCCACGAGATTGTGTAAATACACCTAGCAACTTTTGTTATATTTGTGGTAAAGTGACTTTTGCGCATCAAAAACGTAATTTTACTCCCAAAATTAAGAAGGCGTACCAGTTGTATTTTGGTTGTACAATTGGAGGATGAGGACAAAAAATGGGCACCTCATATATGTTGCAGCAATTGTGCGAACAATCTTTGCAGTTGGCTAAGTGGAAGAAGGCGTTCAATGGCTTTTGCTGTGCCCATGATCTGACGAGAACATACAGATCATGTTACCGATTGTTATTTTTGCGTGATACCTCCTATTAGACAGGGTATTAACGAGAAAAAAAGGATGGTAATACAATACCCCAATTTACCATTTGCCATTCGCCAGGTTCTCCCTAGAGATGAACTGCCTATTCCTTATCCACCTTAAGAATACAGCCTTGATTCTGACGAAGAATCAGATGATAATGTAAATGACGACTTAGTCCAGCCATCAACATCACAAGATCCCGATTTCTCTGCCGAAGTATTCGGTGGTGAACCACTAAAATAATGCGAATTAAGTGATCTTATAAGAGACCTTGATCTGTCCAAGGCAAAAGCGGAGCTTTTGGCATCTCGATTACAACAATGGAATTTACTACAAGAAAATGTTAAAGTTTCCATGTATCGAAGTTGTCAAAAAGATCTTATACCTTTTTTCAAAATGGAAAATGACTTGATTGTCTGCAAAGACATTGACGGTTTAATGAGTGCTTCACACATTCCCCATGATCCTAGTGACTGGAGACTTTTTATTGACGCCTCGAAACTTAGTCTGTGTTACTCCACAATGGAAATAAATTGCCATCAATTCCAATCGTCCATGCTGTCCACATGAAGGAAAATTACAGTAACATGAATGTATTGCTACAAACTATAGAATATAACAAGTATAAGTGGCAGATTTGTGCAGACTTAAAAGTGATAATTATTTTACTTGGTATGCAGCAAGGGTATACCAAATATTGCTGTTTTCTTTGTGAGTGAGACAGTCGAGCGCGATTAGAACATTACAAAAGAAAAATTTGGCCGCCAAGACTGGGTTTTGAACCAGGAAAAAAATGTTGCTAACATTCCATTAGTTGATTCACAAAAGGTAATACTGCCACCACTGCATATAAAACTGGGGCTTATGAAAAACTTGGTGAAAGCTATGGACCAAGAAGGACGTGCTTTCAGTTATTTAAAACAAAAATTTCCCAGACTTAGTAATGCGAAAATTAAAGAGGGAATTTTTGTGGGTCCTCAAATCAAGAACCTTTTCAAAGATGCTGAATTTGACAACATTCTAGAAAGTAATGAAAAAGCTGCTTGGGATTCCTTTAAAATGGTAGCAACACACTTTCTCGATAAGAAAAGAGCAGAAAACTATAGAGACCTTGTTGGGAATCTTCTTTCTTGCTACCAGAAATTAGGATGCAATGTCATTAAAAGTCCACTTTCTACATTCACACCTAGATTACTTCCCAGAAAACTGTGGTGCAGTAAGTGATGAGCATGGAGGGAGATTCCACCAGGATATTCAAAATATGGAAGAAAGATATCAGGGCAAATGGACTTCTGCGATGTTGGCAGACTACTGTTGGACATGTATAAGAGATGCTCCAGAAGTAACTTATAAGAGACGGGCTAAGAAGCGCAAGAAGAATAATTATTTTCTGATTAAAGGGCTTATATTCTGATTAAATATATAGTATATAACATGTATTTGAAACATATATCAAAATGGCAAATATTTTTTCGCATGATTAATTGCTTTTTTAATTAAAATTATACCATAATATGTGAGTTAGGTCAGTTATTACAATTTTTAGAGCCAACAAATTTGTGGTTTTGGTTAACGGTACAAAATAAAAGTTAAAATTTGTAGGTGTATGTATTTAAAAAAAAAATTATTAAAATAATTATTAAAACGGCTCAAATATACAATTGTTGCTAAAACTTTGCACTCGTGATATCCTGCCATCACAACCAAGAAATGTGTACGATGGATCACATTGTAGCTTTTTATAAGTACTCTAAGATCACGGAGAGAGAATTCTTTTCAAAATTTAAACCCTTTTTATTGTGGTTGTTTATAATTTCCGAAATTGTGGTTATAAACAAATTCAAATAACGCTCTGGTTTTTTATGAAATAAAAAACGGTAAAGGAGTAATGAAAGTAGATTAAAAAAGTCAACTTAAGAAAATATTTTGATGCTCTACTTACATTTGGAGCTGAGATACGTTAGTATTTACGTTTATTTCACATATAAATAAACAAATCGATATTTCTTATTGAAATTTGGACTGATAATTCTCCAATGTCTACTATTTTGTCTCTGCTACTTGAAAATAATCCGAAGCTACAATTGATCAAAGATACTGTATAGAGGCCTAAAAGTGGGGTCTTTAACGGTTTTGTTAGAGATCCGAATATCACCAAATATGTCTAAATGTTATATTATGTTTTTACAAACCGGACTTCAGTCGCTAGATGGCTCAGTGAGTAAGGCAACTATCACTTTTTATTCAGTATGCGGACGTCTCAGGTTCAACTCCTGCTCCCGAAATATACTTTTTTATTGTGTCAGTAATATTAAAAGTTTTACAAAGCTGTATACATAAACATAAGGGAATAAGGGTAGTTGTTCAAGTTAGGTTGGTTTACCATTTTCGTGACAAAGTTATAAAAGAGTTATAAAAAAATTGAAAATGAGCATTATGTTCCCAAAGGCGCTTTATTGGATGTTATTTTAACAATTATAACTTTGGATTATCTTCAAATAACAGAAACAAAATAATTAGCACTGGAGAATAACCAGCCCAAATTTTAGTCCGGTAATTTTAGATTAAAAAATTACGATTTCTCGGAAAGTTTTGGGACAAGCCAAAAATTAGCCTACCCCCTACAGAATCTCCTCAGGAATCCGAAAAAAGTGTGTTGACCACTCAAAATGGCGGCTTTAATTGTTATTCAACTTTTTGTAAACAAAATGAATTTTGCAACTTACTTGTTTCCTTATATCTTCGCTTCTAAAGGTCGTAGAAAAACTTTCGACCCGTCAATTTCTTCGTTACGGGTTCCCCTATAAGGAAGGTATATGCAAAGAACGAATTTTTGATTGTTAAAAACATTTTATGACAAACTAAAAAAAATGAATTTCTCGATCCTCGAACTTTGAAGTACTGTAGAAACAAATATAAAATCTGCATGTTAACGATGTTATGAGAAGTAGTACATATTTTTACCCTTAATGAAATGAACTTTGTCCCGTTGCAAAATATTAATTATTTTTTTTTGCAATTAATTTATAAAAAAAAAATTGTTATACTAAAAGGTCATATTAATATTTTACAGTTCTGTTCCGGTAGAAACATTGTATTTGACGTACATTTACATAATCAAAAAAAATTTTAATTTGCGACTTTTTTACGCAGAAAATCAATTTTGCAACTTAAACAAATGTAAATATCTCAGTGGATTTTGAATAAAATTTATTGCAACTAACGGGATTTTAATTGTCATAAAAAAACACGAATTTAAGAAAAAAAATTTTGCTCCGATGCTTTGGAGCCGAGATATGAAGATTTCACGTTTTTTGTGATTACGGCGAAATTTGAAAATATTCTTACTTAAATATTTAACTGGATGTACCTCAAAGTGTGTGTTATCACTTACAAAAAGTGCCATGTCTATATATCTAGATGGGACATGGAAAAAAAAATCGAGAAAATTGCATCCTTGACGCTCGCGTTCACGCTAGACGCCAGAGTCCCCTCCCCCTTCACTGCTAATGGCGTACTTGGATAGTTTTATCCCGGCGGCAGCTTTATTTCTCTTTTTCTCGGCTTCAAGAGTGACTAGATGGACGTTTTTTTTTTAATTCAACTTATTTTTTTCTCAGCTTTCCGATTATTCGATTATTTTTCAATTATTCAATTACGTTGCTCCGCAAAAAGAATTTGTAATAATTATTTTATTATTATAGATAAAATAATTTCAGTAGTTTATAATCAAACATCTTATAATTATTTCTACATCCAGTGGAAATATAGTAACGCAAAAACAAAATTGTAAAAATTTTTATTTTTTAAATAGGCTTAGAATGTTATAAAATGTTGAGATTTTAAGTTTAAGCAAAAAAGTCTGTCGTTTTGTCGGTCGGTCCGTCTGTAACTTTTTTGTGCGCACGATTACTCTGGAACCGTTTAATATATTGACTTGAAATTTGCTACATGTATGTATTTTAACGAGATCTGGAAGATTATATTTTGATCTTATTCCGTTGAAGGGTTGGGGGAAATGGATGTAAATGGGTAAATTAAGCAAGTAAGGGCCCATAAAATTGGTATTTAGTATAAATAAGAGAAGCTAAGGTTCCAAAAAATGTTTTGGTATTAGCCACACCCGTTACCACTCCCACACCATTTTTAAAGGGGGTGATAAAAATAAAATTGTGATTTAATCTGTATACAAGAAGCAATGGCCTCAATTTTATTTTTTAATTCATCCACCCCCACTACCACCTTTCCTACCTCCACTACCGATGTGACATATCGTTTTATTGGTTTTTTTTTCGTTGTGAGAGACTTGGATAGAAAATCTGGATGTGGAAGTAGTGGTTCCTTGGGCAGCGTTTTTTTACAATTTTACAAACATTCTATAATTTAAGCAATCACGCATTATTGTTATGTTATGAATTAGATGTTTATTTCGCTGTTTAAAACAAATTAAATCAATATTGATGTCTGTCAGTTTAAATTAAATGAAATGCAAGAAAATGAGGAACTTATTGGAAATGTTGATGTAAATAATGACGATGATGACAATGATTGTCTGTACGCAGAAATGCGAGACGAAGCGGACAGCGAGTCCGACACAGGAAATCACCCTAAAAAAAAAAAATGAGGACAGAAAAATAAGTTTTAGTTTGTACATTCAATAAATTAATTTTTAAATACAAAATGTATACCTTTTTTTATCCACAATAAGAGTAAAAACTAGTCACTCATCAATGTCTTATCAAATAAATTGTATGTAATCTTTACATATTTATTTTATGAAGCAACGTAATTGAATGATTGAAAAATAATCGAATAATCGGAAAGCTGAGAAAAAAAATAAGTTGAATTAAAAAAAAACGTCCATCTAGCCACTCCTGAAGCCGAGAAAAAGAGAAATGAAGCTGCCGCCGCGGTAAAACTGTCCAAGTACGCCACTAGTAGTAAAGGGGGGGGGCTCTGGCTTCTAGTGTGAGCGCGAGCGCCAAGGATGCAATTTTCTCGATTTTTTTTCCATGGCCCATCTAGATATATAGACATGGCACTTTATGTAAGTGATAACACACACCCTGAGGTATATTCAGTTAAATTTTTAAGTAAAAATATTTTCAAATTTCTCCGTAATCACAAAAAACGTGAAATCTTCATATCTCGGCTCCAAAGCATCGGAGCAAAACTTTTTTCTTAAATTCGTGTTTTTTCATGACAATCAAAATGCCGTTAGTTGCAATAAATTTTATGCAAAATCCACTGAGATACTTACATTTAAGTTGCAAAATTGATTTTTTGCGTAAAAAAGTCGCAAATTAAAATTTTTTTGCCATATTCTTTTTGATTATGTAAATGTACGTCAAATACAATGTTTTTACCGAAACAGAACTGTAAAATATTAATATGATCTTTTAGTATAACAGTTTGAATTTTATTTTTATAAATTAATTGTAAAAAAAATAATTAATATTTTGCAACGGAATAAAGTGCATTTCATTAAGGGTAAAAATATGTACTATTTCTCATAATAACATGCAGATTTTATATTTGTTTCTACAGTACTTCAAAGTTCGATGATCGAAAAATCCAATTTTTTCAGTTTTTTGCCATAAAATGTTATTAACAATCAAAAATTAGTTCTTTGCATATACCTACCTTATAGGGGAACCCATGGCGAAGAAATCGACGGGTCGAACGTTTGTCTATGACCTTTAGAAGCGAAGATATAAGGAAACAAGTAAGTTGCAAAATTCATTATGTTTATAAAAAGTTGAATAACAATTAAAGCCGCCATTTTGAGTGGTCAACAATATTTTTTTCGGATTTCTGAAGAAATTCTGTAGGGGGTAGACTAATTTTTGGCTTGTCCCAAAAGTTTCCGAGACATTTTCCTAATATCACCGGACTATTAAAGAAGAAATATCGATTTGTTTATTTATAAGTGATCGAAACGTAAAAACGTTAGTATCTCACCTCCAAATGCAAGTAGAGCATTATTTTTTCTTACCGTTTACCGTTTTTGATTTCCTAAAAAAACCAGAGAGTTACTTGAGAGTTTATCACCAAAATTTCTAAAATTATAAACAACTGCAATAAAATGTTTAAATTTTCAAAAAGAAAATGTTTTTCTCCGTGATCTTAAAGTACTTATAAAATGCTACCATTTGAGCCATCGTACACATTTCTTGGCCTTGATGGTAGGGTTCAAAGTTTTACCAACAATTGTATGTTTGAGCAGTTTTAGTAATCATCTTGATTTGAAATATTAAGTGGTGATTGTACTTTACAAGTTATGTTTTTCCAAAATGTCATTGAATATTATCCATTATTTTTGAAAGAACACTGATTTGCTTAAAAACGCATAATTTTGCAATGTTCAATTTTTTTTTAAATAATAATAACAACTGGAATGAATTACATATAGTTTAAGTACTTTTATTGTACAGCTCAAAACGAACACTTTCCTTCTTGTTATTGTTTCCCATAGGACTTATAGATTTCGAGATATTCAAAGAAAACCGATTGAAAACACGGTATAAAAAATTGTTGTTTAAATAAACAATATCCCGGTCTCGCAGAAACTGCAAAACTGTGCTGTGAAATTAAGTTGATCCTCTGAACACGTTAAAACAGAAAAACTGCCCTGACCAGACAGTTTACATTAAAATCCCAATTCGACTCCATTATTAAGTAATAGTCCATAGAGCAACAGTAGATTTTTGACATTAAAATATTGCGATTTAGCTAAATTTACCTTAGTCCAAAAGTTGATATTAACGAAGATACAAGGTGTTAAAATAAATATTATGTTTTTAATTTTCTCACATAACTTTTGAAATTTTTAAAATATTGATTTGAAAATTGGTGAATCTGGGCTTTCTAATATGATATATTCAAATCTGCTCTCATTTTTGTTGTAGATCCTAGAGAACGCTACATAAGCAATTTTCATGATGTAAATGTACAGTTAATTTTTTTACCCTTCATGTTATTGCTCTAAAAAAATTTGAACCTACTTCATTTTGGCGAAAAAAGTATACTTTTCATTAGCCTTAGAAATTCAGTTTTGAAAACAATCGCATTTTAACAATCGGTCGCATAATTTATTATAACAAATATTAACGTCTGGGGTCCAACAGTACGAAATCGCTCTAAATTCCAAGTAACCTGTTCCGACATGACGTACATTTTTCAACTTCAGATTTGCAAAAAGGGTTATACAGGACACCAGAAATGACTTGTCGGATTCTTATCAGCTCTTGCATAACTTCTTAAATGATAAGAAAAGAGACGAAATGATAATTCCTAAAAAAATGTTTTTTAATACATAACACGTCCTGTAAAAGAAACTATGAGTGCTATGCATCTAGTTTTTTTATAGTATACACTAAAGACATAAGCGCTTGGATGAGGCTCGATGGAATTGTTTAAATATGTTTAGTTTTTTGGGAAAAAAATATGATATCTGTAACTATAAAATATTGTAGTAAGAATTTCGACATACGAGCAAGTACTTCAATTTTAAATTTTTTGTGTACAAAGTATGCTAAAAAACATACCCAATATATTGAAAATGTTTTTAAGACAAGAACTAAGTTGATATTGCATATAGTATTCGAGTTGTGAATTTTTAAAATGGGTGCATGACGCGTCGCAAGGCGACAGCTCTCCCAAAATTCATAAAGCGCATGAAAACAGTTTACACTGGAATTAGCTGGTATGTTTATGTTTACTAGGCGTATGTACTTATGTATATAGTGTGAAGTTATTTGTCTTAACATTTTAACATTATAAAAACTATTTGTGTTTGATTGTTTAAATCGATTGATTATTGTTTGCGGTTCATATTTATTATTTACTAGCTATGCCCGCGGTTACGTTCGCGTGGAATTTTGAAATTGACTAAAAAGCTTCTTTATAAACGACGTTTGAGGTAGAATCACCATTCTGGAATATTTCAGAAAACTCACAAATTTTCTGGAATATTCCAGAGTACTCTCGAATTTCCTGGAATATTACAGAAGTTTAATCTTAAAAGTTTATGCCGTGCAAATACGCTTATTGTAGAGATCAAGCTGTATCTCCTGTTCTACTAGACCAATTTTCATAAAACTTGGCTTAGTCTAAACCGATTTCGATGAAATAAGAACTAAATGTTACTCCAAGCTTAGATGAACCTCATTGGTTTTTGCGTGATGCGCGTTCAAACAGACAAGCAGACAGAAAAATTCCAAAATCTATCTTAATGTATTCCATTACTCATCTTACACCCCCCCACATCAGTTTTTTGCAAATATTTTCAATGTACATACACGTCAACTTTACAAATGTATTATATGTATACGTTTGAAAATTATTAAAAGGTAAAATAATTTAATAAAAGTTATTTACGCTCCTTACAGTGTTGTGAACCGTCATTCAAATTATCTCTTGCACAAAATTTTGGATGCAGAATTAGAAATCAGGAGCTGGTACCAATAATGTCGACAAAAAAAGTTTATCTGAACTTAAATTAAAAAGTGCAACTGTGAAATAAAATGCGACACAAAATGTTCTTGTGAGTGGTATTCAATTGCGTGCTCGTGTGCTGCTTTTCCTGAAAATTGTTTTAAAGGAAAAGCAATATGCATTATTTTATAATGATAGTGATTCTGACTAACATGTAAGAATAGTTATACACAAAAATTACGTAATATACAACATTAATGTTTTATTTAAAATATCTCCCTTTTCTGCTTTCTATTAAATATGCTAAATACCTAAAATAATATTTCTTACTAATGTTTTATTTCTTAAACAATATAAAAACGAGTAGAAGTTGCACTCGGGCATGGCCAATTGCTAATACCTATTTGATTAATTGATTAAAATTTTGCTCGAACACACAATTCACTTTGTATCGATTATTATTTTTTTAAATAAGTGGCCGCAATCGGCAACGCCCGACTACTACTTTCATTCGTTTTGTTGTATTAGTAACATAAAGCAATTCCAATTTGCAATTATATTGAACAATATAGTGCTTTTTACTGTTACACTGTACCAATTATCGTGTAGACTATTTTTATTTTAATGCTGCATAATTACGCGCATCATAAAAAAAATCATAAACAAGAAACTGTATACGTTATCGACAGGATCTTTTTTAAAAAAACTTTTTCAATATATTTACTATATTTGGTAAGCAATTGTATATAAGAATTTCATAAATTTAACATAGTTGTCCGCATATCGAAATTTTTAGAACGTAAATATCAACCTTTTTATTTTAATTATTTTTTTCCAAAAAAAATATTCTTTTCAAAAATACCAATAGCTTAGTTAGCATCATGTATATCTTTTGAATATACATACCAAAAATCAGATCGGTAGGTTACATAGTTTTTTTTTTTAACGGAGAATAACCATTGTAAAACATAATTTTGTAATTATCAATCCGCCATCTTTTTTGCGATTTCTGAAGTTGCGCAAGAGCAAAAATTAATCCGACAAGTGTTTTCTAGTGCCCCAAGTAATGCTCTCTTCATTACTTAAATCAACATTTGTACGTCATGTCGGAACAGGTCATCTTGAGTTTGGAGTGCTTGGACCCCGGACTAGTAGTAGGCGCCGATGCCAACAATACTTTTAACAATTAAATATTCTTCTTGTTGCAGTTAACAATTTTTTACTATATTATTTATCAATTAATATTAGATAATTAATGAAAATCAGAACATGCCGAGAATTAACAATTTTTCGAACTCAGATACGAGATATGCGTTTCTTATTTACCGTCAGCCTAATTACAGAGTTCATAGCAATTACTTCCACGTCCAGTGGAAGTATAGTAACGACAAAAAAATTTTTAAAAATTTTTATTGTCCAAATAAGCTTAAAATGTCATGAAACGTCGAGATTTTAAGTTTGAGCGAAAAAAAAATTTCTGTCTGTCTGTCGGTCTGTCTGTCGGTCTGTCTGTCTGTCGGTCTGTCTGTAACTTTTTTTGTGCGCACGTTTACTCTGGAACTGTTTAAGATATTGACTTGAAATTTGGTACACATATGTACTTTAACGAGATCTAGAACTAGATTATATTTTCATCTTGTTCCGTCAAAGGGTTGGGGGGTAAATTGGGGTAAATTTGGGGTAAATGGGTAAATCAAGCAGGTAAGAGTCCATGAAATTGGTATTTAGTATATACAAGAGAAGCTAAGGTCTCAAAAAAATTTTTGGTATTAGCCACCCCCATTACCACCCCCACCTCCTTATTAAAGGGGATGAAAAAAAATGTGATTTAGTTTATGTACAGGAACCAGAAACCTCAAAATATTTTTTTACTTCATCCACCCCCCACTACCACCCCCCTATCATCACCCCCACCCCACTACCGATGTGGGGTATCGTTTTATGGGTTTTTGGTGTAGAGGATTTCAAATATTATATTATTAAAGTTCCATAAACAATTATTTTCACATACAAAGTTTTTTCGTTGTGACTGACTTGGATAGAGAATCTGGATGTGGAAGTAGTGATTCCTTGGGCAGCGGTTTTTTTTCAAACTTAAACTCCCTGACTTTTCCAGGTTTTCCAGGACTATTGGAAGGTTTTTTCCAGGTCTAATAATTGATGAGCAGGGTAGGGACACTGTGGCGTCACAAAATAATGGGAACGAAACTAGAAGTACAAAACTCAAAATTTCTTTTGATGAGCGGGGGGGCTGAAAAATTATTTTCAAATTCCATGACTTTTCATGATAATTACTAAAATTCCCTGACTTTTCATAAAATTTTCCAAATTCCATGACTTTTCCCTGACTTTTTTAGGCAATTTCAAATTTCCTGACTTTTCCAGGTATTCCAGGTTTTTCAGGTCGCTAGGAACCCTGAATTAGAATGGATTTGCTGCACAACGTGAATGGATTCCGTGTGAGTATGAAAACCATACCGCCGCTGATGAAGACAACCCACACAAGAGACATAACGATCACCCAACCACCTATCCACTATCCTGCGGATATCAGAAAAAGCACCATCCAGTACCTGTAGTCATCTAGCTCCATGCAGACCAAAAATGCTACCAAAGGAGTTAGGTCTGCACTTCCTCGAGCTTCAGAGCTTATCCTTACCTAACCGATGATCCACATGGCAGAATGTCAATTGACACTCTGCGTGCCATCAGTCAATCTCTGCCAAAAATACCCCAAAGTTTCCGAACATACAGATGACTTCCCCAGGGGATGACAAGCTGGCGAAGAAAGAACACCAAGACAGAAGAGCGCCAGAAGATAAAGGCCTTAGCCAGCAAGGTCCAATAAGCCAGGACCCGAGGAGGTGGGCCGAAATCATCCACACCGCTCACATTTGAGTCCAGGTCTACAGCGATGTACTAGGGTAAAGGGCAATAGTCCTGTCCAACCCTAGACATCTGAGAGCGTCATCAAAGCCAATGGATAATGGCGCGTGAATGTTTGAGGAGATTTCGAAACAGATTGTAACCTGGTCATCGACTGTTTGAAAATCTGTTTAGATATTCTGGAAATCTGTTCATGACATTCTAAGCCTATTCCAATAAAAAAAAACATCTTTTTTACCGTTGCTATACTTCCACCCCACTACGTGAATGTTGAAAAAAAAATTGAATTATATCCATTTATTTTTAACGTCTTTTTGAAAAATAGTATTTCTATGCGATTTCTGCATGAAATACAACATATTCAAGGCCTGCTGACTAAGTTATTTGAAAACACAATCTTGCAGTAGCCAACTCAGTATTTTTACTTTTTCTAAATTATGACGTCACTTTAAAAACAAATACCCATTTCTAATACATTTTTATAACTAGAATTTCATGATGAATCTAAATACGCAAGAATATATACAGCGCGCTGTTTAAGAACCTACAGTCGATATCACTTACATCGGAAGCGAAATTTTTCAGTTATCTTCTTCTTCTTCCTTCTTCTCATCTCTAAGGGAATCGCCTGTTTATTCTTCTCTAACTTGCCTATTGCTCTGCATTTAGGATGTCGCTTCATCTTTTTCTATGCTCCTGCGTTCTAGTGGTGATTTATCACGGCCAATTTTTACTATTCTCCAGTTGTCCATCCTATTTATGTGTGCATTCCACTCTTTTTTTCTATTTGGTACCCAGCCATTAATGCTAGTACTATTTTACACGTATTTTTTATAGTTTCACTTCTTTCCCTGTCTTCTTAATATGACTTTTTGTATCACAAATTATATTAACAAAATTTTACATATTTATTCATAAAAACAATCGAAAAATTGTAACGGGACCAATCTCGTTGTCACCCAGTATAATAAGGAACATTTTCCGATCTTCTATAAGTAAATCATCTAATTCTAAACGTATGCGGATTGATATGAATTATTATTACGATGATTAAATAAGTATATAATTAGCAGTTATAGAGGTAATTCGGTCGCATGGGGCGGTGGGCTGTAGTTCCGTTGCTTTGTGCCAATCGGAAGTTGAAATGATGCATTCATGATTTTTTTATGTATTTGTCCGCTAAATTCTGTTATTCATTTGTTATTCAATTCTCTGTTAACAATAAAATATAATACCAGTGTATAGAAATTTGAAACGCGTCTATAACTATTAAATTACATCAAGTTGGCGCGACTGGACAACTGAGAGTGGTGATATGAGAACGAGACCGATGATTTTTCTTTGCCACTGCTATGCCTGATTTACTTGTATGTTAATTAGTTAGAACAAAGGTATTCTATTTCTGAATTTCAATTGATGTCTCATCTTCCACCGTAACTGTAAAAAACTAAACATCTTTATTCTAATGAACAGTGTTAAAAAATATATTTCAATACCTGTAACGTGAAACAAGATAATTACAGTTTCAATATATTAATATAATTGTAAATATGAATATTTTTAATCATATCTACATGATATCAACATAGTTGGCGTCGAGTAATAGTCGAGTACTAACACAGGAGTACCACATGGCTTTATTCTGGGTCCGGTGCTATTCGTATTGTACATGAATGATCTTGATACCTTGACAGCTTCAGCAAAGAGCAACTTATGTAAAAAGTGGTTTCGGTCAAATGTCATAAAACTGGAGTATGTTGTACTTCAAACCATGCTGATTAAAAGCCTCATTGGCCCAACTCCCCAAAGTCGGTTTCCTAGATATTTAAGTATATAGTTTGAAAAATGCAGCTGGTAGGAGCAGTACATTTCTACCAAACATACAGGGTAGGTAAGAAAATTCAGGTGGTGATTATATGGCCAATTTTAAGCATAACAGTTCTAATAAAGGTATGCCCTAAAATGCTTCGTAAGGAAGCTACGGCTCTATAAAGATGGCGTCCAAAAGGAGATTTTCAGATAATATCTCAGCAAGTAGATCTAACTTTTATCTAAATATAATAATTCACTAAAATGTATTTTGACAGTTTCAAGCAATTAGGTCATTGTTATGAAAAGCATACTTATTTTACTTTTATAGAGCTGTAGCTTCCTTACGAAGTATTTTAGGGCATACCTAACTTTTATGCTTGAAATTGACCATATAATCACCTCCTGAATTTTCTTACGTATCCCGTATACTTGGTGGAAGCATACTCCTCTGCTGCATTTTGTAACATATCTTGGAAACCCTTGACTTTAGGGGGTTGGGCCCATTGAGATTATTAATCAGCATGGTTTGAAGTACAATATACTCCAGTTTTATGACACTTGACCGAAACAACTTTTTACATATAGCGCAGGAATTTCAGCTTTTGACCCGGAATTAACTATTGTAAAGCTGAAAATTTGCAGGATTCTAGTTTTGGTTCAGGACAACACGTATTAAAAAGTTCCCTATTCTCTCCCGTCGGCTTCCCTCTTTTTGCGGAGCAACAAGGGACTAAGTCGCAAAAATTGCAGAGCTGGCTATAAAGTGTAGCAGAAAGGTTGTTACTGGTCTGATTTGGGTCAAAATGATCATAAAAGCTTCGGAGAAGCATATCCGTTCGTATTTCAGATGTTCCAGGTATATTTTGTTATACAAGGAGCATCCCCATAATGAATCATCAGCTTTTCTTTAAGCCACTTCGAGATATGATACATCTTCATATTCATCAGTTTTCATGATATCAATCAGCTCATTCAAAGAAAACTCGTCAGAACATTTCTCTAGAACTAGCGAGTATCGCAGGACTTACCTGCATGTCACATGTACGGTGATAAATGAATTTTTCTTCGCGAGATCTTTAAACAACTCCTCATTTTCAGTGTCTCATCTTTCCACACTAACCCGAAGCAAAGTTGATAGCCCACCCTGAACCACAACATTTTCATCTTCAAGAGGCAACTTACAAAAAACGCAAACTCCACCATGACTTAACTACTATCACTCAATTTTTCTGCACTAATGAACCGATACACACACTCCTAGGACTGTCACAGCACAGCTGCTGAACTAAGAAGGCATCGCCGTGCGCCTGCTTGATTGTTTAGACTACAGGTGATCGACGCAACAATGAACGCATTTAACTGAGTGGCGTAGCTCCGTAACAGGTGACGCTACAGAGAAGATAGACATACCAATGGAAAGCCCAAAGTATGAAGGTAAATGTTTATTCAGATACGTTTTTCCCTCCGAATCTTCATTTATCCGCAATGGCGCCATTTCGAAATTTTTTCGATTTTTGAAATTTTGACAGCACTAGAACGGAAAATTGTGAACAAAATATACATGGAACATCTGAAATACGAACGGATATGCTTCTCCCAAGCTTTTATGATCATTTCGACCCTAATCGGACCAGTAACAACCTTTCTGCTGCACTTTTTAGCCACCTCTGCAAGTTCTGCGACTTAGGCCCTTGTTGCTCCTCAAAAACAGGGAAGCCGACAGGAGACTTTTTGGTATGTGTTGTCCTGAATCAAAACTACAATCTTGCAAATTTTCAGCTTTACAATAATTAATTCCGGGTAGAAGCGATATATTGACTAAAACTCCTGGGCTATTAGGTTCAGATGCGGGGTCCTTTTACCATTTGCGCTGACACCATGTTGATTATTATATCTGATAAAAATGAAAAATCGTTGAAAGTCAAATATAACATAATTCTATATAAATTAAATAATTGGTTTAGCCAATATAGTCTTTATTTTAATACTACGAAATACTACGAAAGCTATGCGATTTCACGGTAGACAAAAAACGTGTGACAATCTGGAATTGAAAATAGACACCCAGAAATTATCATGTAGTCTATGTAATGAAGGAAGAAATAGTGTAAATATTTCGTACAAAGACGAGATTACCTTTTCCCCCAGTTTTCGAAGGTGCTGAACACGATGCAAGTGGTGGGAGAAGTTTTTGACGCAACCCCCTGAAACGGCCACCCTCGTTATGGATTCCTTTATGTTTTCATATATAAACGTGTCTGGGGAGTGACTTATCGACGGAAGAGTAAGTGGAATCCATACGGCAGGCTTAGGGGGTTGATTAGACCCTCCCGAGAGGTAGAAAATCATTTTTTTTCAAATGATTTGGTTCAAACACGTATCCCCCCGTTTTCGGGGTCTCTGATCATGGGAAAATATTCATTTTTAGCTCCAACCCCTCCTCATCACTCAAACGGGCCCTCACTCAGCAGAGAGCATATGCTCTCCAGGATTTACAGGTTTTTCGACACATGATCATTATTCCTGTGCATATCATTCATTTTTCATGGAAGAGAAGGTGGTAGCTACCTCGGGGGTTGCTTCAACCCTTCCAAGGAGTGTAAAATTCATTAATTACACTTTGGGTTCTCCTCAACCCCTATAATGGATGGACCCTCGTTTACCAGTTATCGCTGGGGCGATGATTGTGTAGGTTGCTGAGTAGGGTATAATGATTTCTGCATCGGGGAGTAATGAATAATAAATTTTGTAGTCAATGGCAATGTTGTTTATTTAAAGAATTATATGAAAATATACAAAATAAATTATTTGCTTAAAATTAATTTAAAAAACCTAGGTCGTTTACTAATGGGACAACAATCCTCACATTCCTCAAAATAGTAATAATAACAATAATAATAATAATACCTGTAAATCCTGGATAGCATGCTTTCTGGTGAGTGAGGAGTGGTTTCTGCCCGTTTGAAGGATCAGGAGCTAAAGACGAATATTTTTCCCGTGATTAGCGACCCCGAAAACGGGGGGATATGTGTTTGAACCGAAACATTTGAAAGAAAATGATTTTCCACTTCTCGGAAGGGTTGATTAAACCCCCTAGACCTGCTGTCTGGATTCCACTTACTCTATAACCCCCTATCATGTTATTTCAAGTATAACCCGTCGATAAATCACTCCCCAGACCCGTTTATATATGAAAACATAAAGAGATACATAAAAGAGGTGACCGTTTCAGGGGGTTGCGGCAGTCAAAAACTTCTCTCACCACTTGCATCGTGTTCAGCACCCTCGAAAACGGGGGGGGGGGGGAGGTAATCTCGTCTTTGCACCAAGTATTTACAAGAAAATCGTCTTCATTACATAGACTAATGTAAAGATGAACATTGAACATGTACAATATTTAGGAATACAAGTGGATGAATGTCTAACTTGGAAATTCCTTTGTGAAAATATTATTTCTAAATTAAATTCTGTTATTTGCCAGTTCAGAACTCTACACAAATATTGATCAATTTATAAAATTGTATTACGCACAAGTCAATTCTAGACTTTAATGTGGAATATACTTCTGGGGTGCCTCCACTTTATCATATAATATTTCTATAGTTCAAAATACAGTTATAAGATGTATGACAGGTACATTAAATACTGACACTTGTAAAAATGTATTTAAAAAATATAAAATGCTATCATTGCATTCTTTTTGTATTTGAGCCTATGCTTGTTTATATTCAAAAATAAGAAGTTTTTTGTGTAACAAAAATGAATATTAGACAAAAAAATTTTTTCATTTACCGTTTCAAAGAATGAATGGTACATAACTCGCCTAATACCTTGGGGCTTAAGGTTAAAATAATTTACCTCTCGACATCAAAGAAGATAGCACTTTGATGTATATATGTATGTATATACATAAACGCAAAACTAGTTTACAAGATTTTCTTTAACTTGTTTTGTATCTTAGTGGGCTTGTATGTTAGTATGTTTAGTTCAAATCTTGCAAGTCAATTTTGAACCACTTGACGACGTCCAATTGAGCTAAAGCTTTGCATACGCGTGTAGTTTTGGTGACAATACAATATAATATGGTGCCAAATAGTGTTTTTTTAGTTTTAACACTGCAACTTGATCACAAAGTGAATTCACTCAGACGTTGTATTCTAAGAAATGGCGAAGGATTCGGTATTATTTTAAGGACGCCGCAATGAATGTATAATAATTAAGACGTTACTAAAAATTTAAAAATAAAATTAAATGTAAAAAAAAAATTAAAACAACCTTTTATTATTATTTAAGTGCAATAAAACGAAAAAAATAAGTTATGTTGAATTCATAGTCTTAAAAGCTTGTTGCATGAATAGAAAAAAAATACTTACTTAGGCATTTACAATCTCTGTCAAACAAAATTAACACCTGTATGAACGTCTCGAGCGCGACAAGCTCTTGACAATTGATTCAACATAACTTATCTTTTTCGCCTCTGTACACCAGCGTTTTTAAAAAGCTTTTTTAGATTTAATTTTATTATAGTTGTATACTTACATATGCCTTATTATACTCTTCGCAAAAACGAAGAGTATATTGTATTTGATCAGCACATTTCTAAAATCGTAAATATCGCTCGTAGAAAAAAAATGTTCATATCATTGTGTTAGTGAACAATTTCTGAACAACTTTCAAAATGTCCGTCTGTCCGTCCGTCACGTTTCTTGTAAGCACGATAACTTAAGAAAGAAAAGTCCGATTGTATTAAAATTTGGAAAGTAAGTTAGTGTTAGCTAGAGGAAGAACCCTATTGCTTTTGAAGAAAATCGATTAGTAAATAAAAAAGTTTTTAATTATTTAACTTAAAAAAAAAATTCTCTTAATTTTTTTTTTAATTTTTTACAATTAATTATTTTTTATTTATTTGCTTTTGTCATGTTTAGAGAATATTATTTAGGTATTATGCAAATCACAACTTACACACTTTTTTATTTATTATGAAAATACCTACTTTCGGTATATTGTTGCCCTAATCTGGGCACGCTAATATACTAGTTAGGTAAATACTTTAAAACACTCATTATTGGAGAACCAATCAAAACAACTACTCTTCTAGCTAATACTGACGAAGTATTGAATTACATGATAGGATTCTTAGCATTTTAAAGAAAAAAAATTTATATTGAAAATATTTCAATCGTTTATTTACATTTAGTCATCACACTTTTTTATTTAATATGAAATTATTTACTTTCTGTATATTGGTACCTTAATCGGGTCACGCTAATATACTACTTAGGAAAACACTTTAAAACACTCATTATTGGAAAACCAATCAAAACAACTACTCTTCTAGCTAATACTGACGAAGTATTGAATTACATGATAGGATTCCTGGCATTTTAAAGAAAAAAAAAATATATTTAAACTACTTAAATTATTTATTAAAATTCAGTCATTCAAAACAATTATTGAACCTTACATTCTATTTCAACTCTAGAAAAGTTGTACAAGTTTTTTCGAACTCGTTAGTTCTCATCAGTAGAGTATAGAAACATTCATTCATTATTTACAAGCCTATTCTTGATTTATTTTTTACAATTAATTATTTTTTATTTATTTGCTTTTGTCATGTTTAGAGAATATTATTTAGGTATTATGCAAATCACAACTTACACACTTTTTTATTTATTATGAAAATACCTACTTTCTGTATATTGTTGCCCTAATCTGGGCACGCTAATATACTAGTTAGGTAAATACTTTAAAACACTCATTATTGGAGAACCAATCAAAACAACTACTCTTCTAGCTAATACTGACGAAGTATTGAATTACATGATAGGATTCTTAGCATTTTAAAGAAAAAAAATATATATTGAAAATATTTCAATCGTTTATTTACATTTAGTCATCACACTTTTTTATTTAATATGAAATTATTTACTTTCTGTATATTGGTACCTTAATCGGGTCACGCTAATATACTACTTAGGAAAACACTTTAAAACACTCATTATTGGAAAACCAATCAAAACAACTACTCTTCTAGCTAATACTGACGAAGTATTGAATTACATGATAGGATTCCTGGCATTTTAAAGAAAAAAAATATATTTATACTACTTAAATTATTTATTAAAATTCAGTCATTCAAAACAATTATTGAACCTTACATTCTATTTCAACTCTAGAAAAGTTGTACAAGTTTTTTCGAACTCGTTAGTTCTCATCAGTAGAGTATAGAAACATTCATTCATTAATAATAATATTCTCTAAACATGACAAAAGCAAATAAATAAAAAATAATTAATTGTAAAAAATAAATCAAGAATAGGCTTGTAAATAATGAATGAATGTTTCTATACTCTACTGATGAGAACTAACGAGTTCGAAAAAACTTGTACAACTTTTCTAGAGTTGAAATAGAATGTATGGTTCAATAATTGTTTTGAATGACTGAATTTTAATAAATAATTTAAGTAGTTTAAATATATTTTTTTTCTTTAAAATGCCAGGAATCCTATCATGTAATTCAATACTTCGTCAGTATTAGCTAGAAGAGTAGTTGTTTTGATTGGTTTTCCAATAATGAGTGTTTTAAAGTGTTTTCCTAAGTAGTATATTAGCGTGACCCGATTAAGGTACCAATATACAGAAAGTAAATAATTTCATATTAAATAAAAAAGTGTGATGACTAAATGTAAATAAACGATTGAAATATTTTCAATATATATTTTTTTTCTTTAAAATGCTAAGAATCCTATCATGTAATTCAATACTTCGTCAGTATTAGCTAGAAGAGTAGTTGTTTTGATTGGTTCTCCAATAATGAGTGTTTTAAAGTATTTACCTAACTAGTATATTAGCGTGCCCAGATTAGGGCAACAATATACAGAAAGTAGGTATTTTCATAATAAATAAAAAAGTGTGTAAGTTGTGATTTGCATAATACCTAAATAATATTCTCTAAACATGACAAAAGCAAATAAATAAAAAATAATTAATTGTAAAAAATAAATCAAGAATAGGCTTGTAAATAATGAATGAATGTTTCTATACTCTACTGATGAGAACTAACGAGTTCGAAAAAACTTGTACAACTTTTCTAGAGTTGAAATAGAATGTGAGGTTCAATAATTGTTTTGAATGACTGAATTTTAATAAATAATTTAAGTAGTTTAAATATATTTTTTTTTTCTTTAAAATGCCAGGAATCCTATCATGTAATTCAATACTTCGTCAGTATTAGCTAGAAGAGTAGTTGTTTTGATTGGTTTTCCAATAATGAGTGTTTTAAAGTGTTTTCCTAAGTAGTATATTAGCGTGACCCGATTAAGGTACCAATATACAGAAAGTAAATAATTTCATATTAAATAAAAAAGTGTGATGACTAAATGTAAATAAACGATTGAAATATTTTCAATATATATTTTTTTTCTTTAAAATGCTAAGAATCCTATCATGTAATTCAATACTTCGTCAGTATTAGCTAGAAGAGTAGTTGTTTTGATTGGTTCTCCAATAATGAGTGTTTTAAAGTATTTACCTAACTAGTATATTAGCGTGCCCAGATTAGGGCAACAATATACAGAAAGTAGGTATTTTCATAATAAATAAAAAAGTGTGTAAGTTGTGATTTGCATAATACCTAAATAATATTCTCTAAACATGACAAAAGCAAATAAATAAAAAATAATTAATTGTAAAAAATAAATCAAGAATAGGCTTGTAAATAATGAATGAATGTTTCTATACTCTACTGATGAGAACTAACGAGTTCGAAAAAACTTGTACAACTTTTCTAGAGTTGAAATAGAATGTAAGGTTCAATAATTGTTTTGAATGACTGAATTTTAATAAATAATTTAAGTAGTTTAAATATATTTTTTTTTCTTTAAAATGCCAGGAATCCTATCATGTAATTCAATACTTCGTCAGTATTAGCTAGAAGAGTAGTTGTTTTGATTGGTTTTCCAATAATGAGTGTTTTAAAGTGTTTTCCTAAGTAGTATATTAGCGTGACCCGATTAAGGTACCAATATACAGAAAGTAAATAATTTCATATTAAATAAAAAAGTGTGATGACTAAATGTAAATAAACGATTGAAATATTTTCAATATATATTTTTTTTCTTTAAAATGCTAAGAATCCTATCATGTAATTCAATACTTCGTCAGTATTAGCTAGAAGAGTAGTTGTTTTGATTGGTTCTCCAATAATGAGTGTTTTAAAGTATTTACCTAACTAGTATATTAGCGTGCCCAGATTAGGGCAACAATATACAGAAAGTAGGTATTTTCATAATAAATAAAAAAGTGTGTAAGTTGTGATTTGCATAATACCTAAATAATATTCTCTAAACATGACAAAAGCAAATAAATAAAAAATAATTAATTGTAAAAAATAAATCAAGAATAGGCTTGTAAATAATGAATGAATGTTTCTATACTCTACTGATGAGAACTAACGAGTTCGAAAAAACTTGTACAACTTTTCTAGAGTTGAAATAGAATGTAAGGTTCAATAATTGTTTTGAATGACTGAATTTTAATAAATAATTTAAGTAGTTTAAATATATTTTTTTTTTCTTTAAAATGCCAGGAATCCTATCATGTAATTCAATACTTCGTCAGTATTAGCTAGAAGAGTAGTTGTTTTGATTGGTTTTCCAATAATGAGTGTTTTAAAGTGTTTTCCTAAGTAGTATATTAGCGTGACCCGATTAAGGTACCAATATACAGAAAGTAAATAATTTCATATTAAATAAAAAAGTGTGATGACTAAATGTAAATGAACGATTGAAATATTTTCAATATATATTTTTTTTCTTTAAAATGCTAAGAATCCTATCATGTAATTCAATACTTCGTCAGTATTAGCTAGAAGAGTAGTTGTTTTGATTGGTTCTCCAATAATGAGTGTTTTAAAGTATTTACCTAACTAGTATATTAGCGTGCCCAGATTAGAGCAACAATATACAGAAAGTAGGTATTTTCATAATAAATAAAAAAGTGTGTAAGTTGTGATTTGCATAATACCTAAATAATATTCTCTAAACATGACAAAAGCAAATAAATAAAAAATAATTAATTGTAAAAAATAAATCAAGAATAGGCTTGTAAATAATGAATGAATGTTTCTATACTCTACTGATGAGAACTAACGAGTTCGAAAAAACTTGTACAACTTTTCTAGAGTTGAAATAGAATGTAAGGTTCAATAATTGTTTTGAATGACTGAATTTTAATAAATAATTTAAGTAGTTTAAATATATTTTTTTTTTTCTTTAAAATGCCAGGAATCCTATCATGTAATTCAATACTTCGTCAGTATTAGTTAGAAGAGTAGTTGTTTTGATTGGTTTTCCAATAATGAGTGTTTTAAAGTGTTTTCCTAAGTAGTATATTAGCGTGACCCGATTAAGGTACCAATATACAGAAAGTAAATAATTTCATATTAAATAAAAAAGTGTGATGACTAAATGTAAATAAACGATTGAAATATTTTCAATATATATTTTTTTTCTTTAAAATGCTAAGAATCCTATCATGTAATTCAATACTTCGTCAGTATTAGCTAGAAGAGTAGTTGTTTTGATTGGTTCTCCAATAATGAGTGTTTTAAAGTATTTACCTAACTAGTATATTAGCGTGCCCAGATTAGGGCAACAATATACAGAAAGTAGGTATTTTCATAATAAATAAAAAAGTGTGTAAGTTGTGATTTGCATAATACCTAAATAATATTCTCTAAACATGACAAAAGCAAATAAATAAAAAATAATTAATTGTAAAAAATAAATCAAGAATAGGCTTGTAAATAATGAATGAATGTTTCTATACTCTACTGATGAGAACTAACGAGTTCGAAAAAACTTGTACAACTTTTCTAGAGTTGAAATAGAATGTAAGGTTCAATAATTGTTTTGAATGACTGAATTTTAATAAATAATTTAAGTGGTTTAAATATATTTTTTTTTCTTTAAAATGCCAGGAATCCTATCATGTAATTCAATACTTCGTCAGTATTAGCTAGAAGAGTAGTTGTTTTGATTGGTTTTCCAATAATGAGTGTTTTAAAGTGTTTTCCTAAGTAGTATATTAGCGTGACCCGATTAAGGTACCAATATACAGAAAGTAAATAATTTCATATTAAATAAAAAAGTGTGATGACTAAATGTAAATAAACGATTGAAATATTTTCAATATAAATTTTTTTTCTTTAAAATGCTAAGAATCCTATCATGTAATTCAATACTTCGTCAGTATTAGCTAGAAGAGTAGTTGTTTTGATTGGTTCTCCAATAATGAGTGTTTTAAAGTATTTACCTAACTAGTATATTAGCGTGCCCAGATTAGGGCAACAATATACAGAAAGTAGGTATTTTCATAATAAATAAAAAAGTGTGTAAGTTGTGATTTGCATAATACCTAAATAATATTCTCTAAACATGACAAAAGCAAATAAATAAAAAATAATTAATTGTAAAAAATAAATCAAGAATAGGCTTGTAAATAATGAATGAATGTTTCTATACTCTACTGATGAGAACTAACGAGTTCGAAAAAACTTGTACAACTTTTCTAGAATTGAAATAGAATGTAAGGTTCAATAATTGTTTTGAATGACTGAATTTTAATAAATAATTTAAGTAGTTTAAATATATTTTTTTTTCTTTGAAATGCCAGGAATCCTATCATGTAATTCAATACTTCGTCAGTATTAGCTAGAAGAGTAGTTGTTTTGATTGGTTTTCCAATAATGAGTGTTTTAAAGTGTTTTCCTAAGTAGTATATTAGCGTGACCCGATTAAGGTACCAATATACAGAAAGTAAATAATTTCATATTAAATAAAAAAGTGTGATGACTAAATGTAAATAAACGATTGAAATATTTTCAATATATATTTTTTTTCTTTAAAATGCTAAGAATCCTATCATGTAATTCAATACTTCGTCAGTATTAGCTAGAAGAGTAGTTGTTTTGATTGGTTCTCCAATAATGAGTGTTTTAAAGTATTTACCTAACTAGTATATTAGCGTGCCCAGATTAGGGCAACAATATACAGAAAGTAGGTATTTTCATAATAAATAAAAAAGTGTGTAAGTTGTGATTTGCATAATACCTAAATAATTTTTTTTTAAGTTAAATAATTAAAAACTTTTTTATTTACTAATCGATTTTCTTCAAAAGCAATGGGGTTCTTCCTCTAGCTAACACTAACTTACTTTCCAAATTTTAATACAATCGGACTTTTCTTTCTTAAGTTATCGTGCTTACAAGAAACGTGACGGACGGACGGACGGACAGACGGACATTTTGAAAGTTGTTCAGAAATTGTTCACTAACACAATGATATGAACATTTTTTTTCTACGAGCGATATTTACGATTTTAGAAATGTGCCGATCAAATACAATATACTCTTCGTTTTTGCGAAGAGTATAATAAGGCATATGTAAGTATACAACTATAATAAAATTAAATCTAAAAAAGCTTTTTAAAAACGCTGGTGTACAGAGGCGAAAAAGATAAGTTATGTTGAATCAATTGTCAAGAGCTTGTCGCGCTCGAGACGTTCATACAGGTGTTAATTTTGTTTGACAGAGATTGTAAATGCCTAAGTAAGTATTTTTTTTCTATTCATGCAACAAGCTTTTAAGACTATGAATTCAACATAACTTATTTTTTTCGTTTTATTGCACTTAAATAATAATAAAAGGTTGTTTTAATTTTTTTTTTACATTTAATTTTATTTTTAAATTTTTAGTAACGTCTTAATTATTATACATTCATTGCGGCGTCCTTAAAATAATACCGAATCCTTCGCCATTTCTTAGAATACAACGTCTGAGTGAATTCACTTTGTGATCAAGTTGCAGTGTTAAAACTAAAAAAACACTATTTGGCACCATATTATATTGTATTGTCACCAAAACTACACGCGTATGCAAAGCTTTAGCTCAATTGGACGTCGTCAAGTGGTTCAAAATTGACTTGCAAGATTTGAACTAAACATACTAACATACAAGCCCACTAAGATACAAAACAAGTTAAAGAAAATCTTGTAAACTAGTTTTGCGTTTATGTATATACATACATATATACATCAAAGTGCTATCTTCTTTGATGTCGAGAGGTAAATTATTTTAACCTTAAGCCCCAAGGTATTAGGCGAGTTATGTACCATTCAATCTTTGAAACGGTAAATGAAAAAATTTTTTTGTCTAATATTCATTTTTGTTACACAAAAAACTTCTTATTTTTGAATATAAACAAGCATAGGCTCAAATACAAAAAGAATGCAATGATAGCATTTTATATTTTTTAAATACATTTTTACAAGTGTCAGTATTTAATGTACCTGTCATACATCTTATAACTGTATTTTGAACTATAGAAATATTATATGATAAAGTGGAGGCACCCCAGAAGTATATTCCACATCAAAGTCTAGAATTGACTTGTGCGTAATACAATTTTATAAATTGATCAATATTTGTGTAGAGTTCTGAACTGGCAAATAACAGAATTTAATTTAGAAATAATATTTTCACAAAGGAATTTCCAAGTTAGACATTCATCCACTTGTATTCCTAAATATTGTACATGTTCAATGTTCATCTTTACATTAGTCTATGTAATGAAGACGATTTTCTTGTAAATACTTGGTGCAAAGACGAGATTACCTCCCACCCCCCCCCGTTTTCGAGGGTGCTGAACACGATGCAAGTGGTGAGAGAAGTTTTTGACTGCCGCAACCCCCTGAAACGGTCACATCTTTTATGTATCTCTTTATGTTTTCATATATAAACGAGTCTGGGGAGTGATTTATCGACGGGTTATACTTGAAATAACATGATAGGGGGTTATAAAGTAAGTGGAATCCAGACAGCAGGTCTAGGGGGTTTAATCAACCCTTCCGAGAAGTGGAAAATCATTTTCTTTCAAATGTTTCGGTTCAAACACATATCCCCCCGTTTTCGGGGTCGCTAATCACGGGAAAAATATTCGTCTTTAGCTCCTGATCCTTCAAACGGGCAGAAACCACTCCTCACTCACCAGAAAGCATGCTATCCAGGATTTACAGGTATTATTATTATTATTATTGTTATTATTACTATTTTGAGGAATGTGAGGATTGTTGTCCCATTAGTAAACGACCTAGGTTTTTTAAATTAATTTTAAGCAAATAATTTATTTTGTATATTTTCATATAATTCTTTAAATAAACAACATTGCCATTGACTACAAAATTTATTATTCATTACTCCCCGATGCAGAAATCATTATACCCTACTCAGCAACCTACACAATCATCGCCCCAGCGATAACTGGTAAACGAGGGTCCATCCATTATAGGGGTTGAGGAGAACCCAAAGTGTAATTAATGAATTTTACACTCCTTGGAAGGGTTGAAGCAACCCCCGAGGTAGCTACCACCTTCTCTTCCATGAAAAATGAATGATATGCACAGGAATAATGATCATGTGTCGAAAAACCTGTAAATCCTGGAGAGCATATGCTCTCTGCTGAGTGAGGGCCCGTTTGAGTGATGAGGAGGGGTTGGAGCTAAAAATGAATATTTTCCCATGATCAGAGACCCCGAAAACGGGGGGATACGTGTTTGAACCAAATCATTTGAAAAAAAATGATTTTCTACCCCTCGGGAGGGTCTAATCAACCCCCTAAGCCTGCCGTATGGATTCCACTTACTCTTCCGTCGATAAGTCACTCCCCAGACACGTTTATATATGAAAACATAAAGGAATCCATAACGAGGGTGGCCGTTTCAGGGGGTTGCGTCAAAAACTTCTCCCACCACTTGCATCGTGTTCAGCACCCGTCCGTCCGTCACGTTTCTTGTAAGCACGATAACTTAAGAAAGAAAAGTCCGATTGTATTAAAATTTGGAAAGTAAGTTAGTGTTAGCTAGAGGAAGAACCCTATTGCTTTTGAAGAAAATCGATTAGTAAATAAAAAAGTTTTTAATTATTTAACTTAAAAAAAAAATTCTCTTAATTTTTGTCGCTTGCACTTAAATAGAAATTTTGCGAAAAGTTATCTCCATAAACTTTTGCCTTGCAATCCAAAGATCGTGTGTTCGAATCCCCGACGGTTGGATTTTTTTTTTCATTTTTTTTTTCATATAAATTTTTTCACAACAAAGATGGTATCACAAAATTTAAGATGTCTAAAAATTAACATTATTTACAAGAAAACTGCGAAGAGTATCCTATAGAATGTGTAACAATTACATAAAAAGCTCAGTAAATTGGCGAAGAGTACGTTTTTAGCTTGTTTATATTTTGTATTATAATCATTTATTTATATTTGACCAACTAGCCTTTACTATGTTGTTTGTATTAGATATGTGTTATATACTATTCTATGTTTATAATTTATTATAACTTATTCTATACAATATTTGTAATTGGCTTTTTTCCGTGAGCCGTCTAACTACCGTTTACGGAATAATTGCAGCCACTTGGGTTTATTCTGATATTCTCTCTTTTTTAGCTCTCTCTCCACGCGGTGTTCCCCCGATGGTCAGAACACCCATCCAAGTCCTCAGCACGCGCGACGTTGCTTTACTTCGGTGACCTTCCTTACTTCACAGTCTTCACACCTTTATAATTGGCTTACGGAATCAATAGAGAATCTATTTATCTAGTATTCAAGTGTGGTATTCAAGTGTTTTGGTGTTTATGGAAACTACATCATTGGCAGTGTCACAAGGATTTCAACCCTTTCCACGATTCTAAAAGATGATGACCTGTATTTCCTGAATGCATCTCGTTTAACGCTGAGATCGGGCTAAAGCGTGTTGTGTGGCGAGCAGACTTGATCACGCTGTCTATCGTGTACTAAGTTCGATACCCAGCTCCGACACTGGCAATGTCGGTGGGCAATGGATGCTGTTTTATTTTCCCTCAATGTGTAACTCCTTTCAGGCAGCCTTGGCTTTGGATCTATATCTGAAGATTACAACAAGAATTTATATGCTGAGGGCGCGTCGTGAATTCTGCAACGTTTGGTGGTGCCTTTCCACTCTCACAGTGATTCGTTACAACTTTTAAATGACTACTTAGGACCTGTGATAAACGATAGACTTTTCGATGTCTCTCCCTTCGTTGACGTGATGCATCTCACGAAGCACGAGTGATAGCATTCGAGTGTAGTGTCCTTAAAAATCATTTTAATTTCAAAAAAACTGTTTCGCTCTCTGTTTTCAAAACTATGTAGACTTTTTAATACGCCAAACAGGGCAGTTTGTTGTTCATGTATTTCCATAGTCACGTAAGACATTCCTATTTCGTTTTTGGGATCGGCAACTAGCCGCCACAAAAATCTGTAGAATCATTTGATACATGTTTGTCCAAAATAACAGTTTTGTTTTAGCTATGTTACATTCTTCTTTAAATTTCTTAAAAAAATGCCATTGGATTGGATTATATAATTGCTATCCCATATGTGCTCACAAATATTTAATTTCTCGAATTCTTCCCTTCTATCATAATTTCTTTTTAGTCGAACCTTATGTTGAAAGGTCTAGATAGCTTACTTACAAGGAATAATATAAATACAATTTTCGAAAGCATTTGATAGGCCAAATAATTTTGGTCTCTCAAAAAATTTGCTGTTTTTCCAAATCTTACCCTTAAGATAAAAAAACAATTTGCACAGTGTTGTGTCAGCAATCTATTGATATATCGGTCAGTTTTGGGGCCCACAAGGATTTCCACTGGTGCCATAATTATTTAATATATGCATCAATGATATTATAAAATGATATGGAAGCAAATTGTTTACTTTACATACACTACCATTAAGTGCCCTGATGTCTGTACTAAGCTACAACTAGCATTAACCTAAATTAATACTTGGTGTACATTGAACCATCTACGTTTAAATCCTTCTAAAAAATGTAATGTTAAATTCCTTTCTCTAAAACACAGTCATAAAATACGAATATTCCATAGACAAAGTTTTTCTGCTGAGACATCAAATACATAATATAATAGCAAATTCCTTCAGATCTCTTGGTTTTGTGATACGAAACGTGAACAAGAAGTAATTAAGTTTATTCAGTTGCACTTTGTTTTCCAATATTCTTGGCTAAAGATGTCGGTCTCGGATGACTGGGGTCTGGCAGGACTATTGCCCTTTACCCCAAAACATCGCTATAGACCGGTGATCAGCCTCGTGCGGGGCAGGCGAACTTACTTTACGTCGGCCCCACTCACAAACGTGAGCGGTGCAGACGATTTCGGCCCACCTCCCTGGGTCCTGGCTCGATGGACCTTGCTGGCTAAGGCCTCTTCTGGCATTCTTCTGTCTTCGTTTTTTTTTCTTCGCCAGCTTGTTTCCCCCCGGGGGGTAGTCATCGGTCTGTTGGGTGTTTTTGGGTTTTTGGCAGGGACTGACTGCCGGTACACAGAATGCCAATTGACATCCTGTCATCCGGATCGTTGGCAGGGTAAGGATGAGCTGTGTAGCTCGAGGAAGGGCAGACCTAACCGCTTTGGTAGCATTTTTGGTCTGCCCAGAGCCAGGGTGACTACAGGTACTGGACGGTTGTTTGTTCGGTACCCGCAAGGTCAGGGGTAGGTGGTTGGGTGATCGTCATGTCTCTTCTATGGGACGGTGGTATGGTTTTATACTCACCCATTATCCAGAATCTGCATCTTCAGAAGCTTGTGTACGAACCAGGGTGCGTTGACCGCTGTCCTGAGGGCGACGTTCTCCACTCACTAGATCTGTTGGAGGTAGCTCTTCGCTTGGTAGCCCCAGGCTACGGAGGCGTACATCAGTTGGGGCCGGATGAGTGACCTGATAAGCGTGAGCTTATTCCTCAGGTTGAGCCTGCTCTGTCTGCCCGTCATGGGATAGATTAGAGCTCTCGTCCTCCTGGCCTTCTTGACGATGGCTTCTGTGTTCAGTCTCCATGTTAGACCTTTGTCCATGATCACGCCAAGGTAGTTGGCGGTATCGTGCCATTGGATGTCTTCGTCAAACATGGCAACATGACCTGTGGGGTTTTGTTTTCTTACCTTCTTGAAGAGAACTGCCTTGCTTTTCTCGGCATTGACAGCTACCTTGCATCTGTTGCACCAGTCCTCTAGAAGGGAGGCTGCTTCCTGAAGATTTCTGGTGGCGATCCTTGCGTTCCAGGATCTGGCAGTCAGGGCTGTGTCGTCGGCGTAAAGGGTCAGGGAGGTCAGGTCTGTCCGGAGTGGATCTGAGGTGTAGATGGAGAACAAGTGCGGGGAGAGCACTGAGCCTTGGGGGATTCCTGCCTCCATTGTTCTGTACGTGAACACCTTGTCCACTATCTTCACCCTCATCTATCTTCTGTGTAGGTATGATCTCTTTAGCTTGACGAGTGCAATACTCATCATTTTGGCTAGGAGACCATTGTGTCGAAGGCTTTCTATATCTCATGAATATTTTAAGTTATAGTTTATAATGTGATAATTTTTGCTCGCAAATACTTTTTTATTTATTTTTTTTTTCATGATATCTAGTGATAATATTTACGTGTAAGTAATAAGCATAATGAGAATATTTTGTAAATGTTTTGCAAACACAGGATATTGTGGTGTTGTCGCAAGTCACCCATCGACTAAAGCACGAGAGATGTGCGCTTATAAACTCAAAAAAGTAGCGGAAATAATGGAGCGCTGTACAAAAATAATCATATCTTTTACAAAAATAAAGCAATGCAGATAAGTCTTTCACAAAAAATTGCCCCATTCCTTTCTGTTCACATCATAGAAATATGCATCTATGTATCATACTTTTAAAAATGGCTCAATGCTTAAATTTATACTGCACATTTCGAGTACGATCTACTATAATATACGAGACAATACATATTATAGCTTGGGGGTGGGGTATAACATAATATTATGGTAGTAGACCAGCATACGAGGAAAGATCTTGTGATATATTTACGATTACTGTAGTTTGAAAAGTAACGACACAGTGGTTTCTCCTGGTATAATTTTAGATTTAATTAACAGCTCATCAGAAGATGAATTTGACTATGAATTTACTACCTGATAAATTACACTCTTTTTTATGCTGCTTCTTTAATTTCTTTCATTTTATATTCTTCCTCCTCTAATCTCCATAAATATTGATACTGATTCCTCGTAGGATAAATGTGAATGCAAGCGCAACGAGACGAAAGAGAGGGTGAGATATACCACACAGGCAAGCGAAATCAACCTGTATAATAATATATCGCCCAACTAGAAATATATGTTATTCTTCAGTACGCTTCATTTAAAATCATGTTAAGCTAGGTTTTCGTAATACATGAGATATAAAATAGTATAGTTCTCCATGCGTCACTACCTTAAGTTCCGTGTTCTATTTTTACTTCCACATCGTGGGAGTATGGTAACGGTGAAAAAAAAACTTTTCTTATTCAGATAGGCTTAGAATGTCATGAAACGTCGAGATTTTAAGTTTGAGGAAAAAAATTGCCTGTCTATTGAGCTGTTTCTTTTTATTGTGTGCACGATTACTCTGGAATGGTTTATGATATTGATTTAACATTTGGCACAGTTAAATGTATTATAACGAGATCTGGAACTAACACATCATTATTTTATGGTCTTATTCCGCTGAATGGTTGGGGGGTATATGGGGGATTAATAGGTAAAGCAAACAAGTAAAATGTCATAAAATTGTGAGGTAGTATGTGTACAAGAACCAGAGGTCTCAAAATCTTTTTTACCACCCTCAGCCACTATTAAAGAGAATAAAAAATAAAATAAAGTTATGATTAACGTATGTGCAAGAACCAGAGGCCCACAATTTTTATTTGGAATAAGTCACTCCTACGGTCACCCCCTTTAGTGGTGAAGGTTGTAGTGAGGGACTTGGAGAGAGAGACTTAGATAGGAAATCTGGATGTGGAAGTAGTAATTCTTTAAGAGCGGTTTTTCTAATAGAGAACTCATCTACACAATGCACATTTTTATTGCAGTAGGAACAAAATATCGTGAAAGTAGGATATATCTAATTTCCAAATTAATTATAAATACGTTTCTAACACCAGCGTTATTTATGATTATGATAAATGCTCGCAATGAAGCTAAGAATGTATTATTAACGTAATGATCAAATACAACAAAAACTCAAATTTATGATCAGCAATAAATAAATGAAAATTTATTTATGCTAGTCTCGATGGCAATGGTTACAAATTATATTCGCAGAAAGAAGGAAAAGATAATAATCTATTGGTAGATTTCTTGAATAAAATAATTTATCGGGATATTTATACTTAGTTAATTGACGCCAGTCGCTTATATACCCACATTGTATATCCATCTTGCAATCTCAAGCTACATCATAAATATTAACTTTTTTATTTCCATTAAATCATTTGAGAATATCCCCATATTTTAAGCCATTCTAGTAAAATCATTAATAAAATTAATAACCTGTACTAACATGACATTTTATAGGGAAGAAAGTTTGCGAGACTATTAATTCTATAATTCAAAGTATGCCTTTGCAGGACATAAGTAACCACAATACTTACCGTAAAGGAAAAAACTTCAAAAGGAGGAAACTATTTATTACACATTTATTTATAGAGATAGAAATGGTTTCCATAAACACCAAAATATGAAACACTGAACTAGAACATTATAACTAGACGCGCATTTCGTCAAATAAGACGGCATCATCTGGAGGTGATTAAAAAATTTTTTCACTTTACTATTTTGCTTTGTATGCAGCATACCAGGTGCCACAGACTAGTGGCTCCCCACTATATTTCCTTTATTTTTTAACTTATCCATTTGAAATTTGGGGTGCATACACTATCTGTAAAAATGGATTTTCGGAGATAAAAAACGGTATGAGACCATTTCCGGTTTACCCGGAAATGACCGCAACTTTCGATTTTTAAATATAACATTAATAACTATTTACGAAGCCTCCAAAATCGAACAAATCACTTTTTTACCGAAAACTTTTTTTTTTTTCAAATGGGAAGGTGGTGGCTCATACTGTTCAATAAATTATAGATTTTTTTCTGAATTCATTGATATCCATTTCAAATCTGTGCTATTTGTTTTTCTGTTTTATTGAATTTATTTAAAAATAAAAAATCACTTTCAATATAATTTTTCTTGAACTTTAACGTAGTTGCCTTTGCAAAAATCATATGTCTAATAATGAAATGTGAATAACTACCTTTTTGTGAATAATAGACTTTTGGTTCTCTGTTTTGTTACTTATTAGCAATGATCGGAATTTGGGTTTAATTCCAGTGGCGCACATAGGTGTATAAAATTTTATATCAGAAAATTAAATGTATGTTTCTTCTTTCTTACAAAATAAATCGAAATTAAAAGTAATACGAACCTACCTTATGAGTTTTTCATTTATTTTGGCATAATAGAATACATGTATACATATGCACAACTAAAAATGTATGCATATTTTAATAAATTCTTGTAACGACGCACCTGAAATTAAACCCAAAATTCCGATCACTGCTTATTAGGTATAAGTACTAGTGGAAACTATAGGATCAATAAAAATAAAAATAAAAATAAAAAAAATAAAAAGCATTTTAAAAGTGATTTTTTATTTGTCAATAAATTTAATAAAATAAAAAACAAATAGCATAGGTTTGAAATGGATATCAATGAATTCAGAAAAAAAATCTATAATTTCAGTATCCATTTATGTTAAGTTGAAAGTGCTTTTTGTCTCAGTCCTTATATTTAGTGCGTTATAAACACATAGTTTGGCATAATAAATTATAATTACTCGGATAGGAAATCAAAGGAAACAAGCTAAAAACGTACTCTTCGCCTGTTAACTGGATTTTTATATAATTGTTATACATTCAATAGGATACTTTTCGCAGTTTTTTGTAAATAATGTTACTTTTAGACATTTTTAATTTTATAGTACGATCTTAGTTGGTAAAAGACTTGGTAAAAAAACTATACCAAACCCCATTTGGGTTTCGATTCCGAGTCAAAAGAACTACACCACCACCTTACACGTAGAAGAATGTAAATTTTTACATTATAAGACACGAGCTATAAAATCATATTTTCACGGTTGTATATTACATTATGAAATGTATATTTGTAAAATATATAAATAATTAGAAATATTAAAATGAAATATTTCACCAGATTTCTATTCAATTACAAAAACATAAAAATAAAAAAAAATTTTTTTCAACAGTAAAATCACAAGAGCTTTTTTTTATCGGATAAATTTCTCTTTGTAACGAAATAATTTTGCCAATCAGTGCTTTTATGAGAAAAACTGACATGAAAAAATCGCGAGACCGGAGATCGAGCGATTTTGTCAAATGTCAGTTTTTCGAGCAAAATTTCTCATTGACAAAATATTGAGTTAAAAAGAAATTTATCCATAAAAGAAAAGCGTGATTTTTGGTAAGATAAATTAACGACAGAATATGTGAACGAACAACAATTAAAAATAATTATAATTTTCTCAAAACGACTCATATCGTACAGTATAATTTCCACAAGACTTAAAAATTATAGCCGACAGTACAGATTTTAAAATGACGTGCGACTACTAGATATACTCTGCTTTTGAGGAACAGGTATTTTTATCGTGATAAGAAACGATGCACCTTTTTTATCGCTGTCAAAGTGACAAAATGTGCCTGTCAAATAGACTTTTTTATATAGGAGTTAATTTATCAAATTTAAATCATTAAGTAATAACATTTTTATTTATCGATCGATTTTGTTCAAATAGGGTTCTTCTTCTAGCTAACACTAATTTACTGTCCAAATTTCAGTACAATGGGAATTTTCTTTCTTCAGTTATCGTGCTTACAAGAAACGTGACGGACGGACAGACAGACGGACATTTTGAAAGTTGTTCAGAATTCGTTCACTAACACAATGGTATGAAAATTTTTTGTCTGCGAGCGATATTTACGGCTTTAGAAATGTACCGATCAAATGCAAAATCCGATGACATTTCTGTGGCTCTAAAACAATATTTAGAACAGAAAAATTTATTTTTATCACTAAATCCAGTTTACCATGCACAATGTAGAAGATCGTATACCCGAACTGCTTATAAAAGAAAATCAGAAATTGTAAATCCTAGTACAGAGAATACAAGTAAAAAGGGCATTTCTGCGATGTGCTATTTACAAGACAGCCTACCAAATTAAGTCCATATTCCAAATGTTTTAGATTTTGGATGGTACCTAAAGGAGGAAAACTTATTTCCAAAGATGATTTCAAAAAGCCCAAAACCCAATTTTATCGAGTTAACTCCATTTTGTAAATGTAAATTATATAACTGTACTACAAGCTGCAAGTGTAGCAAAGCAAACGCGCAATGTAACATAAGTTGTTTATGCGAAGGAAAATGTAATCTTTAGTACCCACTTGCTGTTATAATTAATGAAAATATATTTTTTAATGTGTATGTTTCGAGATTATCTACATAATTTTATAACATTTAATTGCAAATAGAAACTAAATAATCCGTAGACTCACTTGATCGCTTAAACGACACCACAGATGTGCGACGTTAACAGAAGTTATGCTTTAAATTAATGCGGACGAGTTGCGCGGCCGCTTCCAACAGCGTCATCTCGTTACATGAGCCGAATTTCCAAAAAATATCTTTATAAAAAAGTTTGTTTAAAGTATATGGAACATTTTTCTCGTTTATACTGTAACTCTCTCTTTAAAAATAAGAAAGTTACCTCGATCGGGTATTTTTCAACGCAAATTTTAAAAAACCGCGACAATAGAGGCTAATTATATATTTTTTAGGCACTATATTATTAGTTACACTATATTCTTTGCCGTCAGCCTGTCCAAGAATATTGGAGGGATAATGTGTAAAATATTGGTCAAAATCGGAATTAAAATAAAAAAGATATGATGTGTTATGTGCAAAACAAAACTTAACACATAATTTTAAAATTTTTCAAAAAATTTGCGAATTGACCGATTTGGCAATCTCAAATTAATGGGCGAACTCAAAAATCAAATCCAGAAGGTCATTTTACATAATATCATCTGTTTTTTAGGTGGGTGTTCGCGAGTTGTATAGACTACTTTTAAAATGCTTCCTACAGATTGGCTGCTCTCCGACTATTTAGAGTATATTTGAAGTATGTTAATTCCTCTGAGTTATTGGTCTCCAATGTGTATTAAAAATTTTTTTGTTGTTTTTATTTATCCGAAACATTTCTTCCGGCAAGTGAATCGAATATGAATTTAATAATTTTCAAGTAAACGGAAATGTTAGACAAAGTTGTTGACATTGTTTTTTAACACTTTTGTTAGTACAAAACTTGAAAACCTTTGAGATATACTGATTTCATTTATTTTACAATTCAGATATGATGAAAGTTGTGTTACCTATTTTAAATGTGAGTGCCGACGAAATTAGAAATTTTCTACAGGCCGAAATCTTCATGAAGCAAGTATTAGTTGTGGGGTTGTGAAACTTAACCTTATTAACTGAATGAATGGTATTAAAAATTGAAAGATTGTTTAACTTTTATTTGATTTGTGCTTAATCAAAAATATTTGCCCTAAAATTATAATAAAACATAATTATTTATATAAAGAATAATAGTTTACTTGCCTCTGGCGATCACCTTGTATGACTGATATTGCCAAATTTCAATAGGGAGTACTCTATAATGCTATTCTAAATATGTTGTAAATTTTAAATAAGAATTTTAAGTTTAACAAGTTATCGTGTTTACAGCGATCTACGTGCACACATATACACACACCTACAAACAGTTACACATACTTTTTTATTTGACATTTCAATTCTGTGTCGTATGAAGCGGATTTCTGCATAATTTTTTTTCTACGGTGATTAATACAAATTTTGTCCCGTTATAATATATAAAATATAATCAAAAATATAAAACTTTCAATCTTTTGAGATATACCGATTACATATATTTTACAATTCTATGATTATATATTATATGATGTAGTAGTATATGAAGTAGAATTACCTATTTTGCTTCCACATCCAGTTGAAAATTTTTATTGTTCAAATAGTGGAGTCAAATTAGGACTAAAAGATTCGCAATGTGAATTGTCTGGTCAGGGCAGTTTTTTTGTTTTAACGTCTTCAGGGGATCAACTTAAGTTCACAGTTCAGTTTTGCAGTTTCTGCGAGGTCGGCGTATTTACAATTTAACAATTTAATTTTTTTAACCGTATTTTCCATCGGTTTTCTTTGAATATATCGATATTTCTTATTGAAATCCTATGGAAAACAACAAAAACAAGGAAAATGTTCGTTATGAGCTGTACAATAAAAGTACGTAAACTAATTAATTCATTTCAATTGTTATTATTATTATTTAAAAAAAATTGAATATTGCAAAATTCACCCGTTTCCGTTTCTAAACAAATCACTGTTCTTTCAAAAGTAATGGATAATATTTAATAAAATTTTGGAGAAATATAGCTCTTATAAAGTATAATCACCACTTAAAATTTCAAATCAAAATGATTATTAAAACGCTCAAATAAACAGTTGTTGCTAAAACTTTGCACCTTTGCGAAATCCTACCGTCAAAACCAAGAAATGTGTACAATGGCTCAAATTGTAGATTTTTATAAGTACTTTAAGATCACAGAGAGAAAATTTTTTTTTTTTTCAAAATTTAAAACCTTTTTATTGCAGCAGTTTATAATTTTCGAAATTGTAGTTATAGCCAAATGCAAATAACTCTCTTGTTTTTTTATGAAATCAAAAACGGTAAAGGAGTAATGAAAGTAGATTAAGAAAGCCAATTTAAAAAATATATATATATTCTACTTGCATTTGGAGCTGAGATACGTTAGTTTTTATATTTAGGTCACTTATAAATAAACAAACGCTATTTCTTATTCACATTTGGACTGATAATAATTTGTTTATATCTAAAATTTCGAAAACTATAAACAACTGCAATAAACAATTGTATATTTGAGCCGTTTCACTAATCATTTTGTTTTGAAATTTTAAGCAGCGATTGTATTTTATAAGAGCTATATTTTTCCAAAATTTCATTGAATACTATCCATTATTTTTTAAAGAAGAGTGACTTGTTTAAAAATGCATAATTTTGTAATGTTATAATAATAACCATGAATGAATTGTAGTTTATGTACTTTTATTATACAGCTTAAGAAGACCATTTTTCTTCTTTATATTGTTTTCCATAGGAAATATTCAAAGGAAACCGTTGGAAAACGTGGTTTAAAAATTAAATTATTCAAATATACAATACGCCGACCTCGCTGAAACTGGAATACTGAGCTGTGAACTTAAGTTGACCCCCTGAACACGTTAAAACAGAAAAACAGCCCTGACCAGACAATTCACATTAAAATCCTAATTTGACTCCACTAAAATAGGCTTAGAATATCATGAAACATCGAGATTTTAGGTTTGAGTGAAAAAAATTTCTGTCTGTCGGCCTGCCTGTCTGTCGGTCTGTCTGTAATTTTGTGCGCACGATTACTCTGGAACCGTTTAAGATAGTGACTTGAAATTTGGTACACGTATGTATTTTAACGAGATCTGGAACTAGATTATATTTTCATCTTATTCCGGTAAAGAGTTGGGCGGTAAATTGGGGTAAATAAATAATTAAAGCAGGTAAGAGTCCATAAAATTTTAGTATATGTAAGAGGAACTGTAAGGTCTAAACAATTGTTTTGGCATTACCACCACCACCCCGTTATTAAAGGAGGTGAAAGAAAATTGTGATTTAGTGTGAGTACAAGAACCAAAAACCTCGATGTGGGATATCGTTTTATGGGCTTTTGGGGTAGACGATTTCAAATGTTATATTAATAAAGTTCCATAAACAATTGTTTCCACATACTAAATTTTTTCGTTGTGAGAAACTTGGATGGAAAATCTGGATGTGGAAGTAGTGATTCCTTGGGCAGCGGTTTTTACTTATCTAAATTTCACTGCCGATGAAATTAGAATTTTTTACAGGTCAAAATCGTCATGAAGAAAGTGTTAATGCTAAACTATAACTTTCAGGTGAATGTGCTGTAGTAGTGTCTCTCATATTAAGGACAGAAACAGCACATTGCAGTGGCCACAGTGTTCTTCTCCTACTGAAAAAAATTAAATACGATGAGATATACAGTGCGTGTAATTGAGAAATGGGCATGTACATCCACGTAGCGCGAGAGATGTGACAACCTAGCAATAGTAAAATCCGCCTGCCGGCCGGCACTCGACTACTGAAGTATCGAAGTATCCCAGCTCTGTTATTTCATTTTAGTCAACTGGCATACGCGACGTTGTAATTCTTACTTCCCATGTCTAGCGTTCCATTACACGCACGGTATAGTGAACTGGGATAATCTCTTTTGAACCTACATTTTATCGTTTCAGTGTTTAATAAAGCCAAACGTGGAAAAATTCTTCTCTCTTTAGATCTTTCGTAATTATTACTTATCATAAACTGTTTGGAAACATGTTGCTAGAGAGTAGCAACTTTTCAATATCTGAAACAAAGAAAAGTAATAATGATATTCACGGTAATCTAAAACTTTCCTACCATATTTTTCTATATATCCAAAATAAAGGTAGGTACTCTTTTATATAAAATTATTTCCGAAAATTAATGAAAAGGGAGTTATAGGTCTTTAAAGGGCGATAATAAATATCAGTTTTTCTAAAATATTTTTCGACTGTCTTAAAATATAAAATTCATATTTTAAATTTAGATATCGCCCGTCTGGACATCAGTTCACATAGTATCAGTCTCTTCTGCTTAAAGAGTAGTTTTAACAGTACAGCGGGGCTTCGGCACCGCAACCCTCAAGGGAAAAAAGGCCGGCTCTCAGTATTTTACAGCTAATTTTTATTCACACTCAAAGAAATAGTATGGGTAAATTCAACAAAAAAAAAATGGTTAACTAATAATATCGTTAATTTTGTTAAACTAAACTATATTGATGGTATTTTTAAACAAGAGGTGATTGTTATTTTAATTAATAAAAAGTTGTCGTGCAACAAAACAAACATTAACTTAAAAAATAGATGAATAAGACTATTATTTTTTTCGTCTGACTATTATTTTGTTGAATTCTGTCAAATTAAACTAGATAATAGTATATTTTATTTTTAACTATTATCGAATTGTAATTCTAACCCAGTATTAGTTCGCTGTATTATTGTACTTGGTAGACAAACCAATATGATTGTCGTCTTTTAGAAGTTCTAAAAGAATTACCATAAAATTTGCTTGCTTACCACGTAGTCTATTACAGAAATTATTCCCAGATGACGCCACATACAAATCACTGACAATAATCAATCATGCATTATCTTATACTCTTATGAATTTATAGAAAATTAATAACATGATTGCAATGTTCAAATTCTCTCAGGGATCATCGATATATTTGGATGGATCTTATAAACGATCTCTAATCTTTGGTTTGGGTGGTCTGTTGTCTCAATACTGAGATTTTGGCTAACCGAAAAAAACTTCATCATGCAATATAGTGTAGATCAACCTAAAAATTAGTTGGTGAACAAAAAACAAAGTCGTACTATTTAATTGTAGACCAAATTGAAAATGGTTAATGAACATAAAAAAATGTCATTGTACTATTTAATTTGTTACAAGAAGATATGATTATTAAACTACTATTTGTTTACGAAAACAAATAAAGTTGTATGACTATTCTTTTCTGATTGATTTAACTATGAAACTAGATAGGCGCGATTTCATATGCTCTTTTTGGTTGAATTTACCTATCGTTTTCTTTGAGTGCATTACATATTTCTAAAAATTCTCATATAAAAATAATTTTCAGATCATTAGGAATAAATTGCATTTCGCTTAACTGAGCCGTTCTATGGAAATTTATGTTTACAAATCAGCGTGCATTTACAACATTTTATCAAGAAATACTATTACACAAAGAATGCTTTGAAATATTAAGTACATAAAATGATTAGATTACGCAGAAAGTTGCCAATTTTCAATTATAAAAATTGTTCTAAATGTCCTCCATTTCCCCAATGCTCGATATATGTCTTGTTTTAGGGAACATTAAATATTCTGTAAAATTTCTGCATCTTTCTGTAGCATCGTAAACCCGTGATCGCTTTTTCTTCAAGTGTTCCATTTGAGAATTATAAACTCTTTTTAAATAATTCCACACATTGAAATCAAGAGGAGAATATGTAGAAGATGATCAAACTATGGCATGTGGTAAAAAACTTACAAATAGTAAATGAGAAAAACAAGAAATTAAATCTATTTTCAGAGATAACGAGACTATAAAAGACCGAAAAACATAGCTAAGAAAGGACACCGCACGTTTTATAGGTAAATTGGTGGCCTGTCAAATTTGATGAATTTTTGATATTTTGTAGTTCAACTGATTCTGAACAATAAGTTCCTTTGGCAAAACTTCAAATTATGGACAGTTTCTCCGATAGATGGCTCCAAAGACTGAACCTAGTGGACCTCGATCTCGATCTGTATAAAGATTTCTCAAAACGTACTGCAGATATTGAACTGATAACTGCTGGAAATATATAACCAGACTATTTACCATTATTTGGTCTTAGATTGATTTGCCCGAACTTCCGGTTTTACCGAAAGTGACGTCAAATCATTTTTCGAATGCACAACACCCACTTACTTCAGTTTAATACATCACATATATAAGTAGCTTTGTTAAAATTCGCTGTCTTAGTAAATAAGTAAGTACGTGCATTGGTTGATAGAACACTGCTGCTAGCTTGATACCGGGTACATCATAATTTTGGTACAAAACAAAGTTGACTTTATTTTTTAAGATATAAAATTGCAGTTATGTCTAGTCAATGAAAACTAATTATTTGTAAGACCTTTAAGTAGAATAGACAATTTTTGTATATTTATAATATATTAAATTTTATTATTTTCAGCAAGAGTTGCATAGTTGATTGTATATTTTTTAAAAATATTAACGGTAGGTAAGTACGTACAGCGGGGCGAGTTTTAGCATGCGATAGTCCTCTCGATCAATTTAAATTCCTTTGTATTGTTGCGCATTCAACCTGCTACATATACGTACTTGGCTCTCCTTATCTGTATATGTAATTCCTGTACTATTTGTCGTTTGTTTTAATTTTGTGACATATCTTAATCATACCACTACTTTCTCTTATTATTGATTTGCTTGCTGGTTTTGATTGAACTGATTGATTGTTATATTTAGTGATGGCATTTAGAAATAGAATAATGTGTTTTATTTGTGAATTAAGCGAAGAAAAAAGAATATTGCTGCAAGGCGTAGAAATGACTTGAATTTACCTTTTCTGGAATTTAATGAATATTTAAAATAAGTAAATATTTAAAAAAATGAGCTCTGCAATTTTTGTTAAAAATAACAAAGTTTAATGTATCATAAATACAAAAACTTCCTATTCTACTTAAAGGTCTCACAAATACTTACTTTTCATTGAGTAGACAAAAAATAATAAAGCTCCTGGAAAAGATGTCATTACATCAGAAATAATAAAAACAATTAGAAGAATATAGACTAAAACCACTACGTTACATTTGTAATAAAATCATGGAAGCTGCTACATTTTCAACATTGTTCAAGGAGGTTAGAATAATACCAATATTTAAAAGTGGAGATAAGACATTAGAAAATTATCGACCAATACCGACCAATACCTAACTTTAGTAAAATTATAAATATATATATAAAGTAGGCTATTTAAAAATGTATTACCTAATATCTGAAATGCAATTTGGCTTTCAGGAAAAAAATCTACAAACGATGCTGTGACCAAACTTACTTCCTTAATGTATGATTCACCTGATGAGTCAAAGCATTCGTTATGTGTTTTTTAGACCTAGCAAAGGCCTTTGACACTGTCTGCCACAACCAACTGCTTAACAAATCAGAGCGCATTGGAATTGGAGGCATTGTACTACAACTTTTTAAAGCTTATTTAGAAGAACACAAACAAGTTTGTAAAAATAAGAGATCAGATAAGTGATTACGAAACTGTAAAATATGGCGTGCCGCAGGGAACGGTACTAGGACCAATCCGGCTTGTAATATATTTCAATGACGTACTTGCCATGAAAACAACTGGAACTATTTTGTCACTTGCCAACGACACAGACATATTCTACAACAGTAAATACGTGGCAAAATCTAAAAACCATCGCCGAGCAAGACCCAACATAAATTAAACAGTGGTTTGAGAGTAAAAAGTATACAATTAACTTTAAAAAACATATTACTTGCCTCTGACGTTATATAGCAGTAACTTACCATATTTTAATAAAACAAAAATATATGGGGAAGGTGAAAATATAGAAATTTATTCAAAAGAGAAACTAAAATACCTTGGTATATATACAGGGTGTTTTTAAAAAGTATGTCAATCACTTAACCACAGACTCAGCTCAGTTGGAAATAAAAAAAAAACATATTCTCTAAATACTGTACAAATGGCTACAGATATTTTTTCAATACTGGTACGCTGTAACATATGTCAGAGTGTAAAAGTAAAAGAAATACCTGATTTAGGGTTAAACAACCATTCTCTACTAGCCCCTTTTTAAGTGGTACGCTTACGACTTTTTTTGGTATAATGTATTTTATAGAAAAATTAATTTTACAACTTTTTTGCGTCTTGTGTGTTTTTTTTTGGTTCAGGGATCATTTTTAAATAAGATAAAATATTAAAAATAATGTCGTGTGTTTTAAAGGGTGAAATGTTGAAAACTGGAGAAAAATAGTAATTTTTTTATTTTACTTTTTATTTTTTTTGATTTTGTTTTTAATTTTATTTTGTTTCTTTAATCATACTAGGTACATCTAAAACTGAAATTAAGAAGTTACTGACAAAATAAATGAGTTTTCTAGAGTTTTTAACATTTTATCATTTAAAACACATGACAATGTTTTTAGTTCATTTAAAAATGATCACTTAAACGAAAAAACACAAGATGCAAAAAAGTTGTAGAATTAAAATTTCTATAAAATACAATATATCAAAAAAGTCATAGGCTTAGCAATAAAAAGGGAGGTAGGAGGGGAGGGTTGTTTAACCGCAAATCAGCAATTTCTAAAACTTTATTTTAAAATATTTTCACATTAAACTATTGACCTTTGACATATGTTACAGCGTAGCAGTATTGAAACAACAATCTACAGCCATTTGTACAATATATTAAGAATGCATTTTTTAAATTATTTTGTTATCATATATTTATTATATATTTCATTATTTTTTTATATTATTTTAATTTAATTTCCAACTTTGAGGGCTGTATCTTCATAGAGGTGCGATTTTGGATAGAGGTAAATTAGGTTCAATCAACTTCTTTTGAGGCGCTGAGTCTGTGGCTAACTGATTGACATACTTTTTAAAAAACCCTGTATACAAGGTGTCCCACTGCGCATCCATAGCACTCGGGGAACTCACTGCGCAACGCAATTTGATAACAATTCATTATTCTATTTTTGTCTCGATTTTTGTGTTAGAGCAAGTTAAACAAAAAAATTATTATTTTAATCGACAATAAAGCGCATGGGCAAATGTCATGCTTAAAAACATCCCTCTCCCTGTTCACCCATTCGGGGGGTCTACGTGTCATCGTATTTCCTCAGAAGAGTCCAACCCTCGAATAATCACGTTTCTGACTTACGCGATTTAAAAAATACGGATGCACTTTAAACCATCTACTACCGCCTCTTGGGGGGTCGAATTTCGAAAAATCCCTTCTTAGTGGTTGCCTACGTCATTCGAGGAACCTCTATGCAAAATTTGAAGATTCTAGACCCAGCGGTTTAAGCTTGGCGTCGATAGAGGTCAGTGAGTCAGTGAATCAGTCAGGGTATGGTATTCTTTTATAAACAATATAGATGTATAATACATTTATATCTCTAAACGTTATGGGTAATAATTCCTGAGTTTTTCGATAAGAGAACAGGTGCACTTGTTATTCTGTACAACTATTAAAGTGCTTTCGCGAGATATATTCATTCGTAAGCCTAATCTTCTAGCACTTATCGTAGGATGTTACATTAAAATATGTAACATTTCTCCTTCAATGTCAACAGTTCTTGCGGTTCTTGGACCGCCAGCATAACTGATTTTCACTTGAAAACTTCCTGTTTACCCAAGTCGCCTACTGCACTTAAAAAAAGTGTTGACATTAGAAATGTTTCTATTCGGAAATTTTTCCGTGCTGTGAGATGTTATAAATGTCTCACGGCTGCAGCAGCATTACCCAAAACATTCTTCCAAAGTCCAAATTACGTCTGTTAATTCAGAGAAGGGAGTAATCGATCATGTTTAAATATTAACAATTAAAATGAAATGTTGCAAAAAACAGGAAGAGAAAGTGTAGAGGTAGGGGGTTAAAAAATTAATAATAAGTCACATTGTTCTGTAGAGTAGTGTAGAGGTCTTATTCCTTCTATAAGGGAAAGTTTGTCCGAGTTGTGAAGATTGTTTATTTTCCTTTCAGGTCAAGTATTACAACTTAAAATTTTATATAATCAGTGGCTTCTTAAGTTATGAAAAAAGGAAATTGAGTGTAGTGGAAATGATCAGCCGTGTAGATGTCAACATCTCCGAAATAGAAGCTTGCAGGCGGGTGCTCAAATGTTTAAAGGCAGGTTTGAGAGTAATATTAATGATAGTAAAATTGCAAAGAAACAGTTAGTTATTTAGTTTCCAAAGTTATGAAAATAAATCGGCACGTTGCGTTGTATTAAAATAAATGTAAAAAATGATCTAGAGGATGGGCATTGAGACAAACATTGTTCCCATAGCATTAAGAAAATGTAACTCTAATTAGTCATAACATATTTGTTTACTTACCTTTAAATATTGTTCGAGAGTCATTGCACCGATACCACTAGCTCGGAATTGTAATGCTCTTTGGGATCTCATCATCATTATTACTAAGTTTTTTTGTATTTCTTTTTTATAACTTAGCCAGTTAAGATCATTGTAAATAATATGAGATATTTCCATGCTCTAAAAGGTGAAGTTGAGAATATTATTTAAGGATTATTTAAAATCTGTTCAAAAACTATGTTGGCTTATATTTAAAATATAATATAATATTTTATATGCATCAATAAAACTTTCTTATAGGAGATTTTAACACAGTATGATAATTCATCTTCTTTTCTTTCGTATTCGATCAAGCCTCTCTTTGTTGTATTCATCTTCTGACAGCATGCCATCTATCGGAGTTGCTTGTTAAATGTATAGTCTCAGCAAAATTCAAAGTTGAGGTACTTAGTACTAAAATGTACTCCAAGTAAAGTAATAAGTACATTTTTACTTTAAGTATTTTACTCTAAAAATCATTGTACTGCTACTTGTACTCTCAGTACTTAACCTAAAAGCCTAAAGTCTGAAGTAATATTTGTTACTTAAAAAAGTACTTCAAATACTTTCTTATATAAAAAGTACTCCAAGTACTTTCTTCTTCCTTCTTCACCTATTGTACTTTCAATAAATTTGTTAAATAAATCCATCAAACATGCAGTCTCTCAGGCGACGAGGGTTTTATACTAACAACGTTCAGATAGGAAGTGGAAACCGTTTTTCTCTACGGCAAACCGTTTTACTGCTATATGTGGTCAAAAGTTAAAGAGTAAAAAATTACCAATATTCAGCAATTGGTTGCTGTCATTATTTATAAGAAAATATACAGCATTATTTTACTGGCATATGACATTAATGCGAGCACTCTGTCATTATTACAAACATCTACCGCTTCATTCTTAGTTAGTACCATGAGGCAAGGCCGTGTAGAGCAGGTGTTCGAGGTGTTCACAGAACACCTCCGTCTATTTTAGGGGCGGCCCGTGCCCCCGCTCATCAATTTTTATTCCGGTGGAAAAATCATTTTTTAAGTTCTCCTCCCCCCCCCCGCTTATCAATTTTTATTTTGGTTGCTCATCAATTGTGAATATTGAGGCGGCATTTTAGAGTTTTCACAATTTTTTTTTTAGATTCCCCCGCTTATCAATTCTGAAGTATGAAGCGGCATTTTAGATTTTGCACAAAAATTTTTTTTTACATTTTCTCCATCATCAATTTTGAAAGGACCCCGGAACAAAACCTATGAAAATGTTGATTCGGTGGAATCGGCTGAAATTTTGGTATTTTGTAGTTCAAGTCATGCTGATCAAAAGTTCTTATTACATCGAGCCAATCCTATGGACAGTTTTTGAGATACAGCTTGTCAAAGTTAGGTAATTTGCGTCATTTTAGACATTCAAGAACTTTTTACTCATAAACTATTAACATTAGCAAAAAACTGCAAGGGTCGAAATATTATTGTTCAAGTCCAATAAAGCTCACGAATTTTTTTCAGAATTTTTTTATCAATTTTTAGGTTAGGTAAAATATATATGTCATATTTTGGCATGCTTCGGTGGGATTGGCTGAAACTTTGCTATTTTGTAGTTAAAATCATGCTGATCAAAAATTCCTATAGCACTGAGTCGATCCTATAAGTGGTTTTCGCTCCAGGAGTGCTTGAAAGTCCTAATAGCGAGGTAATGGATAATCTGTATGTACGTGTTTATGAATGGCTTCCAGTGCTTATGTACGTGCACAAAAAAATGTGATGTTATGTAATGTTAAAATAAGCTTGTATTATTGTCAATATGTTTATAAAGTCACATCCCTGTAAATCAAAAGGTTTCTGAAATATAAAATAATAATTAATTTTTGAGAGCTATTTTCAAAGGGCCGTAGCTCAAGGTATTTGCGGACATATTTTTGCATGTAGAATCTGCACCAGAAGTTTGTCATCAATATTTCCAGAAAATCCTGTAGATACTGACACATACATACACACAAACGCACGCACGCAGTACACAAACATGCTGGAAGCCATTCATAAACACGTACATATAGATTACCCGTTACCTCGTTGTTAGGATTTTCAAGCACTTCTGGAGCGAAAACCACTCATAGGATCGACCCAGTGCAATAGAAATTTTTGATCAGCATGACTTTAACTACAAAATAGCAAAGTTTCAACCAATCCCACCGAAGCTTGCCAAAATATGACATATATATATATATTTTACCTAACCTAAAAATTGATAAAAAAATTCTGAAAAAAATTCTTGAGCTTTATTGGACTTGAACAAAAATATTTCGACCCTTGCAATTTTTTGTTAAAGTTAATAGTTTGAGAGTAAAAATTTCTTGAATGTATAAAATGACGCAAATTACCTAACTTTGACAAGCTGTATCTCAAAAACTGTTCATAGGATTGGCTCGATGTAATAAGAACTTTTGATCAGCATGACTTGAACTACAAAATACCAAAATTTCAGCCGATTCCACCGAATCAACATTTTCATGGGTTTTGTTCCGGGGTCCTTTGAGGCGGCATTTTAGATTTTGCACACCAATGGCCAAATATCTAGAAACGGCCCTGGTACGAGGATTGTGGCTCTCCAATCATCTGACCAGACTGCTGTCTTCCATATTTTTTGGCCAACTAAGTTAATCACCTCGGCCATAATATTATCAGGCCCAGCTGCAAGTTTGCCTCCACTTTTGATTTTAACACTAAACGTTCGTGTTCTTAGTTCTGCTGCCAGTCATCTATTACCTCAGGTTGGTCTCTTTCGAAAAGCTTCTTTCAACATTGGCGCCGAACCTTAATTTGATCCCTGTCAGCTCTTAGAACACCTTAATTGTCTACATTTTTTATTTCGATTTACTATTACTGTTTGGAAACGATTCTTGACATTATTGTGGTTAGCATGTAACTCTTGTAGATAAGAATTCTTATATCTTCGACAAGGAATTTGTATTCTCCACGTCAATCTGTTATACTCTTCCAATTCCAAGGTGTTGACACCTTGAGCCTTCAGATTTGTCCTGGCTCGTACTTCAGCTAGATTTTAGTCAGTTTGTTTCACATCTCTACGTGTCTCCCTTTGTGTTTCAGTTACTGCTCGTGTGATGTTCTCTTTTAGATAACCCTAAAGAATAATACAAGGCAATTGTTTAGATCTCATGGACTTTAGAATAATTCCGGAGCTGCGAACATTTTTGTTTTAAAACAAATCAAATTATTAAATGGTTTTTTCGAGGCATTTACAAAAATTAAGTACAAACCAGAGGTATTGAAGTGTGGTGTACCACGGGGGTCAGTCCTGGGATGCATTGTTATTTCTTATCTATATAAATGATCTGTCTGCAAATTATCCTGGTATAATGTTCTCACTGTTTGCTCATGACACTAGTATTGTACTACATCACAAAAACATCGATTCGTTTTATCCAGATGCATCAACACTAATTAATAATACATTAGAATGGTTTAAATGTAACAAACTCATGTGGAACCCTAAAAGTCATGCAATGTTTTGTTTCAAATTCATTATGTTACCAACATACAAAGAATGTTACCAACAGCCAGTGGGGTTATAAACCAATTGAGCATACCAAGTTTTTGGGTATCTATGTAGATAGATGTCTAAATTGGAAAGTGCACATAGATAACCTAAATAAGAAATTATGCACGGCTGTCTACGCAGTTAACACTATTAAACAAAATGCAGGGATTAAACCTGCTCTGACACTACAGTATTCATATTTTCACAGCATCCTATAGTACGGCATTGAATATTGGGGAAAATCTACAACTAGAGATATCACCTTTATTATGCAGAAACGGGCAATTCGAATTATTTTTAATATAAACGCCAGGGACTCGCGTAGACAATATTCACTGTAACAAACTTGTACATTTTCAAATAATATATAAACGAAAATCAAGCTTGAATAGACCATCGGACTTATATAGCTATAACACTAGATTTTACTAGATACAATAATATAATATTAACACCGTATTATAGTTATACTTCAGGTAAAAATGTGTAACTCAAATCCCTTAAATAAAATAAAAAATTAAAAGCTTTACTTATATAATTTTCATTTTAATTTCTAAATGAATATTTTCATGAAGAATTTTCTAATTTAAACTGACACTTACCTATCATTCATTAATGAATTTCTCCTCTATTACTTAGTGAAATTTTATTTTGTATTAATTTTACTTCCACGTCCAGTGGAAGTATAGTAACGACAAAAAAATTTTTAAAAATTTTTATTGTTCAAATAGGCTTAAAATGTCATGAAACGTCGAGATTTTAACTTTGAGCGAAAAAAAAAATTTCTGTCTGTCTGTCGGTGTCTGTCGGTCTGTCTGTAACTTTTTTTTGTGCGCACGTTTACTCTGGAACCGTTTAAGATATTGACTTGAAATTTGGTACACATATGTACTTTAACGAGATCTAGAACTAGATTATATTTTCATCTTGTTCCGTCGAGGGGTTGGGGGGTAAATTGGGGTAAATTTGGGGTAAATAGGTCAATCAAGCAGGTAAGAGTCCATAAAATTGGTATTTAGTATATACAAGAGAAGCTAAGGTCTCAAAAAAATTTTTGGCATTAGCCACCCCCATTACCACCCCCACCCCCTTATTAAAGGGAATGAAAAAAAAAGTGATTTTGTGTATGTACAGGAACCTGAAACCTCAAAATATTTTTTTACTTCATCCACCCCCCACTATCACCCCCCTATCACCCCCACCCCACTACCGATGTGGGGTATCGTTTTATGGGTTTTTGGGGTAGAGGATTTCAAATATTATATTATTAAAGTTCCATAAACAATTATTTTCATATACAAAGTTTTTTCATTGTGAGTGACTTGGATAGAGAATCTGGATGTGGAAGTAGTGATTCCTTGGGCAGCGGTTTTATTTTATGTATTTGTTTGGGTTATTGGTTCGCGAGAGTTGTTATCATGTGTGTTAGGCACAAAGTTATTGCAATTGATTGATTGATTTACCAGCGTGCGGTAGGCATTGCTGCCACTCCCAGGTATACAGCTGGGCCTGCTACGTCCACGCTGGCTTGGACTAAGGTCATGCTTGTTGTCAGCAGCGAGAGCCACATGGCGCATGGTAAAGGAATGTGGGATGGGAGGTGTAGGTATTTGTGAGATGCGTTACCGCATTGTGTCGTGAGAGAGCGTTTAAGCTCCCTTTTTTGTGTGTTTGGTTCTGGACTTCTGCCTATTATGACTCTTCTTGTGAAATATGTTGTCGTATTGTGCCGTAATATGAAGTGTTTTTGCTCCTCTTTATGCGTTTTTGCTTCTTCGAATCTTCTTTTTTCTGAGTCTTCTGATTCCTCCGTTTCCGATTGTGGTAGAGTATATATCCTTGCGATTTGTTAGTGGTGTTCATTTGTTGACCCTGATCCTTTCAATTGTCGTTCTCCACTGTAGCATGGTCTCCCTATTTGTAGTTTGTTGCTGTTCGGTGCTAGCGCTTTCTTTAGTAAATGTGTTGGGTCCCTTCCTTGAGTATGTCCCCAATACTTCATTGCGTGTACTTCTATAATGTTGATGTATTGTGTCGCTGTTTTCGTCTTGTTGTTTTAGTTGGACGATGCCCTTTCTGCTCTTCTCAAAAACTTCTTCTGATGGCTTTTGTTGTTGCCGCGTTTTTGACTCCATATATCATCGTTATCCATATGACGGCTATGTACACACATTTGGTAAGGTCCCATGATAGTTTATTTTTCTCAATGAATGGTATGTTACCCTTGTGCCGTTTTGATTCTCTCCTTTACTGTTTCTCTCCGCTCCAGCTGGTTCGTCCGGTCTGTTCCTAGGTACTTCAATTTGTTCGGTGTTCTTAGGGAATATTCATCTATTTTGTGTTCCTCTCCGCTGGTCCAACTCTTCTTCTTCTGCATCGATTAGTAGATTATCGACGTATGTGTGAGTTTTCTTAGAGAACACAATTTTTCTGAAAGAAACCTTCACTAGGCTTACCTCCGCTGAAGTGCTGTGCGAACTCAGCTCTGACGCAGTATACCAACAATACCTCATTGATTATTTCGAGTTTAATTTTAATTATTATCATTACCGTGATTTCTAGCATTTATTCCTTGGGTGGTGGCTTATTGAAGGGTCTTCTTGTATTAATTTGATTCATTCATTTTTTGCTTTCTCTTCTTCCTCGAGTTTATCTCCACTGTTGCCGTGGTAAACCTCTTCTCGTGTATGTGTTATCATTTTTTCTGTATACCCCCCTGCCGCCGCTTTACTGCCCCTGACTCGTTCTCCCTGCATAAATAAATTATTATCAGCTAAAATTAATATCTTTGGGCATTACTTCAGAAGTTTTGTGCGCGGCGCACGACATCAAGTACTCGCACAGACCTCAGGATGGATCTCAACACATACGTCAGGTTTATACTAGTATCTTTAATATTAGTTACAAGTTTATCTTTCTTTATCTTTCTTCCTTTTCCTATTTATCTTTTAAAAGGTTTAGATTACAATTAATATATTGTGGCATGTTCTACCCTCCGAGATATCCACGTGAGTTGCCTCTAAGTTCTCATGTATATGTAACATGAAACTAAATTAGTTGGTTGGTTCAGCTATTATCTCATAGATGGCGAGCGCGGTGTCAAAATCTAGGCATCTATCTGGAAATATCTAGAATAGTGACATTTGCTGGAGAACAGTAAAATGTTCCAGAAGCGAACCTCCTAGGACTATATAAAGGCATGGAGAAGCACAGAGAGGACAGTTTTAGTACAGATAGTGATTTGAGAAACATTAAAAAGTAAACAAAGTGATCAAGAGTCTAAAGTAGTGAATTATAGTACTTAGTGTAATATTAGTAAAGTAATTAATTGTTGTAATTAGTATGTAAGTTAATAAGTTAGTGTTTAGTGTTACCCTGGTGTTATAGTTTCCGGATACAGGGTGTTTACAAAAGGGGTGTAAACACGTAACAATATGTACGTATGTGTGTGTTAATATTCCTAATTATATAACTAAATTGTAATTGTTGGGAATTAAATATATTCTGTTTTGTTCCATTTTATTCTATTCTATTACATTAATTTGGCCTTCAACTGACCTGCAGACAAACCTCATTAGTTAACCAGAAGAACATCAAATTCTGTATCAAATCCGATGATATTATTGTAAGTGCTCTAAGCAACTCATATGTTGTATTTGCCTACAAAATAGGTATTATGAAATAAATATCCTATTTTAATAATAATTTTATAATTTACAGTGAGCATCTGAATAGTAAATACTGCTAACTGGACAGTGTTGCTGAAGAATCCAATTAACATCATTTCTTTTGTGGCCCTTTTAAAACAGTCCATTAAACTGAAACAATACATATTATAATATAAAACTTTCACATACGAGATATTTTTGTAATAAAGAACTAATAAATATGTTGTACTTAAATCAAATTCGATGACGTTTTCAAGGGTACATATATATATAGCGAAAGTTATACAGTTATACAGAAAGTTATACGGACGGGACGCACAGACGAAAATTAATAGAGGACGGTGGTGATAATGGTCATTAGGTTAACGTTTTGGTTAAGATCTTTTACTCAAAAAAAAATATGACATATGTCATATGTCAAAATATGTCATATAGTACAGATACATTAAATTTCGTTAAGGAATAGCAAGGATAGTCCATTTTTTTGGAAATGTTTAAAAATACTTACTTTTGAAGAAACCGATGTGCCCTTAGCTGCCCGTTGAACGGAACATACCTAAATGATTTATAGCCTAAAATACGGACTGAATAAGAAAATATCAAGAGATCTTTTTTAAAATAGACAAAATTTTCTTTAATTTGTTGTTTTTTTAGTTGTTGTACGATAAAAATTGACAGAGATGAGCATTTTAAATGTTTTCCATTATGGGAGGAATTATGGTTTTTGACGTTTTACATAACAAACAACATATAAATATGCTTTTATAAATACTGCACTAGAAAGCAAAAATTAATCATCGAACCTGTTCTTTCTCTCTACCCCGTAAGGGCCTTGGTGTAAGCTATGTTTGTAATTAAGTATAATATTTGAGGATAAAAGCGTGGGGCGCTTTTCATTTAATCTAATGATGTTTTCAGCGTTTTAATTACCGAACCTGTTCGAAATAGCGTTCGAAAAGCGCCCCACACTTTTATACTCCAATATTATACTTAATTACAAACACAGCTTACACTAAGGCCCTTTCGGGGTAGATAGAGAGAACAGGTTCGATGATTATTTTTTGTTTTTTAGTGCAGTATTTATAAAAGCATGTTTTTTTAGTTTTTTAAAATTTTAATTTATTTTTTTAATTTTTAGTCTCATATTTAAGGAGAGAATTTTGGCATTTTCGAAAAAACAAACAATTTGTTAAATTTGGAACGGATAATTGTAATCTGCAACCTCGATAACTCACAGATACCGATTTTCAGTCGAATTCGACGATAATTGATAAAACCTATCCGCCATGTTGACGCCGCCATTTTGAATTTTTAGGTTTTGATCACATATTTGTTTTTTACTTGTCAACCCCTTTCTTTTGATACTCAAGGGGGCTGTAAAGAAAATGATAAACCGCCATCTTGGGGAGGCGGCCATTTTAAACATATATTATAATATTGAGTATACTATATTATATTGTCATCAGAGCTACAGACAATTGCCAAATTTCATGATGATACAACAATTAGAAGTGGGTGAAATTCAGTTCCTTAGATCTTATTTCATAGATAGATAAATAGATAGATAGATAAATATGATAGATACAGATCGACCTAATAAAAGCATGTTAAAAAAATATCAAGAGAAATTTTTTAAAGAAAATAAAATTTCCTTCACTTTGGTTTCTTTTGCCTGTTGTGCGACAAGAAATTACCAAAATACAGCACTTCTAAGCTGTATTGTTTTATTTCGAGAGTTTAAAATATATGTTTGAGGTATTTCTTTTTACTTCCACATCTAGTGATAGTAATGATAGAAAAATTTTCAAAAATGTTTATTGTTCAAATAGACTTAGAATGTCATGAAACGTAGAGATTTTAAGTTTGTGCAAAAAAAATTATGTCGGTCTGTCTGTAACTTTTTTGTGCGCACGATTATTCTGGAACCGTTTAAGATATTAACTTGAAATTTGCTACACGTAAATATTTTAACGGGATCTGGAACTAGATTATATTAACCTCCCCACAATAAAATTGTGGGAGGTTACTACAATTAGTCCAAAATCGAAAATTGAGATAACATCAAATCTTTACGTTTTGAGGTCCCAGGAACCCAAAAAAGTTGTTTTTAAAAAATGTCTGTGTGTGTGTATGTGTGTGTGTGTGTGTGTGTGTGTATGTATGTTAGCACGATAGCGGCGAAGCTACTAAACGGATTTGGATGAAACTTTGCATGAGGGTTTCTTTAGTGCTCCAGAAGATCTGAAAAGGTTTTGGTTGAGATCGGATTACGTTTAGTGCCGTTTTAGCACAAGTTGTTTATTTTATGATTACTTACAATTTGTAATTGAACCATTGAAAAGCAGTAAAAATTCCGATTTCAACGATATATCACACTTGCACTTTTTCGATTTGGTTTCCGTGAAAAAAATGAAAAAACAAAAATTTCACTTGTTTTGTCCTCAAAGCAGTGCAATGTACAGGGTGATATTCTAATAATGACATGACATTCTAATAATAACAGAGGTGTTCAGTGATTTTGGCTGATAACTCGGGAACGGTTGAAGATATCGAACTGAAATTTGAAACGTAAGTATAAATATTGTAGACGGACGGATTACGAGTGAATTAATAATACACCTACGTCACATTACGTCACAAATAAGAAAAATTCTTAGAAACTGGTGCAGATATCGACTTAACTATTGGAAACATCCAATTAAAGTTTGAAACGTAGATGGAAATATTGTAGATGTATGGAATACGAGTGAATTAAAAATACACCTACGTTCTGATGACGTCGTAAAAGCATAAAATTCTTATAACAGGCGAACTGATGATGATATCAAAAAAATATTTCTACAAGACGAGTCACGAAAAATGTCAAATTTTCGAAAAAATGTTAAATTTTCAGGGAAATGTCACTTTTCAGAAATATGCCAAATTTTCAGAAAAATGTCACTTTTCAGAAAAATGTAAAATTTTTGAAAAAATGTCAAATTTTCGAAGAAATGTCACCTTTGAGAAAAATGCCAAATGTTTGAAAATTGTCAAATTTTCGGAGTAATGTCATTTCAGAAAAATGTCGAATTTTCGAAAAAATGTCAAATTTTCGGAGAAATGTCACTTTTCAGAAAAATGTCAAATTTTCGAAAAAATGTCAAATTTTTAGGGAAATGTCACTTTTCAGAAAAATGTCAAAAATTCAGGAAAATGTCAAATTTTCGAAAAAAACGTCAAATTTTCGAAGAAATGTCACCTTTCAGAAAAATGTCAAATGTTTGAAAATTGTCAAATTTTCGGAGTAATGTCACTTCAGAAAAATGTCAAATTTTCGAAAAAATGTCAAAGTTTCGGAGAAATGTCACTTCAAAAAATGTCAAATTTTCGGAAAAATATCACTTTTCAGAAAAATGTCAAATTTTCAGGAAAATGTCAAATTTTATTAAATGGACTCAAAGGAAAATTCCCCAAAAATACTACGGGTCCATTTGAGGTATAAGTTCTCTGCTAGTGTGTTAAAGCGTGCAGACTGTATGCTGAGTATTTTTGACGTGTCAGGTGCATCGAGAGATTACAAGTTTTTTCGACGTTTATAAAGCCCACGTATGGTGTGAGAGGCCATCCTGAACCGCTTACAAGCCCTACAAGTGTAAGCAACCCCACCGGAACGCTTTCGGTGAGTTTTTTCCAATAAAACTTTAAAAGTGACAGTGACATTATATTTTAAAAACTATTTCCGCTACTTCCGGCATACCGCCGGAAATTCTTCCGGCAACATAACCTAAAAATAGTACTACATGACCTAAAAACAATTTAAGACATTGGTACCAACCTAAACATTTTTCAAAAACCAAATTCCCCAGAGAAACATTGGAACCAAAAATTTGACAGCTATCACTTCCCCGACCGATTTAGTGAAAAATTGGTCGAGGCCAAAAGATAAAACAAAATATACCAACTCAAACTTAAACGATCCACCATGAACACTGCCCTGGCTACATCTGGCAGGGAAGCTGTCCACCAAGAGTTATATGGTTTTTTCCAAAGATGGCCATCCCTGCCATCCATCCCATTACCAACGAACAGGTTTTTTCGTTTAGTTGTTTCCCGTATCAATAATCAAAATTATTAAGTGCTCTTGCCTACGAACGTTTTTATAGAATTGTGTTTATTTTTATATTAATTTTAGGTCCATGTGGACACATTATAATTTTAACCTAGTCTTTAAGCCTGCCTACAGAAGACAGGAGCTACTTTTCTATTTTTCTCCAAGCCAAACCGGACCTACCCCGTCCAGCCTCACACTCGCCACGGCGGTGTTCACCGTGGTTGTCTGGCTGGCCCCGGGCTAGGATCCGATGAAGCATATATTTGTATTAAAAACATTGAACAAAACATTAATGTTGTGCAGACTATAAATTTAACACTCAAGTTCTTAGGTGCAAATCCCACCGAACGCAAGACTTTTTTTCTGATTTAATACGAAAAAAATATTTCAACTTAATAAATATAATTAAATGAGATCGTTCATATTGTTTAGTGCTCTTTTCGGCTTCAAAGATTCACCGGGTGGGGAGGTTCCAGCCGCTTCCAGTAGCTGCCGATTTTTTAATCTTATTCCGTTGAAGGGTTGGGGGGGGGGTAAATTGAGGTAAATGGAGGTAAATAGGTAAATCAAGCAGGTAAGAGTCCAGAAAATTCGTATTTAGTATATATAAAAAAAAATTGTCATTAGCTACCCCCATTACCAACCCCACTCCAATATTAAAGGGGGTCAAAAAAATAAAATTGGAATTTAGTGTGTGTACAAGAACCAAAGGCCACTACAGTTTTTTAAATTTAGTTCCTACCCTATTATCATCTCCCTACCACTCCCCCCCCCCTCTACCGACGTAGAATATCGTTTTATGGGTTTTTGAGGTCAACGATTTCAAGTGTTAATATCATTGAATTTGCATAAACAATTATTTCCACATAGTGGAATGCAAATATAATATCAAACTTTTTTCGTTGTGAGAGACTGGGATAGAAAATCTAGAAAGTAGTAATTCCTTGAGCAGCGGTTTTTTTTATAATAAAACTAAAGATGTTCAATACTTCTATATTGTATTATTATAAGATGATATTTCTTTATATTCATTTTCAAGGAATGAATAATAAATTACCCTAAATAATAAAACTCATAGATATCAAATTATTTTTATGATTTTATATAGGGTGTTTGATACACCGATAGAAAATTTTAAGGGGATGATAAAAGAGGTCACTTAGAACCTACATGATCATATATATATATATATATATATATATATATATATATATATATATAATTATACAAAGTATCACGGATTTTGAAATATCGGGTTTTTTAGATATTACTTACTAGCGACAAAGTCCGCAGACTTGACACTTTTCGACTTTTACATCTGGGAATGATTGAAAGAATTTGGAAAAAATGAGACTAGGCAGGCATAACCACAACAGAAGTGAGAATAAGAACTCGTGAATGTATTAGAAACGGTTATTCGCATTTTGAACATCAAAAGTATTAAATTGTTCTTATTTGTATATTTGTTTCATTAATTCTAAACTTCATAATACACACAGATGTACTTAGTTGCCTACCTAATAAAATGTTACTCTCTGCTGGAATATCTTTTTCATTGAATGTACTAGCATTCCATCATACATCATTGAACAGGGGATAATACAAAGAAGTTTTTAAAGTTATTTGAATTTATTTCATGTGTTTTTGAAAAAATGCCCTTTTGATTTCAAATTTAATTCTGCAGGAACCCAAACATTTTAAGTTGTATGCAAAATTTTTTACATCCCATTTCGAATTGTTTTTTCAATTGTTTTGAGTAGGTACCCATCGAAGACTAGAATAAAAACCGCTGCCCAAGGAATCACTACTTCCACATCCTGATTTTCTATCCAAGTCACTCACAACGATAAAATGTTGTATGTGGAAATAATTGTTCAATAATATAATATTTGAAATCGTCTACCTCAAAAACCCATAAAAACCCCCACATCGGTAGTGGGGTGGGGGTGGTGATAGAGGGTGGTAGTGGGGGTGGATAAGGTAAAAAAATATTTTGAGGTTTCTGGTTCTTGTGCACACATTAAATCAAAATTTTTTTCCATTCTCTTTAATAATGGGGTGGGGGTGGTAATGGGGGTGGCTAATGCCAAAATATTCTTTGAGACCTTAGCTTCTCTTGTATATAGTAAATACCAATTTTATGAACTCTTACCTGCTTGATTTACCTATTTACCCCAATTTACCCCCCAATCCTTCGACGGAACAAGATGAAAATATAATCTAGTTCTAGATTTCATTAAAGTACATATGCGTACCAAATTTCAAGTCAATATCTCAAACGGTTCCAGAGTAAACGTGTGCACAAAAAAAAGTTACAGACCGACAGACAGAAATTTTTTTTCGCTCAAACTTAAAATCTCGACGTTTCATGACATTCTAAGCCTATTTAAACAATAAAAATTTTAAAAACATTTTTTGTCGTTACTATACTACCACTGGATGTGGAAGTAATATATGTATCCTTATTTTGCCAGTTATTCGTAATAAAAATCACCCCAACATAGTAAGGATTTTTGGTAATTTTTCAATAAAAATTCTTGGCCTATGAAGTAAAAAAATATTTTGAAGTTTTTGGTTCTTGTACATACACTAAATCACACTTTTTTTTCGTCCCCTTAAAAAATGGGGGTTAGGGGTAGGGGTCGTAATGGGGGTAGCTAATGTCAAAAATATTTTTGAGACCTTAGGTTCTCATATATACTAAATATCAATTTTACGAACTCTTACCTGCTTGATTTACCTGTTTACCTCCCCATTTACCTCAATTTACACCCCAATCCTTCGATGGAATAAGATGAAAATATAATTTAGTTCCAGATCCCGTTAAAGTACATACGTGTACCAAATTTCAAGTCAATATCTTAAACGGTTCCAGAGTAATCGTGCGCACAAAAAAGTTAGACCGACAGACAGACAGACATTTTTTTACGCTGAAACTTAAAATGGCGACCTTTCGTGACAGTCTAAGCCTATTTGAACAATAAAAATTTTCAAAAATTTTTTTGGCAAAAAGAAAAAAGAAAATGTTTTTTAACAGTCTAGGGTCAATTTAGAGTCGATTCGACCACAAACTGGTCATTTCAAGGTCAAATTATGAAAAAGCTGTGAAATAAACTCGCCTTTTCGGAATGAGTAGGCTAGGTTTTTTGGGTCGCTGATTCCGGATCCGAGGTCAGTTTGTCTACAGTGTGTCTCAGGATAGTTGTAACAAAAATTTTGGAATTTTGGAATGGTATTTGAGGATTGAGTCCTGCTTGTTGTAAAACTAAAGTATACCAAAAATTACTTGATTTGGTGTTCTACAGGGTGTTTATAAACAAAGTTGTAAAAAAACACCACTAATAAAGTACCTTTATTTTTCAAAATATGAAAAAATTCCACTAAGAAAAGTTATTTGGAATGCAATTTTATACCTCTATACCTTTCAGGAATATAAAATTATTTTTTTGAAACTTCCCATTTTTTGCGAACTAAGAGTTGAATTCATATTTAAAGTTGTGTAGGAGCAAATGTTAATCATCTGCTTTTCTCATAGCCTACTTTTAGCTTCTACATAACTTTAAATATGCAGTTTTAATTGAATGGTTCAAAATAAAATACTTTATTGAACAAATGGGAAGTTTCAAAAAAATAATTTTATATTCCTGAAGGGTATAGAGGTATAAAATTGCATTCTAAATAACTTTTTTTAGTGGAATTTTTTCATATTTTGAAAAATAGAGGTACTCTATTAGTGGTGATTTTTACAACTTTGCTTAGAAACACTCTGTAGAACACCGAATCAAGTCATTTTTGGTATACTTTAGTTTTACAACAAGCAGGGCTCAATCCCCAAATACCATTCCAAAATTCCAAAATTTTTGGTCCATTACACCTTTTGTTACATCTATCCTGGGACACACTGTAGACAAACTGACCTCGGATCCGGAATCAGCGACCCAAAAAACATATATATATATATATATATACATATATATATATATATATATTATATATATATATATATATATATATATATATATATATATATATATATATATATATATATATATATATATATATATATATATATATATATATATATATATATATATATATATTAAATCGAAGTCCCAGAATAAGCCTACTCATTCCGAAAAGGCGAGTTTCTTTCACGGCTTTTTCATAATTTGACATTGAAATGACCCTAAGAGGGGGGTGGGGTTGGTTCCGTTTGTGGTTGAATCGACTCTAAATTGACCCTAGACTGTTAAAAAACATTTTCTTTTTTATTTTTGCCAAATTTGAGGGGGGCCGAAAACCGGCCTTATTGACCCTCCCCCTTTGTCAATACAAGTTTTTGATCAGGAGGACACAAAGTTTATATAAAGAAGTTTTTAGCTAATTTGAGCGAATTTTTTTTTCACTTTCTTATTTTTAGGACGAAATTAGGTCTATGAGAGCTTTTGATCAGAAAGTTGAAATCTACGTCATAATAAAACTTCAGCCAATTTGAATGAAAAACAATTTCCATGAAAAAACAGCGGGGTTCTTTTAAATAATAGTTAATCATAATCTTACCTAATAATTTCTTGGTGTCTCTTAATACATTTATTAATAGTTATTTCTATCGACTTCTCACTGCTTATATTATAAAACTGTTTTAATCGCTCTGAATTTTTATCGGCATTTCTCAGCATATTTGCTAAGATTTTTATCTGAGTAAGTTCAAAATTTACTAAAGTAATAGAGTATATTCTGCTCTGTATAAACATTGTTATTCCAGCAAAGCACATTGTCAGATCAAATAAGATTGACAACCAGTAATTGTACTTGTTATTGAATGGATACCAAATTTGATACAGCTGACCTTTTCTTACTGGACACTCTTTAGTTCCTTGTGTCATTCTAATATAGATTACAATTATATAGCAGCAACTACAACCTATTAGAGTTGGTGCCATCAATGTGTACTTTAATATCTGATTATTTAATTTGGAGCAGTAATTGTAAATACTTCTTGAATTCTCTTCTTCTTTTGGATAAGATATTCGTTCATAGTAAACTATATATGACTGTGCCTTTTTCATGTTATCTCTTAAGGCAAATAAATTCATTATGGCGGCATTGATATGAACTGTGTCATAACAAATCATTTCAATAAAAAGTTCCATGCAATGCCACTTCATTATGGCATTAATTAGTAGAACCACCATGAATATATTGTAATAACTTTGTATGAATATGGAGTATATTTTATAAACCTGATGTTTCAATGTGTGTTGTCCAGTTATACGCCACGTTCCTGTAAGTATCATAACATATTTCTGAATATGCATTATTCCTTCTTCCATTTTGCTGAAAATAATATTTTCTATATTTAGTACAGGTAAAACAGGTTGAACAATGGAAAAATTGGTCCCTTCATGAAACTGTGGGGATAAGTCATTTTTTGTTTGAAGAATCTGAATAGTCCCTAAAATTTGGAATGATGGAAAGGTGTTTTTCGAATGGGGTGGGGTAGGTAGTGGGGGGAATTATCAAAAACCAAAAATTTAATAAAATAGGCAAATGGGGTGTCGTTTTCTAGCTTTCCTTGACTGCCGAATCTAATAAAAACAAAATCAAGTTGATAAACCCAATTTGTGTAAGGGAAAATGACATTTTATTGGTACACAACTTGAAATTAAATTGAAGTATAACAAAAAATCGAGAAAATTGACATAAATGGATCTATGAATGAAGACAAAATAATGTTATTGTTGATCGTTATCACCATCAGCAAGTTCTCATTCTTCTTCATCAAAGTCTTGTAAGTTGATTGCTGAGTGGTCGTCGGGAAATGTTTCGTAGTCTATATTAATACAGGCTACTCATTCACGCGTTTGCAAAGTGATGAATATTTCACAACCCTTTTTACACATGTGCACAACATTATGGAAACATTTCCCTTGCAGGAGTAGGATTTCAGTTTCATAATCGACTCAGGAGCTGGATCAAGTGTCGTTTGCTTTGGCAATGATGTGGATTTAACTTATTTCCAAACCAGGTTTGGAGTTAGTAATATGTGCGGAAGGAGTGCTGCACAGCACTTGCCTCAGTAGATGGGAGTGATTCCATTGTTGATGACGTTTTCTTCAGTGATTTCTGAAATATTATGAACCGAAGTTCATTGAGAAAGTGGGTCCCATCTTTTGATCTGTACAAATACATAAAGATTGTTTTTTCAGCTTTCTGGACTTCGTCGTGAGTAGCATTCATGTTATTGAATGTTGCTATGATTTCCTTCAAACCTATTTCTGTTTCAAACAGCTTCAGTACTTGTTTTTTTCTTTTTCCATAGATTGCACTTACAGAGTCACAACCACTGAATGCATGGGCTAAAAGAATGTAGTTTTTAACATCCTCATGTTGTCGCTGTAATGAATCAGAGGAAACAACTTTTTACTTGGTTCGACCGATTTTGGGTTTCAACATATACGTTGTGATTTTCAGAGACTAGAGCAGTTTTAAGAGCCTTAATGTCTGCATCTTGGGCAACAATGGTAGTGGAACCTGTTTTACTTCATTGTTATTGCAAGAAAATTGAATTTTAAAAATAGTTATAATTTGCTTTTTGTTCTCCACATTAGACAGAGATTTTTATTGATTAGGAAAAACTGGAGTATCTTCTGGTATATTGGTTGAGGTGTGAGATGTTTAGATCTACGCAGCTGCTCACACTTTTTCATGTTATTAGGGTCGTCATATTCATCAAATACGATAACTGCACACTTCCAATTTTTTTTTTGACATACTTTGGTGAAAATTTTAGGCCACATTAGACTATAAAATTTTATGAAAGTTATTTTTTGAGTAATTTGATAGATATTTTATAAAATTTCCATATCTTTTGTGTCGACTACGCTGTCACATTTCTCATAAAATATGTTTAATAAAAGATCTCTATCAGAGAACTTTTAGAGGCTAATGGCCTAAGTAATTTGCTTAAAAATCGTTTAAATTTCCCGCCTGTTTGGTATGTGCATTCAACGCTACGTGCGACGTGAATTACAAACATTCTTGCAGTTTGAAAAAGTACTGAGAGTTAGGTAACTCCTATCTATATATATATATATATATAATTCTTTGATTGATAACGATTGATTGATATAAAGGAAGAGAAGTTTATGGGGAATAAAAGGAAGGAAAGGAAAGTTGGTAGGGAAGTACGTAGTAGGAGAATGAGAAAAAGAGACAGAGAAGATCGTAAACCTGTCTCCCTACCACAGTTGTTGCTCTCTTACTCTCTCTTTCTTTCTCTCAACTAATCTTAATTCTATCGAAGGTAGTCACGAGATCTACCTTTCTTACTCTCATAACAATAAGATGACATTGGTTTCATTTCATTTAGCGAGCAAAAAATGGAAGAGGGAAAAAACATTTCTTTCAACTATTTTGCTTTAATTTCAATTTTTTAACCGGAGTTTTCAACACAACGTATTTTTCATAAACACAGATTAGTGTTATCAACTTGATTTTGTTTTTATTAGATTCAGCACCCAAAAAAACTTAGAAAACAACACCCCACTTGTCTACGTTATTAAGTTCTTGGTTTTCGACCATTCTGTTATTGAGTCTAAAACGAACAATGTCGCTACATCATCTTCATTGTGGGATTTTTAGGCTCGTTTAAATTTTTGCGTCTCCAGTAGTACTAATTTTTTATATTAATTTTTTGAAACTCTATCGACTAATTTTAACAGTAGAATACTTTTTTTGAAACAATTCAAACACATGTCGATAGGAAATGTCACCTATACAATGACATTTAACTAAATAAATTCATTACTGCAAAGTAAGCATTATTCGAATTTAATAATAATTTTCGTTATAAGTCCGATAGGTGACTTATTACAGTAAGAGTTGTTTTACGGACGAGGCGACACAGGAGCCGAGTCCGGAATATAAACGAGTACTGAAGCATTATTTATTTAAAGAATAACTTTTCTTTTTTCTTCCTCATTTAGTGTCTGATATTCCTTAAGTTGAATGACTACTTTGCCTTTTTAGTAAACCCAACCGACTTTTATACAGGGCCTGTCGAACAGTGAGAAATTTTAAATTTGTCTATTGAATAACAAACACCTTATATGAGGTACTGCGAATCGAATACGCTATCCAATTTACCGATAAAAAATTGCCTAATAGTCGATCTCGAAATTTCGACCCATTTAAAGGAGTTTAGTAGGCCTTGAAAATACAAAAATTACAATTTTTTCACAACAGTCAAATAAAACTCATCGAGCACTATATCTCAGAAAAGAAAATTTTTTAAATCGGCCAACGCGTTCCAAAATAATGGGGTGTTGCGGTATTAAATAGCACACACTGTATAAAACATTTTTCAACATTGAAAAGTGGAATAATGATATTAGAATATTAACAGTTTCTTGTAGAAATCTTTATAAAGTTGCAGTGGTAAGCGCTTTCTTTCCTAATATTTATTATTATAAAGGTTGTAAGAGTTACCCGTAATCATTGGCATTCAATGTAGCTGTATGCAAAATTGTTAAAATACTCATGTTTAAACGCATTTATTTGGTGAATTGTATGTTTACATTTTATTTCATTTTATTTGTTAGTTTACAATCTTTTTATTGTGTATTCAGTGGATCATCATTCGTTACTTTTATATGCGTTTATCTCTATAATATAATGTGTTTAGCTGAAAACCATACTTCGTCTGTTGGATATTACATCAGTATGGAATGCATATTAGTAAAATATATAAAAAGATAATGATAGGAAATAACATTTCATAAGATTTCTATTCAGTTACAAAGTATAAAAATTAAAAAGACAATTTTCTTAAATTTAAATGATTAATAACTTTTTTACTTGCAAATCGATTTTGTTCAAAGGTAATAGAGTTCTTCCTCTAGCTAATACTAATTAATTGTTCAATACAATCAGACTATTCCTTCTTAAGGGGCTGTGTTACCCATGCCAAATACTGCGTTTAGAGCCGTTAATTTTTTATATGTTTGTTCTTAAAAACGAACCAACAGAATTAAGATTTGATTCAACTATTAAAACTAATTAACTTAAATCTATTATGTATTATATTTTATATTTGAATACTAAATGAAACTAAGTTTCCAAAATTTTCTCTTTTGGATTATTAAACGCGAACGTACTACTGAATCGTCCATAATTCATCATGATTATACTCTTCGTAAAAAACGAAGAGTATATTGCATTTGATCGGCATATTTCTAAAACCGTAAATATCACTCGTCAAGACAAAATGTTCATATCATTGTATTAGTTAAAGAATTCTAAACAACTTTCAAAATGTCCGTCTGTCCGTCCGTCACGTTTCTTGTAAGCACGATAACTTAAGAAAGAAAAGTCCGATTGTATTGAAATTTGGAAAGTAAGTTAGTGTTAGCTAGAGAAAGAACCCTATTGTTTTTGAAGAAAATCAATCAGTAAATAAGAAAGTTATTAATCATTTAATTTAAAAAAAAATTTTCTTCATTTTTGTCGCTTGTACTTAAATGGAAATCTTGCGAAATGTTATCTCCATAATATTTTTTTGTTTATACATTTTACTAATATATATTTCATAATATATTTAATGCGTTGAAATATGATTCTCGTAAGAAATATATTACAGAGATTCAATTTTCATAGTAATCTGTGGTGGTCCAGTGGCTAAGCTTTTGGCTTGCGGGGTTAATTTAGACAAGAGACTGACGTACAACACGCACATCAACGAGACTGTAAGGAAAGTCTACTCTATGTCCAGAAGTCTGTATCCGCTGATGGTCAGGGGTAGCGGACTAAACAGGACCAATAAAAAATTATTATACATGATGGTGATCAGGCCGGCCATCACATACGCGGCGCCGGTGTGGTGCAGCATCTCGGCCACGACAATGAAATAAGTCCGTGTTCTAGAACACAAATTTATGCTCCTCATTTCTGATTCGGGCAGATACACCTCACTCAGAGATCTGTACGCCCGCTGTAACGACATAACCCCACTAGCAGACTACGTCAAAGAGATTTCGCAAAAATTTTACGAATTCAAACTAGGCGATAGTCCGCTAACCCGCAACATAACTCACATCAGACAGCATAATGCAATCCTATTTAATTTGAAACACCCATTACCATACCGGCGTTGCCTATTTTCAGTCAACTTCCCCCTTAGCCTAACTTCTCCACAACTACAACTTACCTTTACACTATCTTTATCTATCAACTTTGTAACCTCAACCTCTCTCTATCCCTTGTATGTTCATTGTCTTATCTTTTTGTTCTTTTTGTCCCCAAATTCAACCCTCGGTCAATAACTTCTTTGAAAATTCCAACCTTTAAAAAAACCGCAACTTCTTTACACTCTACTTTCCCTGCGGCAGGAAGACCACCAGGGCGGTAATTACTTCGAACGGGTTTTTTCGCTGAGCTTTTTCCCGTATCAGCAATTCAAATTTTTTCTCAATTAGCCCAGTCGATGAAGGTATTTATCCACAAAAAGTTGCAAACTGTGTAAACTTTTTTTTAATGAGTTCGTGAAAGTGTGTAGAATAATATCCTGAAAAGTTTACATTTCGCTCGGATGCAGAACATAAAAAAAAAGTGAAAAAAAACTTTTTTTCATCCATTTTTTCAAAATTTTGAAATTAAGTCAAGCTAGGAAAAACAAAAAATACAGATGGATAGATCACGTATTTATGAACAAAAAATGTGCTAAAAAAATTTATCGCTAAAGCCACGGTTTTCCCGGAAAAAATAGTCAAGTGTAACGTTATAACTCGTAGCGAGATACATGGCGTGCGCGCGCTTGAATACGCATGACTGTATTGAATTACATGTCACTAAATCAGAATTTGTTCAATCTATATGAGTGTTGGTTCATATAAAAGATTAAAATTGTAGCTTTCTGATGCTTTTTTGTTTTAAACAAAACAAGCAAAGGATGGATGGGAAAAATATACTTATATATATATATTATCACGCCCGAACTCAATCGTCGCAATAAAAAATAGAAAAAAAAAAATAAAAGCCCTTCAAAAAACTTCTTTCTTCATTGAGAACTGTTAAAAAGTATGTACACTTCATGATTATTATGGTTTATTAAGTTGTAGTAACGTGGATTCAAAAAAAAGTACATCTCAAATCATTTAAATTTAATTGCTTGATGATTTTCTTGATAAATATATATATATTGGAGGCTGTAACTTGGGAAAAATAAAATATCACTATTTCGGAAAAAAATGTATACTTTTCGAATGTTCAAACACAAATTCGTTTACTTTTATGCATTTTTTCGAAAATATGATTAATCATATCATGATAAGAAATTGCGATTGTCACGATCTTATCCTTGTAACTATGAAAATATCTTTGATTGTTTTGAATATAAATTCTGGAACATTTCCAGTACATTAACAAATGTATAAGTAATTCAATGGATATAGCTGAAATGTGGATAGGTATATCTGTAATAAATACAATACAGTAAAGGCACGTAAAAATTCATGCGAGCGATTCAGCGGCTTTGTGTGGTGTCTGTGTATGCGTTCATAATTATATCTTTTCCCTCTAGACTCACTATTTATCCTCTTAGTCACTAAGAAAAATGTTAAAAATGTGTAATCAGAAAGAGAAAAAAGCTTTATTTTACTTGTTAAAACTGCTAAGAATTTTTAGAGGTTCCGTAGTATGCATTTAACCGTGCGCTTGGCCGAGCAGAGTGACAAAGTTACTTCACTATTTTTTTCCGGTAAAACCGTGGCTTTAGCGATAAATTTTATTAGAACATTTTTTATTCTGAAACACGTGGTCTACCCACCTGTATTTCTTGTTTTTTTTTCTAGCCTGACTTAATTTAAAAATTTTGAAAAAATTGATAAAAAAAAATTGTTTTCACTTTTTTTTATGTTCTGCATCCGAGCGGAATGTAAACTTTTCAGGATATTATTCTATACACTTTTACGAACTCATTAAAAAAAAAATTATTCAGTTTGCAACTTTTTGTGGGTTTCACTATAAAATGATGTCTGTCGTCTGGGCTAAGTGTCTTGTGCGCGTAATAACGATAATTTACAGTTTTAGTCCTTAGTTAGTTGTAGGCCCATGTGGGCAGCGTAGTTAGCGATATTGTTGTTTTTAAACCCGCCCCAGGCGGATAGGAGTCCCAACTGTTCCACCATTTATTACTGTTCAAGCCAAACCGGACCTACCTCGTCCAACCCACATTCACCACAGCGCTGCGCGCCGTGGTTGTTTTGTTGGCTCCGGGCCAGGCTCCAGCTAGGCGCATTCTTGTATTTTAACTTTAAATAAATTTTTTATTGATTGATTTTGGCTTGCAATCCAAAGATCGTGTGTTCGAATCTCACACAGGTTGGATGTTTTTTTTTTCAATTTTTTCTTTCATATATTTTTTTGTCACAACAAAGTTGGTATCACAAAATTTAGGATGTCTAAAAACTAACATTAATTACAAGAAAACTGCGAAGAGTATCCTATAAAATGTGTAACAATTATATAAAAAGCTCAGTAAATTGACGAAGAAGAGTACCTACGTTTTTAGCTTGTTTATTTTATATTATCTAATGGACTCAATATTCAAATAAAATGTAATGCATATTAGAATAAATATATTTAATGGGAAAAAGTAAAAAATCGGCATATTTGCTCCTATAAAAGAATGTGCTGAATTATGCTACTATTAGTTCGATGTTTTACTACTAGAGGGCAGGGTAGAAGTTGTGTTACGATGAAAAATGGTAAAAACAGGATTGGATTCATAATTTTTCATGTCTAGTGTTAAAAATATCGTTTAAAAAACTTTTACTGATTTAATCGTCCATATTGATGCTAAAACATGATCTTGTCATGATCTTGTCTTGTTATTAAAAGTATAACTGAATAACTTTTCACTCGCTGTCTTTTTATATTGTACTAATTTCAGTAATTTCAACAGCATTAAACAAGTCGCGATACAGTTCATACAGCTCTGTACACGCACAGCTTAGCCAAATCTAGTGGTTATTAGTGAGGTTTTTATTTTACCGGCAGGACGAAGTAATTCCATTAATTCGCTATTTCTATTTAACAATTTACTATTGCGTGCAAACGCGCCTTAAGTTATCGTGCTTACAACAACGTGACTGACGGACAAACAGATATTTTGAAAGTTTCTCAAAATTCGATAAAAAACACAAATTACATGAAAATTTTTCCCTACGAGCGTCATTTTAGAAATGTTCCGATCAAATGTACTCTTCGTTTTCGTATTTGCGATGAGTAAAATAACTAATTATCATGACCTCTGAAATATTAGAAAATTTTCTATATAAAAATTTTTTGCATACTTTGGAACTACTTTCGAAATGTTTAATAATAAATATTCTTACCTGACGTTCAAGAATTTAAGAACTGAAATGTGTATTGTACACTGAAAAATGAGACTTGCACACGTCTATTTATAGTTCCGAGACTTAATCTACCTATATTAATAATTAATTAATAGATTAAAATTTCATTCTTATACATATACTTATATCATTTCTCTAATATCCATTTACATTTATAAAGCGACTTTAAAGCGGCTTTACATCATATTAATAGTTGAAATTTTCAGTCCTGTAATAACGCTGAAGTTATTATTAATGGGATTAGAATATATGCATATAGTGCACCTGAGGGTTTCTCAAGAAATGCTAATTAAGAAACTATTAACTTATAAATAAAACAGAAAATATAATGTATCAATTGTACAGGGTGTCCTTGAAATACCTATATGTATTCATATCCATGAATACTTATATGTTTCTCATATACGTAATAGTATTTTAAACAACAAGTTTCAAAAAGATGTTCTCAAACAAGTTGCTTACAATATTTTTCCTACGACTGCAAGGAAAACAAACAATATCATAAGTAAACAGATCAACCATTTTTAATAAACTACTTTAAAATTGATGTGGTTTGAAGACTTCAAAACTGATGTTTAGCTGTTAAATAAGTCGGTTGCTATGAACCTAATTTATTAAAAATGGTTGATCTGTTTACTTCAAAAAAATACAAATAAAATATGTCAGTTCTGTTTTTGACAGGACTTTGAGAAAAACGTGACAGTACTGTGTTTTTTTTATTTTTGCACACGTCATGTGAAAAAAGACAATTTCGAGTCATGATACTGTGCGTCATTTATCGCTTTCGAAGGCAATCGTAGAACAAAATATTTATCAGTGTCTAATAATAACCAAGAAAATAATAGCCTAGCAGTTTTAGTCAATATATCTCTTCTACCCGGAATTAATTATTGTAAAGCTGAAAATTTGCAGGATTGTAGTTTTGGTTCAGGATAACACGTACCAAACAGTTCCCTACTCTCCCCTGCCGGCTTCCACGTTTTCGCGGAGCAACAAGGTCCTAAGTCGCAGAAATTGCAAAGCTGGCTATAAAATGTAGCAGAAAGATTGTTACTGGTCCGATTTGGGTCGAAATGATCATAAAAGCTTCGGAGAAGCATATCCGTTCGCATTTCAGATGTCCAATGCATATTTTGTTCATAATTTTCCGTTCTAGTGCTGTCAAAATTTCAAAAATTGAAAAAATTCCGAAATGGTGCCATTGCGGATAAATGAAGACTCGGTGGGAAAACGTACCCGAATATAGATGTCTCTCCATATTTTGGCCTTTTCATTGGTATGTTTACCTTCTCTGTAGTGTCACCTGTTACGAAGCTATGCCATTCCGAGTGTCGCCGTGAGGCGACACTTATACAGTTAAGTGCGTTCGTTGTTGCGTCGGTCACGTTTAGTCTAAAAAATCAACCAGGTGCACGGTGAGCTAGCCTTCTTAGTTCAGTAGCTGTGACAGTCCTCGGAGTGTGTGGATCGGTTCATTGGCGTGGGAAAATCGAATGATCGTAGTTAAGCCATAGTGGACACAGGCGTCAGCTCTGTACAGAATGGAGAAGCAGAAGGCGTGAAAGCTCCTGAAGAAGAGACCCGAGCTACAGGAATGCTCCGCGGTCTTCTCATATCCTGCATCTGACGAGAGGCCGCCGCTGGGGAAAGGTTTATCGTAGCCCTTTATGGAGACAGTGAGCAGGAAAGCTTAGACCAGTTACGAGTAGTCCGATACAACCAGAGCGTGGCGACAGTGACAACCTCCTTTGATTTGGCAAGCCTCCCACCCTCAAGTGCCGTCGTTCCGCGCATACTTCAAGGTGAGGGCGTTAGGGAGAATAGTGTGAGGATCTCCGATTAAAGAACTTATATCTAGATACATAACAGGCTATCTTTTCACTATATACCTTGTTTGCTCCTAACATAGTCACATTATATGTCCATTAAAAAGAATAGATGAACATCACATCCCATAGGCAACAGTGGCGTTGTGTGTGTAGAAAATGTGTAGAATGGTAAATATTTTCATTAAAATGAATTATTGCAATTCCTGCATTACCGGCTCTTTATATAACGTGATGTAGGCATACGATATTACAGTAAGATAAAACTGTAAGATAAATATGTATTGAAAGGATATTCAAATTTAATTGCTATTTACTTTCTAACTGTAAACTGAACTTCATCATGTTACGACTATGGAGCGATCGATTTTCTTCTTTTCTAAACTGCTTTCTACAAACGGTACAGCACTTCACTATTTATTTGCACTAAATATATTGTCACTAAACTGTGTAAATATGAATAGAGAATATTATTTAGGTATTGCGCCCATCACAACTTAAAATAAAAAGACTTCTTCACCACATTTTGATCGAAAAACACGAAAAACGCTTATTAACATCAATGGCGGATATACTGTCAAAAGTGTCAAACTGAGATTATGATAATCAAACTAAACCGATGGTGTCCGAATCGGTCGCGAACAGATCGACTAGCCAATCAAGAACTTATGGGAAGAAGTGCCTTAGATTGTGAATCTTTCGGGATCACACAAAGTAATGCCATTATGTATCTAGATATAAGTTCTTTAATCGGAGGTGAGGATTTAATCTCTCAAAAAGTTTGCAGTACTCAACTAATGTGCATGTGCTTTCTTGCATATCCAGGAATGGATAGACGTCAACTTCAACCCGCAGAACTGAGAGGTGGAAATCAGAACTCCAGAGTCTGGTTCCGGTTCCTACCACAAGGCAGCCAGCTCCTGATAGCCTGCTACGGCTGAAATTAGCCGTAGCAGGCTATCAGGAGCTGGCTGCAAGGCAGACTTCGGTACCCGGTGCGAGTGCAGGAACTCTGATCTGACCGGCAACATCATGTGCAGGAGCTGTAGAGGATCCAGCAAAAATGTTTATTCGGATACGTTTTCCTATTCGAGTGTCCATTTATCCGCAATGGCGCCATTTCGGATTTTTTTTCAATTTTTGAAACTTTGACAGCACTAGAACGGAAAATTATGAACAAAATATGCATGGGACATCTGAAATGCGAACGGATATGCTTCTCCGAAGCTTTTATGATCATTTCGACCCAAATCGGACCAGTAACAACCTTTCTGCTACATTTTATAGCCAGCTTTGCAATTTTTGCGACTTAGGACCTTGTTGCTCCGCAAAAACGTGGAAGCCGGCAGAGGAGAGTAGGGAACTGTTTGGTACGTGTTATCCTGGACCAAAACTACAATCCTGCAAATTTTCAGCTTTACAATAATTAATTCCGAGTAGAAGCGATATATTGACTAAAACTGCTAGGCTATTATTTTCTTGGTTATTATTAGACACTGATAAATATTTTGTTCTACGATTGCCTTCGAAAACGATAAGTGACGCACAGTATCATGACTCGACATTGTCTTTTTTCACATGACGTGTGCAAAAATTTTGACAGCACTAGAACGGAAAATTATGATCATAACATGCATGGAACATCTGAAATAAGAACGGATATGCTTCTTCGAAGCTTTTATGATCATTTTGGCCCAAATCCGACCAGTAACAGTCTTTCTATTGAACTTTCTAGCCAGCTCTGCAATTTCAGCGACTTAGGCTCTTGTTGCTCTGCAAAAACAGGAAATCCGACAGGGGAGAGTAGGGGACTTTTTGGTACGTGTTGTCCTGGATCAAAACTACAATCCCGCAAATTTTCAGCTTTACAATCAGCCCCACAAAAAAAATTCTTGGAACTGCTATCAAGACAACTGTATCCCTATGTAATTTTCAACGCTGAATCCGAATTCGAGGTCAAAAAAAATCGTACACCCCCAAAATTAACCCCTAGCGCTAAAAACACTCCCTAAACATGGTAAAAATGAGTTAACGCTCCACGAATAGTCTTAAATCTCAATAAATCGAATTAAATATAAACATTCAAGTATATAACATAAACACAGAGTTAACACTACTTTCCATTGAAAATCACCCCCATGAGTGGGTGAAAACTACCCCTTATACAACAGGAAACTTAAAAAAATGCAGTGATTGTAAAAAAAGCTTACGATGTCCAGTTTTTTTGGAAATAGTGAATAACTGCATTAGTTCCGATGCGATGCTCAAAATCTACCCACATAGAGTGGCGGAAACCACCCCTAGATTAAAATTGCAAGGAAAATCGGGGAAAAAAGGTAATAACAGAAACAACGAACGCCCCAATAAAGAGTTCAACTTGACTCGTATGCGGTTGTCAATGCGCCACCTACCGGCTGGTCAAAAAACTATATAGTCAGAAAATTATATAGATGTTTTTTCTGAATTTTTAGACAATTCTTTTTAGAGGCCATATAAATAAGTAATAGTATTTTCAGAGAATTCTTTTTAGGAGTCGTCTAAACAACTGCAATTTAAATTTAGGGGTGGTTTCCGCCACTCTATGGAGGTAGTTTTTGAGCATCGCATCGAGACTAAAGCAGTCATATACTGTTTCTAAAATAACTGGGCATCGTAAGCTTTTTTGCAGTCACTGCAGTTTTTTAAATTTCCTGTTGTGTGAGGGGTAGTTTTCACCCACTCATGGGGGTGATTTTCAATGGAAAGTAGTGTTAACTCTGTATTTATGCGTTATATACTTGCATGTTTATATTTATTTCGATTTCTTGAGATTCAAGACTATTCGTGGAGCGTTAAGTCATTTTTACCATGTTTGGGGAGTGTATTTTAGCGCTAGAGGTTGATTTTGGGGGTGTACGACTCTTTTTGACCTCGTTCCAAAAATCCCCACAAAAAAAATAAATTTGGAATTGCTGTCGAGACAACTGTAACCCTATGTAATTTTTGACGCTGAATCCGAATCCGAGGTCAAAAAAATCGTACACCCCCAAAATCAACCCCTAGCGTTAAAAAACACTCCTTAAACAGGGTAAAAATGACTTAACGCTCCACGAATAATCTTGAATCTCAATAAATCGAATTAAATATAAACATTCAAGTATATAACGCATAAATACACACAAGTTAACACTACTTTCCATTGAAAGTCACCCCCATGAGTGGGTGAAAACTACCCCTTACACAACAGGAAATTTAAAAAAACTGCAGTGACTGCAAAAAAAGCTTACGATATCCAGTTATTTTAGAAACAGTATGTAACTGCATTAGTCTCGATGCGATGCTCAAAAATTACCCCCATAGAGTGGCGGAAGCCACCCCCAAATTTAAATTGCCGTTGCCTAAATGACTCCTAAAAAGAATTCTCTGAAAATACTATTACTTATCTATATGGCCTCTAAAAAGAAGGTCTAAAAATTCAGAAAAACATCTATATAATTTTCTGACTATATAGTTTTTTGACCAGCCGGTAGGTGGCGCATTGACAACCGCATACGAGTCAAGTTGAACTCTTTATTGGGGCGTTCGTTGTTTCTGTTATTACCTTTTTTCCCTGATTTTCCTTGGGGTGGTTTCCGCCACTCTATGTGGGTAGATTTTGAGCATCGCATCGGAACTAATGCAGTTATTCACTATTTCCAAAAAAAACTGGGCATCGTAAGCTTTTTTTACAATCACTGCATTTTTTTTAAGTTTCCTGTTGTATAAGGGGTAGTTTTCACCCACTCATGGGGGTGATTTTCAATGGAAAATAGTGTTTATGCATTATATAGTTGAATGTTTATATTTAATTCGATTTATTGAGATTTAAGACTGTTCGTGTTCATTTTTACCATGTTTAGGGAGTGTTTTTTAGCGCTACGGGTTGATTTTGGGGGTGCACGATTTTTTTTGACCTAGGATTCGGATTCAGCGACGAAAATTACATAGGGATACAGTTGTCTCGATAGCAGTCCAAAAATTTTTATCTTTTTGTGGGGCTTTAATTAATTCCGGGTCAAAAACTAAAATTCCGGGGCTATAAACGCTGTAGTTTCCACAAACATTAAAAGCAGTTGAATACTATTACTCGACTTGCGTTTCACCAACCATATTGGCATCATCTGGAGACCATTAAAGTCTCTAGATGTGCCTACATCGTTGACGAAACGCGCGTCGAGTAACGGTATTCAAGTGTTTTGGTGTTTGTGGAAACTAATTCAGAGGCAGCTCCACACCGAAGGTTTTTGGCTCTCTCCAGGATGAGAAAATAAACTTTAAATATTACAAACAATTATCGAGTACTCCCATAATACTGTTTTTATGGGATTGTCTTTCTGCATCTGACCCTGGTCTTATTCTTCAGCCTCACCACGCCGGTGTCAAATGCAAAAAAAATACAACAGGTAAATAGTAGCATCAAGCGTTAATAGTGTAGTGTTTACTGCTGTTAACATACGTATTAGTCATTACATGTACATGGTAAAAGTGAATTGTTGTCTTCATTAAATGGCGAGCATTGTGCTTTGTTATGGTACGGTCGGGCAGTGGCGTAACTGGATGTTATGGGGCCTCAGGGCAAAAAATTGTTGCCCCCTTCTCCCTATTCACCTTTCTAATACCTAATCCTAAAACCCAGCCTCATCCAGGCGGCTGGGGCCCTTGGTCTCCCGGGCCCCGGGGCACTGCCCCGGTTGCCCTGCCATAGTTACGCCTCTGCGGTCGGGGAAAATGCACGTCAGCTACGGTTTCCTAATATGCGTGTTCCTAATGAACAAACATTTGTGTTGGATGTGCAATATTTAAGGGACTATGGGTATTGTCAGTCGAGGGCTTTACTTTAACTAAATAAAATATCAACTTTGTGTATGTTCATTTTTAGTTTTATTTATCATTTGATCATTTTGTGCAGATGCTGTAATAAAATTGAATAACTTAGTTGTGGGCGTAGAGATTGAAGGGATAAACTTTAAAAATGTTTTTTTTTGAACCCCGCTCATTTCTCATGGAAAATGGTTTTGTATCAAATTGTCTGAAACTTTGCAATTTGCTGCTCCATATCATGCTGATCAAAATTTGTCATGGACACATTCCAATTCTATGTGCCGTTTTTGTTGTAGAAGACTTTAAAAATATATAGAAGTTCTTAGTTAAAGGAAAATTACTACGTATATACAGTGTCTCATTTTTCACGGTAACACCTTTGTAGCTCAGTTATTAGTCATCCAATATCGATCGGTATCAAAGACTTTTACTAGATGTTCATGAGAAAAACAAAACTTATTTCAGTTACGGCACGATATATATGAATTTTAATTAAGAAAAAAGTTCCATTCTATGTCCAAAATTTAACGACATTTTGATTTATGGTTTTCGAATTGCGGCCCCTTTAAAATTGCATTTTTCAAACATTAATTAATTAATAACATGGAAACGAATTGTTCTTAGAAAAAAGTCATTCTTCATTATCTATTTAAATTAACTTTTTCTATCACAATGTCATCGATACTTTTAAATTTTGTAGGCCAAGAATTTTCATTGAAAAATTACCAAAGAATTTGAACTGTAAAATTTGCGGGTATTAATGATCGGCGACAGTGTGCGGTATGATTTTAATAAGGAAAAAAGACCTTTACTTAGGTCTTTGATACCAGTCCAAATTCGGTTGAAATTTGATAACTAATAACAGAGATACTAAGGTGTTGTCGTAAAAAGTGGGACACACTGTTTAACATAATATATAATGCTATCTAATTAAATTGACAAAAAAATCCAGCACGTATTAAAGATTATACCAGAAGCTTCAAGGTAATGATGTTTAAAGCCAAACATATTATTTATTAAAAATAATGATTTTAATATCAAGTGATTATAATCGGTTGTCAAATATATTTCACGGCCAGAACTAATATTTTATACCAATCTATATTCTTTTCACCAACTAAAATAAACATGAAAAACTCTATGATAAAATCTCCTTTACTTATTCTAAAACTTCCTTCCACATTCACGTAGTAAAGAGGACGTATAGCGACGGCAAAATAAAAATGAATTTTTTTTGTTCAAATATCCTTAGAATACATTTGGTATTACGTCAAAAAATCGGAAATTTATTGACATTGTTATTACTAATAAATACGTTACAAATAGTGTAAGGGCTGACGACGGTTTTTCTCTAGTGCATACTAAGTCGAAATTTTGTTGGGGAGAGTTGTGTGCATGTAACATATTTGAAAAGCAGCAATTCTGGCGCTCCACCCCTTCTACTTTTAAGGTGGAGGATGGGCCTGAAGCGGATAAAAATATAAGTTTTTTAAGTAATAATCTAAAATTTCATTTTTATTCCATACTTTTTTTGTGTTTATTTTTGAACATTTTAAATTTTGTGATACCGTCTAGTCGGTGAAACACTTGCCAGTATAAAAATAACTGGTACGGCAACGCCGAACTTACTTTCTCGCCCAATTTAAAAATTTTTGTTCATCAGTAAATTACTTTATGTGAGTTTTCCGGAAAATACTTATATATTGTTAGGTTAGTAGAAATTACACAGCCCCACAAAAAAGTGGTGTGTTCGGCAGATCAGATCAGTGTATCCTTAAGTACTTTGACCTTCTGAATCTGAATCCGAATTCAGAATTGCCGCCTTTCACACTCAAATGAGTAGTTAAAATTTTTTTCAATATGTTTATTTCATAACCCCATAACCCTACAACTTCATAACACTGTGAGAGGCGAAAAAACGGTTTTTATGGGTGTTTCTTGATCTTAGAGATGAAAACTGAACTAATTTGACAATTCTGACTTCAGATTCGGTTTCATCAGGTCAGAATACATAAGGACACATTAGTCTGATCCGCCAGACAGACCGCTTTTTTTTGGGATTAGAGATGAAAAACGAGCCAATCTGAAAATATTCTGACTTCGGATTTGTATTTAGCGGGTCAAAATACATTAGGATACACTGGTCTGGTCTGCCAGATAGACCAATTTTTCGTGTCTGTGTTATTAGAAAAATTAGTAATTAACATACTTTGAACAAAATCGTTAAAGACGTCTTCGAGAAAATTAAGAGTATAGAACATTTTGCATCAGTAAACTATCCTTATGTGATTTTTCTTGGAAAAAACCGTTAAATACATATTGTTAGGTGTGTAAAGTACTATTATCGTACAAAATTTGAGCAAAATCGTTAAGGTCGTTTTTGAGAAAATGTAGATTTTCGATTTATTCGCATCAGTAAACCACTCTTATCTGAATTTTATCGGAAAAGCCACTAATGACATGTTATTAGAATTGGCATGTATTATTAACGTACAAAATTTGAGCAAAATTTTTAAATCCATTTTTGAGAAAATTGAGATTTTCGATTTTTCGCATCAGTAAACTACCCTTAAAGATAGGATTTTGCGGAGTGAGAGGGATAATAAACCGAAAATAAACACATATTTCCCTGTCACTCTGCAAAATCCTATCCTTAATTTTAGGTCAGGCCAAAATGAAAATACGGCTGGATATATTTGTAAGTAGATTCTAGATATTTATTTTTAGTATCTCTTAAAAAACAAAAAGTAACAAGAGCAACTACATCTAACCTAACTTTGTTTCAAACCCGCGACCCTTGAATTTCAAGCCAATTTTCAATTCAACAATATTTATTAATATATAAGTTAAATACAATATATTTTGGACAACAGTTCAGGAGCCACTCCAGACGTACAGTGCCTTGGCAGTTGAAAGGCTGAAAAATTAGGTGGGTAAAGTCAAAACTCAGTCCGTCGGAGCACGAATTAAAAAAAGGTTGTAATGTTTAAATATAATAAAACTTTCTAATGAAAGATAGCGTATACTGAAGATGAATTTAGTTTGCTGATTCATTTCAAGCCAAATTTATAACCATTCATTAGACCATCATTCGCTATTTTGGAATTATGATGTATATAGAGGCTGTAATTAGTTTCAGGTCATTAAAAAAACAGGTAATGGAGACCGACTAGACAAACAAAAAACCTATATGACTTTTTCCCCTTTGAAAAAATTTGACCTAGGTCAAAAATTTGAATGTTAAGGTAGAACCACATTTGAGAACCACTGCTTCTCTGGATCAATGACATATGTTCCGAATAATCGAAGTTTCCTACTTACTTTTAAAAAGTGATAAAAAAGTGTATTGACTACCAACTTGTGTCCTTGTAGAAGAACACACTACCGGGCGTCGAATTGACGCGACACCAATTTATTTATTAAGGGGCGCCGGCCGCGTTCTGCCCCGTTCTTCCACTTCCAGACGGGTTCGAGATAAGATGCACTTCGATAGCCGAGTAATGGATCAAGGCTGCACTACCTTAGATCATTAACGGAGCTCTCTCTGGACGTGATTTCCTTGTTTTAGAATAACTAAATTTTCGCATAAAAAAAATCCCTATCGGAGAATTTCTCTCCGACGGGATTCATTTTTTTACTTGACTCTCACGTTTTTACCTGCTAATAACGGAATAATCAAACTCCCGTTAGGCAACCAGAAGGTCGAGTTTTAATGTGAGTTAACTCGACACATCCGGTCTTCCAAACGAAAGTTCCAGGGATGGTAGACCAGCAACAAGCCTCAAGATCAATTAAGATGCAATTAGTTCAAAGAATGCGTTTATTTAACAGATATGGTTTTATACACAAATGGATATAGCAAAAATTCTTATTTAAAGAATCACGCCTTCCCCAATTAAGGCAAATGGCTTTCGGACCATACAAGCGAGGGCGTTTATGCTAACGATCGGCGAAGAAAATGTACTTTAACAATATCATAATAAACTCTCCGAACAAATCGAATGCTGCTTGGACTATAATTAACCAATCTTTGAAAAGGGGAAAAATAACAATAGTCCTGATATGTCAATAAATAATGAACTAACTACAGACAAGATAGTTATCGCCAATGAATTCAATTCATACTTTTTAAATACAACTAAATCACTAGCAATACCAGACAATAATATAATGAATCATAGGAATAGAGCCGAAGCGCGTATTATTAAAAATTCACTTTACTTAAAACCTACTAATACATCTGAGGTCACAGTTATAATCAACAGTTTCAAAAATTCTAATTCTTCCGGTTCTGATTACTTTCCAGTCAAAGTTGTTAAACTATGTTCCAGCGAATTGGCTACACCTTTAACAGATATCATATATATATATGTTTTTCAGATGGCATTTTTCCAGATCTTAAAATTATCCAAAGTAATTCCATTGTTTAAAAAAGGTGATCGTACACAACTCGGTAATTACAGACCAATAGCAATTTTATCAGTTTTTTCAAAAGTGATTGAAAAACTAATCGCAATCAGAATTTCTGAATTTTTAAATTCTAACTCAATCCTCTCAACAAATCAGCATGGCTTTAGAGAGAATAGATCAACTATATCAGCTTTACTGAGTTTTCTGGATTATATTTATGAACATCTTGACAGAGGTCATGAAGTTATGGCATTATTTATTGACCTTTCAAAAGCATTCGATTGTGTTAATCACGACATTCTCTTGGATACTATTGAAAAATATGGTATACGAGGGCAATGTAAAATGTTACTAAAATCGTACTTAACCAATAGACAACAGTATGTCGATTTCTTAGGTTCGAGGTCTGAAACTAAAACAATAGATATAGGTGTACCCCAAGGTAGTGTTCTGGGACCGCTACTCTTTCTCCTTTACATTAACGACTTGGATAATTATGTAAATGAATTTTATTGCTCCTTTGCTGATGATATTACTGTTGCCGTAGGTACCAAAAACATCCAAGACCTGATTAATAAGTTAAATTCTACCCTACTCAACATAAATGACTATTTCACCTTAAAAAAATTTGTAATGAACCAAGAAAAAACATTATCGTTACACTTTCATCCTGTTAAAGCTCATTACATATCGAGTTTGCTCCTACAGCTTCATGGTAAATCCATTGAACAAGTGTCAACTTTTAAACTATTAGGTCTGTATATTGACCTATCACTGGACTGGAAGTCACATGTCTCCTTTATTTGCAATAAATGTTCATGTCACTGCTTTGCGTTGAATAGATTACGTCACTTAATCAATTTAAAGACCGTGAAGATATTTTATTTTTCTAATTTAGAATCCAGACTGCGCTATGGTATTATTTTTTGGGGTAATTCATCGTCATCAAACCGTGTGTTTTTACTGCAAAAAAGAGCTATTCGTAATATGTTTAATTTAGGCTACAGTGAATCATGCAAGCAGACATTCATCAAACATAATATCTTTACATTACCTTGTCTGTACATATATGAAATTTTAAAATTTGTAAAAAAAAATTTATCGACTTTCAACTCCTTGAATGCTAATCACAGTTATCCTACACGGTATGGATCCAACCTGCAGTACGATATACACAGACTTGAATTATATAAAAAAAAAACCGTATTATATGGGATGTACACTTTACAATAAGTTGGCTTTTGAAATTAGAAATATATCTAGTGTAAACAAGTTTTTGTCAGAGTTAAAAAAGTTTTTGTTAAAAAATGCATTCTACTCGATAGAGGAATTTTTAATGTATTAATATGTTTATCTTTTCTGTAAATGTATTTGACGTATCCTATATCATTGTATGATCTACTGGATAATTAAAGCATTATTATTATTATTATTATTATTATTATTATTATTATTATTATTATTAGGCAGAAAAGATTCATGCAAACCTTCACAGAATCAAATGCAAGCTTTTTAGAGAAGTCATAAACTTTTTGTAATTTTATAATTACGGCTGACTAATTATAACATAAAAATGTTTTACTAAAAAATTTAGTTTCGCTAGAGCTCAGCTTTAAAGTTCTCGTATCGTGGTGGTTCACGTACTAAAACACATTCTTTACTTATTACTGCATAAGTTTGATAGCGTTCGGTCAGTCCACAACTTACTTGCTCCTATGCAGTTGTTCAATATTAGCAAAATTGCGACGATCCACCTTCGAGCGACTTTTGGGCAAAATTGAATTTTTGTTTTTTTATGCACAAGGCGTTTCCCTCTATAACTTTATTATTTGGAAAGCCCTGTTTTTGGCTTTCCTACCATCGCTTTGTATGGACTACTCAACGCGCTCGACTAACTTGCGAGCCGCTGGGTGCATCCAAACTCGTTTTATACGAGAAACCGGCCTTGTGCATGTTCATTGATTTTTATTAATTTTTTGCTTATTTTCGCTACGCCGTCTTTGCCAAGTTCGTCGGTTTCGCCTTTTAGATGCATCGCATCATTAAAATTTTGTGTTCAGTCTTTAGAACAGGACATTCAATGGTCAATGTCTTTGGCGGAGGAATAAAATGGAAAATATTTTAATATTTTTCAAAGTGCCGTTTTGGAGTACTTTTTAAACTAGGTTCGAGGTACTTTTGATAAAAATAATTTTCAAGTCCATTTTTGGCGTACTTTTAAAAAATATTATTTCTTTCAAAGTCCAACTTTGTTGCACTTTTGAAAAAGTATATTATTCTTAAATCCTTGCCACTATATACTTTCGCTCTCATATCCTAAACCACACATATTTTCCTAAGTGAAAATTCGGTGTTTCTTCGAATTTTCACCTGGTTGTTTCTAATGCCTCATGGAACTCATAACGGTTCTTATTGACTAGTCTGTGGCTCTGTAATCCCTCAGACTCTTGAAAATGTCCTTAAATGAAATTTTTGTCTAAGTCGAATTTTCATTTTGTTTTCGACTTAGATCGATTCTGCCACATCCTCACCGCCACGTTGTCTTAAACAAAGGAGCGCGGCACTTTGATGGGACCGCATTAGGGTGTGTTCATCAAACGTTGAGATTTTAAGCTAGAGTAAAAAAAAATCTGTGTTGATCTGCTGCAACTATTTTTTGATCACGATTATTCTGGAACGGTTTATGATATTGAGTTGAAATTTGGTTATAACGAGATTTTAACGAGATCTGAAACTAGATTATGTTTTGTTACGTGTTTTATTTCTCCCTATGTAACCGGACAGAATTTGGGCTAGTGCTTTCGGCTTAGCTTACAGTGGAGTCGAGCGTGGGTTCACAAATTAAATGTTTGATTATTACTACTTAAAAAGAAGAGATGTCCATCGATTGATCAATATTATAAATAAACTCACCTCCAACCATTACGACATCCTACATGATCTGGAGACGTTATTTACAAGCTCGATGGCAAAGATTCTTAGCCTCCCCGTGGAGAAATCTAGATGATATAACGCTAAACACCAAAACAAGGCAACCATACCATCTATTAATTAACTAGTATGAATTATATCCGTATATTATGTCAAATTATTGTAATATCACACTGTCAATCGCCATTTGCCACCCAAAGTCATATATCAGAGCAACTGATCTTTTTTTTCCTCTCTCCTTTTAATTTACCTTTTTTTTTTCCAAAAATCCTAAAAACTGTTTGCTACTTCCAACACCAGAGAATAGCACAATGCATAGCCTATTTAAAATTCATTAGCACGGGTAATTAGCTGGAAATTTTTACGCAACACGTAACAGTTTTGATATTATTCCATTGAAGGATTGGGGAGTAAATGAGTCTAAATGGTAGTTAATACGTAAAGCAAGCAGGAATCAATAAAATTGCGGTTTAGTGTATGTAAGAGAAGCCAAGGTCTTAAAATTCCTTTTGGCATCAGTCACTCGCACTATCACCTCAAATACCACTCCCACTACCGATGTGGTATATCGTTTGATGGATTCCTGGGGTAGACGAATTCAAATATTATATTATTAAAGTTCTATGAACGATTATTTCCACATAGTGGTGTGCAAATATAGTATTAAAGTTTGTTTCGTAGTAAGACTTGGATTGGAAATCTAAATGTGGAAGTAGTGATTCTTTAGGCAGTGATTTTCTTCGATGTTCTGGCTTAAAAAATCATTTGGGCTTGATCCCATTCCACTTATAGAGAAAGAGGTTTCTTTACATGAACATATGGTGGACAAATCAAACGAAAAATTTTTAATACCCTGGAAACTTCAACTTTAAATGAATATCAGTCAGAAACGATTGTTCTGTCGATGAAATATCAAGAGATCCTTTTTATAGTTTGCTCTTTAGAATGTAATTCTAGAAAAATGGGAGAAAGATATATAACTTTTTGAAGCTACCAGCTACCAGAAAAAGTCAGCAGCCAAAAAATATTTAATTTCGTCAAAAACTTCTTCATGTCGTTTATCGAAAAATGCTCAATACTATAAAATTTATATTCCTAAGTTAAGCAGAGAAAAGCTCCCAAATATAAAAAATGAAATATTTGTGGTAATAATATAACCTCGAATATAACCATTTGCAATACTTTACAACTTTTTATGTAAACTTTGGCCAGTTTTTTGCAAAAGAGTTCACTGTGGGTCGCAGACTAGCAACTCTTGCTAGAAACGTATTTTCTTCATTAGTGTTGTTACTGGATTCGGATTGGTGTTGTTACTGAACTGTATTATACTAACATTGGTAATAAAATGGTTATGAAAAATAAATAAGATAACATTTCTAACAATGGTTGCACAAATAACTAGCTTCAAAAACATGTAAGTGAAACCGCTAAACAAAGCATTGTTACTTTACCAAATAAAACGACATTTTGACTATTATTAATATTATTATTTTTAAATAGGCCCTTAATATGTTATATTTTCAATGTGTCTATATGGAATTTATTTTACAGTTTCATAACTTTATGCAATTTTATTCGCACTTACTGAGTATATCAATGACAAAAATAGATACAAATTAATTGTAAATATTGGTTCTTTAATACCTGTCATAATTTTACTAATTCAATCGAAATGTTTTATGCACACAGTCCTATAGTTATAGTTCTTAATCCGCATATTTAACACGTATTTATTTGGCTTTTCAAGGACTGAACTGCATAAATTCATATTTGTGTATATATTTTGTCATTTGACGTGATGAAAGTATACTTAGGAACTGATTATTTTTTATTTATTTGCTTTTATCATGATTAGAGAATATTATTTAGGTATTAAGCAAATTACAACTTACGCACTTTTTTATTTATTACGAAATTACCTACTTTCTGTATATTGTTGCCCTAATCTGGGCACGCAAATATACTAGTTAGGTAAATACTTTAAAACCCTCATTATTGGAGAACCAGTCGAAACAACTACTCTTCTAGCTAATACTGACGAAGTATTGAATTACATGATATGATTCCTAGCATTTTAAAGAAAAAAATATATGTTGAAAATACTTAAATTATTTATTTAAATTCAGCCCATTCACACTTTTTTATTTAATATGAAACTATCTACTTATTGAATATTGGTACCTTAATCTGGTCACGCTAATATACTAACTCTTCTAGCTAATAAAAAAGTATGTAAATTGTGATTTGCTTAATACCCAAATAATATTCTCTAATCCTGATAAAAGCAAATAAATAAAAAATAATTAGTTCTAAAAATAAATAAAGAATAGGCTTGTAAGTAATGAATGAATGTCTCTATACTCTACTGATGAGAACTAACGAGTTCGAAAAAACTTGTACAACTTTTCTAGAGTTGAAATAGAATGTAAGGTTCAATAATTCTTGACAGAATTTCAATAAATGATTTAAGTATTTTCAATATTTTTTTTGCCTTAAAATGCTTGGAATTCTATCATGTAATTCAATACTTCGTTAGTATTAGCTAGAAGAGTAGTCGTTTTGATTGGTTCTCCAATACTGAGTGTTTTAAAGTGTTTTCCTAAGTAGTATATTAGTGTGACCAGATTAAGGTACCAATATACAGAAAGTAGATAGTTTTATATTAAATAAAAAAGTGTGAATGGGCTGAATTTAAATAAATAATTTAAGTATTTTCAACATATACATTTTCTTTAAAATGCTAGGAATCATATCATGTAATTCAATACTTCGTCAGTATTAGAAGAGTAGTTGTTTTGACTGGCTCTCCAATAATGAGTGTTTTAAAGTATTTATCTAACTAGTATATTTGCGTGCCCAGATTAGGGCAACAATATACAGAAAGTAGGTAATTTCGTAATAAATAAAAAAGTTGTGATTTGCTTAATACCTAAATAATATTCTCTAATACTTAGGAAAAACAAACTACAAACACTAATATTCATTATCTGTGACGACATTGAAAAGTTAGTGTATAATTAATTTTTAATTATATCTTCCGGTTCCTATATATTCTAATTTTCTTATACACTTGGGCATATATAATAGTCATTCAATAATAATCAACGGTATCTTGATATTATTAATATTATAATATAAACGGTCTGGTTTTGTGGAGACCTGATGTGCACAAGAATCTTGAAGTTATTTTCGATAAATGCTTGGTTTTAAAGAGCATATTAATTTCATCATCACATCAGCGTGAAAATGTTAAAAAGCCCGGTTTTGTAAATATGTTGCTGTACTTTTCATTTGTACGACCAACATTGGAATACTTCCCGCTGATATGGTTCCCAGAATATAGTCCACTCAATCCGGCGTTAAAAAAAGGTCAACCGTGCATTTTGGGCAGGATGCAATTTTATTTTTTTCATTATGTCGTGGGTTCCAACATAAGTTTAAATTTGAGTTTTCGGACTCGAGGGTGCACCTATTCGACGGCCATCTTGAAAATACAAGTGAAAATGTTTTTTTTTAATATATCTTGAAAACTATAATTCCCACAAAAAAATTGTAGAGAGCTGTTTTGTAGATAATAATATTGATAACGTCGATAATTAAGAAGTTATAAGCAAAACCGCTGCCCAAGGAATCACTACTTCCACATCCAGATTTTCTATCCAAGTCACTCCGCACTAAACATTTTTCTGTTCCGGAAATGTTTCTGAAATGTATGTACTGAAATATGAAACGTTTCTAGAAGCACGACAGAAACGTTCTAGACTCATTGCAGAAACTCAAGATGTCCTACCTAAGAAACGTTTCAATGAAACATTTCAAAAGACACGTGCCCGACACATTTATGAATATTTACAAAAATGTTTCCGACATCTCTGCATATAATGAAAAATATGAAACGTTCCTGGAACTGTTACAGAAACGTTTCAGATATATCGTAGATACTAGAGATGTCCTACAAGAAACGTTTCAAAGAAACATTTCCTTCAGGAAAGGTCGCTATAAACCATAGATGTGCTGAGGAAACTTTCCATATTTAATAACAGTCTGTAAAAGTCATGTAAATAATATAATTGTATGCATTTATTTAGTATCAAAATGAAGCTTGCATCATCACGAATCAGATTTCACCATAAAATAGACTATTAATATACCCAATGGAAAGTTAGAAGGAAAACTTCCTGGAAACTTTCGGAGTTTTCAAAACGGAAAGTTTCCAGGAACTTTTCCTTCTAACTTTCCATTGGGTATATTGATAAGCTATTTTATGGTGAAATCTGATTCGTGATTATGCAAGCTTCATTTTGATACCAAATAAGTGCATACAATTATATTATTTACATGACTTTTACAGAATTTTATCTAATATGGAAAGTTTCCTCGGCACATCTCTGCTATAAACATTATGAGATAAAATTTCAATATCACCTAACTAATTGAACTTTATTATCTAATATCGAAATCAGTGTAAAATAAACAATAATGAATTGAAATATATTTTTAGGCGACTTCAATGACAATATTAGGTAATAAGGTTCAATTAACTGGGAGACGGTAAAATTTTATTTCATAATTTTTAGCGACCTTTTTGGAAGGCGGTTCAATTTTTTTTTTAACTTTTTGGTGTCTTCTTTACTTATCTTCGCTGGGCTGTCGGTCCCATCAATCTTTCCTTGGGATTTAGATGTCTACAAAAAATAAATAAAATTACCCAGTAGAACAAAACAAAACAAAACATGTATTAGACACACTTAAATATTTAAAAAAAAACATACTATATAAATATAAAAATCTATAACAAAAGTATATCTTATTCCTCCCTAAAGTAAAATATCAACTTCATAAATCTAGTTGGCAGTTGGCCTCAAGAGGTTAACCATTATATTGTCTTGGTCTTCTATTTGATGAACCTCAACTGGGCCTGATATGAGCCATACCAATACTAGGTTTCGAATGTTTTATCCATGCTGGTACTAAGCCTTCGTCAGGGACTGAAAAAGTCATAAAAACAATCACAAATTGAATGTACAGAACACAAATGAATATTTCTTCTACTATACTATCTATCTACTATACTTCCACGTCCAGTGGAAGTATAGTAACGACAAAAAAATTTTTAAAAATTTTTATTGTCCAAATAGGCTTAAAATGTCATGAAACGTCGAGATTTTAAGTTTGAGCGAAAAAAAAATTTCTGTCTGTCTGTCGGTCTGTCGGTCTGTCGGTCTGTCTAACTTTTTTTTGTGCGCACGTTTACTCTGGAACCGTTTAAGATATTGACTTGAAATTTGGTACACATATGTACTTTAACGAGATCTAGAACTAGATTATATTTTCATCTTGTTCCGTCGAAGGGTGGGGGGTAAATTGGGGTAAATTTGGGGTAAATAGATCAATCAAGCAGGTAAGAGTCCATAAAATTGGTATTTAGTATATACAAGAGAAGCTAAGGTCTCAAAAAAATTTTTGGCATTAGCCACCCCCATTACCACCCCCACCCCCTTATTAAAGGGGATGAAAAAAAATTGTGATTTAGTGTATGTACAGGAACCAGAAACCTCAAAATATTTTTTTACTTCATCCACCCCCCACTATCACCCCCTATCACCACCCCCCACCCCACTACCGATGTGGGGTATCGTTTTATGGGTTTTTGGGGTAGAGGATTTCAAATATTATATTATTAAAGTTCCATAAACAATTATTTTCACATATAAAGTTTTTTCGTTGTGAGTGACTTGGATAGAGAATCTGGATGTGGAAGTAGTGATTCCTTGGGCAGCGGTTTTTTAACCTTCTATGAACAGTTCTCGTCCATTGCTGAAAAAACAATGTATCTCTCAAACACCACTTCATTTTAAGTATTAATAATTAACTGACGCGACACTCGCACTATTTTTTTATTTTTGATGCACACAGTGTCCTTCCAGGTATAAAAGATAAAACTAATAAAAGCAAAATGTAAATGACATTGACGTTGGTTGCGACTAGCTTTTCAGATGCTCGTCAACTTTTGCATGTTAGAATCGTCATCGGTCGTATGTTTTCGTTTCTCATTTTAACAAATGGATTCCTACAATTTGACGTTTTAATTGGTGTATTCTGTGCAATAACGTACCAATATTGGCATATAGTTGACATCTCGATTTGGAGTTAAAATTTGTTGCTAACAAATAGGCAGAATCGTATCGATCGTAAACGATTGTTTACTTTCCCTTCGCGTTTTCGATAAATGTAATTCCACAAGTTGCCGCATGGAGACGATTATATTATAGTTTTCATGGTTTGCAAATATCAATGGGTATTTCAGATCTTTATATATATTATTATATTCTCCACATATTATTCGTTGACGTCTAGTTTTCGAGTAATTACTTATTAATAACCAAGTATTACAGACGGAATAAGTCGAGAATAGTTGTAATTTTACAAACAAGGCATTTTAAAAATGGCGGGGGGAATGGACATATTATTTCTGATATTTGAATTCATGATTTCATATTTGTTTTACAGACAGAACAATGTATATGAAATATTTCTGCAAAATAACAAATATTATGAATTTCTGAAATGTCTCAGAAATATAACTGATATGTTTCTAGGAAATGTTTCATTTCTTCCAGATTACAATTTTTTCCAATCGTTTCATACATGTTTCGTGTTTAGTGGGATATACCTATATGAAATGTTTCTGCAAAATAACAAATATTATGAATTTCTGAAATGTGTCAAAAATATAAACAGATATGTTTCTAGGAAATGTTTCATTTCTTCCAGATTACAATTCTTTCGAAACGTTTCATAAATGTTTCGTGTTTAGTGGGTCACCACGAAAAAATTTTGTATGTGGAAATAACTGCTTAAGGAACTTTAATAATATAATATTTGAAACCCTCTACCCCAAAAACCAATAAAACGATACCCCACATCGGTAGTGGGGTGGGGGTGGTGATAAGGGGGTGGTAGTGGGGGTGGATGAAGTAAAAAAATATTTTGAGGTTTCTGGTTCTTGTACACATACTAAATCACATTTTTTTTTCATCCCCTTTAATAATGGGGTAGGGGTGGTAATGGGGGTGGCTAATGCCAAAAATTTTTTTGAGACCTTAGCTTCTCTTGAATATACTAACTACCAATTTTCTGGACTCTTACCTGCTTCATTTACCTAATTACCCCAAATTTACCCCCAACCCTTCGATGGAACAAGATAAAAATATAATCTAGTTCTAGATCACGTTAAAATACATACGTGTACCAAATTTCAAGTCAATATTTTAAACGGTTCCAGAGTAAACGTGCGCACAAAAAAAAAGTTACAGACCGACAGACAGAAATTTTTTTTTCGCTCAAACTAAAAATCTCGACATTTCATGACATTCTAAGCCTATTTGAACAATAAAAATTTAAAAAAATTTTTTTGTCGTTACTATATTTCCACTGGATGTGGAAGTAAAAATTAATGAAAATTTAGAGGATGAAAAACTATAATTGTTAATAATTTTTTTCTATTAATTATATGAAAAAATGCATCAGGGCTTTTTTATGGAGCATTTTATAACACATAATTTGATCTATTTTTTATATCTTGATTATTTTTAGGGTATTTTTAGCGTTGCAAAGGAAGGTCAAAGGTAAGCGTCGAACAAAATTATTGGTACTTTATTTCTACCTACACACCATTTATATTACATATTATATTTTATAGCCGTCATTTTGAGTTTCTTAATTTTGACTTCAGATTCTTTAGTCAGCGATACCAATAACTTGATCATACTCTTCAAAAATAAATCAGCAATATTTATTCAAATATCAAATATCTAAATTTTGATTTTCCATAGCAAGAGCAAGTGTTGAAACCTATAGAAACTGAAGATGACACCTACTACTATAATAATTACCATAGAAAATTTATCGCTACATATGAAATTATTTCTAAATTTTAAATATTTTTTACCTGTAGTACTGTAGTCTGACCAAAAATGCATTAAGCTAACATCATACTTTCTCAAAATTCAATAACTCGAATAGTGGAGTTAAATTATGAATTGTCTGGTCTGGGCAATTTTTCTGTATTAACGTGTTCAGGAGATCAATTGAAGTTCACAGTTCAGTTTTGCAGTTTGCAGTGTTTTTCATCGGTTTTCTTTGAATATCTCGAAATCTACAAGTCCAGTGGAAAACAACAAAAAGAAGGAAAATGTTCGTTATGAGCTGTACATAAACTATAATTCATTCCAACTGTTATTATTAAAAGAAAAATGAATATTCCAAAATTATGCGTTTCTAAACAAATCACTGTTCTTTAAAAAAAACCGCTGCCCAAGGAATCACTACTTCCACATCCAGATTCTCTATCCAAGTCACTCACAACGAAATAACTTTGTATGTGAAAATAATTGTTTATGGAACTTTAATAATATAATATTTGAAATCCTCTACCCCAAAAACCCATAAAACGATACCCCACATCGGTAGTGGGGGGTGGATGAAGTAAAAAATATTTTGAGGTTTCTGGTTCCTGTACATACACTAAATCACAATTTTTTTTCATCCCCTTTAATAAGGAGGTGGGGGTGGTAATGGGGGTGGCTAATGCCAAAAATGTTTTTGAGACCTCAGCTTCTCTTGTATATACTAAATACTAATTTCATGGACTCCTACCTGCTTGATTTACCCATTTACCCCAAATTTACCCCATTTTACCCCCCAACCCTTCGACGGAACAAGATGAAAATATAATCTAGTTCTAGATCTCGTTAAAGTACATATGTGTACCAAATTTCAAGTCAATATCTTAAACGGTTCCAGAGTAAACGTGCGCACAAAAAAAAGTTACAGACAGACAGACCGACAGACAGACAGACAGACAGACAGACCGACAGAGAGACAGAAAATTTTTTTTCGCTCAAACTTAAAATCTCGACTCATGACATTTTAAGCCTATTTGGACAATAAAAGTTTTTTTAAATTTTTTTGTCGTTACTATACTTCCACTGGACGTGGAAGTAATAATGGTAATATTCAATGAAATTTTGGAGAAATATAGCTCTTATAAAGTACAATCATCACTTAAAATTTCAAATCAAAATAATTAGTAAAACGGCTCAAATATAGAATTGTTGCTAGAAGTTCGCACCCTTGTGAAATCCTGCCATCACAACCAAGAAATATGTACGATGGCTCAAATTGTAGCTTTCTATAAGTACTTTAAGGTAACGAAGTGAGAATTTTTTTTTTCAAAATTTAACCCTTTTTATTAGTTTATAATTTTCGAAATTGTACTTATAAACAAATTCAAGTAACTCTCTGGTTTTTTTATGAAATCAAAAACGATAAAGGAGTAATGAAAGTAGATTAAAAAAGCCAACTTCAAAAAAATAATTAATGCTCTACTTACATTTAGAGCGGAGATACGTTAGTTTGTACGTTTAGGTCACTTATAAATAAAAAAATCGATATTTCTTATTGAAATTTGGAATGGTAATTCACCAATGTCTATTATTTTGTCTCTGCTACTTGAAAATAATTCAAAGTTACAAGAGGGTCGTTTCCTTCAACAAAATTTACAAAATATTGTTATATGATCAAAAAGTATGTTCAATATACATTGTATATATCATATTAAAAAAAGTTCTAAGCATCTCATGCAAAATCAAATTAGTTTTGAAAATAAAAAGGCGGTAAATGATGACGTATCTGATGATCATTCAATTCTTTGTTGATTTGTTGTTTACATTTACATTGTCTGTTTAATATTTGTTTATAATGGAACCTGATTTTGTGAAAGGTACTTCAGAGAACTTACCCATAGTGGATTTTTATATGATACACGTGTTTTATGTAGACAATTTGAACTATTTAAGTGCCGAATCCCGAAGTGTTAAAAATTTAAGGTTAATATTTCTTTAAAGTACAATGACACGTCCATTCTAACTTTGTTCTATTAGTCCAGTCAACAAAGTGCTAAAATGAACAAAATCTCTAATTTTAGTGCTAATGGATGAATTTTAATAAAACTTTGTGCAATGTGTTGGTAATGACGCTAATAATACAGTGGAAAAAATGATTAGAGTAGGAAATGATCGGAAGGGGTAGAATTAGGTCAAACATGAAAAAGAAACAATAAATTTACCTTTTTTGGCCCAAAATAAGATTATTTTATTCTTATGATTTTTTTCGAGAAATGCATATCTTCGGAGATATGGCCAGTCGAAAATTCCTATAAGTGGGGGAGGTGAAATGTAAAAGTTGAAAAAATACCTGAAAAAATTCAGGTGAATGTATATTTTTTTATTTGCAACTTTTCTGTAAAGAGCGTTTTCACCGAGTTATTCCGGAAAAACATGAAAAACTAACCCTTTCTTTGAAATTGTAGCGCATTAAAAATATGTAATTTAAAAATTTGACGTATACATTGAGGCCTTCTAAACATTTTTTTGTCTCTTGGAATTTTTTGTAATTGCTAATTTTCCGAGTTACAGGCAGTTTTTCACGATAACTAATGTACTACATTTTTTGCACATTAAAAAAATACATAAATTTAAAAATTATATATTGAACTTTTAAAAATGGTATAACTATATAGGTTTCATATTTTTTTATAATAATATACATAAATGACGTTCATTTTTCGAATTTTTATGTATTTTTTGTGCAAAAAATATAGTACATTATTTATTGTGAAAAACTGCCTGTAACTCGGAAAACTAGCAAGTTACAAAAAAATTCTAAGAGACAAAAAATGTTTAGAAGGCCCCAGTGCACACGTCTGAATGTTTTCAAATTTTTAAATTACATGTTTTTATAGCGTTACAATTTCAAAGAAAGGGGCAGTTTTTCATGTTTTTCCGAAATAACTCGGTGAAAACGCACTTTACAGACAAGTTGAATTTAAAAGAAGTCTTGTATTTCGATAACATACCTATCTGAATTTTTTTCGATTTCTTTTTTCAACTTTTACGTTTCCCCTCCCCCACTTTTAGGAATCTTCAAAAATACGCATTTCCCGAAAAAATTCACAAGAGTAGAAACATCTTATATTGGGCCAAAAAAGGTAAATTTATTGTTTGTCTTTCATTTTTGACCTAATTCTACAAGTTACAGAACCCATGATGAAAGGGGTGTTTTCTACTCCTTCCAATCATTTCCTACTCTGATCTTTTTTCAACTCTTTTATTAACGTCATTACAAACACAGCCCAAGGTTTCATCAAAATCCATTCATTAGCACTCAAATTAAGAGGTGAAACCCGCTTTGACTGGACTATATGCTAACAGCAAACGACGTCCGTCGATTATTCCTTTATCTAACTGCGCATGCGCTCACATCTGACGCGGCGATGGGCGCGAATTCAAAATTTCTTAATTTAAATAATTAATTTCACTATTAAAATGACTTTAGATTGGAAAATAAAAAATACGGGTCAAATAAAATTTAATAAAGTGCTTGAATATAAAAATTTTAAAAAATTGTTAAAAGATACTGAGGCCTGAAAGCGGGATGTTTCACGATTTAGTTAGAGATCCGAAAATCACCAAATATGTCTAAATGGTATATTATGTTTTTACAAACCAGACTTTAGTCTTTAGATAGCCTAGTGTTGTGATATTTTTAATTAACTTTAGGTCTCTGCTTAGACAGCAATTTTTAATCTTTTTAAGTTCGTCTAGGATGAACAGGAGAGCTAATGTCCCCTAAAACATTACTCGTTAAGCCGAACCGGACCTGCTCCGTCCAACCTTGCATTCACCACGGCGCACAGTGGAAAAAAAAAGCCTTTTTTGGACAAAAATCTGCCTACAAGTCAAATCTTAATCAATTTTGATCTACCTTGGCTTAAAATGTAGGTTATTGGCTACACTTTCAGAGTATACTGCCTAAATTGCAAACCCCGATTTCCTAACCTCAAAAAATGTATCAAATATGACTCACTTTTTTCTGGTTTCTACAAGTCAAATCTTGATCGATTTTGACAATCCTGGGCTTAAAAGGCAGGTTATTAGCTACCCTTTAAGTGCATACTGCCTAAATTGTGAACCCCGATTTCCTAACCTCAAAAAATGTATCAAATATGAGAGTAATCACTTCTTTCTATTTCTACAAGTCAAATATTGATCAATTTTAACAATTCTGGGCTTGAAATGCAGGTTTTAGCTACCCATTCAGCGTATACTGCCCAAATTATGAACCTCAGGATTGTCAAAATTGATCAAGATTTGACTTGTAGAAATAGAAAAAAGTGATTACTCTCATATTTGATACATTTTTTGAGGTTAGGAAATCGGGGTTTGCAATTTAGGCGGTATACTCTGAAAGTGTAGCCAATAACCTACATTTTAAGTCAAGGTAGATCGAAATTGATTAAGATTTGACTTGTAGGCAGATTTTTGTCCAAAACAAGGCTTTTTTTCCACTGTGCGGCGCACAGTGGTGCTTTTATTGAAAACTTGCGTCAAAAATCGGTAACCTAGCCAATTTTCGATAAAAACTTACAAAACTTGGTAGAGTTAAGTACTTGGGTATGCTAAATATGGTGTTGTTTCAGAATTTTTTTTTTTCAATATGGCGGCTTCAAAATTGGGGTGAAAATAAGCAAGAAATATGAAAAATTCAATAAAATAACCCAGCCACAAAAAAATAAGTCCTGATTCTGGAACTTGACCCGAGTAGTTCAATGTATTTTTTGACGCTGAATTCGAATCCGACCTCAGAAAAGCCCAAACACCCTCAAAATTTTGAGCTAGAGTGAAAAAACACCCTTAGAATAGGGTAAAATCGCTCCTCATATATGGTGACAATAAGTACATGCAAAAAGTACTCCTAATGTATAATCCTAGGGTTTCTGAGGTTGCTGATTTCAAATTTCATTCTTGGGGTGAAAATCGAGTAAAATGGGGATTGAAATGAAAATCTGACAAAATGCGTGATATTCATTCTAAAAGTTTATTTCTAGGGATTTTTGAGGTTGCTGATTTCAAATTTCATTCTTAGGGTGAAAATCGAGTAAAATGGGGGTTGAAAGGGGTGTAAAAATGAAAATTTTACAAAATGAGTGATTTTCATTCTAAAAGTTTATTTCAAGGGATTTTTGAGGTTGCTGATTTCAAATGCTGATTATTTATGTTTTTATATCATATATGTTTGAATGACAGCTGAATAGCAGCTGGCAACTGTCGAAATCGTCAAGTTCAAAATTTTAAGGGCACAAGGGTTCTTTTTTTTTCAACTTTCTATTTCTACACCTCTTTCAACTCCTATTTTACTCGATTTTTGACATTTGAAATCGGCAACCTCAAAAATCCTTAAAAATAAACTTTTAAAATGAAAATCACGCATTTTGTCAAATTTTCGATTTTCACCCCTTTCAACCTCTATTTTACTCGATTTTCACCTTAAGAATGACATTTGAAATCAGCAACCTCAAAAATCCCTTGGAATAGACTTTTAGAATGAAAATCACGCATTTTGTCAAATTTTCATTTTTACACCCCTTTCAACCCCCATTTTACTCGATTTTCTCCCTAAGAATGAAATTTGAATTCAGCAACCTCAAAAACTCTAGGATTGTACATTAGGAGTACTGTTTGCATGTACTTATTGTCACCACATCTGAGGAGCGATTTTACCCTATTCTAAGGGTGTTTTTTCGCTCCAGTTCAAAATTTTGAGGGTGTTTGGGCTTTTCTGAGATCGGATTCGAATTCAGTATCAAAAAATACATTGAACTACTCGGGTCAAGTTCCAGGATCAGGACTTATTCTTTGTGGCTGAGTTATTTTATTGAATTTTTCATATTTCTTGCTTCTTCTCACCCGATTCTCACCTACATTTTGAAGCCGTCACATTGAAAAAAAAAAATCTGCAGAAACACCATATTTAGCATATCCAAGTACTTAACTCTACCAAGTTTCGTAAATTTGTATTTAAAATTGGCTAGGTTACCGATTTTTGACGCCAGTTGTCAATAAAAGCACCACTGTGCGGCGATATGCGCTGTGGTTGTCTAGTTGGCTACGGACCAGGTTCCGGTAAGGCACATCTTGTTAAGCTTAATTTACAATAAATCTCTTTTCACTTTCACTTTCACTAGCACTTTTTATTCAGGATCCGGGCGTTTCGGGTTCAAATCCTGCTCCTGAAATATTAATGATATTAAAAGTTTTACAAAGCTGTATACATTAACATGAGGGTAGCTGTTCGAGTTAGGTTGGTTTACCATTTTCGTGACAAGAATTAAAAAAGTTATAAAAATATCGAAAATGTGTGTTTTATTCTCAAAGCCGCTTTATTCGATGTTATTTTAATAACTGTAGCTTTGGATTATCTTCAAATAGCAGAAACAAAATAACAAGCACTGGAGAATAACCAGCCCAAATTTCAAGAAGAAATAGCGATTTGTTTATTTATAAGTGACTTAAACGTAAAAATTAACGTATCTCAGCTCCGAATTCAAGTAGAGCATTAATTATTGTTTTAAAAGTTGGCTTTTTAAAATCTACTTTCATTATTCGTTTACCGTTTTGATTTCATAAAAAACCAGAGAGTTCTTGAATTTGTTTATAACTAAAATTTCGAAAACTATAAACAACTGCAATAAAACGGGTTTAAATTTTGAAAAAAAAAAAAAATTCTCTCCGTGATCTTAAAGTACTTGTAGAATGCTACAATTTGAACCATCGTGCACATTTCTTGGTCTTGATGGCAGATTTCCACAAGGGTGCAAAGTTTTAGCAACAACTGTATATTTGAGCCGTTTTAGTAATAATTTTGATTAGAAATTTTAAGTACTTTATAAGAGCTATATTTTTCCAAAATTTTATTGAATATTATGCTATATTTTTGAAGGAACAGTGATTTGTTTAAAAACGCATTATTTTGCAATGTTCATTTTTTTTAAATAATAATAACAATTGGCATGAATTATAGTTTATGTATTTTTATTGTACAGCTCAAAGCGAACATTTTCCTTCATTTTATTATTTTCCATAGGACTTATAGATTTCGAGATATTCAAAGAGAACCGATGAAAACACGGTATAAAAAATTAAATTGTTTAAATAAACAATACGCCGACTGCATAAACTGCAAAACTGAGCTGTGAACTTAAGTTGACCCCCTGAACACATTAAAACGGAAAAACTGCCCTGACCAACCAATTCACATTAAAATCATAATTTGACTCCACCAGAAGGCTAGCTAATTATTTTGACGCACAACGAGCGCAATGTTTTGATATTTTTTTGTAAACAAATGGAAGCGAGGGGGGAGGGTTAAACCAACCCAAGTAGGACAGGGTTTCTGTAATATCTAGATTCATGAATTTAATTCTACCTGTACTGTTATTAGTCAAATGCATTATAAACTGGTTTTTCTAAAAAATATTATATATAATAATAATGATATAAAATGTCTAGTTATCTGAAAAGATAAAAAAAGTTTATTTCAAAATGTCGACGGGATTTTGCAATTTAAAAATTAAAAAAATGTTCATAGCAACAAATCTTAACATTTTAAAAATCAAGGTCACACAAGTATGTGTATAACACATGTCGTAACTAAGCAGCTTTGTATTAACAACTATTAACCAAAAATCTTCTTAATTAAATCAGTGAAATTGATTAGAGAATTTTACTTTTATGCAGGAATTTAAAGCCTAATTATAGGAGCTGACAAGTTGAAATAGATTACAACTGTGGCCTTTTAATATGTAATAGTCGACATCTTAAAAAAATATGTTACAAAATTGCCCTAAAACGTCTCTAATCACCTCATTATATCTTTTAGTTCATATTAGATCATATTAACGGTACATATTAAAATTCATGTTTATGCAGTGGGTGAGAAATGATCTAATTCGAGGTGTTCGTCTGATAAAGATTGAACTTCCTACAAGTAACTCGTTTAATCAATGGTCATATTTCATAGGCACGTCCCGTAGATCATAATTCAAATATAAATCTAAAGAAGCCATCTACGAATAGTATAGATCCGTATTAGAAAACGGCTGCCAAGATATCGTAAGGAATTCTTCACGTGCCTTTAGAATATGTTTATTATTTCTAAATTATTAAGTATTATGATAGGTACATTTCGCAAATTCGAAAACGAAGAGTGTATTGCACTTCATCGACACTTTTCTAAAACTAGTGGAAGACCAGACCCTCTGAATTCGACACCCTCTATACAACTCGCGAACACCCACCTAAAAAACCGCTGCCCAAGGAATCACTACTTCCACATCCAGATTCTCTATCCAAGTCACGCACAATGAAAAAACTTTGTATATGAAAATAATTGTTTATGAAACTTTAATAATATAATATTTGAAATCCTCTACCCCAAAAACCCATAAAACGATACCCCACATCGGTAGTGGGGTGGGGGTGATAGGGGGGTTATAGTGGGGGGTGGATGAAGTAAAAAAATATTTTGAGGTTTCAGGTTCCTGTACATACACAAAATCACTTTTTTTTTTCATTCCCTTTAATAAGGGGGTGGGGGTGGTAATGGGGGTGGCTAATGCCAAACATTTTTTTGAGACCTTAGCTTCTCTTGTATATACTAAATACCAATTTTATGGACTCTTAACTGCTTGATTGACCTATTTACCCCAAATTTACCCCAATTTACCCCCCAACCCTTCGACGGAACGAGATGAAAATATAATCTAGTTCTAGATCTCGTTAAAGTACATATGTGTACCAAATTTCAAGTCAATATCTTAAACGGTTCCAGAGTAAACGTGCGCACAAAAAAAGTTACAGACAGACCGACAGACCGACAGACAGACAGAAATTTTTTTTCGCTCAAAGTTAAAATCTCGACGTTTCATGACATTTTAAGCCTATTTGGACAATAAAAATTTTTAAAAATTTTTTTTCGTTACTATACTTCCACTGGACGTGGAAGTAAAATAGGTAATCTGATGTAAAATAACCCGCTAAACTTGATTTTTGAATTCGCCCATTAATTTGAGATTGCCAAAATGACCAAATTGGCAATTTTCTAAAAAAAATAAAAATTATGTGTTATTTTTTGTTTTTCATATAACACGTCATATATTTTTAAGAGTAAAATGTCCGATCGAGGTATCTTTTTTATTTTTAAAGTTAGGTGCCTACTATAACCGAAGAAAATGTTCCGAATGAACTAAATAAAATCTTTTGTAAGAAGTTTTTTTTGAAATTTTGCTCCCTTATCGAAATATTCATTGATTGTTTCAGCGTCCGAACGAATGCGCGCTACTATGAATCGGCCGCAATCGCATCTAGAGCTAAACGCAGACACGTGCCGGGTGATTATTATTTTCCAGTATCCATTTATGTTAAGTTGAAAGTGCTTTTTGTCTCAGTCCTTATATTTAGTGCGTTATAAACACATAGTTTGGCATAATAAATTATAATTACTCGGATAGGAAATCAAAGGAAACAAGCTAAAAACGTACTCTTCGCCTGTTAACTGGATTTTTATATAATTGTTATACATTCAATAGGATACTTTTCGCAGTTTTTTGTAAATAATGTTACTTTTAGACATTTTTAATTTTATAGTACGATCTTAGTTGGTAAAAGACTTGGTAAAAAAACTATACCAAACCCCATTTGGGTTTCGATTACGAGTCAAAAGAACTACACCACCACCTTACACGTAGAAGAATGTAAATTTTTACATTATAAAACACAAGCTATAAAATCATATTTTCACGGTTGTATATTACATTATGAAATGTATATTTGTAAAATATATAAATAATTAGAAATAGTAAAATGAAATATTTCATCAGATTTTTATTCAATTACAAAAACATAAGAATTAAAAAAAAAATTTTTCAACAGTAAAATCACAAGAGCTTTTTTTTATCGGATAAATTTCTCTTTGTAACGAAATAATTTTGCCAATCAGTGATTTTATGAGAAAAACTGACATGAAAAAATCGCGAGATTTTGTCAAATGTCAGTTTTTCGAGCAAAATCACTGATTGACAAAATATTGAGTTAATAAGAAATTTATCCATAAAAGAAAAGCTCGAGTGATTTTTGGCAAGATAAATTAACGACAGAATATGTGAACGAATAACAATTAAAAATAATTATAATTTTCTCAAAACGACTCATCGTACAGTATAATTTCCACAAGACTTAAAAATTATAGCCGACAGTACAGATTTTAAAATGACGTGCGACTACTAGATATACTCTGCTTTTGAGGAACAGGCATTTTTATCGTGATAAGAAACGATGCACCTTTTTTATCGTTGTCAAAGTGACAAAATGTGACTGTCAAATAGACTTTTTTATATAGGAGTTAATTTATCAAATTTAAATCATTAAGTAATAACATTTTTATTTATCGATCGATTTTGTTCAAATAGGGTTCTTCTTCTAGCTAACACTAATTTACTGTCCAAATTTCAGTACAATCGGAATTTTCTTTTTTCAGTTATCGTGCTTACAAGAAACGTGACGGACGGACAGACAGACGGACATTTTGAAAGTTGTTCAGAATTCGTTCACTAACACAATGGTATGAAAATTTTTTGTCTGCGAGCGATATTTACGGCTTTAGAAATGTACCGATCAAATGCAAAATCCGATGACATTTCTGTGGCTCTAAAACAATATTTAGAACAGAAAAATTTATTTTTATTACTAAATCCAGTTTACCATGCACAATGTAGAAGATCGTATACCCGAACTGCTTTATAAAAGAAAATCAGATATTGTAAATCCTAGTACAGAGAATACAAGTAAAAAGGGCATTTCTGCAATGTGCTATTTACAAGACAGCCTACCAAATTAAGCCCAGAATTCCAAATGTTTTAGATTTTGGATGGTACCTAAAGGAGGAAATCTTATTTCCAAAGATGATTTCAAAAAGCCCAAAACCCAATTTTATTAAGTTAACTCCATTTTGTAAATGTAAATTATATAACTGTACTACAAGCTGCAAGTGTAGCAAAGCAAACGCGCAATGTAACATAAGTTGTTTATGCGAAGGAAAATGTAATCTTTAGTACCCACTTGCTGTTATAATTAATGAAAATATATTTTTTAATGTGTATGTTTCGAGATTATCTACATAATTGTATAACATTTAATTGCAAATAGAAACTAAATAATCCGTAGACTCACTTGATCGCTTAAACGACACCACAGATGGGCGACGTTAACAGAAGTTATGCTTTAAATTAATGCGGACGAGTTGCGCGGCCGCTTCCAACAGCGTCATCTCGTTACATGAGCCGAATTTCCAAAAAATCTCTTTATAAAAAAGTTTGTTTAAAGTATATGGAACATTTTTCTCGTTTATACTATAACTCTCTCTTTAAAAATAAAAAAGTTACCTCGATCGGGTATTTTTCAACGCAAATTTTAAAAAACCGCGACAATAGAGGGTAATTATATATTTTTTAGGCACTATATTATTAGTTACACTATATTCTTTGCCGTCAGCCTGTCCAAGAATATTGGAGGGATAATGTGTAAAATATTGGTCAAAATCGGAATTAAAATAAAAAAGATATGATGTGTTATGTGCAAAACAAAAATTAACACATAATTTTAAAATTTTTCAAAAAATTTGCGAATTGACCGATTTGGCAATCTCAAATTAATGGGCGAACTCAAAAATCAAATCCAGAAGGTCATTTTACATAATATCATCTGTTTTTTAGGTGGGTGTTCGCGAGTTGTATAGACTACTTTTAAAATGCTTCCTACAGATTGGCTGCTCTCCGACTAAACTGCAAATGTCGCTCGTAGAGAAAAAAATTGCATAATTGAATTTTGAACAACTTTTAAAACGCCCGTTTGTCCGTCTGTTCGCCTGTCCGTCCGCCAGTCCGTCCGCCAGTCCGTCCGCCAGTCACGTTTCTTGTAAGCACGATAACTTAAGAAAGAAAAGCACAATTGTATTGAAATTTGGAGAGAAAGTTAGTATTAGTATTAGCTAAAGGAAAAAACCTATTGTGTTTGAACAAATTCGATGAGTAAATAAAAAGTTATGAATTATTTAAATAAAAAAATGTCTTCTTATTTGTGTGTTTCGTAATTGGATAAAAATCTCGTGAAATGTTATTTGCTATCATTTTTCTTTATTTACATATTTTTTAATCGTCTTATTTATAGATAGATAGATAGATAGATAGTTTATTGGCCATTAAGTAGATACATAATTATGTACATGTGGCACGTCAAGAATAAAAAAAAAAATATATATATATATAATTATAAATATAAAATATATATCTAATCAAAATATAAAATATAATATGTAAGTATATAATCGAGACAATATAATATAAAGAAAAAAAAACACAAAATAAAAGATACAAAAACGTCTTATGTATCATCTTGAATGAGGACTAACTGTCCAAATATTCCTGTATTGAATAAAAAGCCTTCTCAATAAAAAAGAGTTTCGTTTGTTTTTTAAATTTATTATATGCACTAATTTCTTTTAGTTGGTCTGGTAATTTGTTGAATATTGTGATGAAATTGTAGTCTGGTGAATTTTTGAAGAAGCTGGTTTTATGTAATGAGGTGGATAAGTTTCTGCCGTGTCTGGTATTGTAACTATGATATCCACCTATGTAATTAAAATCAGACTTATGTTTGAAAACATAAAGAACGCATTTCCATAGGAATATTGAGGGAACCGTTAGGATATTGTTTCTCTTGAAAACATTTTTGCAACTGTCCATTCGTGCCATATTAAAGATTATCCTGATTAAGCGTTTTTGACCTATTAACACTCTTTGTATGTTATTGGCAATTCCCCAGGAGACAATATTGTTTGTTAGGTGACTGTACGCCAGCCCATAGTAAATATTTAATAGACCCTCTACGTTTAGACATGATTTCATCTGTATTATTGCAAAACATGTCGAGTTGAGTTTAGAACAAACAAAATCAATGTGGTTGTTCCACGTTAATTTAGTATCTAGGTGTGTTCCTAAAAATTTTGCAGATTCAGAAAGTTCAATGTTATAGAGTTTTTCAAAATTTGAGGATAATGGTTTTCTTATATGGAAATTTAATGAGACAGTTTTCTTGTTATTAAGAATTAGATTGTTCCGTTGACACCATGCCTCTAGTTCGTCTCGCACACAATTCAATTTTACCGAGAGTTCTTCTTGGGTAAGGGCTGCTATAGTTACAGTGGTATCGTCGGCAAACATAGTAACTTTACCTGTAGATATATTTGACGGTAGGTCATTTACATAAATCATAAAGAGCAGAGGTCCCAATACAGAACCCTGCGGAACTCCCATTTTAATATTTTTGGTCTCAGATTTAACATTATCATATTTAACCAATAATTTTCTGTTGGAAATATATGACGAGATCCATTGTAACATGCTTCCTCTGATACCCACTGCATATAGTTTTTTATTTAAAAACTCGGCATCGACTGTGTCAAAAGCCCGCGAAAGATCAAACATTAAAGATAGAACATAATTTCCATTATCCAATTCTTTATATACAAAATTTAGTAGGTGATAAGAGGCAGTTTCTATGGACATATTTTGTCTAAATCCATGTTGGCTTGATGATATAATATGCATTCTTTGTAGGAAATTTACAATTACATTGTACACTATTCTCTCTATAAGTTTTGATATGACACTCAAGAGTGATATTTGACGATAGTTTTCGATTTTTGATGGATCGTCTTTTTTGTAAACCGGAACCACATAGGCAGTTTTAAGTATATCAGGAAATATACCAAGTGCAAGGGACTTGTTAATTAAATAGGCTAAGGGTTGGCAAATTACCTCACCAATGGATTTTAATTTTTTTATGCTAATTTCATCAAGTCCAGTGGAATTTTTATTTTTTAATTTACCTAGTTCTTGCATTACATCATTTTCGTCAATATGTGGAATAAATAGGGAATTAGCTACTGAATCCATTGTTGTACAGGGCAGGGAGAGATTTTCACCCTTATGTTGCTCAAGGCTTGTTTTTGCCACGCTACTAAAATAATCAACAAAGGTATTTGCAATTGTTCTAGGTTCCTTTACTAATTGATTGTTAATTGCTAATGTAATTTGTTTATTGGAATCTTTGCTTCTGCCTAGTCTTTCATTGACAATTTTCCATGTCTCACGAGGTGTATTTGAGGCCTTTTTAATTTTATTGGTAAAATAGTTCGATTTGGTTGTCCTTACGTTTTTTTTATATTGTTTGTTTTTAATTTTGTAGGTATTTTTAAGTACCTCACAATTCGAATTGGTTGCTAACCAGTAGAAATTTTTTAATTTTTCGCGTTCTAATCTAAGCTCTTTATTATACCATATATTATCTGGGCATTTGTATTTTACTGTCTTCTTAACAATAGGGCAGCTTATGTTTAAATACCAAATCAAATTATGTACTAGTATTTCAAAAGCTAGGTTCACATTCTCAATATATATACCGGACCAGTCCATTTTTTGAATATCTTTTACAAACTGATTTATATTTTCTTCTGACATATTTCTAAATGTAATAGTTTCATTGTTTGCTACCTTCAATCTAGGATTGTGAACAATATTTATATCAATAATCTGGGCAAGGTGGTCAGCTATAAATGGGTTTATGATTTTGCAACTATAAATGTGTTCAGGGAGGTTTGTAGTTAAGTAGTCGATTGTACTGCGGCTAGTTTGACCATTACAATTAGTAAATATTCTTGTAGGTTCATGAGTTGTTATGTTTATCTGAAATGATTGAAAAATATCAGATAGTCTATTTTTTGCAAATGTATCTTTACTAAAATCTATGTTGAAGTCACCACATAATATAACATACTGATATTTTTTTACTGCCACCTGTAGTGCATCGGTAACGATATTAAAAAATAGGTCACCATTATATTAATGTCCTGGCGGACTTTCGCCGTAGGCTATTCCACCTCTCAACCAGAATAGACATACACACACACAGACAACAGCACAACACCCATTCCCTGCGACATTGTCATCTGCCGCACCTGAGATTCGAACTAAGTAGAGGAGAGCGACTAGGCCGTGTTGTCTCTCATACAACCGCAGTTTAGCTCACTGCTATCGCCTCGGCATCACGTGAAAAACGCCACTACACATCCATACACTACAGCCAGGATTCGAATCCGGGACCCCGTGGTCGCAAGCCTAACACCTTAAGCACTGCACCACGAACCGGGTTTATTAATAATGTTTCCATAATAATGTAATATTCAACCGTCGAGATGTGATTTTCACATAGACACATGATATTATACAATTTAACGCATGTAAAAATAACGTGTGGTGGTCAAAATCGAAATCCGAAGGTCGTGGATTCGTCACAAATACAGTACATCAACTAGAGATTTTCATTTCGGAATAATGTCATATGAATTAGATTTTGTTTCTTTTTTGGTAATTTAATAGTGAAGGATCAAAGTTTTTATAATATGCAGAGACTTGCTAATTTATAGGAGGTGGATGCCATCGCTTTTCTAAAAAAAATTGAAGCTGAAAAAGAATTAAATCTTGAGAAGAAGAGGTCTATGCAACTTTTCATATAATTTGATAGATATTTAAATTGCACCGACTTGAAAATTATGATTTTAGCTTGAAAAAAGAGGTATTTCAAATAACTCGGAAAGTATTACATACCGGGTGGCTCAGCCGATAGGGACACTCTTGTAACTCTTGAACTGGTGAATAGATTCTTTTCAAATTTGGTGTGGTAATATGGGATAAAGTTTCCAATTATATGATGTCAAGAAACAAAATGGCCGACTTCAAGTTTCGATGCAATTGATATAAAAATCAAATTACAACCTGTATATTTTTGCATAATTGGATGCTATTGGCCAAAATACATATGATTTCACCTCAAATATTATTTTGACTTTCAAAAAATATAGATTATTTTAATTTTTAGTTTTAATCATAGAACGAAGTTGATAGATATTTAAATTACACCGACTTGAAAATTATGATTTTAGCTTGAAAAAAGAGGTATTTCAAAACAGTTTTCAAATAACTCGGAAAGTATTACATACCGGGTGGCTCAGCCAATAGGGACAATCTTGTAACTCTTGAACTGGTGAATAGATTCTTTTCAAATTTGGTGTAGTGATATGGGATGGTTTCCAATTATATGGTGTCAAGAACCAAAATGGCTGACTTTAGGTTTCGACGTAATTGACATAAAAATAAAATTTTTAAATGGGACAACCTGTATATTTTTGCATAATTGTATGCTACTGGCCAAAATACATATTAGTGGGGTCGGGGAGCTGAAAATTATACCAAAATATTTCACATCTGGCAACCAATGCGCCCCTTTGGATTCAGATAGTACATGGGTAAACGAGTCTAAAAAGCCCGGTACACAAATTTTCCTGACCCTCTAGCGGTGTTGATGACGTAATCAATATGGCCGCCAAAATTTTATGACACGCTTCTACATTTCCCTATATAACTCGGGTTTGATATTAACCTATATTATTAGTGATTATTAATCAGGAGAAAACGCGCTTTCCAACGGTATATTTGACACCATTGTTTAGGTTCCTAATACCAGAAATATTTATAGTCCAGTGTTTGACGGTTTTTCGCTCAGAATTCTTTCGTACAAAACCGATTGACGTAAAATTTGCACAGTAATTGGGGAATGGCACAAGGAATAAAAGTTATATAGTGCCGATGTGTGCTTCTACAATGGGGGTGGAAATTATTACATTCAAAATAACCACATAAATCGATAGGGGAATAAATTCTAAGCAAAAAATGTCCCATAAAGTTTTTTCGATGAGCCAATACTTTTTGAGTTATTCGTGATTGAAAATGTTGATTTTTCATATAAAAAATTCATATTTTAGAACGATTTTCCGCAAATAACTCGAATACCTTACGTTTTATCAAAAAAATTATTATGAGCAAAAATGAAGCTTATAAAATAATAAATCGACTGGTTTTTTTCTTATTTCTGTAGATGTAATACGAACCGAGTTATGGCTCGTTGAAGGTGACTTTTTGTTCGCCGAGAACTGAATTCGAACGTTAAATAATGGAAAAACGGAAAATTTTTGGAGGAAAGCATATAATACATTTTTAAAAGTACGTGACGAGATTTTTGAAATGAACTTTGGTAAAAGTAGTTATGGTGAATATAAAATGGTTGTCTCGTTTTGCGGAGAAAAAATCGGCAACAAAACCAATGGCTTCACCGCAACAAGGGTGGATCCAGAAAGGTTACTTTTTCGCCTCATACGCAGGAATACTATCAGAAATGCAAAAAAATTTTTTCCCCACCTCATGCGAAAAAAAAAATTGTCGCCTTGAAAACGTCACGAATAGTTTTCTCGGGGGGGGATTGCCCCTACTGCCCCCCCTGGATCCGCCCTTGCACCGCAAGAATTGAAATTGAACGTAATCCATTTACAATTTACTTTATTTAAGTACTAGCAATATGTTCTAGGAGTTCGACCGGTTTGGGATGCCTAGATTTGAAAAGAAGTTTGATTAAAATTTGAACTGATTTTTGAAATTTCTTAAAAAATTTTCATTCTTTCACAATAACTCCAAAATTGAAGAAGTTACGTAAAAGTACAAAATACAAAAATTAAGTTTTTCTTTTGCTGAAATTTTTTTTTTTATTTCTCTGGAATAAAAATTAATTGATATAACACCGTTATAAGTTTGCATTTGAATACGAGGATCACCTTCCACGAGCCCTTTAAACTTAAAAATCTCAAATTCGAAGGGTTTGAGAAAGTTCAACTTTACATTCCTTGTAGCCTTTAAAATTCTCTGCGAAATGATTTTTGGAGCGACTGAATCGCCCTTCTTCGATGAAATTTTCGGAGCATGTAAATTGTTTTATTCTCGACAATTTTGGAGCATTTATAAATACATGTAAACACATATGCCTGTATCTATATATGTATAAGAAATTTTAGAAGCCGATAGCTACTGCGCAATATTACTGTACTTAGCTGCTAAGAAGATACAGTTAAAAAAATTGAGCCGTGTCGAAGACTTATCAGCGTTTCTCGAGCAGATGCGCTATGATTCCTCTATTAAGGCTACCACTAAAAACAGTGCTGTGCTTTTGTTTTTATTTTGATTTTTTCGAAACATTTTGCTAAATAACTTGGAATCCATTACAGGTAGCTGAAAACGTGTCCTATACTTTTTTGTTCGTCAAGAATTACCTTTCGAACGGTATATATGACTTCCATTTTATCACAAACAGTAATTTTTTGACGAACAAAAAAGTATGGAACACGTTTTCAGCTACATGTAATGGATTCCAAGTTATCTAGCAAAATGTTTCGAAAAAATCAAAATAAAAACAACAATTTTAATTAAGTCACAAATATTTCTGGTATTTTGAACTTAAACAATGTCAAATATAACGTTGGAAAGCGCGTTTTCTCCGGATTAATAATCACTAATAATATAGGTTGATAATAAAATACAAACCCGAGTTATATAAGGAAATGTAGAAGTGTGTCACAAAACTTTGGCGGCCATATTGATTACGTCATCAACACCGCTAGAGGGCCAGGAAAATTTGTGTCCCGGGCTTTTTAGACTCGTCTACCCGTGTACTATCTGAATCCAAAGGGGCGCATTGGTTGCCAGATGTGAAGTTTTTTTCAGCTACCCCCCCCAATATGATCTGATCTCAAATATTATTTTGACTTCCAAAAAATATAGATTATTTTAATTTTTAGTTTTAATCATAAAAGGCCACGATTTTGCTAAAATTGCTAAAAATCAGTCTGAAGGTATTTTTAAAATATTATCTCTTCACATACTATCATTAAACACGATTTATTCTTCATTAAGTTCAACGATATTGGTTTTTCAACGAAAACAATTTTTTTTAAAATGGAACTCCTATGGGACAACTATGGGACTGCTATTTAATTAGATCTTTAAATTGCGAAGAAAATGATATGCATAATGTCTACCTCTTTGTACTAAATTTATAATTAAATAAATAATAATAATAATTTGTGTTCTCTTTGAAAATCAAAATAATATTTGAGGGACACATCATATGTATTTTGGCCAGCAGGATCCAAATATGCAAAAATATACAGGTTGTCCCATTTAAAAATTTGATTTTCATCCAAATTGCATCGAAACCGGAAGTCGGCTGTTTTGGTTCATCATATAATTGGAAATTTCATCCCATATCACTATACTAAATTTGGAAAAAATCCATTCGCCCATCCAAAAGTTACAAGAGTGTCCCGTCCCTATCAGCTGAGCCACCCGGTATAACATTTAGCAAATAGAGAAGCTACTAAAGTGTTGATTAATTGCGTTTTTATCTAATTTCTAGAGAATTAATGATTTCGTAGATTAGGAAGTATAAAGATGGCGTCCGAGTATCTATAATACGAAGTATTTAATTTAAATATTAAATATCTCAGAATCTATGACACTTGCGTAAAAAATTCTAACGAACAAAAAAAAAGATTATTAACTGAGCTTTCAAATGATTTTTTTCTACAGCATAAAAAGCAAAGAAATTATGAGAAACAATGTCTGCTTCTTCATATTCTTTTTTAATAAAACATTGCAATTTTGTTAATTTAAGTAGTCAGTAATTATAAAAATATAATTATCAAATACAGTTTTTCGCTAACATAGCATGACCTACACGCTCAAATTTTTTCATATATTAAAATTAAGGGTGGTTTTCACACCTTGAGGTTAAGAGCAACTGTTGTTCTGGAGCGGATCTGGCGAGAAAAGAAGAGTTTTGAAACTAACTTAAAAAAAAAAAATTTGACAATTCGGTTACACGCGTTCTCTTTTATCATGTTATTAAGTTAGTTCAGCTTAATCACACGAGGTGGGGCAGGAATTCGCATTTAAAATTCGCAAAAACACGTTTCTGCACAATAACTTTGTTATTATTGACTTGACGAAAAAAAAATTAAATTAAAAATTGAAGACCTTGCGGAAGCACATAATCTGGTAAATTTTTTTCCAAATCGGCCGGTAACTTTTCGTGATTTTTTTTAAATACGCGTAACACTAATATACAAAAAAGTAATTTCTTAATTTTTTCAAGAAAAAAAGGAGTTAGGAGGCTGAGATTTTTCCGAGGTATAGGTGAAATAGATAAGAATTGATGGAGCCGGAGGATGGGAGTGGTGGGTCAATTACGGGAGGGGGGGGGGAAATTATTCAACCCCCTCGAACTTTTGTCCCTGTCCTGCGATTTTGAAAATCCAAAATGGAATTTGTTCGCTGTTATCTCTAGTATTTGACTGACTAATTTTTTTATTTTTTTTTCAAATAAACAAATATGTGGGAGGGGAAAAACTTTTTGCATTTTTTTTCAAATGCGTTTTTTTTACGTAGGAAAGTGTTCAGAGGAGAAACTTTTCACAGGTAAGTGAGGAACTTTTTTATCTTTATTAAAACAAAAAATATCGCAATCTAAGCAATAGGGAGGGAGGGAGGGGGCATAATGCGTTTGCGGGAATAAAGGGTTAAGGAAAAGGGATAGGGACTTAGGACCTTGATTCGGCAATATATATATACCTTTTTTAATACGATACCATCAAATATTAAACTGCCGAGACGGCAGTTTATAAATAAGTTGCGCTATTACTATAGTGTACACACTGCACAAACTTTAGATTCGGACGAGTACTTTAACAACTAAGTTTGCTTAAAACAAACATAATTTTTTTTTAACAAAATTGATCGTTAAATAAAAAGTTATTAATCATTTAAAATTTTAAAAATTGTTTTCTGATTTTTTTGGATCGCTTTTGGAAATATGATCTGGTGGTGTAATAGGTAGAATTATAGCTTGAAATTCAAGGATCGCAAGTTTGAAACACAGGCAGGTTATTATAGATGTACTTGCTCCTTCTTACTTTTTTTTTTATACTGACAAGCGTTTTATCAAATAAGTCGTCAATATAAGATTGAAAATATTCAAAAATTAACATTTCCAAAAAACTAGGAAGAGTATTCTAAAGAATGTGCAACAATTATATAAAAAGTTAAACAAATCGGCGAGGAGCATGATTTTTACTCTAGTTTTTAAAGTTTTTAATTTACCAAGAGTGAAGGAGTGACACCTTTAGAGACTGAAGAGGGAATATATGCAAAACTTATTTAATGATAAAGAGATCATAAAGAACGCGGAAGTCTAATAGCAATTAATTGCATTACCGGGCCAACAATCACTGATTTGCAATTTTCTAGAGCTATGGCAATCTTTTATCTCCATATGCCCTCGATATACTTAATATCTATTTTGAAAGATAAAAAAAGTTTCCCGCATGTTACATTTAAGAATGCAAATTTTCGACATAGCCTTAGAAAAAATGATAATGGTTTCTACACTTATTAAAATTTGACCTACGTATTAACACATTTTATTAACACATATATAGTGATAACACGATAAAAATTTGAGAGTAATCCATTGTGCCGTTTTTGAGTTAGAGTGAGATAAACGGAAAAATAATTGTTTTATATATCCAATAGACACTTAAAACTAGAGAAATGGGCAGCGAAAACTCGTGACGGCATTAAATAAGTATTTATAATAAGTTTAATATTTGATAAAGGGTAGATTGATAAAATATTAAGATGGAAAGAGATATATGTTGCCGTTTTCCTTAACCCTTTATTCCCGAAAACGCATTATTCCCCCTCCCTCCCTTCCTATTGCTTGGATTGCAATAATGTTTTTTTATAAAGACAAAAAACATCCTCACTTACCTATAAAAAAGTTTCTCCTCTGAACCCTTTCCTACGTAAAAAAACGCATTTGAAAAAAATGCAAAAAGTTTTTAAAATCGCACGACAGGGAAAAAAGTTAGAGGGGGTTGAATAATTTTCCTTTCCCTAACTCCTTCCTCTCCTCTAATTGGCCCACCACCCCCATCCTCCGGCTCCATCAAATCTTATCTATTTCACCTACCTCAAAAAAATCTCAGCCCCTAACTCCTTTTTTTTTGTGAAAAAATTAAGGAATTACTTTTTTGTATATCAGTGTTACGGCAAAAAAACGTGTATTTAAAAAAAAAAATTCACGAAAAGTTATCGGCCGATTTAAAAAATTTACTAGATTGTGCGCTTCCCCAAGGTCGTCAGTTTTTAATTTAACTTTCTTTTCGTTAAGTCAGTAATAACAAAGTTATCGGGAAAAAACGTGTTTTTGCGAATTTTAAATGCTCGTGTGATTAAGCTGAACTAACTTGATAACATGATAAAAGAGAACGCATGTAACCGAATTGTCAAAAAAAAAAAATTTAAAAAGTTGGTTTCATTTCAAAACAGATCCGCTCCGCTATTGGGAATAGAAACTGAAGATGATACTCTCTGCTACAATAATCACCCATAAAAAAATATCATTAGACATGGAGTATGGAATTAGCAGGAGGGTGGTAAAAAACCACAGCACTTAGGCCCCATTGGACCCCTTGTACATCCTCCCTCTAGGCAGACACTCGCCTAGGCCTCCAACCAACCTATTCTTTCGAAGCAGGTGGTGATGTTGCCTAGGGGCATCTCCCTTACATTGGCCAAGGTAGGCCAACGCTCTCCCAAGATGGATTCTCTAATTGATGAGACGGCTGAACAGTCACAGAGTACGTGTTGAACCGTCTCATCTTCTTGTTCACAACCTCTGCAAAGAGGTGTTTCGTTTAATCTCATATTGTATAGATGTTTCCTTAGCGGACAGTGTCCAGTCTGGATTCCTGTTATAAAACGTAGATTCCTTCTGGTCATTGCCAGGTAGTCCATTGCTGTTTTCTTGTTGGGATACGTGAGTAGTTCCCTAGCAAGCTGACAGCTGCTTGTTTCATCCCACAGCTTCTTAAATTCGTTGTGGGTGTTCTCCTTAATTAATTGTATTATCGCCGTAATCGGTAACAGACTGGCCGGGCCTGGTCCAAAAATAAGTTGGCCTGCTGCCTTCTTGGCCAGTTTGTCGGCTTTTTTGTTGCCACTGCACTGTGCGTGTCCTTTCACCCAGCATACCGAGATGTTGTTCGTACTGGAGACACCCACAAGTGCTTGATGACATTCCCATACTGCTCCTGTGGTTATTTTGTAACTTCTCAAGGCTAGTAGTGATTGTCTACAGTCTGTGTAGATCCTGATTGTTTTGCCCGTAGTTTGTCTGCGGACAATCTCTTTTGCGGCTATGGTTATGCCCGCCAGTTCAGTTTGTACTATGCTGGCTCGCTCATCCATAGTCCATTTATATTGGATTTGCAGGCTTCTGGAATATATTCCACATCCTGCCCCCTCCTTCTTCCTTGATCCGTCTGTGAAAATATTAATCACACCTTCACCAGCGGTCTCGTTTTCACTGTTTGTCTGTATTGTGTAGGGTCTATCAAAGACAAATCGGGGAGAGATACCATCTGTGCATGCCTGTAGAAGAGGCGTCTTCCTGACAGCCTCGTTCCACAGGCGACTTCTGGTCTCCCCACAGCCTACATTTGGTTGTAGGCCAACGGACTTGAGGCGTGCCATTGTTATTAAGGCCACTTCTCCTAGATGTAAATCCAGTGGTGGCAAACACAGCATTACCTCCATTGCTCTCGTTGGCGTTGTTCGCATAGCTCCTGTTATGCTTAGGCAGGCAACTCTCTGCACTTGGCTGAGCTTGGCTCTCGCTGTAGTCTGTTTACTCTTAGGCCACCAGACCACAGCTCCATAGGTTATCATTGGTCTTATGATGGCAGTGTATATCCACATGACCACTTTGGGTTTCATTCCCCAGGTTTTCCCCACGGTCCTGCGACACTGCTCATAAGAAATGTAAGCCTTTTTTAGTCTTCTGTCTAAGTGAAGATTCCATGTTAGTTTGGCGTCAAAGGTTACCCCAAGGTATTTCACTTCTGATGCGAAACTTAGTGTTGTGTCCAGGAGAACTGGTGCTTTCAGTGCTCCTGGTTTCCTTTTTCTTGTGAAGAGAACCATCTCCGTCTTCCTGGGATTAACAGACAGCGAGTGTTCTCTGCACCATCATTACACATGAGATCATTTCTAAATTTTACCTCAAAGTATTCTAATATATGTAGTTATTTAAAATGTCTAAAATTAATATTTATAAAAAAACGATTTACAACTGGGAATAATATACTATACAGTGTGCAACAGTCATATAAAAATCGACAAACAGTGGAAATGTCTTCATAAAGTTTTCAAACAATTCAAAATATTGTTAATTATAAAAAGAAAATGAACACAACATCATTATAAATATTCTAGGAAATAGCGTGCAAATTCGACGACGAATGGTTACCGTCTGTCAGTCGGTAATCGAAGAGACCATATAAGTACAAAATTTTTTTCTCTCCGGAACTTTTTAGTATGGTGGGGGATAGGGAGGGAGGGGCATTTATTCTTTAATTGAATGATTATCGATATCTGTCCGCATAGGTAGTTAGTATATGTACTTCACATACCCCAATTATGCTGGCAGACGAAACTTCCGATCGGCGCGTGGGTTAACCTCAAATAGAAAAAAAAATTTTAGTTTCTATTTCCGGTTAACGCGCGCGCCGACCGGAAGTTTCGTCTGCCAACGTAATTGGGGTATGTGAAGTACATATACTAATTGCCTATGCGGCATTCGATTAAAAAATAAATGCTTCCCCCCCTCCCTAACCCCCCACCAAACCAAAAAGTTCCAGAGAGAAAAAAATTTTGTACTTATATGGTCTCTTCCATTACCGACTGGCAGACGGTAACCATTCGTCGTCGAATTTGCACGCTATTTCCTAGATAAAACATAATGCGTTACATACCTCAGATCTAAAGTCAGGATTGACTAGAAGATGGTGATGAAGAAACGTAGACACACCTACCCTTTCGAAATTGTTATCTGCGGAGCTAATATTTCAACATAGGACAGATAGATAGCCTTTTGTAACAAAATGCGTTCTAGCCAAGTGATCTCAACTGGTACGAATTGTGTCCCACTAAAATTGCGTCTGAAAGAAGGAGATATGGGGATATAGTGCTTAGAACATAAGAAGCAGCAACTAAATATAATAAACGAATGAGTCATATATTTAAGAGAAAAAAATGAGAAAGTTCCTTGAAACGGGAAATATACAGATTGAAGTTTATTGTCATAATGGGAGCTCCAGCGAGTTCAATAATATGTTACTATTACCTGGGGTGACATTTTTCTCTCAATTTCTCAATTAAAAATAATTGAATCCTCAACAATTTAAATTTTTTATTTAAACTATGAAATGGTGCCAAAATACATTTTTATGGGATTTTGCAACTTTCTATTAATTTCAATATCAAAAATTTTATAAACAGTACACAGAGTGTTATTATATATGAATAAATTAAAAGTGATTTTATCCTAGGTCTGGCCCTGATATTTTATTAAGATCTCGGGCATTTGATGGTGAATGACTACTGTAACCTAAATACAAAATTTCATTGGATTCCGTTTACGCATTACAGATATATGGCGAATAGAAAATTCTTCCAAGAAATACAAAACACCTTGTATTTCGAAAATGGAGGCGCTTTAACCGTTACTGTATGGGGATTTAAAATGACCTCCATCTTTTGGTAAAGTACTACCCTCTTTTCACGAATCACCCTGTATTAATATGTCTATGTGGAAGAAAATTTATTTCCCACCGAAATTTTAGAATGATTAACAGAATTTTCTGAAAAATAGGACATTTTAAACAGAAGCACGCATTGCAAGAATGATTTTCTCTGATCGCCAATGATACTTTCATATATATTTTGCAATGGTGTATTTTGTTTAAATATTAATTATCTTAAGTTGTTCTTCTTTACTTCTTATTAATAAATACATTTTAATTCGCTCTGCTGAAAAAGGAGCTAGTGTTTCCTTTTTTAGCTGTTTTTAATCTAAACTGTCTTCTTTTCGTTCAGCCTAAAAAAGTTCTTTATTTTTTAATTTAGTAGGTTTAATCGATTGACTGATGTGGCTAGTACCTACAAGAGAGTTCTACAATTATTAAATGGCTTATCATCATAACGTTGGTATAATAATAAAAAGGAAACTCTTGAAAGATTAAATTAAAATATTCAGTTATGAACTTAATAGTTTGTATCCAATAACAAATTTGCCATGCGTAAATTAGATTAATTGGATTTGTTAAATAATCCAGTATAACCGACACGTAAATATATCAGTAACTATAATAGATACGCCCTTTCTATGCAGTAATTATAAGGATAAAATCCCAATGACACGATAAATTTATACGTTATTAAGGAAGCAAAACGTTAAATAAACGTTAATATTAATTGCTCTTATGAGATAGGTAACACTTCTTTAAATTGATATTAAACTTAATCTACATTGAAAATGTTATTAATCTAGATATATATTAGTCCCAGTAATCTTTCAAAATGTGTAACTTCAATATGTTAAAATCTGTCCCAACTAGCATTATTGTACTAGTATTCAGCCAAATTGTTGAATAATTATTTTTTAGTTGTATACACATTTTTTAAATGTTTTATTAGAGTACTGTTGGGAACTATTTAGCGCTCCGTGGCAATTTGGTGATATAGAAATATCCTGAGAATGTTCTTATGACATAATTATAAAACTATTTTATAAGGCCTATATTATCCCCGTGTAAAGGTTCCCGGTATACCTTTTATAGAGCTTCAAGTAACTATGCGAATATTTTTGTGTTATAGCTATTACGTAAATGTTGGTTATTTAGCTATTAAAAAACACATGTGTTACTATTTTAATGTCATATTATCGGGTGATATAAACTTCCTTAGAACTGATTATAATATAAAGCAGTTAGGCTTATACAGATAACAGTTCTTGATAAGTGCTCTTATACATAAACTTTATTAAGGTGTTTTAATGGAATTTGATGAATGCATAAATCACTTTAATATAGACGAAAGTTCGCCGTTGCATTATTTCTCCTGCGGTAGTTTTATAAAACTACGATACTGTGCAAAGAATTATTAATGTTATTGTTACAACATGTGACCTACAGATTCCGATTATGTCAACTAACATATTTAAGGAGCATCAGAATAATCAGTATGGTGTCAATATTGAAGAACCTGAAGTGTAGTGGAAAATATTCTGGAAACACTTGGCTTTCTACTGGCAACTTCACTTAATAACTAGAGAGTCTAGAGAGCATGATATGTATATAATTACCTCCAAACTAACCAAAGAGCCATATGGCTTTAAAATAGTTGGGTAATCCATTGAATTGTTTTATAAAAACCCCACTGTACTGCCTGCATGAAAAGCTTAATTGTTATCTAAAGTAAACCACGGTCTGTTTCTATACATACTAAAAGTGTTTGTAGCTGTATAGTAACTGCATAAGAAGCTGAATTATTTTATAGCAAAACCTGCTGCAATCTCTGTACAACAAAGAGAACATGTAGCTATTTAATAACTTTATAACGAGTTAAGTTGTTCTACGAAATAATTCACAGTAGTTTTATAACTACATAAGAAATTTGTCGCTATATGATGACATAACGAGTTACATAGTTTTATAAAACAATCTGTTGCAGTATTTATATTACAAAAAGTTGAAATATGTGTAATTACCCCCAATAGAACTGAACTAAAATACTGCACAACAGTCTCTAGCAACTAAAAGAGATTTGTTAACAGTTGTTATAAAACAAATAGCTTTGTAAAAGCTGTTTAGTGGATACAAAAACTACCAATATTACCCTTATAAAGCCATTGTTCCTTATTAGTGATAAAAATTCTCTATAATAGCTATGTCGCTTCCATATTACTTCAGCCATTTCAGAAGAACAATTTCCTCATAAATCATTATCAGTCAATCAATATGCAGAATCTCAATGGCGCATTGTCTCTTCATGAGATATTATAGAAAATAGTGACAGTAAAATTTAAATCGCAAATTAATTTGAGCTATAGTATCATGAAAATTGAATGTTTAATGTATTTAGCCAAAACGGATAAATCAAAGAAATGATTGAATATGTTTACATGATTTATAAGTTCATAGAGCACAACTGTTATGAAACAAGAAAGCTCTTGAAATTATTCAACCAAGACCAGTTATACAGTAAGTAGTACATCAACAATGAAAATTTGAGGCAAATTTTCTGATTTGGGAACATTTACAGAACTGCTTCGTAACTGATGCATCAGTGGGCTATAAAAGCGCTTTACTGATATATAGAGAAATATAAACAAATTACTATTCGACTCTGCATCTCCATAAGACCTTCTTAAGAAACTTTATAGATGCTGTGGGAATGTTACTATAGGGTGCTAAATAATTACTGCACTTTGTGGCCTTTAAAGGCTAAAGGATAAAATGGCTTTATAAACCTCCTCTTATTCTGGGTATATCGTGGTTGTATAAATATCGAGAGAAAGCTCTCAGACCTTAATTATAAAACTTTTACTCTTAAACAATGGCGATGTAAATATTCTTATAGCTGTAATAAAATAATTAGTGTTAGTTGGAGTGTTAACTTAAAACCTTAAAAAATTGTTTTAGAAATACGTATTAACTCCTGCTTTATTTTTTTCTTCTATATGCAACTTCTTTCTTGTAGAGTTATATCTGGTTATTAGCTTCATGGATGGGAGAACTCTGTATGTTATCTTCAGAAATAATGTTCCTTTTCGAAATAAGCAATTGAAGCATCTCTCTCAATGTCTTCCTAATCAAGTTCATCAGTCCTATTTAAAATTTTTGATTGAAATCAAATTATTTTACTTGTTTCAATCTAACTCGTAGCTCAGAAGAACCTTAATAAATAATAAACAAATGTTGATATCCTAATGTTTATAATTTGAAGCTCTTCTACAGCTTAGTGATAACCATTCTTGGAGCACCAATTTGCGGTATAATGAAATAGCTCTTCAAATTCATATATCAAAATACTTGTGGTACTTGACATCTGAAATGAAATTCGTGAAACTGAAAGTGCCAAATATAAAGTGTTTAAAAAATAAATAAAACGTTCATGAATAATTTTTTTTAAATAGTATCTTGCAGTGGAGATTCCTTTCTCTAATTTATTTTCAGAGAATTTTAACCTGAAATAAATTTATTCCAAGATATCATTTGTACTGAAAGAATTTTGGTAACCACATTTTTCGCTGTGCGCTTCGAGCTTACTCCTCTATTTTGAACTTCAATTATCCGAAAACTAATAACAGTTGCACATATGTTACATAGACATTTTTTATAGAAAATTCAATTCGCAATATTTTAGTTACCAAAAATGTTTATCGTATGATAAGATGTTACAGACGAAGAACTATTTCCAAAATATAAGCATTTTATACATCTTTTTCATCTATTTGTTCTAATTTGCGTAGATTATTACTCTGCACTTAATGTACTTATATATAGACAACCATTACGTAAAAATGATAATTCAGTAATAGTTAAATTTGCACAAATTAGAACAATTAGACAAATGAAATTTATTTTGAATTTGTATATCATCAAAAAATATATACAGCGTGTGCGATTCAAAATCGTTATTTTGGAACGCGTTAGCCGATTTTAATTTTTTTTTTGAGATATGGTGCTCGATGGGCTTTATTTGACTCTTTTGAAAATTTTGTAATTTTCATATTTTCAAGGCCTGCTCCTCTAAATGAGTCGAAATTTCGAGATCGACTATTAGGCAATTTTTTATCGGCAAATTGGATAGCGTATTCGATTCGCAGTTGTCTCAAATACCTCTATACAAAATTTTAGCTCGATACCTCATATAGGGTGTTTGTTATTCAATAGCCAAATTTAAAATTTCTCACTTTTCGACTGGCCCTGTATAAAAGTCGGTTAGGTATACTAAAAAGATAAAGTAGTCATTTGACTTACGGAATATCAGACACTAAATGAGAAAGAAAAAAGAAAAGTTATTCTTTAAATAAATAGTGCTTCTATACATTATTCGGTTTCTGTACGTAGGTGCCTTAATGAAAATTTTTCAAACAAATTTCAACTTTCAAACAAACACTTTTATCGTCTTTCATGGTATTGTATTGTATTTAGGGCCATTGAAAGAGCACCATCTAGGTGAAATGGTGCCTATTTACCATGTAGATTATATTTCTATAGTAAATAAAAATATTATTATTATTATACTCTTCGCAAAAACGAAGAGTATATTGTATTTGATCGGCACATTTCTAAAATCGTAAATGTCGCTCCTAGAGAAAAAATTTTCATATCATTGTGTTAGTGAACGAATTCTGAACAACTTTCAAAATGTCCGTCTGTCCGTCCGTCTGTCCGTCTGTCCGTCCGTCACGTTTCTTGTAAGCACGATAACTTAAGAAAGAAAAGTCCGATTGTATTGAAATTTAGAAATGAAGTTAGGGTTAGCTAGAGGAAGAACCCTATTGTTTTTGAAGATAATCGATCGGTAAATAAAAAAGTTATTAATTATTTAATTTAAAAAAAAAGTATTCTCTTAATTTTTTTCGCTTGTACTAAAATGGAAATCTTGCGAAATATTATTTCCATAATATATTTTTTTTATTTATGAATTTTACTGATATATATTTCATAGAAGTACGGGTTGAAATATGTATGATTGTCGAGAGATATAGGTATATCACAATCAATTTTCGTAGCAATATGTGGTGGCGCAGCGGCTAAAGCTTTGCGTTTTAATTTTATTTGCTTGCTTGCAATCCAAAGGTCCCGTGTTCGAATCCCACACACGTTGGGAATTTTTTTCATTTTTTTTTTCATATAATTTTTTCCACAACAAAGATGGTATCACAAAATTTAGGATGTCCAAAAACTAACATTATTTACAAGAAAACTGCGAAGAGTATCCTATAGATGTGTAACAATTATATACGTAGATTCTACTCAGCTTTTTATGAATCTACGTCAATTGGACGCGGCAAATTGGACGCGCGACAATTAGACGCGGCAAATTGGACGCGCGACAATTGGACGCGGCGAAAATTGGACGCGGCGACAATTGGACGCGGTAAGATAAGACGCGTGTTACATTGGACGCGTTTATTAAAAATAATCATGTATACACATTCTAACCTAACCTAACCCAACCTAACCTATTAGAAAATACAGCTATCGCTTAATAGGACGCGTGGAATAATTGAACGCGTTTAGTAAAAATGACTATAATATATACACCATTGTCAGATAAAAACAGAGACATTAATTTGTTGCAAAAATATATTGCGTTAATTATTAGGTATTACATGTTATATGAAGATATTAAACTAAAATATAAATGATAACGATAATAAGTAGGAGAGGAATATAATGCAAATACAACATAGAAACAGGTACCACAAAAGATATAGTCCCTTGAGGTAAAGCTTTGACCCCAAGAGTTCTGCGACCGGACCGCAAGACATGTACCCCCGGTTTTCGAGGGGAACACGATGTTGACAATATTTTCCGACCTACCCTCCAACCACTACCCCTAAACCGGAAAAACCGCCCCTTTTTTTCCGATATTCCGGTGCTAGGCATTTTTTTATTGGAAAATTTTATTAATGAAAGTTGTTCAGAATTGTCCAAAAACCTATTTCTAATATTTTATCAAAATAAAAAAATTGAAAAATTAAAAACAATTGATAAATTTAAAAAATATAAAAAAGACTACTAATTACTTGACAACTATCTGACAGCTTGGATTTAATTTCAAACAAAATTTTCATGAATTTTTTAAACAAAAAACCCATTTAATGATATTTTCGGACAATATTTTAAACAAGATTTTAATATTTTTAAATTTTGATTAAATTTTGGATTTATGATTTTTGGACAATTCTGAACAACTTTCGTTAATAAAATTTTCCTATAAAAAATGGAAAATCGGAGAAGGGAGTGGTTCTTCCGGTTGGAGGGTAGGTCGGAAAATATTGTCACCATCGTGTTCCCGGCTCTCAAAAATGGAGGGGGGGGGGGGGGTAAATGTCTTGCGGTCCGGTCGCAAAACTTTTGGTCTTTTTGCCTTTTTCTGGTTTACCTCAAGGACCAATAAGTTAAACTAAAAATATGGTTAAAAATAATCATCAAAAAAAAATAATCAAATTAGAAAAACATAGAAAGTATAAAATGTAATTTATTCACACTTGTAGTTGGAAGTTGTGGGAAATTCCCTGTAAATAGTCCAAAATACTTCTATTTGCATAATCAGCAACAACTATCTTTAATCTGGCCACAGTTTCCCTATACACCTTTTTTTGAAATTGTTGGTTTCCAGCAATAAACTGTTCAATTTTAAGTCTATTTAAATTATCCTCTTTTTTCAAAGCATTAACAAATTTCCATATATTTGGATGTACTGCATTTAATATCGAAGAAAAGCTATTATGCCATCCTTCAACTGAGTTATTAGTCCGCGGTATATCTTCTTCGACTAACACGTACATGTTCCATAGCTCTAGAGAATAGAATGGTTCCCTTCGTGTTCGCCTTCTATCTATGCGACCTATCCATGTATCTTCAAAATAATTTATTAACGGAAGCAATAAGTCTTCATTTTCCACATAAAACTCGCTACTAATAAGTTGCTCATACGCATAAATGACATCCTCTACCGGTACAAATGCTAGTGCCGCCAAATGTCTCAACTGTAAAGCAAAATCTGCATCTACGTTGTATCTTACTTGAAGGTCAGTCTGCTGAATATGCCTAAATATACATTGACTGAAGTGGAAAAAACAACCATGTATTACACAGTTAGGAAATTGGTTTATGAAAGCATTCATCGCTGCCTTTTCGAAGTCAATCATAACTGACGTTGGCTGAAGACATGGCTTCAATGACTTCAATGATTGGAAAAGGCGAGTGTAAGAGATCTCTGATTTATTTGGGAGAAGAGCGTAGATGGTGGGAATTACATTGCTGTACTGCACCCCATGAATAGTATATAACTGACAGAATAACTTTGGAACTGTAGAAAAAGTACCATCTGCGTACCAATGAGTACAGCGTTCCATGAAATCCAAGTTTCTTTCGGTTGAAAATAAGAGAATTCTATTTTCGCTGGGGCCACTGTCATACAATAAGAAAGGTTGACCGTTAATATTTTTGTATTCTTCGGGAAAACTTAATTCCGTAAGACTTTTAGGGTTTGCTGGGACAGCTTCTTCTACTTTTCTAACTCGCTGTATTGTTCTTTTAAGGTCATTAATAGGCGGTAATTGAGCCGATATAGCCGCTGATAATTGCGAAGATGTGCTTGCCAGAATATTTTGAGTGGTCGGCTCTACCCGTCTGGCCATTTCCTTCATCTCTGATATTGCTACCTTTGCACCAATTTTTGCAGCATCAGCAACATGTAAGTGAAGCGTACTTTTTACTACTTCATCACCTACCGTATGCACTCTTCCGGTACAATGATTCTTATTATAATCCACGCATTTCCAGATAACTTTGTTAGCAATGGTTTTCTCCTTCTTATGCACAAAACCCCCAAACACTAGCATTGGATTGCCTCTTTCACTTTTTACAAACTGCAGCACCATATTTAAATGTCATAAATTAACAACAAAAGTCATATAAATATAAAATCACGACAAGGCTATGCGACATGAAAGCTAATCATATCCCATAGCTATGCCTATTTATTTTGTTGCATTTTATGTAAAGGAAAATGGGTGTAAAAAAATAAAATATACTATTATTTTTGTTTACTATAGGTAAGCCCCAGGTAACACTTGTCCAATTGTACAACGCGCGACGTCCAATTGTACGACGTGCTATGTTACAATAAACATATGGTTAATATAAGAAAATAATCATCCAAAAGAATTATCAAAATATAATAACATAGAAATTATAAAATATAATTTATATACACCTGCAGTTGAGAGTTGTGGGCAATTCCTCAGAAGTAGTCCAAAGTGCTCCTGTTCGCATAATCAGCAACCACTGTTTGTAATCATGACAATATGATTATTGTTAATAAACGCGTCCAATGTAACAAGCGTCCTATTTTACCGCTTCCAATTGTCGCCACGTCCAATTGTCGTCGCGTCCAATTGTCGCCGCGTCTAATTGTCACACGCGTCCAATTGTCGCGCGTCCAATTTGCCGGGTCCAGTTGTCGCGCGTCCAATTTACCGCGCCCAATTGACGGGACACCGTTTTTTTTAGCTTGTTTCTATTATTAAATGGACTAGACGGCCTAGCTGTTCTTTTTTCTTCCTTATTTATTATCTGATGTTGATGTCACTAAATAAGGAAGAAAAAGAAAAGCTATTCCGTCCAATTCATTTGTTTGAAAAATTTTCATTAAAGCACCTACGTACAGCAACCTAATAATGCATAGAAGCCCTATTTATTTAAAGAATTACTTTTCTTTTTTCTTCCTCATTTAGTGTCTGATCTTTCTTAAGTCGAACGACTACTTTATCTTTTTAGTAAACCTAATCGACTTTTATACAGGGCCAGTCGAAAAGTGAGAAATTTTAAATTTGGCTATTGAATAACAAACACTCTATATGAAGTATCGAGCTAAAATTTTGTATAGAGGTATTTGAGACAACTGCGAATCGAATACACTATCCAATTTGCTGATAAAAAATTGCCTAATAGTCGATCTCGAAATTTCGACCCATTTAGAGGAGCATAGTAGGCCTTGATAATATGACAATTGCAAAATTTTTAAACAGTCGAATAAAGCCCATCGAGCACTATATCTCAAAAAAAAAAAAAAATTAAAATCTGCCAACGCGTTCCAAAATAACGGTGTTACGGTCTTAAATCGCACACACTGTACCATAACTAGGTAATTAAAAGAGAGAGAGAGAGAGAGAGAGAGAGAGAGAGAGAGAGAGAGAGAGAGAGAGAGAGAGAGAGAGAGAGAGAGAGAGAGAGAGAATAGAGAAAAGAAGAGATAAGGAATGTGCGGTTTTCACTAGACTGTTTTAAATTATCACAAGTAAAGTGGACAAGAGGTCTACTTTAATTTTTTTTCGGAGTTCTGGATGTCTCTAAAATAGCGTCTTTTCAAATTGCTTTTGTCAATATTTTTTTAAAGTAACATTGTATTTTTTAAGTTATTGAAAACCTATTTTCTTGAGCTGTCTACTGACGTTTAGTTCTTTGAAATTGGTTAAAACTCACCGAGAAATTAATTTTTAAAGAAAATCCAGCAAAATCATAAATCAACAGACTTTTAATAAATAACACAGGCCAATAAAAAAGGGGGGGTTCTTTGGATCATAATCGTCTTATCCTATGATTTTTGACTTGCTGAAACCGATTCTAATATTAAAAAAAATCTACTCTAGTATCCCCTAAAAAGGCAAAAAAAAGGTCTTGTCCTAGGTTCTGATGTAACTTTTCTGAAATATTTTGACGCGCTGAAGCCAATTTTGGACCAAACAAATTATACCAATATCCCCTAAAAGGGTGAAAAATGATCTTGTCCTAAGGTTCTGATCTAACTTTTCTGAAGTATTTTGATGTGATGAAGATAATTTTGGCAAAAAAAATTCTATCGTGTCAGTTTCCCTCATCCACCCGTAGGAGGAAAAAGGGGGGAAACTGACAAGATAGAAATAGATATGCACTCTGACAAGATAGAAATAGATATGCACTCTTACCCAAGGATAATTAGAGAATCACTAGAATTTATGAAAAACGGGGTGTTCCATTTAAAGAGCCGTACATTCTTATTTCAGTCCCTTTAAAAGATATAAGTTTTTAAAACAGGGGAGTAGTACATCAGTAACTTGGTGATCTCACTTCGGACTAATTCTATAGCAGTTTTGTATTCATATATTTTTGGTTTCAAAATGGGTCAAATATGAAATATTAAAAAGAAGTAAGGGTGCTTCTTCGTTGGGGGTGAGTTTCACTCCAACTCGATGGTTTCGAAAAAAAAGTTCTACCCCAAAAAACTCCTATTACGTTATATTTGCTTTAATATCCGCCGAGTTACAGGTGGTTGAAAATGTTGATTTTTATGCAAAATACACTGATTTTTCAAAAGTTTTATGGAAAATACACAAAGAGGATCACATTTCGAAAAAGTTTGTCACGAGCTTATGAAATAACAAAAATAATCCACGAAATTAAAATTTGTTTAGGCTCATCATTGCTGAGATGCAGTTAATGTTAGGTGCATTTGAACGTAGCCCTGAAAAGGTCACCCTCTCCAAACAGTCGTAACTCTGGTTCAAAAAACCTTTTAACATTGTACCTTGAACCAAATTAAAGTTTATTAGAGTAGCTTAAAAATTTCTTTTGGGAAACTTTTACATCTACAAAATCAAAGATTATACAAGGACAATAAAGTTAAAATTTTGATTTTTTATACAAAAAAGTGAACGTTTTTGGTTCCAGTAAATTTCAAATTGAAAAAAAAAATCAAATTGTGTTTTCTGTTAGTCCTAATTATTATGTATACCCTCAAATTTTTTTGACCGTGATGGATGCATTTCTAAATGATTTTACACTTAACGTATTTTGAGAATTTTTGAAAAAATGAATTTTTTTGGCTTTAAGGTTAAATAACTTAGCAGGGAAACATCTTACAAAAAATTACGTCAATAAACTAAGAAAAACATTGCTTTTTTTGATAAAGAAAATAGCTTAGGAGACAGAAGTGTTCGAAGTTAACTCTTAATGTTTTTTTTCTTTTTAAATTGACTATTTTGACCCACCCGACCTTAAATAGAATTAGGCCTTCATTGCAAAGGAGATATGGCCAAAATAAGAAGCGGGCCTCGTTTTATCCAATGACGATATTTCTCGTTTGGCGGTAAAATCTCACAATATTTTCAATCATAAAGAAATAATGATAATTTTTATACTTTTTTGATATTCACGCATATTTCTTAAGTCGTTGGCCATTGCATGTATGTACTTATGTAAATATGTATAAAGATGAAAATAAATCAAATATTGATGAAGATGAATAATTATATTAGATTTAGGTTAAATCCTTATATAGTTAATAAATTGAAAAATATGAATTATACCTTAACTCAAAAACACGATCCAAGTTTGTAATCAGCAACTCCAAAATCATAAATAATATTAGTTTAATTAATAAATTCTCAGTACTTCCTTTATATTAATTTTTTAACTTTAAAGGTGGTTTTCACCTTCTTAGAGGTAAGAGCAATTAGTTTTTTTTATTAAGGGATGAGTTTTATGTTTCAAAATGTAACAATTTGCTAAGAAAGTCCTAATTTCTCAAAATAAACAAAAAAAAATTCACTAATCCGTTTTACCCATTTTATATTGGTCAAATTGAGGGTGCAACATAAAATTTTTAATTTCTGACTTCACATTCGTGATCAGCGATCCCAAAAACATAAATAATATAAGTTTCATTAATATATTCTCAGTACTTCCTTAATTACTGATTTCTGGAATTAGAGGGGGTTTTCACCATTTAGGGGTAAAAGCATATCTGTTTCTTTTTAATTTTTGAAGTTGATACCCTAAAGTTTTAGAATCCGCAAAATAAAAAAAATCCAGGCCGCTAAAGAATTAGTTCGAAGTTTGACAGACTGTACTAGAGGATATAATGGGAAAACTACAAGCAGGCCGTACTTACCACAAACGCAATATTAGACTCAGAAGTTCTTCAAAAAATGAATTTGTTGGAGATTTCTTTGAATTTTTAATAAAATAGTTATTTAATAAAACCATCGAAAATGAAGATAATAGAGTTGATGTGAGATTGGCGCATTGGGAGAATAGTATAAGCAGTTCAGGTGCTGAACGATTTATTGAAAACCAAACGAATCCTGCACTGTGTTTTCGGAAAATTTAGTAGCACTACTATCGATTCAAATAAAATCTATCTAGCGTCATACAGGTAGGCATAATATTACTTAAGAGATAAGATAATAATCGAGATAAAATTGATTAATCTTTATTTATTTATATTTATAACAGTATGTTTTTTAAAGAAATTTATTGTCGGTATTTTAAGAATGATTTAAAAGTAGAACATTTTTGTATTCATTTAATCCGATGTATAAAATGAGTTACAATCATTTTCAATTAAAAAAAAATAAATTATTTTCCATCATTCTGGTGTGACAGATAATGGGGCATCTTTGATAGGTTGCCTCGGGTTCAAATTCGACAAGACAGGAAGTTTGCAAGGAATAATGAATAAGCAAACTTGCTCGCTTGACCATATTTCGAGAGATAATTTTAATTGGGGCATATTAATATCTAAGTCTAGGTTAGGGATATCAACCAAAAAGGCGTATCTTGGTCCTTTGGGGGTGGAGGCAATAAAATTGGATCCAAAAAAATTTTTTTTAAAAAATTTGAACCTCCTTCAAAAAAGATCGCTAAAAATTATGAAATAAAATTCACCGCCTCCCAGTTAACTGAACATTATTACCTAATATTGATATTGAAGTCGGTTGAAAATACGTTTGAATTCGTTATTAGTTCATTTTTACAATGACCTTAATATCGATATTAGGTAATAAGGTTCTATTAACTAGGCGACGCATAGTGGTACGAAACCCTACTGTGCCACCCAAATCACTCTATGTTTTACCGATTCGTTGAACATTCTGCTGAAGATTTTGAAATATTACATTCGATAATGCATATTTTTTAGAGTCGGGCAAATTTTGGTAGATATTTTCCCAAAGTCGAATGCGACTTTTACTAATAGAGATTCGAGAATTGAGCCCCAGGTCATCAAGTTAAAGTTATCAGGAACTTTTTTTTTTAAATATTCGTTTTGAAATTCTCCATCAATCTGTCTAGCTGGATTTTTGATTTTTAGCTATAATTCTTTATAATTTTGATATAAAATTGAATTATTTTAGAAAATATCGATTTTTTTCAATTAAAATCAGTCTACAGGTCACAAATACATAAAAATTCGCACAATTTCACTTTTAAATCTTAACTTAGAAATATATAATCAATCTGCCGAAGTAGATTCTCCATTTCCTTTTTTTAATTCTTGACAGCTGCCAAAATCGCTGTTAAATTTAAAAATTTACGAGTCTCGTAATTGTGAAAATAATGTGAGTTTTCATAGAAGAAGATATATTATTATAAACTGTTTTAAAACTCTCTAGTTCTATAATTAATATTAAAATAGAGTTTTCACTTTTGGCAGCTGTCAAAGTTTCTGTAGACTTAATGAAAATGCCATTTAAAAACAAAGGTTTTTCCCTAAGGTTCTCATCTAACTTTTCTGATTTTGACGCGCTGAAGCCAATTTTGGACTAAAAAATTTTCTGTCTTGTCAGTGTCCCTCTACCACTCCCTAAAAAAGGGCAAAAAAAAGATCTTGTCCAAAGGTTCTGGCCTAAATTTTCTGAAGTATTTTGATGCACTGAAACCAATTTTGCACAAAAAAAATTAGGGGATAAAAGGAAACTGACCCTACTGAAAGAAAATTGTTTTCAAAATTGGCTTCAGAGTATCAAAATACTTCAGAAAAGTTAGATGAGATCCTTAGGACTTCTTTTGCCTTTTCTAGGGGATGAAAGTATAGGAAAACTGACACGATAGAAACATTTTTTTGTCCAAAATTGGCTTTAACGTTTTAAAATACTTTAGATCAGTTAAATCAGAATCTTAGGACAAGACCTATTTTTTAGGGGATAAAAGGTGTGTAGACAGGAAATGACGCGATAGAAAAAAAAATTGTCCAAAATTTCATTTCAGTGCGTTTAGGGGATGAAAGGGATGGTAGAAGAAAACTGACACAACAGAAACATTTTTTTTTGTCCAAAATTGGCTTCATCGCGTCAAAATATTTTGGAAAAGTTAGATCAGAATCTTAGGACAAGACCTATTTTTTATGGGATAAAAGAGATAGTAGACAAAAAAATGAAGCAATAGAAAAAATGTGTTGTCCAAAATTTATCTTCAGTGCGTCAAAATATTTCAGAAAAGTTAGATGAGCGATATTGGCAGCTGTCAAGAATAAAAAAAATGAAATGAAAAATCTATTTTCTCAGATCGATTACGTATTTGTACAATAAAGATTTAAAACTAATATTGTGAGACTTTTATATTTTTGTGACTTGTAGACTGATTTTAGTTCAAATGAAAACGACATTTTCTAGTAAAAATTCAATTTTAGATAAAAATTATAGCTAAAAATAAAAATCCGGCTCGACACAGTTTGATGGAGAATTTCAAAACGAACATTAAAAAAAAGTTTCTGGTAACTTTAACTTGGAGAGTGATTTGGGTGGCACAGTAGGGTTTCGCCCCACTGTGCGATGGTGAAATTTTATTTCACATTTTTTCCTATTGAAAGCGGTTCAATTTCTTTTCAAAAATTTTTATTTCACCCATTTTAGTGACCTCTTCATTTAGCTTCTACAAGTAGACTAATATATCCCTATCCATAAACTTTAACGTTAGGCTCGTTATCAGAGAATTGTGAAATCTCCTTATAACAAATTTCATGTAAATCCGCAATAATGCATTATGGTAACCGTATTGGATTCATCATTTTCAATTCTTGATTTTTGAGATCAGATTGGGTATCAACTACTCCTAAAATACCTACTAGCTATTTCGTCGAAACTGAATTAAAAGTGCTAAATTTTTCGACGAAATTTGCGCAGCGCGTTCGCCAAATATTGAAAAATTTTGTGTCCAATTTTTGCTCACCTTGCGTTAAATGTAGCTTGATGAAATTAATAAGAGACCACCGCGGGCCCATACTTTGCAGTTTAAGAAGATTTCATAGAAATCGCTTAAGCGAATCTCTAAGTCAGTGGTTCCCAACAAGATTTTTTCAAGGACCTCCTCATCGGTCTCTATACTGATAAGGACCCTTAAAAGCTTGAATTCTTAAAATGAAGATTATGTAGAATCTACCATAAATTACTTACTAAACTAATTTAATTAAAGGTGGAAACTGTTCATATATATGAAAATGAAATTTGATATTAACACAAGTTTAACAGGGTTCCTAGCGACCTGGAAAACCTGTAAAAGTCAGAGAATTTAAAGTTGCCTAAAAAAGTCAGGTCCGATTATTTTGTGACGCCATAGTGTGTGCCTACCCCGCTCATCAATTATTAGACCTGGAAAAAACCTTCCAATAGTCCTGGAAAACCTGGAAAAATCAGGGAATTCAAGTTTGAAAAATTGCTATGAACCCTGTTTAATACAAGTACAAAGCAATTGCAATAACAATAACGCATAACTTTACAATTTCAGTGTGATACGTTGAATCTGTCCTTCGAGTTCATGATTTCTGAAATCAGGTTCCAAAATACAAAACAATTGAATAACTCAGTGACATTTCGCGGACCCCAAAGACATCGTCCGCTGACCACCTGTTGGGAATCCCTGCTTTAAGTAATGGTTGAACCAACATAAAAAAACATACATATGAGTAAATTTTTTGAAGTGTGTTAAAATGGTTTTGAAATGTAAACATGCGGAACAAATGCAAAATTAGGTACAAAAAATAAAAATTAGGCACTATTAGGAAAACTTAGTTAATTAATTTTTACATCGATCTCATGGGATCCAATTCCTTGTACTCTCTTTAATAGGTAGGCATGTTTCTATTTATTGAAGGAAAATATTGCAAACAATATACAACATGTTCTACCATGATATGCGGAAAATAAAATGGTGTACTAGTTTTCAATGTGGGAAAGCCCCTGCAAAATTCTAGAAGGTTCTGAGGTAATTTAGTATATTAAATTATGAGTAAATTTGCGAAGATACACTACTGATTTTGAGTAGGTCAGGAATAGGTCGACAACCTTACTGGTGAAAGAACATTGGAGTTGTTTACATTTCCTTAATTGTCATAAAAACTGAAACCGGCATGTGTCGGCAAGCACAGATTAAAGTGCCACGTTTTTTGCTTTCGGTCGAACAATCAGGACATCGCCGTGTTATTGTCGGGTTTAACTAAATATCTCTTATATCTGCTTGTTGTTTCAGAGTTTATTACCATAGGATCAATGTCTTTTCGATTTATTTCACTATTTTTGTAGCGTAATTTGATTAAAACCAAAAAGTCACTTCTATCCTATCCAGCTGTCGATAGTGTCAATCCAAAGTCTGATAAAGTGATATGGTTGTGCCGCGTTACGTCAGATTAGTTAAAGTCATTGGCTAAAAAATAAGGTCATTTTTTTTTCGTTTTTTATTTTTTTCAACTCCTTGCGGTGGGGACAACCTACTGTTAAATTTTCCGCATGTCATGGTAGATCACGTTGTATAGATACAGGGTAGATCAAATTCGATGGGATTTGGGATTTCCTCTAAAACTATTAACGATAGAATAAAAACCGATGTTCTAGGCTTGATCTTCTAGAAACAAAGAATGCCATAAACCTTGACAGTTTATCTTTTTTGGCTTCCGAGCATTTTTGAAAAATTGGCTATCAAAAAATATAAATATATTTGTGAGGAGGCTACGGAAGAGTATTAACGAACAATTAGCACGTCTTGGATAGTGGGTAGTACTACTCTTTACTTTGCTACTAGGCCATAGTGGAGGGCCCCTTGCGCCTAGTTTGGCATGGACTCGAAACCACGGTCCTCGGCCCTCAACTTTAACCTACCACGTCGTCCACCACCTTTCTGGCGGTTCAATGGCCCGGAGGTTATATCGTGGACAGCCACAGAGGTCAGCTTACATAGCAGCTTAACGGACCGAAATTGTTTCCGAAGTTGTCTCTGTTGATACCCTACCGACTGTTTAAATAGATACACGCCGGACTCGTTCACCATTGCTTAACCCACTGATCTAGTGTCGGAATTTAAACCACTGACCGTAGCTCTTCCCCATTAGCACGTCTTATAATATAAAATAAAACCAAATATAGCAAAAAAATAAACTATAGTAAATGTGAAATATGCAAATATGGCGGATGCGCCAATGTTACATATACAGGATGTCGGTGCCATTTTCTTGATAAATAAAAGAGATATTTGAATTCTGTAAAAGGTGTTCAATAGAATATTATATCGGTTTTGCGTAAAAAGGTCATTTTTAGTATTTTTTACTTTTTTAACTCCTTTCGGTGGGGATGTAGAAGAACGCACTACCGGGCGTCAAAATGACGAATTTATTTCTCAATGGGCGCCAGTCGCGTATTATCCCCTTCTTCTACCTCCCAGGCGGGTTCGAGATAAGATGCACTTCGGTAGCCGAGTAATGGACCAAGGCTGCACTACCGCAGATCGGAAACTACGCTCTCTCTGGACCCGAATTCCCTCGTTAGGGGTTTAGGCACCTCTTAATTTCCTGAATTTTTGCATAAAAAAAATCCCAACCGAAGAATTTCTCTGCGGAGGGATTAGTTTTGGTACGCGGAAATCACGTTTTGGTCTATTAATAACGGAATATATTTTTCAAAAAACGCTTAAAAAAAATCCCTATCAAACCTCCGTAAAGCAACCAGAAGGTCGAACGTTAATGCGAATTAACTCGACACATCCGGTTTTCTATACGAAAGTTCCAGGGATTATAGACCGTCAACAGGCCTCAAGATCAATTAAGAAACAATAGTTCAAAGAATCCGTTTATTTAACAGAATTGGTTATACAAAATTCTTAAGATAAGAATCGTGCCTTCCCCAATCAAGGTAGTGACTTTCAGACCATACAAGCGAGAGCGCTCACGCTAACGATCGATTAGGTAGAAAAGATTCATACATACCTTCTCAGAATCAAAATGCGAGCTTTTAGAATCATTTCAGACTCTGGGTAAATGAATAATTAAGGCTGACTGAAATTAACTTAAAAAAGTTTTACTAAATGAATTTAGTTTCGCTAGAAACTACTTAGCTTTAAAGTTCTTGTATCGTGGAGATTCACGTACTCAAACACATTCAGAGGACTTATTACTGCATAAGTTGAGTGGCGTTCGATCAGTCCACGACTTACTAACCCTTATCACAGTCGTTCAATATTATCGATTTGGCAGCGTCTCACCTTCGAGCGACTTTTAGGCAAAATTGAATTTTTGGATTTTTATGCACAAGGCGTTTTCCTCTATAACTTTGTCATTTGAAAAGCCCTGTTATTGGCTTTTCTACCATTGCTTTGTCTGGACTACTCAACGCGCTCGACCAAATTGCGAGCCGCTGGGTCAATCCAAACTCTTTCTATGCGAGAAACCGGCCTTGTACATGTGCATTGATTTTTATCAATTTTTGCTTATCGGCACTACGCCGGCTTTGACAAAATCTTGCCTTTCGGATGCAGTGCATCGTTAAAATTTTATGCTCATACTTTAGAATTGGGCTTTCAATGACCGTACCTCAAAGGTCAATGTCTTTGGTGGAGGAATAAAAAATAAAAAATAATTTAAAGTATATTTTCGTGGTACTTTTTAAACTGACTTTGTGGTACTTTTGAAAAAGACCAATTTTAGCGTACTTTTGAAAAATCGATTTTCGAGCCAAATTTCAAGGTACTTTTGAAAAACTAATCTGCGGGTGAAATTTTGGCGTACTTTTGAAAAATCGATCTTCAAGCCAAATTTCAACGCAGTTTTGAAAAATTAGTCTGCAAGTGAAATTTTGGCGTGCTTTCGATAAATCGATTCCTGAGCCAAATTTTGACGCCCTTCCAAAAATATTATTTTTCAAAGTCCAATTTGTGGTACCTTTGAAAAAAGTATATTATTCATAAATCTTTGTGATTATATACTTCTACTCTCATATTCTGAACCAAAAACATTTTTCCTAAGTGAAAATTCGGTATTTCTTCGAATTTTCACCTGGTCATTTCCAACGCCTTATAGAACCCAAAACGGTCCTTATGGACAGATCTGCGCCTCTGCAGACTCCCAAAAATGTCTTTAAATGAAATTTTTGCCTAAGTCGAATTTTGATTATGTCTTCAACTTAGGACTATTTTGGAGAGTTCTACAACAGGGACAACCTACTGTTAAATTTTCCGCATGTCATGGTAGATCACGTTGTATAGATACAGGGTAAATCAAATTCGATGGGATTTGGGATTTTCTCTAAAACTATTAAAGATAGAATAAAAACCGATGTTCTAGGCTTGATCTTCGAGAAACAAAGAATGCCATAAACCTTGATAGTTTATCTTTTTTGGCTTCCGAGCATTTTTAAAAAATTGGCTTTCAAAAAATATAAAGATATTTCTGAGGAGGCTACGGAAGAGTATTAATGAACAATTAGCACGTCTTGGATAGTGGGTAGTACTACTTTTTACTATGCTATTAGGCCTTAGTGGAGGACCCCTTGCGCCTAGTTTGGGATGGACTCGAAACCACGGTCCTCTGCCCTCAACTTTAACCTATCAGGTCGTCCACCACCTTTCTGGCGGTTCAACGGCCCGGAGGTTATATCGTGGACAGCCACAGGGGTCAGCCTTACATAGCAGCTTAACGGACCGAAATTGTCTCCGAAGTTGTCTCTGTTGATACCCTACCGACTGTTTATAGTATATTATGTAACAAGTTTTATAAACGTCATTTTAGTCACGAGTTTTATTAATCGCGAGCGACGCGTAGCGGAGCGAGTGTTTAATAAAATGAGTGACTAACAAGTTTATAAAACGTGTTGCATACTATACTTTTTCTACGACAGCAAATATCTAAATAAAAAATTTGGAAGTTATTTTAATATTTCATTTATTAACGTATCAATAACATGGTAACAGTAAAAAATTACTAAACTATTGTTCTATTTATTGTGTATATTAATGGTTACATTGGAAACATTTTGGCAATTGCTAAAAAAACTAAGTGATTTTCCTAAATGCGTTCCATCGAACTGTGTTAAATTTGCTTCATGATTTGAATTGAAGCTAATACTTGGTCCACTTTCATTTTTATCAATGCTTGAACTTTGAGCAATTGCAATATCAATATTCTCTTTATTTTTTTGCATTGTATTATTTTGAACAGTGTTCATGATTTTAGTAGCGGTCTCAATTTTATTGTTTAACGAGTGGTCAATATAACTCTCTGCAACAGCTGTGGATCGCCACCCTCCATGACGCTTTAATGCTGTGATATCCGCACCCGAGTCCACCAAAATCGTCGCTGAAGACCTTCTTAGGCAATGACCAGTATAAGCAGCAGGGTCAGGTAATTTTAAGAATTTTGCTACTACGCTAGAGAGGCTGCCAAATTTATTAATTCCAATTGGCTGTTTTCTACATTTTCCTCGCTGGTAGTTTAAGAAAAATCGGGTAGTACTTGTCAGGTTTGGAGGTCGAAGTTCCATGTATTTCTTGCATGTATGATAGAAATTACCTCCAATAACAAACTGACGTTCCGTTTTTGTTTTCGTGTCAGGAATTTGAACTAAAAGGGCCGTGTTAAGGTCTTCAACATCACTTGTTTGAATTTTCGTCAATTCTTCCCGCCGACAAGCTCCCATTATTCCAAAAAGTAACCCTACCTAAAATATTTATAATTTTGTTTAATTTTATTTAATTTGGTTTTATACTATTACCTTTGTAAATAGGTATTCTTCGTCTGGAGCAGATGATAAGAATTCTCTAATTTGCTGGGGTGTCAATATTTTCGACTTTTTAGGTCTGTAACCGTCTGATTTACGCTTCAGAAATGCGCACAATTTGGGGTACTTGCTAATATCAACATTGTTTTTTAGATTAATTGTCGTCCGCAGCATTGAATAGATTGCCCACAAAGAGGACGGTTTCATCTTTTTCGACAAATTTTGGAAATAAGCAAGTAATACATTCTCAGAAAATGTATTTGTTTGGTTTTCTTGACGCCAATCTTGGAAAAGTTTATATGCACGTTCGTATTGACTTTTAGATTTTTCTGGCAGCAAACTAGCAGTTGCCGATGCCGCTGCTTGAGTAATTTCGGGCGGAGTACCAATGAAAACATCTTCTTCACTTTCACTGTAGTTTAGGCTCATTTTTTTCCAAAAAATACAAAATTACTTGTCTCTTGTCACAACGCGTCGATTTATTTGACAGATTGATGACAAGAATTACGGAAAACTAACTTGATTTTTGCCATTAAAATATCTAGAATTAACCTCAGCCGTGACTAATATCTCGTTGCTAAGTTCAGCCTGTGACTAAAATGCACGAAGTAACGGTTTGTCGAAAGCGTGTTTAAAGGATTACTTAGCGTCATGGAAACGTATACGATAAACGCCATTTTAAAGATGGAAGTAGAAAAAAATAGATAAATGCCGGAATCGTTCATCGTTGCTTAACCCACTGATCTAGTGTCGGAATTTAAACCACTGACCGTAGCTCTTCCGCATTAGCACGTCTTATAATATAAAATAAAACCAAATATAGCAAAAAAATGAACTATAGTAAATGTGAAATATGCAAATATGGCGGATGCGCCAATGTTACATATACAGGATGTCCCACTTAAAACTCCCGGTGCCATTTTCTCGATAAATAAAAGAGATATTTGAATTCTGTAAAAGGTGTTCACTAGAATATAATATCGGTTTTGAGTAAAAACGGTAATTCAAAGAAATTGTTTGAGGTTGTAAGTGGGACATTACACTCTGAGCAACTTTTATGATACGAACAATTTTCGAAAAATTACTGGATTTCGAGATATTTGAACTTCAATATAATTTTTTAAAATATAAAAATCGTCATAACTTTTTTAAAATGCATTTTAGACAATAAGGCCTTTGGGACATTTTTCGTAACGAATCAGGCTGATTTAGATGGTAATGAAACATATTTATTACAAAACAAAATAACATTTTTTTTTAAGTAATTTAAAGGTGAGGCTGCAACTGCTATTTGGAAATTAAAGATTTTTAGGGGGGGGGGGGGGGGGTTATATTAAGAAAAAAATGTTGGCACTCACCGAGACTATTCTTTGGTACAAAAACTACAAGTCTGAGAAGGTGCCAACATTTTTTTCGAAAAGCACCAATTTTAGCCCGTTTTAGGCCAAAAGTCCAATTTTTTACCAAGAAATCTGGAAAATGGTCAAGCAGAAAATGTTGGCATATGGTTTTCCAGCAATGAACATTGACAGCGATAATTGATGTCGCCAGTGCTGCCAATTGCACGGAGAAAAAATGTTGGCATATATCGAATGTTGATAGGCAAGATACCCTCTTCATCTAACACCAAGTGTTATACTCTGTTCCACAATTGAATATTTTCGGGGCGGCTAGCCCCAAAACGGTCAGGAGGGGGGGTCTGACTTACATAAGATAAAATACTTGAAAAATATTTGCTAAAACATAACAGCAATGCCAACAGGTTATATCCCAGGCCCCATATATGTAGCTATCTCCTAGACTATTTCTTATAGGTGTTTGAATTTGTTTACAAATTCATTTTAGAGTTTTTAATTTCTGTTTAAATTTTTTTTTTAGATTTTTCAGTTGTTATTTTTATTTGGAAAATTCTATAAATATATTTTTACTTTAATTATAAGCAAGTAAAAACTAATTTACTTAAAAAAATGCGTTCATAAAATTCGAAAAAATATATATTTAAAATGCATCATACATATTCTTTTGTGTCCGGTGTTTTCACTATTCCCAAAGTAGACCAGAAGTATTATGACTTACAAAAATTGTCATGTCATATCATAATTCTTCAGTGATAGATAAAGCATCTACAATAAGAAATATTTACTGCTGACAAACAGTATATACATGACAGATATAATCTAAATATGTTGAAATTAATTTTCGTACAACTTGCGCAGTATCTTGAACTGACCTCCAGTAAGTTGAAAAGTCGTAAATGAGTGGTGAGTCGTAAGTGATAGATAGACAAGTATCTAAAATAAGAAATATTTACCGCTGACAAACAGTATACAGGGTTACTGGTAATACGATACATTTCTTTGGAGATGTGATAGGACATAAGCTAAGGAGTAAATTAACCCAAAACACACATTGTGCAAACTTAATAGTTTTTGAGATATTTCAATTTTTGTTTCTTAAAAAGGTAGATCTTAATGTCTTAAAAGTTAATTTTCAAAAACACTACTTGATATTTTTTTACTGAACTACTTGTCCAACACTATGGTCATTCGTTTGGAATGAAATTCGTCCGTGTAAAAATTTCAAATAAAACCTTTTTTTTTTAACTAGTTATGAAAATTATCAGTTTTTTCAAAAAATAACCAACGTAAAATGCTTACAAAATGTTTTAGAAACTTCCTTATTTCAATAGCTATGTAGCAAGGTACAAATGCTCAACCGTGATGGTTCTAACAGATCATTAAGATGTACTTTTTTGAGAAAAAAAATTGAAATATCTCAAAAACTATTGAGTTTTCCATAATGTATGTTAGAATTAAATTTACTCCTTAACTCTTATCTCTTAACTCTTATCTCTTAACTCTTATCCTATCACATCTCTAAAGGAACGTATCAAATTACCAATAACCATGTATATAGATGACAGATATTATTTATATAGACTGAAATTAATTTTCGTACAACTTGCGCAGTATCTTGAATTGACCTCCAGTAAGTTGCCTAGTCGTAAATGAGTGCAGTCGGGCGTGACCGACTATAAATACCTACTTGATTACCATTTGGCTTAAATACGGCACAATTCAGTTTTACTTTATACCAAGATTAGGAAAAATAAAAAAGATATTGACTGTATACAATCAATATCTTTTTTATTTTTATTGTTCAAACAGTTATTCGCAGTCGATAATGCCGGAATTTAATTTTCACTAGATTCGTAATAGTCTTATTAAAAATATTTTAAAGTGAAATTATTATTATGCACATAATATACGTAAAACTCAATTCAACCTGAAATACACACTATAGCGGGGGTCCTACAGCCTCCGCCGCATTTCGATCGCCATATTTCTCTGTTTCTCCATTCTTCCTCGTCCATAGCTCTATCTCTCATTATCTTTCTTATTCCATTCATCCATGTCAATGCTGGTCTTCGTCTCTTTCTTCTATTTGTTGGGACATACTCCACAGCTTTTTTTGGCCATCTATTCTCTTCCATCCTCATTACATGTCCATACCACAGAAGTTGTCTTGTTTCTATCCTGTCTATAGTCATGTATGTTCTTTTTACGCGCCTTCTAATTTCTTGATTTGGTATATGTTCCGCCCTGGACACTCTAGCTGCTCTCCTGAGATAATCCATTTCTACTGTCTCCACTTTTTTCACATTTCTGTCCGTTAATTGCCAGAACTCTGCTCCATATGTCAATATAGGTTCTACTATTGCTCTGTAGATTGACATTTTGGTGTTTATTTTAATGTGATTCGACCAAAGCAACGAGTTGAAAATTCGTACACATTTCTGACCTTGTTGAACCCTATACCTTATATCACCATTGGATGTTCCTTCGTTTGATATCATGCTCCCTAGGTATTTATACTCTTCACATTTTTTAAATTTTCTTAATTGTAGATCAGGGTCTTCCTGCTCCTCTCCTATGTGTAGGTATTCTGTTTTTCTCCTGTTCATATTCATACTCCACTTTTTATACTCATCTATAAGTTTTCTTAGCATGTAATTAATGTCTTCTTCACAGTTTGCAATGATTACTTGATCATCAGCAAAGAAGAAAGTTGTTAAGCAGTTATTCCCAATATCAATTCCCATTCCTGAACATTTCTTCTTCCAGTTTTCCAAAGCTTCTTGGATATATATCTTAAACAAGGTGGGTGACAGACAGCATCCCTGTTTAAGGCCCTTCGTAACCTTAAATGGTTTAGAAATTCTATTTCCAACCTTCACGACGCTTTCTGGGTTCTTATATATGTTCCAAATTGCACGAATGTATGTCTTGCTGAGGCCAATCTTCGTCAATACCTCGAAAAGCTTTGTCAAGGGCACCGTATTGTAGGCTTTTTCAAGATCTATAAATACGAGATGCGTAGGTTGATTTCGGGCTTTCCGTTTTTCTGTTATTTTCTGGAGGGTGAATATATTATCCAAACATGACCTTCCTGCACGGAAACCGCTTTGCTCCTCTAAATCTTCATATTCCGATTCAATTCTTTTCTTAAGAATCCTGCCATACAACCTTCCCATTGAACTAGTGACACTTATCCCTCTATAATTTCCACAAACTTCTTTGTTTCCTTTCTTATAAATTGAACTGATATATGCTAAATTCCAGTCCGCTGGGATCACTTCTCCTCTAATCAAATGGACGTTAAAAAGTTCTGCTAGAATTTCCAACAGAATATCTGGTCCATGTTTTATTAGTTCAATGGGAATATTTCCCGGTCCAGGAGCTTTGTCATTTTTCATGTCTTTTAATGCTTTTTTAATTTCAGTTATATTTATTTCTTCTGCCTCCGTGTTTTCGTCTGCTTTGATCTCGTCTATTTTTTCTTTAAATTGTTCTCTATTTTCCGTCAATAATGTCCTATATTGTTCTTGCCATTCTTCTTCTCGTATCAAGTTTATATTTCCTGTCTGTCTTCTGTCTATCCTTGAATTTTTTATGGCTTTCCATGCCAGTGTTCTAGTACCACCTAAACATCTCTCGATCTCTTTACACTTTTTTTCCCACATTTCGTTCTTTCTCTTCGCCACCATCTTCTTTACTTCTCTATTGCATCGTGCATATACCTTTCTGTCTTCCGGGTCCTTGCTGCGCAACCACATTTGGTAAGCTTTCTTTTTACTTTCTATTAGATTCTTCAATTCTCCTGACCACCACTCCGGGTTTTGTTTTTGGTCCGTCTCTTGATATCCTAAAGCTTCTTTGGCTGCTTGATGTATGCATTCTTTGACTAGTTGATATTTATTTTCTGTGTCTACTTCTTCATGTATTCTTGCTTGAAGCTTCGTGGCCAACCTTAATTTATATAGTGTGTAGATTCTTGTTTGAGGCTTTCTAAATTGTATTTTTCAGTTTCTAGTTCTTTATATTCCCTGTTGTTGCTTCCTTCTCTGTTTATACCATACGGTTTTCTGTAATTAACAATTACTTTTGCTATCACCAAGTAATGATCTGACCCACATTCTGCACCACGATATGCCCTTACGTCATTGGTTTTTATTCTTGAATTTTTTCGCTGGATCAGGTAGTCAATTATCGATCGTAAATCTCTTGTGGATTGTACCCATGTGAATTTGTGTACATCTTTGTGGGGAAAAAACCCATTCATTACTTTGAGGGATAAATTTTGGCCCAGGTCTATAAGACGTCGACCGTTATTATTTACTTTTTCTTCGCCATATCTTCCTACAACCGAGTCATTTTTTTCCGTCCAACTCTGGCATTTAAATCTCCTAGTATGCAAATCTCCTTCTTGTTATTTATATTCATCAATATCTGTGTTAATTTATCGTAAAATTCTTCCTTTATATTCGTTTGCGCATCCTCACTTGGGGCGTACACACCCATTATTACTATGACTTCTCCATTTTTCTCTATCTCCAGCGTTATTATCTGTTCATCTATTTCTTCCCAGCTCTTGATATTATTTTTATATTTCTTATGCACAACTATAGAAACTCCCCTTTTGGCTCGCGCACTCTTGCACACTCCGCTGTAAAAATGAATATACTCTCCTATTTTCTCATTTCCTTTACTCTTTTTCTTAGTTTCCGTTAAAACACAGATGTCGATATTTTTCTCTTTTAGTTCTTTAAAAACTTCTGTTTGTTGTGTCCTAAGTCCTTGAATGTTCCATGTAGCCCATTCTCAACAGAGATATTTTATCATACTATTTTATATATGTACCAAAGAAATAAAAATGTTAAGTTTAACAGAAATTACAATTATAGGCCCGGTACTTTCATCTGTAGTTAAATTTAAACTTCAGACAGTTTCTTTGGATACAATTGTATCAATAATTGTTTCCATGTGATCTATCTATTGAATAGATTTAACTGGAGATGAAAGTACCGGGCCTAAGTGTCTAAAAGATTTGTGTACAATTTGTTCTATGATGATTATTAAATATTTTTGCCCGGTTATAATATATCCAGTTGATTAAACCAAATAGGTATAATAATGTCTTGAACGAACATCTTTTCTACATCATGTGCTATGGAAAATGCAATACCCGTTCATAAAAATTTCATATTTTGTAGTTAATCCACATCCAGCATAAAGAAAATTGAAAATTTTAATTTTTCAAATAAGCATGAAACGTCGAGGTTTTAAGTTTGAGCAAAAAATATTCTGTCTGTCGGTCTGTCTGTAACTTTTTTTTGTGTGCACGATTATTCTGGAACCGTTTGATATATTGACTTGAAATTTGGAACACATATGTGTTTTAACGAGATCTGGAACTAATTTTTATATCTTGATCTTATTCCGTTGAAGGGTAGGGGTAAATTGGGGTAAATGGGGTAAGGGCAAATAGGTAAATCAAGCAAGTACGAGTTCATAAAATTGGTATTTAGTATACCGGGTGCCACAGAATAGTGGCTCGCCCCTATATTTCCTTTATTTTTTAACATAAGTTAAATGGATAACCATTTGAAATTTGGGGTTCATAAACTACCTGTAAAAATGGATTTTTGGAAATAAAAAACGGTATGAGACCATTTCCGGTTTACCCGGAAATGACCTCAACTTTCGATTTTTAAATGGAACACCCTGTATATTTTTACATATTTGGATTCAAGACAACATTCTGAGTATACCATGAGATTTTCGCAAGTTTTTGAGTCGATGTTCAGTTTTCTTAAGCATTTTAAGACATTCGTCTAGAGTGCTTTGGAATACCAAAATTTGTTCTAAGGCAGGTAAAGTCCAAGGGAAAAATATAATTTTTCGTTTAATTTCATTAATAACTATTTACGAAGCCTCCAAAATTGAACAAATCTCTTTTTTATCGAAAACTTTTTTTTTTCAAATGGGAAGGTGGTGGCTCCTAGTGTTCAATAAATTATAGATTTTTTTCTGAATTCATTGATATCCATTTCAAATCTATGCTATTTGTTTTTCTATTTTATTAAATTTATTTAAAAATAAAAAATCACTTTCAATATAATTTTTCTGGAACTTTAACTTAGTTGCTTTTGCAAAAATCATGTCTAATAATGAAATGTGAATAACTACCTTTTTGTGAATATTAGCCTTTTGGTTCTCTCTTTTGTTTCTTAATAGGAATAAGTACTAGTGCAGAGTATAAGGATCAATAAAAATTATTTTGAAGTGATTTTTTATTTTTAAATAAATTTAATAAAATAGAAAAACAAATAGCATAGATTTGAAATGGATATCAATGAATTCAGAAAAAAATATATAATTTATTGAACACTAGGAGCCACCACCCTCCCATTTAAAAAAAAAAATGTTTTCGATAAAAAAGTGATTTGTTCAATTTTGGATGCTTCGTAAATAGTTATTAATGAAATTAAACGAAAAATTATATTTTTCCCTTGGACTTTACCTGCCTTAGAACAAATTTTCGTATTCCAAAGCACTCTAGACGAATGTCTTAAAATGCTTAAGAAAACTGAAAAACTCGCGAAAATCTCATGGTATACTCAGAATGTTGTCTTGAATCCAAACATGTAAAAATATACAGGGTGTCCATTTAAAAATCGAAAGTTGAGGTAATTTCCGGGTAAACCGGAAATGGTCTCATACAGTTTTTTATTTCCAAAAATCCATTTTTACAGGTAGTTTATGCACCCCAAATTTCAAATGGATAAGTTAAAAAATAAAGGAAATATTCTGTGGCACCCGGTATATAAGAGAAGCTAAGATCTCAAAAAATTTTTTAGCAGTAGCCACCCCCCACCCCACTATTAAAGGGGGTGAAAAAAATAAAATTGTGATTTAGTGTGTGTACAAGAACCAAAGGCCTCAATTTTTTTTTTAATTTACTTCAAAATAAGATCGAAATATAATGTAGGTTCAGACCTCATTAAAATATGTAGGTGTACCAAATTTCAAGTCAATATAATAAACTGTTCAAAAGTAATTGTGGGTACAAACAAAATTTCAGTCAGACAGAAACGCTCTTTGCTCAAACTTAAAATCTCGACATTTCATGACTAAGTATATTTAAACAAAAAATATTTAACTTTTTTACCGTACTATTTCCACGGTGTGGAAGTAATTAAACGTAAGGAATTTTAAACAACTAAATTAATAACTAAAACTTTTTAAACAAAATAAAATCGGTAAAACCTAAGACAGGAATATTGTACCTACTAATACAATACAATACTAATACTAAATAACACAAACCACTGTCCGCATTCTTCGGTTTCTTACTTCGTGGCGCACTCCCTCACAAGACAGCCAAATTGAAAATCATATCTACCGTTTCAGGCAAGATATCAATATGTATAAATCAGTAATAATAATTTTGGTCCTTACTTGTCATTTTGTATGATCTAATTTTTGTAAATTTTCTAAAATAACAAAAATTCTCGCAGGCTACATTTTTCAATGTGCCGACGGCGCGTCGTAGAGGTTCATGCGATATTATTTTCCGAAATTTTTAAAAATATTACATGTGCTTTGACTAAACTGTTACATTGGATACTCTGTGACCTATAATTTGGAAAAAAGAATAGATTTTTAGCTTATGTTTTGAGGGAGAAAACGCAAGTTATATTTTAAAAATTCAATTTTATGGTAAAAGGCAATCGGATTCGGATGGAGCAGAAAATTTTGCATCTATTACTTCACTTTTCAGCTGTATGTCTGACAGGTACTTGGCTTCAAAAACTAAGCCTTAAATTGAAGCTCAGATTTCTTACTACAATGCTTTTATGTGCTTTGGAATTGGTAACACCGGAGCTTGTTGCATGTAGCATGCTTTTGTCATATACTGCTAAGTTGAAATTTCCCTCTCCCGTATTCAGTAATAAAACTAGATATAAACATTATTCTCTTCACTGGTTTATTGAGGTTTGAACATTCCATTGAATACTCTTCACAGTTTTCTGAAAATAAATTAATAATTGCTATATTTATAGTTTAGTCATATTCCTCGAAATGTTCGTCACTATAAATACCATGCATTACTAGTCCATACGAAACTTGCAAAAAAATGTAAAACCTCAAAAATGAAAAGGTAGTGACGAAACATGATTTCTCCCCCGTTTTCGAGGACGGCCAACACGATGGTGAGTCGCGCGGTCCCTAACTCGCTCGAACTACCTCTAAACGCAGAAACCCTCCCCTTTTTTCCATTTTTCGTTGTCAAGCATGCGAGGACTTGTCGGATCGGGTTTTTTTTTTGAGGAAACTCAATTTGTTCTGTAATATTTCGCAACCTGACATCTTAACGACCCACCCCTTCCCTTAACACCGAAACATGCAAAAAACATCCAAACTGCTGAAAATTGTTTTCTACACGTTTGCAAAACCGGGGAATACGATGCTGATATTATTCAGCCTCCCACCCCTAATCAACTACCCCTGAATGCATCAAACCACCTTTCCCCTTTTTTGTTATCAGGCATGCGAGGACTTGTTTTCGAGGTTTTCCAAGACCTATAATACTATTATGACGCATGTCTAGCATAAGAATAAAAATCATGTACATAATGTAAAAACAAATATATAATAAAAAAATCGACTATGTACATACACGACTATGTATACATGCGCATAAGCCGTCCTATCAAACTGCTTTTAAGCTGCAATAAATAGAATTATCTCCCTAGAAAACCTGTTCCATGAGCGCTCGTGATCTCACTATAAGAAAAACCGATGGTTTTAGGCATGCAAGGGTAGTTTTTGAGGACTAAGAGAGAAACTGATGCCACTATCATGAATTATCTCCCTAGAAAACCTGATCCAATGAGCGTTTGTGATCTCACTATAAGAAAAACCGATGGTTTTGGGCATACAAGGGTAGTTTTTGAGGACTAAAAGAGAAACTGATGCCACTATCATGTTCTCCACCCTTGAAAACTCTCTCTTTGAGGCACACTTCAGGATTGAAGGGAGGGTGGTTTCAACTCTCGGAGGTTGTTAGGATGTCTTGTTGCTAAAATTTATAGAACATATTAAGTTTGCTCAAAAAAACCCGATCCAACAAGTTCTCGCATGCCTAATAATAAAAAATGGGGAACGGGGGTGGTTTTATGCATTTAGGGATAGTTGGTTAAAAGGTGGGAGGCTAAATAAAATCAGCATCGTGTTCCCCGCCCTTGAAAACGTGTAGAAAACAATTTTCAGCATGTATTGATGTTTTTTGCATGTTTTGGTATTAAGGGAGGGGGTGGTTTCAACCCACGTGAGTCGTTAGGATGTCTGGTTGCGAAATTTTACAGGATATATTTAGTTTCCTCAAAAAAATACCCGATCCAACAAGTGCTCGCATGCCTGACAACGAAAAATGGAGAAAAGGGGAGGTCTTTTGCGTTTGGAGGTAGTTCGAGGGGGTAGGAACCGCGCGACTATCACCATCGTGTTGGCCGCCCTCGAGAACAGGAGGTAGTAATGTTTCGTCGCTTTTGAAACTTTGGCATGGACTATACAACTATCGTTGTATCTCGATACGAAAGTTTACGTCCTCGGAAATGTAGCTACCTCAACCTGCCTTTTATAGGTTTGTATTGCAGTGTATCTGCAGAATCTATGCAGTACTCGGCGAAGATTGCGAAGTGAGAAGGAGGGTCCTTAGGAGGGAATGTAAAGCAGTCGGTTTCTTGTCTATTAGATGTTAGGCAAGTAAAAAATATCTACTTACGAGAAGAAGTCGACTATAGTCATTTGGTGCTCAAAAAAGAGGTTACCTGGGAATTTTTCCGGGAGTTTTGAAAATTGATGATTTTATAAATTTCGATGTGCTTTTTCCGAATTTCTACTTTGCCACCTCGTATCTTTGCCGCTCCCGCCGCCATATTGGAAAAATGGAGCCTAAAAACAGTTTTTTGACAATATCTCCTTTCCGACTCATTTTACGACAAAAACAGTTATATAATAAATTAAACTAGAGAAAAATTCCTATGATTTTTTTAATAACCTTTTTTTTTTTTGTAAAATGAATAGTTTTAGCATACGAGCGCCGCAAAATCTACTCCAACATGCGTTTTGGCCAGCTCCGGAAACCTTGTTAAAACTTATTTCTTGCAAATGCAAAAAGTGATGTGAGAAAGCCTGTGGTTGCAGAAAGGCTGGATTAAAGTGCTCCATTATATGCACGAATTGTAGTGGTATCTGTTATAATTCGCAAATTCTATCACAAGATAACGATGAAGAGGAAGAAACGGAGACTGTTCTCGAGCAAACGTATGATGAAATCGAAGACGAAGAGGATTGCAATAAAACTGATAATGCCATCGCGGATTATGTGGATGAAATTTCTATCTGAGACGTTTTGATCGGTACTGAAGACGACGAACTTGCAACACCTGGTCCATCAAGAATACCGAAGCGAAGGAGAATGCGCTAAATTTGGAAACAGTGCATTGCATGTGGATTAAGTCTACTGGGGATACCACGATAAAAAAACGCGCCACTTGCTCTACTTAATGGTGGTGTGAAAATGAGTTTTTTGGCCGAAACGCATGTTGGAGTAGATTTTGCAGCGCTCGTACGCTAAAACTATTCATTTTACAAAAAAAACGTTATTAAAAAATTATAGGAAATTTTCTCTAGTTTAATTTATTATATAAAATGAATCGGAAAGGAGATATTGTCAAAAAACCGTTTTTAGAAGCCATTTTTCCAATATGGCGGCGGGAGCGGCAAAGATAGAAGGTGGCAAAGTAGAAATTCGGAAATAGCACATCAAAATCTATAAAATCACCAATTTTCAAAACTCCCGAAAAACTTCCCAGGTAAAACTACCAAATGATTGTACTAGTCCGGCAAAATTTCTAGATTGGGGACTTCTCTCCTGGGTTCGGTGATTGGTCGTAATTACGGAAATTAGGCAGTCGTTAAATAATTGATTGAAATTAATAATAATTATAATAATAATGTGTTTATTATTTATCCAAAAAAGATATAACATTAAATAATATATAATAATAATATATAATGAGAGGTAACCAAAAGGCCGTATGTTAAGTAAAATATCAATTCTACCACATAGGTCTGAGAAACATAAAACTGTACCATAACATAAATAAATACTAATTAAATATTGCTATAAATATATCAATACAACAGATTTTCCGTAAAAATAAATAATTAATATACGAATAATTATATTATTGATGATAAATGATAATACAAAAATCTTTTGTTCCCAGCTTCAAATATGTTAAACGATATTGAAAACTAGTAGTCGGGGAGCCCACCCCAGTTGTACGTGCACCCCCCCCGATCCTGGAGACAATGTTTTTCATAAAGATTAAAGCCTAAGGAACAATTTTAGACACGTCCTCCAAAAAAAAAAAAACTGGCTGTGCTTTCAGAATGGCGGCCATATGTTAAAAAAAACTTTTGCCAATGTTGTTTTTGTCATTTAAAAAAGATGGACAAAAACTATTTTCACAAAAAACAACGTGCATAAAATTTTCTACAATTTTGTTCCTATACAATATTTTGACAGGAGTTACTATTTTCCGATATGTCCAAAATTAAGAAAACATGGAAATTCATATATCGGTAAATCTTTTAGAGGAAATAACTTTGACAATGATTGTAAGGCGTATAATATAACTTTATATTATTAACATAACAATAAATTAAATAAACTGAAAAAAATTGATAATAATAATAATAATAATAATAATAATAATAATTAATATAATATAATATAATATAATATAATATAATATAATATAATATAATATAATATAATATAATATAATATAATATAATATAATATAATATTATAATTTTCAGACATTTATCTCCTATGAAAACATTGCATTAAAGCAAAATTGTAGGCAATTTTATTCAAAATATTTTTTGTACAGAAAGTTTTTCTCAATCTTTTTTAGTTTCTGTGTTAAGAAACGGAAATCATATTCATAGCAGTTTTTTTTGAAATATGGTAGCTATTTTGTAAATGCAGCTAATTTTTTTTTTTTTTTGGGAACATGTATAAAAGTGTTCCTTAAGCTTTAATCTATAAGAAATAAATTGTTTCATGGGATCCCCCGATCCTATGAAACATTTCCGCTTAATGAATTACCGTTTTTTATTAACATATCCGCATTAGCAGAAGAGTACGGACCTCAAAAATGTTCGGAATTACTGGGCCTTCATTCATTTACTGGATGTGACTCAGTCAGGGCCTTTAAAAGAAAAGGGAAGATAAAACCCCTAAAATGTTACTTTCTCCCAAATATACCAAATATATCCGAACATTTCAAGATTTGGGGAGCAGCTGGAATATTAATGATAAATTAGTCGCATCATTAGAAGAATTTACATGTGCCATAATATATGGATCAAAGAAATGCGTTAGCGTGGACGAGGCTCGCCTAATTACCATTAGATAGACTAATTACCATTAGACAGAAATGTAATGTAAATGAATAGATTTGTCTTTATCAACTAAAGTTGATTTTTCTTCGATTCCACCACCAAGAGCATATCGCATATCTCGCATATGAAAAAGAGTGTCTACCAAACACGTATTTGGCAATTAGCCGACGAAGGTATTCTCAATATTCCAAAGCTTTGGAATGATTATGGATGGTAAGAAAATGAAGAATCTCTTTGGTGTTCAGCAGATAAAGTACTACCTCAAGCGCTTACTGAAATTCTTCAGGAGATGATTCCAAATAAAATCATAATATTGTATAGGAACAAAATTGTAGAAAATTGTATGCACTTTGTTTTTTGTGCAGAAAGTTTTTCTCCATCTTTTTAGTTTTTGTGTTAAATGACAAAAACGATTTTTCAATTTTTTTTTTCAACATATGGCCGCCATTTTGAAAGTACAGCCAGCTCCTGTTCTTGTTTTTTGTTTTCGTAAATGTCCACTGCCTTTTATTAAAATGTTTTATAGCTTTCATATTTACTGATTTCAAAAACAATAGTGTTCTTCTAGCCAACAATAATTTATCAACCAAATTTCAATACGACTTAGCTTTCCACTCTTGATTTTTCATACTTACATAAACATAACGAATTGATGAACATACGGGCGGACATACGGATGGACATTTTGAAAATCATTCAGAATTTGATGACTAACATTACATGCTAATATATTCAAACATTTTTTTCTTAGCGATATTGGCATGTAAACTGTCTTGTTATATACGAACTATGTTTTATTACAATTTTTGAAGCAACATGTTACAAAATATCCGATTGAGTATAAAGAAATATGGAAATTTATAATATCTCGGAACTGCAATATAGTGTCTCTCAGGTTTAAACAGATTTTTTGTAAATTAGGTGATATATAAATTTTACTTTAGTATAAAATGTTTATATTTAATAAGACTACTACGAAACGAAAGAAAGATGCACTCGGGCGTTGCCGAGTGCGAACACCTATTTCAAAAACAAAAATAAAAAATATACTGATTGTACACTTAATCTAAGTGGCACCACGTAAAAGCAAATTGTGCCGTGTTCGGGCAAAATGTTAATCAAATAGGTGTATTTGCAATCGGCCATGCACGACTGTCACTTCTACTCGTTACTATTTAAATGTGAATTAAAACTGTATATCAATTGAAGTGTTTTTTTCCTTGATTATTTATTACGTCGATAAGTTTACATAATATTGATGCAGTAAGATGACATGAATTTAAAAAATCTCTTCTACACTATGCAAGAAGAGCTGTCCCATTTTTTTATTGTCCGCAAATAACTTTTTAATTATCCGTAGATATAAAACTTGTATATTGTATGAGAATTGAAGGCATTGCTTCGAACAAATATTGTAATCATATAGTCCACAGTACATCGTCCCTTTTTTTTAATGATTAGTAACAGGCTGAATTTTCGTGAGTAGCTTCGTTTTGACGAGACGCCCAACTTTTCTCTCTGCGAAAATTCTTGGTAGTGGTAGCTAATAGCAAAAATAATTTTTTCTATTTCACACGAATTAGACAATTCGACAACCTGTAAAAATATTTTGGCAATATATTTTTCATTCGTTAAATGTTTTTTAAAGAGTTTATTTTTCGATTGCCTTGGTTACGTTTGCCCGAGTTACACAGAGTGATCTATAGGTTTACTAATAAATTTAGAAGATGATCAATGACACACAACAACATAATTTGACAGGTTGTCGAATTATCTAATTCGTGTGAAATAGAAAAAATAATTTTTGCTATTAGCTACCACTACCGAGAATTTTCGCAGAGAGAAAAGACGTCTCGTCAAAACAAAGCTACTCACAAAAATTCAGCCTGTTACTAATCATTAAAAAAAAGGGCGATGCACTGTGGACTAATAGTTCATCTTGCTTGTTATTTCCTAATGTTATACGTAGCCCTAAACTATTTTAAGGATTTTAAATAGATATTTTTACTTTATATCAAATCATTGATCATCTTCTAAAATTAGTAAACCATATAGATCACTCTGTACAAAAATCGTAAAGCTATTTTTTATAACACAGGAAATAAATGGTTGATAATTTAGCAACAAACGAAATTGTCAGAAGTCACGTTAAATTAGGGAAATATTGCTAAATATTAAATGTCATAGTTGGGGTAATTCCACGGCTGTAATATAAAATACTGTTTGTTTACGGAATTAGAGCAAGAACTAATTTATGTATAGGGAATTGTGATTTTACGTGTATACGCAAACTGTGTCAAAATCTGATAAGCAGAATCAACTTATCAACTTCCAACATCGTTTAAATTAGAGCCCATAAAAATGCCACTATATTTGTTTAAATATGGCAGGTAATGATACCATAACCCGTGAAACACACTACCGATTGCCGACCACAAGGCGACGCTGGTAGACCGATAGCACAATATGATTGACTGCATTTAATGTAATGCATTAGTTGTAATAATTATCACCTACATATTATAAAGTGGGGTTGGTGGGGTCACACGTGCTTTCATTGGCTGATATCTCAGGTACGGTGAGGCAGGTGAGACTGACATCAAGAACAGCATCACTGACCAAGTATCGGGCCATCCACATCTCATGGCACACGCGAATTATATTAGATAACCCCGCGAAAATTAAATCCGTGTAAAGCACTTCTTTCGTCGATAAAAAAATTGATTATTCCACAAAAGGATGTCAATCGTTAAATAGCATTTATTTTCATTATTAAAATATAAATTGTTATGAGTATGTTTATAGTTGTCATAGAGGAGTTAATAACAAGTCAAACAATGGTTTATTGCATATCAAATAAAATTAAAAGTATCTACAGCGCAGTGTTTTACCGTCAGTTGAATTTTAGATAGTGACAGTTTGAAACTAGGTGTGTGAGGAAACGTATTCATATTTTACCGAATTTTTATTCTAGTTCGTGTGTTAAAGTTGTGTTTTATCTAGTCGACTGTTGTATTTATTTACTCAATTTTGAATGGTGATTTAGTGATGTTTTGTGATTCCGGTGGTCAAATGTTTTGGCTGAGTGATCAGCATGCGCCCTAGCCGATTTCGTTGGGGGAGCTTCGCACTTCTGGTGATGCTTTTTTACTTGCAATCTATCAGGTAAATACTTTTCTAAATAGTGCAATTAACCAACTTTTTATGGACACCTAAGGTTTACATTTAAAGGGCAGTTTCACAGGAAGATTTTTTTTGTTTTATACAGCTTTACCTTCACCTATACATTGCAAATGATTTAGGAATGTTAATAAAATTAAATCATGAAACAATTGAACAAGTACCGTGCGTAAATTATTTGGGGTACAAATGCTTTGCTCTAAAGGTTGTAAAAAATGTAAGAGTGTAGCTATAAAATTGTATATTCTAACTTAGAATCAGTTATTACATATGCCATAATATACTGAGGAAATTTTTATGCTGTGAATAAAACTTAGTAAACAAAAGAAAGCTTAAAATATTTGTTTCATATGAAATTTTGGAATGACAACTTTTTTTGAAGAATATATTTCGACATCGGATGCCTTAGGGTTTGTGAAAAACAATTCAATTATTGCCAATTTTGAAGATGAAAGTCATTAATACAAGATATTGTAAAAACTTGCAATAAGATGTTCATAGAATGGAATAGTACAGATTTAATCCAAATTTTATAAAAGCCCTCAGATAACAAATTGCCTAAAACGATTAAATATTAAAGAAGGTATATACTTATCTAAATAATACAATTATGGGATTTTTTATTAAGATCTGAAGTATATAAACTATAGATGCAAACAGGGAAATTTCGCAGGAATATTTCTTTAATTGTATGCAGTTTCACCTTACATTGCAAATTATTTAATTGACTTGTTAACAGAATTAAATCATGAAACAATTCAACAAGTAACGGGCGTAAATTACTTCATTAGTTTATGCTACAAATGTTAAAAAAAACCTCAGCTCTAAAGGGCTGCAAAGTATACAAATAGATACATATAAAAGATATGTTTTGTATTAAATTCTGGAAAGACAACTTTTAGCGAAGAAAATATTTTGAAGATTTGTAAAAGACGATTCAACTTTTGTCAATTTTTAAAATAAAAATCATAAACACAATACAGGATGTGGTAAAAATTTACAATAAGATCTAACCCAAATTTTACAAAAGCTCTCATATAACAAATTAAGGCTATTAAAAATTCAAGCAGTTATATATAAATAATGAAATTATCCAACTTTTTATGGAATTCTGAGACATACAAATTACAGGTGTAAACAAGCTAAAAACGTACTCTTAGCCAATTTACTGAGCTTTTTATACAATTGTTACACATTCTATAGGATACTCTTCGCAGTTCTCTTGTAAATAATGTTTGGACATCCTAAATTTTGTGATACCATCTTTGTTGTGAAAAAAATTATATGAAAAAAGAAAATGAAAAAAAAAAAAAATCCAACCTGTGTGGGATTCGAACACGGGACCTTTGGATTGCAAGGCAAAACTTTAACCACATATTGCTACGAAAATTGATTGTCTGTGATATATATCTTTCAACAATCATACATATTTCAACTCATTAGATATATTTCTATGAAATATATATAATAAAATGGATAAACATAAAATATATTATGGAGATAACATTTCGCAAGATTTATATTTAAGTACAAGCGACAAAAATTAAGAGAATATATATATTTTTAATTAAATAATTAATAACTTTTTTATTTACTGATCGATTTTCTTAAAAAATAGGGTTCTTCCTCTAGCTAACACTAACCTACTTTCCAAATTCCAATAAAATCGGACTTTTCTTTTTTAAGTTATCGTGCTTACAAGAAACGTGGCGGACGGACGGACATACGGACATTTTGAAAGTTGTTCAGAATTCGTTCACTAACACAATTATATGAAATTTTTTTCTCTACGAGCGATATTTACGATTTCAGAAATGTGCCGATCAAATACAATATACAAGGGAAGGAATAGCTTGTGTAAATTACTTGAGATACAAACGTTCCAAAACGGGCTTTGCTCTAATAGGCTGCAAGGAATGTAAGAATGTGGCTCTAGGATTTTAGTTTTCTAACTTCAAATCAATTATTACATATTCTATAAAAAACCAATAAGGATATTCTTATACTGTGAATACAATCTGTATATACAAAAGGAAGCTGTAAAATATGTATTAAGAGAAAATATTTTGACACTGGATGCTTTAAGATTTGTATAAACATTTCAATTATTATCAATTCCAAAAATGAAATTCATAAATACAGTAAAAGATATGGCAAAAATTTATACTAAGTTGTTCATAAAATGGAATACTACAGAGCAAACCCAAATTTTACGGAAGCCCTCAGATAACAAATTGCCTAAAACGATTCATGATTCAAGCAAGCTTTTACTTATCTAAATAAAGCAATTACCTGAGGTATATAAACTATAGGTGTAAATATAGTACAACTAGTTGGGGATCAGTGTATGATACTACATTAAAGCCTTTGCAGATTATATTCAAAAAAGAAAATAGCTATTCAATAGTCTTGCCATATAATGAATATACTATTCTAGATATATAACAGGATTGTACATAGTAACTTTATTAAAATGCATTTATACTATCTCTGATGTGCAGGACAAAGTGAAATATTATATAACAACTAGAGCTATGTCGAAGGAACACCTAAAGCATAGTAAATAAAACTCGAATGCCAGCCGACGCGACGTTGCTTCCAATATTTTCGGATAAAATTATGTAACTAACACTGACCTTAAAAACAATTTCTATAAAAAAATTTAAAAAACATAGTAAAAATTACGTTCCCAATAATATTGCACTTCTTAAATAGATAATAGGTTGATATATTTATACAACTACTAAAAAAGACAATAAAACTACTACTTAATAACAAATAATAATAATAATAAAAATATTAAGTTACACATTATTTATCTCTTCCATTATAGTTACGGCTAGATTATTACTTCTGTTTTTATGTTGGTAGTGGAATACTACAACAGACATTACTATGAACATTATTATAATTATTTAGGCACATGAAATTATTATTCAGATGTAATACATTACAATCATTATATGTTGTATTGTGCTATTATTTAATTATAATAATTAATATGTTGTAGATTTCGAAAGCTCTCATGGGCCTAACTCGATCCTATGTCTAGTTTCCGAGATATAGCTGTAAATTCTAGTAAAATTCTGTATCTTCTCGAACTTATAATTTATTGATGGTATAAGAAGTCAAAGGAGTAATTTCCTAAAGTTTTTTGATCAGAAAGACACATACTTTATGTAAAAAATGTTTCAGCCAATTTGACCTAATATATTTTTTAAATAGCATCACCATCACATTGATGTCATTCATAATCATTCCTATATTGTATTTACTACACAATTTCTAAAATGTAACACTTTATAATTTTCGTTTTTCGGTTGCCTCAACAATAACAAATAATTATTTAACTAAATATTGCAATAATTCTGGATATGCTATATGGACATACCACAAGATTTACTTATATGCCCTTTCTCGATGTATACATTGTTAATATATATGTTTACTTATAAATAAATAAACAACAAAAAATAATAAAAAACAAGAGCGAGTTCGCAGGAATATATATTTAATGTAGTTTTATGTAGTTTCATCTTACACTGCAAGTGATTTAAGTGACCTGTCCCTAAAATTAAATTATGATACAACTGAATAAGTAACGTGCGTAAATTGCTTGAGGCACAAATGCCCTCCAAAAGGTTGTAAAGGATGTAAGAATGTGACTGTAAGTTGTATCAGTTTTTTGACTTCGAATCAGTTATTAGCTATAATATGCCATAAAACGTTGAGGTAAACCGCTAGGATATTTTTGTGTACAACTACCGGGTATTACTAGGTATTATTGGGTATTTCAGAGGTATTACTGCACATTACACTGGTAATACCAGGTATTTCTCAGTATTATGCAGGTATTATTATACAGTTTAATCCGTTGCATTATTAGGTATTTTTAGGTATTATTTAGATATTGTTACATTTTGTAACATTTTGTAACCTGGGTATTTTATCCAGGTATTTTTAGGTATTATCACAAAATACCCAGGTATTATTGGGTATTACTATGCAAAGGGGTATTCGTGTACAGATATTTCTTCTGCGGTTTACCCCTCGGGTTTATAAAAACAATTCAGTTATTGTCAATTTTAAAAATGAAATTCATAAATACTATACTATATTGTAAGAAATGTATGTACGTAGGATAGAATTTTACAGTTTTAGCCCAAATTTGACACGAGTCCTTATATAATAAATTGCCGAAAATGATTCAGGAGTCAAGGAGGTAACTATACTTATCTAAATAATACAATTATCCAACTTTTTGTGGAGATCTGAGGTGTACATAAACTATGGGTGTAAATAAAGATTTCGTTTAAAGGGCAATTTCACAGGAATATTTATTTAATTGCATGCAGTTTCACCTATACATTTGCAAGTGATATAAGTGAAAAGTTAATAAAATTAAATCACGAAACTGAACAAGTAACGTGCGTAAATTACTTGAGGCGCAAATACACTAAAAAAGACTATGCTTTAAAAGGGTATAAAAAATGTAGGAATGTGACTACAGACTTTTAGTTTTTTAAATTCAAATCAGTTATTAGCTATGCCATAAAACGTTGAGGAAATTCCTATAGTGTGAATAAAAACTTCGTAATGTTATTACGGCATTTTTAATAAGACTATTACCAATACAAATAGAATTTGCAGTCGGGAATTGCCGAATACCTAATAAACACCTTGACTCCTGACAGAAAAATTTTACATGTAGATTAGCATGGCCGACTATTACGAAACGAACCATAGTTGCAGTCAGGCGTTACCAACATTAAATATCTATTTCAAAAATGAAAATAAAATATATATAGATTGTGTACTTAATCTAGTGGCACCCTTTAAAAGTGAATCGTGTTGTGTTCGTGCAAAATATGAACCAAATAAGTATACGCATCTCCCACGTTCGACTACAACTTCTAAGCTTTATTTATATTTTATAAAAAACTATCTAGAAATCAACCCTTAGACGCCAAATTGCAAAAATGTTGTCGACATATTTCCACCAAAGAAGTTGTGTATAGTATAATATGATATTCTCAAATATACACATGTTAAAAGTTCCATTATGCTATTTACACTTGATTTTACTTATGACTATACGTACAGAATTTCGCTGTATTTTCCGGAATTTTAATGGCATGTACACTGTTGTACAGCATGCTTGGATGTACAGCAAAACGTACAGCATTACGTTTGCCTGGAATCATATCATTTTTAATTTGGAAAGTTTGCTTTTCTGAAAAATGGTATTTTGTTTTGGGATGTATTAAGTTTTGTCATTGGATAATCGATTAATTAAGGATAAATACTGAAAGTGGAGCTGTGCGTGAATAGGTTTCGTATATACGATTATTGGTAATATTGAGATTGCGCCTTGTATCGTGTAATTTTTTGAGTAGGGCAAACCTGCTCTGACTCGAATTCTTGATACAGAAGGCGACGTGGATCGTTGATTGAGCACTGGAGATAAAGACAGGAATAACTTGGTGATCGCGACAGGTTTCTAGGAATGTATATAGGGTCACGTAGGAATCTGGTTTTAAGGAGGAGTGTACAATGCGATTTAGTCAGAGTATAAATTTCCTTCCATAGAGGAAAATGAAATGTTCCGAGAGATTTCCGCGGTTGTCAGTATGAAAATTACCAGATTCACCGGTTGTGCTGCGTTTGCGGTTCCTGCTTCGGAATCGTTTTTAAAAGTAAAAAGTATGATGGACCGTCTACGGATCCTTCATCTTACATCCCCTATATCGCGCATTTCGCTACACAACGATTGGCGTACAAAGAAAGGCCCCACTCCACAATCCAAGTGTACAGCATTCAAACTGCAAATATCTGGTCACCCTATACTTATGAAAAGAAAATATATACATAAATAGAGAAACACGTTATTTTGGGAATGATCGTCGGTATCATAATTCAGAATTATTTTTATAATCAAAAGCATAAAGAGAGAACGATGTTAAGGCTGCGTCTTCTCCAGGTATCCGACATTAGGTGATCATTCTAGAAAAGGTAGTTAAGGAAAAGAAGTTTAAAAAAATATATAGGCATACTATTTATTTATCAATATGAAGAGAACCATCGTTGTAAACCGAAACTAAATAAATTCTCCAAATTCGGATTTTGTTACACTAAGATGATTCTGTGGTTGGCATCTTGTGAAACAATTAACATATTCAATAGCAAGAGGTCCGATGGGTACTTAAATATTTTATTACTTTTGGTTACTACTTTTTTATTTATACATATATTATCAAGAAATCTATAAATAAATAGAATTATAATAAGAGCAAAATAGTGAATTGCTATGTTTCATGATACCAAATTCTAGTTTTTTTTTTTTAAAGTGATTGACTTAAATTATTTAATTTACAATTGATATATGCTTCAATTGTACAATTTAGAGGATTGGCGTTTCAATTAGTTTCAACAAGCTACAGCCATTATGAATAAGTCAGGTGTGGTGAATAATAATAATTGCAAACAATTGATCTACCGAATTTTTGATCAGAAATAAAAAGTTTGTAACAATTTTATCAAGAAGAAAAGCGATTTTACAGATTTTTCTTAAATATCTAGGAAAGAAACTACACGTACCTTTTTGTGAGGGATAAGGTTATCGCTTGTAATATCACCAGTGCAGTGCAGTTTTCTAGAGCATAGTTTATTATCTACAAAAATGTTAGTGGCTCACGCCTGTCCCTTTCAGTCCTGAAATGAGTTTCTTGGCAAATTTGTCGGTCATTTACAATGCAATTAAAAATTTACAAAAAATAATAATAACAAGTAAAGAAAATAATAAAGACACAAAAAAGTGGTTTACAAGAATACAAGCATTTTCCTGCACTCTACGTAATTGCCAAATCTTTCGACCATAATTTATGTCTCAGTTTCGTGATACCTTGTCAGAATTTGACCTTTCGTAGAAAGTACCATAATAATTGCGTTTTTTGTGATGAAAATGTGATTCTTAAAAAAATAAAAAAAGAGGATATCGTTTCTAAATGTAAGGATCCCAGAAATGTTTTTTTTTCCATTCAAAATGTTAATTTTTTCTATTACCGCCACTTTATTTCGGAGAGTATTGGGCCAAAAGTCTAAAATGTCAGAGGCAATGAGAAAATTTAAGGAAAAATACTGTGAAATATCTCTTCACATTAATATCTAAATTGTAGATAAAAGTTTATATATTCCATATAAACATTAAGAAATAAGTGACAAAATTAAAAATTTTTATTTAAAACTTCTGGGGATGATATACCTTCATACTTGACTCTTTTCAGGGTTCAAAAAAATAAATAAAAAAATGTTAAAAAATTAGACATCGATTCTAGATTATTTAAACAGAAGTAAAAAAATCTATAAAGGAGTCTCAAGCCAGACGTGGTTGAAGGTAGGCGTCATTTATTAGGCTCTCTATTATGTGCCATCATTTAAGTTAAATATAAAATGTAAAAGATTTTTAAGTTCCCAAGTGTAGTGAGTGGCAGGTAGTTGAAAACTAATACATATCTCGATATCTGCTGTTTTTGGTATTGTGAGAATATATTTAGTGATTAATTACGCATGTGACCCAGAACTCCACAGTATTTTTAGTGTATTTTAATAAACCAAACCAAAAAGGCAAAGGAAAAGAACGTATTACAGATAAGTGTTGTTGAAAATTTTTAACGTTATTATTTGTGTTTTGTATTTTTGTATAGAGAATATTCTGCGGTATTGCATATGCGTTTATATTAAAACACTTTAGTACAGATAGATAGTTTTCTAAGAAACATAAATAAACCACCGATAAGTGTTTAGGTACATCAAACCCTTGAAAAGTCGACAGCTATCGCCAAATTTATGGGAGGACAATAAATCATTAAAATATGGCCATAACATTCCTGTGTAAATCTTCAACTAAATTATTTTTCAATTATTATAAAAATATTCAAACGAGTTTAATTTAAGTTATGCCCGAAATAATCAATACGTATTGTTCGTAAAGTATGGTAATATAAATTTCTTATGTAAACCTACAATTCTCTTTTCATGATTATTAGAAATGTTTGGTTTAAATTAAATCCATAATAATCAGTAATGAATGCATACTTCTTAAAGTATGGTCATAATATATGTAATATAATAATTCCTTAGTTAAATTTTCAAGTGAGGTTTTTCGTAATTATTAAAAATATTCAGACAAATTTATAAACAAGTCTCTTCCAGCCAAAATACATATGACTCAACCATGGGCGTACCATTAGGGTAACAGTACACCGCGTCAAGCTAAATCAATTTAAAAAAAAATAAAATTTGGTACAAAGTGTAAAAGACATAATTTTAAGGTGTCAACTGAGTGATAGGTTTGAGGAACAATACACATCTCAGGGCGTGCGATTAGCGATTCTGTGAGTAGTGATTAATTTCGTACATAATTTGTATTTATATTAAAAAGAGTGTGTTTTTGTGGTGTTGCATATCCATTGCGTTAAAAATGCTGTAATGAACTGCTGAGAGGCTGATTCAAATGACTTTCTTCCTTAAGATAAACAGGGTTCCTTAGATAAACGAACTTGGATAATAAATGAACAGTGATCAGTGGCGTACTATTGGTGTAATAAGCCGGGGGCTGAATCTCTTGCAGTTCAATGGAAATGCACAGATTTTCCCAGGAAATGGAATCTAAACACAAGAAGGATGGATCGAGTACAGAAAGTAGGAACAAAAGATCACATCCTGGGGGAACGAGTCAGGGGCGTTAAAGCAGGGGAGGGAATGCAGAAGAAATGATAACACATACACGAGAAGAGGCATACCATAAACTGCAGGAAGAAAAGAAAGTAAAAAATGAACGAATCAAACTAATATAAGAATGCCCTTCAATAAGCCACCATCCAAGGAATAACTGCTAGAAATCACGGTAGAGCAAGAAGAAACGCTACAAATGGAACAGGCAAAATAAACAATGAATTAATGCACCATGGAGCTAAAAGAACAAAGGAACAACCCTCAGAACTCATCACTGGAGCAAGGGTGGAAACGTTTATATTGTTTTCCCAAGGAAACGGTACCTATACACAAGAAAAATGGACCGAATACTGAATCTACGAACGTAAGATCAGATCACATCCTAGTAAGCAGGGAAGCGGGGAAGCGGGGAAGCGGGGAAGCGGGGAAGCGGGGAAGCGGAGAAGCGGGGAAGCGGAGAAGCGGAGAAGCGGGCCACTAGCGTTAAAGCACGGGGGGAAGAGGTAACTGGGAAAGAAATGCGAGGGGAAAAATGAATTCCACAAAGAAATCGCAGCGATATATGCGCTACCAAAATCAAAGACGGAGGAATCAGAAGACGAAGAAGAAGAAGATTTGTAGAAGCAGAAATACAAAAAGAGCAACATAAATAGTCCATATCACGACACAACACATATTTCACAAGAAGACTCAGAAGAAGCAAAAGTCCCGAACCAAAAACACAAAAAAGGGAGCTTAAACGTTCCCTCACGACACAATGCGGTAACGCATCTCACAGATACCTACACCTCCCATCCTACATTCCTTTACCATGCGCCATGTGGCTCTCGCTGTTGGCAACAAGCATGACCTTAGTCCAACCCAGCGTGGACGTAGCAGGCCCAGCTGTATAACCTGGGAGTGGCAGCAATGCCTACCGCATGCTAGTAAATCAATCAATCAGAAGTGAAAAAATCTATAAAATAAAATCTTTTGAAACGTATTGAATATTGATAAATATTTATTGTGATTTTCCCTACGTCGCTTAAAATATCCCCCGACTTTGGAAATAGAAAAAAATGACGATTGTGTAAATTTCACACTTCGGATTTTATGCTTACAGAAATTAGCAAAATTTTAACTATTTTATCCCTAAAATTTTGTAAGTAATTTTTGGTAAGTAACAGTTTGGAATTTTAGTTGCTGTTCTCATACCTACCTATACAGGGCGACTCGCATTTTATTTGAAAATTTTTTAGGTGAAGTACAATAGATTTACACAAATACGCCAGCGAAAAAATAAAAAATTTTCAGTCATTTAAAAAATTGTACTTGCATGCCATTGGCTTCTATCTGGGCAGCTGTCTTGAAATAGAACCGCATAGATGTTCGTACAAAACTGACAATGGCACTTTATTGAACTTATATTATAATTTTTTTGATATATTTTTTAAACTCTATACTAGTCACGGGTTTTGTCAAGATTATGAAATATTTTATGCACTATGCTGATAAGCCTTAACGTTCATTTTTTTATATTTTTGAAAATCTCACATCTTGCATTCAAGTTTATCTTTTAATGCTATATTTAGTATATAATGGGAATCGCACAGAGCTATGCTTCCAGTGGGATTTCTTGCTGTTTATTAGCTCATAAGTTATCATTATTATACATATTTATATATAGTTTTATTTATACACTTTTGGCAACAATATTATTACAATTTATATATTTATAAATCTTTGTATGCCTATCTTATGGCTAATAAATATTATTATTATTATTATTTTAAGGGCGATTTATGGTTTCTTTATATTGCATAAAAGTAAGAAGAAAACGCATTATTAGGTCATCAATAACTTTATTTAATTAATAAGATAAGGTGATAATAGTAGATTGTAATACAAGTGTGGCAAGGGCTTCATTGCAAAACGATGTATGAAAGTAGGAACACGAGCGCAGTGATGTCTCTTCCAATTTAGGATGCAGTCAAGTATAACCCCCAGGTACTTGAGGTCACTCGCCAAGTGGAGTTGGGTGCCCGACAATTTGGGTATGTTCGTATTTGGTGGTTTCCTTTTCTTGGTGAATAGAACTAGCTCAGTTTTATGGGGGTTGATCGAGAGGGAGTGTTCTGTGTACCAGTTATCGACCAACTCAATCAATCAATATATACTAAAATGAACATTTATATCTGTTGTAATTTTTGAAATTACACAGTTGCATTTGAAGTAAATTTAATTGTATCAGATTCGGCACACACTGTCTCCAAAACAAAGTTAATTTGAACTAAAAAATTTACAACAATCCAGATTTGAATTGTATGATGCTGAAAATGTTCCGCGTTGTATAATCACTTGGAAACATTTTTATTTATTTATTTAATATTTTCCGGGCGAAAACTGACTTAGTTCTAAATCTGTATTTACTTAGTACGTAAACAATGACGTTAGTAGAAATTATGTTTCATATTTCACGATATACGTCAAGTAAGCATTTAAATCATAGGAATTCTTCATTAATACTATTAAACAATTGATATGTTATTGCATAATTCGAGAAAACAGTAAAATTATTAAAATATAAACATACTTAAAAATATTATTAGCTGTGAACTAGTCCTTCCAATTTCTCTACATATACATATGTATAGGTGGTAATGATATCAACAAGTAGACGAAAGCAAATGAAAAATGAAGAATATACTGGTTTCAATAAACAATGCAACGACTCGAATTTCATCAAATTTGTCAAATGTTAGTTCTGGCATTTTCTGAATTTATTCGTTTTTCTTTCTGGGTTAAAATATGACGGAAAATTCCAGAAAGAATAACAGAGCAGATGTAGACTTATCAGCAACATGAAAAGAGACACCACAAATAAAAAAAGAGTCATTGACCATACACACATATTTATGTATTTTATGTTTATTAAACACACTACATTTGCGCAATTAACTGTCTCTTGCGTTTTTCTCGTCAGACACACAGTTCTTGATTAAGACAAATTAAATTCAAATTACATCAATTAACAATATTGACTAATAAATAATATATAAATCGCTTGGAACAAATGATGTTTTTACAAACATAAAAGCAATAAAAACAATATTCGTTGACATAAAGTAATTTGTTGGTGTTCAAAACCATCTCATCGTATTATTTCTTCGATTTTTAGTGTTTAATAGAATTTATTTTATTTTTTCGCTGTTTTTAGTCTTATTTCTCAGTAAATATGGTGAATTATATGAATGCCAAAATGGCAACAATGCATTACATATATGATCTCGCTGTCTCGCAGGTAATGTAACAAATGCCGTTTGTATACAGGGTGGATCATTTTAATCTATTATTGCAAATATCTCGTCGTGTAAGCCACCAATTAAGAAATAACCTGTACAAAAGTTGTTGGGTTCTAAGGGGGCCATCTGGTTCTGAAGTCGGGCACCGGGTCCGTGACCTTGGTGAGGCCCTGTGATACCCAACTTTGTTTTTTTAAATAGGAACCGCTATTTTTCAATGCAGAATCAAATTCTACCGAAAAAAATACGTTCAAATATGATTTTCAAAAATTTTTTCCGGTGGGTCTTACTTGGGCCCAATTTGTAAGGCCCACTGGAACACATTTTTGAAAATCATATTTGAACGTATTTTTTTCCGTAGAATGTAAATCTGCAATAAAAAAAATTGATATTTCCATTAAAGAAAAAAAAGTTGGGGTCCCAGGGCCGTATCAAGGGCCCGAACCGGGTACTGAACCATAGCGTTAGATGACCCCCATTGAATCCTACAACTTTTATTAAAGTCATTTTTCAATTGTTAGCTTAACCGGCGAGATAATTAAGTTCTTGTGATTTCAATTGTTGGTATTGGGCCTGAGTAAGGCTCACTGGAAATTTTTTTTTTTAAAATCATACTTGTACGTATTTTGTTCCGTAGAATGAGATTCTGCAATAAAAAGCTTTTAAAAAGACAAAGTTTTGTATCACAGGCCCTCACCAAGGTCACAAACCCGGTGCCTGACCACAGAATCAGATGGCCCCCTTAGAACCCAACAACTTTTGTAGAGATCATTTCTTAATTGGTGGCTTTCACAACGAGATATTTGCAATAATATATTAAAACCCTGTATATCAGGAAAGATATCCGTGCCTTGAAAGATAGCCGATTCTTTTTGATTATTCATCCCCGTCTTTGAGAAACTGGTAGTTTTCAAAAAGGCACTACGGAAGGTAGACTTCAAACTGTCACTGTTTAACACCCAAAATTGAAGAAACGTGCTGCAAGAAATCGACGAACATCTTCAGGCGATTACGAGGAAGATTGCTAGATCTCTGAATATTTGTCATCAAATTATTTGACGAATTTTGGTTAATTTTTGTTGTATCCGCACCATGTTCTAAGACTACATGCATTACTTCCCAGGGATTTTCCACAGCGTGTGAACTTCTGCCACTGCTACCTTCAGAATGTTACACTAAATCCGCAGTTTGAGTATGGGTAGGAATTATTGGTAATCTTATAGGCACTTTCTTTCTGCCAAGACGCCTTAAAATGGACAATCTTACTTGCATTTTCTCCAAGAAGAACTACCTGTGTTGCTTGAAGATGTACCAATTGCGTTAAGGAATCAAAGGTAGTATAGGCACGATGGAGCTCCTGTTCATTTCAGTGTCATTGTTCGCGACCATTTACATGTGGTTTATCCTAATCGTTGGATAGGTCGCGGAGGACCTCAGCAATGGCCAGCAAGGTCCCCCGATCTCAATAGCTTGGATTCCTTTAAAACCATGGTGTATAAAACTCCCATTAACATCTTAGAAGATTTAAGAGAGCGAAGAGTTGTCTCGTGTGAAACAATACAGAATACGCCGGAATATTTGAAAGAGTGCATAATTTGATGCGAAGAAAGGCAGATTAAGTGAAGGTGGCCATTTCCAAGAAATTTTCTAAAACAAAATTTATCATTATCAACTTTAATAATAATTAGTTTCAATTTGAATTTAATTGTTTTGGTCAAGAACTGTTGTGTCTGAGCGACTATTTTCATGTAGAATTGACCAGGCTAATCAGAAAAAATATCCATGGAAAATGTCAGTGGCGTACCACTTTTTTGGTAAAAAATATCAGAGGACATGTTTGCAGGGCGCCACTGGTGGAGCAATAAATAACTTTTCTGACTAAAATATGTGGTTCTATATCCTAATTAACACATACCAAAATTGAAAATAATATCTAAAGTACTTTCTGAGATATTAAAATATAACGATTTAAAAAAAAAATCCGCACCCTGTAACAAAAAATTTAAGCCTTTGCGGACATATCTTCATATGAACTTTTCTACATAAAATGACCTAAGGAATCACACCTTCAAAAATTAGCACCTCATTAAAGAACACCCTGTCAATTCTCTTTACGTACGTTTGAAGAATATTTTAGATAAGTTTTTTTCTGTTCTACATTCCTATTTATAACATAAAATTAAAAAAGGCATCATAAAGTTCAACATTTTCAGTTTTTCGCGTTATCATTTTTGCGTTTTATATACTGTCACGTAACAAATTATCTACGAATGAAAAATGACGAGTGCCAGTGGAAATACAATTGAAAGTGATAATTTGTTACTATAATAATCAAAATGCATTATTGATTTACCTTTTAGTGTTTATTGTAGTTTATATGTGAAAACTAGGAAGCTATATAACTAATAGTGGGATATATGCACGTAGACACTATCAATACATACGTAATTGATATGAATAATAATATGCGCGATGAGAATTACCACCAATTGTAATGTAACTGGTTGAGATTTCCTCATTTCCTTTATTAGTAAATGAAGATGAAATGAATTTCGTACTTAAAAGTATTCACAGTCTCCTCTTTCTTTTCCGAGATTTTACTCTCAAGTGAAGTCAGAAGTTTTGTATGTGTGATCCTACTAGTTTTAAAAACGAAACTAAAAATATTTGAGTTTATTTTGGTTGCTTTTATAGATTACAGTTGACGTTATATCGGTACCTAATACGCTAGACGCAATTGCCTAGCCCGCCGCAAACCAGCACCAGCGCATGGTTTGACTGATTTGATGCTACACGAGTCAAGTAAACAGATAAAACTGTTTTCGTGTGACGAGCCGAACCGCATCGGTCCCATTCCTATCGCACCGACAAAATTCCGACAGATCGACTGCGATAGTTAGTAGGGATACGGTAAATATTTCTGGTATGATGTAGCCTAAAGTTTGCAGAAATACTTGTTAAAAACTTCAAATCTTTCGGTACTAAAAAATCGAAGACAAGCAACAAGGCGTTCTGGAGAAATTAATTTTCGCATTATTATGTCCTTTTTCTTTAAATGCACTGCTACCATACCATACACATGTCTAAAATTTGTATCAATCATACTTAAATAATTTCTCATATGCATCGTTTCCCCGAAGTTCATTTAAGAGTTGGCCTCTTTTATAGTCTAGGAAATAGCGTGCAAATTCGACGACGAGTGGTTACCGTCTGCCAGTCGGTAATCGAAGAGACCATATAAATATAAATTTTTTTTTCTTCAAGCGTATTAAAATGTTTAAATTATGTCACCAAAAACAGAAGTAGGACATTATTTTACTAGTAACATAATGTTAGTTCCGAAAGCGCCACCGCAGTGGGTATTGTTTTACTAGTAACATAATGTTAATACCGAAAGCCACCGGTGGCGCGCTATCCACTAGCCACTTGTCATATTGTGTCAACATGTAAGACTGTAGTTTGAATATTTATACATTTATGATAAATAAATGAATTTTTGCATTTTAATACGCTTGAAGAAAAAATAGTATATATTACACGGAGTAGAACGCCTTTTTGTGTGTTGAGCCCAGGATTTGCGGCTGAGGCGAAGCCGAAGCCGCAAACTGGGCGGGAGTGCGTTCCACTCCTAGTAATATAATATACTATTTCTCTGTGGAACTTTTTGGTATGGTGGGGGGATAGGGAGGGGGGGGCATTTATTTTTAAATCGAATGATTATCGATATCTGTTCGCACAGGTAATTAGTATATGTACTTCTCTTACCCCAATTACGCTGGCAGACGAAACTTCCGAACGGCGCGCGCGCTAACCGGAAAAAGAAAAAAAAATTTTTACATTTCAATAAAAATTTGAATGTCGAGGTGAAACTTTTACTCTGCCTAAAAAATCACGAGCCTAGCCAAAATTGATATAATATGACGAGTTTGTATCACTAACAAGAGGACTTATCCGGCAGGTGAATCGGGAGATCAAGACGTCGAACTAAATAACTCGAGAGTTTTGGTATGTGCCGAGCCTGATTCGCCGAGAGAATTCGTTGGATCAAATCGGTTCAATGATGAATTGGACGCTGGTGTGTAATGAGCTTATGAGCTGCACTCACTAGACAAGTCTAGAAACCTAATTTTACGTATCAATATGATTTTGGAGCTCAAATAGGTCTTATCTAAGAATCCTTAAGGCATATTTATGAACATTTGCATTCCTCTTTTTCACAACGTGCAAGACGTTTTGTGGTTGCTGCATGATACGTCTGAAGGCATCAGCCCATCTGTCGCGGTTGACTGTTACGCGCACAGCCTCACCAAACCTTTTTCTCATTAGTTCCTTGGTGACATCAGCCCAACGTTTTGTAGGGCGTCCTATTCACCTCTTGCTCTAGGGTTTTTCACTGAACTATCAACCGTTCTATATTGTTCTCTCTCCGATTGATCTGGAGAAAATTTGGATGGTCGCTTTAGGGGACTTATTACTTGGAAAATTGAGCTGTTGGTAGGCTGTGTGAAGCTGGAAACCAATTTGTGGCATAAACAAAATGAACTGGCACAAACAAAACTAAAGGTGACAAAAACGTCAGCAGAATCAAGAGAAAGTATCTGTGAAATATATTTGGCGAAAATATGCATAGTTATATTTATTGCTGTCCCCTCCCTCGCAAAGGATTATGGCACAAACAAAAGTCTCGGTGGCACAAACGAGCACAACATCAGAGAACCCGTTACAGTCGAAAAAGCCGAATTTTCATGATTTTGGAAAATTGTAGAAATTGGTCACTTTGTTGAAAACCTATAGTATTTGTAAAACAAATAGTACAAATAAAACTAAATGTGGCACAAACGTCAGCAGAGTCAAGAGAAAGCATCTGTGAAATTTATTTCGCGAAAATGTGCATCGTTCTATTTATTGCTGCCCCCTCCGTCCTCGCCCCTTTCCTTCGCAAAGGGTTATGGTACAGACGAAAATTTCGGTGGCACAAACGAGAACAGACGTCAGAGAATCCATTACATTCGAAAAATCCTAATTTCAATTATTTTGAAAAATAGACGAAATTGGTCACTTTTTGAAACCCCATAGTATTTGTAAAAAAATATCATAAACAAAACAAACGGCACAAACGTCAGCAGAGTCAGGAGAAAGTATCTGTGAGATTTATTTGGCGAAAATGTACATCGTTTTATTTATTGCTGCCCACTCCTTCCTCCCCCACTTCCTCTCAAAAGGTTATGGCACAAACGGGCACAAACGTCAGAGAATCCATTACAGTCGAAAAATCCGAATTTTTATGATATTGAAAAATTGTAGAAATTGGTCACTTTTTTGAAACCTCATAGTATTTGTAAAAAAAAAGCAGAAGCAAAACTAAAGGTGGCACAAACGTATATGTATGTATGTATATCGTTCTCGTTCTATTTATTGCTACCCCCTCTCTCCTCGCCCTCTCCCTCGCAAAGGGTTATGGCACAAACGTCGGAGAATCTATTACAGTCGAAGAATTTGAATTTCCCTGATTTTGAAAAATTGGTTAATTTTTGAAAATCTATTTTTTTCAAAAAAGTGACAAACTAAACTGAAACATGGCACAAACGTTCACGTCATATGAACTTTTCAGTAGACCAATTCATTTTGTTTGTGCCACAAATTGGTTTCCAGGTTCACACAGTCCTGTTGGTATGATGCAGGGCATTTTCAAGTCGCTTTTGGGGACATATTTTTGGAGAATCCAACTATAGTGCGGTGGACTGTCTAGGCAATTCGTAACACAGCTCTCCAGGCCCATATGTCGGAAGCATTAATACGCCGTCTGTCTGCTTCCCTAATGGTCCATATTTCAGAGGCGTAAAGAAAGGTGGTGCAAACTAGGCCGTTAATAAGTCTGATTTTGTATGTTCCGCGATATATCTGTTCCTCAATTGGAAAGTTGCGATCTTGCCATCTGTATTTTTCGCTGAATCTCAGAATCTCATATCCACACTTGCCAATACTATCCACCAATTTGTCAAGATATACCATCTTTGTTACAACCTTACAGTCACCAATCTTTAACGTGCCTGGGTGGTCATTATTTGCTTGGGCTACAATCATAATTTTCGGTTTGTTGTCATTTATACTTGAATCATAATCAGAGCTGATTGTCTGAAATCTGTCCAGCAGCTTGCGCTTGCTGCTACTAAGGTGCTGCAATATTTGCATTAAACCAACGTCCACATTCTATATTTTATTGAAACATTCCAACTTAAAATCTCTTTACTGAGATCGTTTCATACAGAATATTTACAGAAATATACCCAAAAATTAATTTTAGCAGTCATGAGTGCTGCCAGATATACGATTGAATATCTACTTGAAATAGTTTAGGATCAGAAACAGCACTTTGGAAGGGTTCGATTTTCATTTTTTACTTGTTATTATTGTTTTTTGAAATTTAGTGAGTATGTTTATGAAACATATTGTATGAAGTGACACCAAGAACTGTGGAACTATACAGAAACAAAAGGTAAACAAGTGTAAATTAGAAAGCGACTCCAATGTGCCACCTATGATTAAAATGCTTTTTTGTTTTCAAAAAGTAGATTGATCCTATGGTACATACCATGTGCCAAGTTTAATTTAGTTAATTTTAAACTAACTCTAAAAAGTGACTTGAATCCAATTTTCCTTATCGTTCATAACATTTTACGTTAAAAATGGTATGATCAAATATTACGAATATACTATGAATTTTATTTTTGAAACCTCCTCTTAAGGTTACGGGACGGGTTAGGGACAACTTGAACTTACTGAATTTTAACTCTGTGTATAATAATTTAATTAGAAAGCTTTGTTTATAAGATATTACAACACTTTGCGTATATTAAAGTTCACAGTCGGCACAGTTTCTACAAGAATTTTATAATAATCATTACCCTTTTCGCATGCTTTGAAATGCCAAAAAATCCGAAAAATTTGGAAATAATATTTTGATACTAATGGAAAAAATGAACACGCATTTTTTTTTATTTATCTCAAACATCTAGTACAATCCCGAAAAAATGAATAGATACCTATTCAAGTTCTTAATATTGGACATACATTACTCTGAATCTCGTGATACTTCTCCTGGTTACCACTATTTCATGAATTAGGCACTGTTTTAACTTTTGACACCGTTGATATTCATGTGATGAATACGTTTACTAGTCCTCTTTATATTTTTCCAATTGCATTGGCCTATAATTATAACACTACAACAATGTCTTTAAAATATTTATAAGGTATCCAGCAAACTTTTTATTGATGAGACCTTTATCAGTGGATATTTATTCTAGTATCTATCTGGATGTTATTATTTTTTCAAGTATGATATCTAATATCGTCTTCTTTTCTAATATTTGGAAATATCTTTATTAGTGAATAAATGAACGGGAACTGGTAATGCCGATTTCAGGATTTAAATTTTGATTTTCCTCTCCAATGCATCAGGCCCCTGCTCTTACCTAGCTGAAATAATACCAATCTATAAATTTTAGTTTAGTACCTACGTCTTTAAAAATTTCGTTAGTAGAGGGAATCCTTCATATTTATATCTTAGAGATTATTGGGAACAGAGGACTAATGTTCGGTGAAGGCACTACCCTCTAGAACTTAAACATATTTTTCAAAGGACACCATTAAACTTCACCGAGTGCAAATAGCCCCATTATATTTCATTTATTAAATTAAATGTTATATAATTACTATGGAGTTAATTAATTATGTATGTATGTGTTGTTAAATAATATGAAACATTGTATGTGTATATCCATGTAAATTCTCTTTTTAATTGATCGAGCTGACATTAAACCTGCTGCTCCGTACTCCATCAAATACATGAACATTTTTATTATAAATCGACAGGAATCCTAGCGATAGAAATAAATTTTACTTATGGGAGTTATCAGACTGGATTTTTCCTTTTTAAGATACTATGTTTACAAGAAACGTAAAGGATGAACAGACATATAGAAGAACGGAGCCTGACAGACGCACATTTTAAAATAAAAAATTTATTCAGAATCCGGCACAAGGATGTGAAAAATATTTCCTTACTGTTTTAGAAAATCTGGACAATACATACTCTTCGTGTCTGCGAAGAGTATAATGGTAAAATATAAATTTCCAAAGTGTAATATAACACATGTCCACAAGAAAAGGTCTTGTCTCAAGGTTCTCATCTAACTTTTCTGAAATATTTTGACGTACTAATGCCAATTTTGGACAAAATTTTTTTTTATCGTATCAGTTTTTCACTACTACCCCTTTTATCCCCCAAAAGGGCAAAAAAGGGTCTTGTCCTTTAGGACAGAACTTTAGTTCTGAAGTATTTTGACGCGCTGAAGTCAATTTTTGACAAAAAAAAAATTCTGTCGAGTCAGTTTCCTTCTCTTCTTTCATCCCCTAAAAAGGGCAAAAAACGTCTTGTCCCAAGGTTTTGATATAAATTTTCTGAAGTATTTTGACGCGCTGAATCTAATTTTGGACATAAATTTTGTCTATCAGGTCAGTTTCCCTCTACCACCCACTTATCCCCTAAAATATTTTTGTCCAAAATTAGCGTCAAAATACTTCTGAAAAGTTAAATGAGAACCTTAGGATACGATCTTTTCTTGCACTTTTTAGGGGACGAAAACAAAATACTTCAGAAAAGTTATATTAGAACCTTAGGACAAGACCTTTTTTTTTTTTTTGTAGACCTGTGTAATTGTTATGATAAACATTTAAATCCTTTATCTTATGTTATTTCGTTATATAAATGTTTATAGTATTACCTATTAAATATTGTGTATTATAGTAGGTATTTAGTACTCGTATGTAGAATACGGTACGGGCAAGTAGATAGTTCTTTTGTTACGAGCTAATATAATTAATTTCTTCGTCGATAGATTCTAGGGAAAGGGAGCAAAAATATCAAGGTCTGATACTATTTACCTTGAAACTTGATGCATTCAATTAGTGGATTAAAAAATCATATATTAATCTTATATTAATCCATAGCAGATATAAATTGGCTAATTTTTGCGAAAGTTAAATCGTTAATGCTGTCTGTACAGGGCCGAATTGAAAAAAATGATGAGGGGGAGGAGAGAAATCTGAAAAAAGAACATTTTTTTGTATAGATTGCATTAGGGTTTCAAAATTGATGAGTGGAGGGGAAAAATCTTAAAAAAATGTTTAATTGATGAGCAGGAAGAAAAAAATGGAATTTTTTTTCTAGAAAATGAAAATTGATTAGCGGGGGGGGGTGGTGTGGTACAAAATATATATTGTTTATATCATCAGAGAACGTAAAGAGCACGTGACGCACCCCGTGTCCCCTAGGATATAGCCTAATTTGCTAAGGTATTATTAGTATTTTATATATTGTTGTATGCACTGTGTTCTAATATAAAACATTTCTAACATTTTGCCATTAAAAGGAAAGTTACGTTGTTTATACAAGACAAAGACGTGTAAAATTATTAAAAAAAAAAATTGAACAGCCTTCAAAAAAGGACCCTAAAAATTAAGAAATAAATCACCGTCACCTAAGTTAATTGAACCTTATTACGTAATATCGATAATGAGGTTAGTGTAAAAATGTACAAATAACGAATTTGACCGACGTCAATATTTAATAGGTAATACGGTTCAATTAACTGAGCAACGCCTTGCTTGTAAGTTCTAGAACCTTTGAGTTTTTTTTTGTAGTCTTAAAACTGAAGGTTCTTTTCTATAGTGAAATAGATAAAAATATTCTGAACGATCCTCTGAATAGAGAACACAGTATAGTAGTTCAGAATTTATTCCTGATAATAAATTAATTTTAAGAAATTAAGACCTCTATTTAGTTACCGTTCAGAACATTTCTACTTCACTTTTATTAAATGTATTAGTTATATGATGATCAATAAATATGAAATGAACCGTAAACAATAACCAATAAACCCACCCACCACCCAGGTGGTTCGCCTATTCTTTAATAAAAAAACTTGAGATAAAGCATTCACTGGTGTAGAAATATTGCAGATATTCTAAACATGTTACCCTTTATAATTTATAAGGGATATAAACAAAATACAATGTAAAAAATCATTTAAAGAATATCAGTGTACCTCGAAAAATTATATAAGATATTTTGAATAACTTCTGAAAATTTATCAACAAAAGTATAGATGATATAAATGTTTCCAATGTAGTAGAAATGCCAATCATTTGTAATAAGATATCAGCAATCATATACCACCCCCTACTAAAAATAATGAGAATTTTGTTAAAAAATATTAATGATTAAGGTAAACTTTATACGCCTTAATATCTGAAAATAGTGTTTTAGTTTGTTTAAAAATTAGACAAAAGCATACGAATAAACTAGATGGAATTCCCACGTTCCTATTACGTAATTGTGCGGTTACTATTTGCAGAACCTCTCTCTAAATTGTTCGCAAGGGAATTATCTAAATTCCGGTTTCTAAGAAAGTTTAGGACAAATGAGAAATATCCCGCTATTGGTTTTCCCTAATCCGAACTTTCCGAATATCTGGTTTATAAAAGCATATTTGTCTTATTGCACAAGATTATTCTTGTGCGAAAACTTTCATCAGATCAGACCTGACTAACGCCCTAGTTGTCTCCATCCTTTTTTACGCCTTTGAGACATGGACAGTTAGGGTCGCAGACATACGATGTACTGATGCTTTAGCGATATGGATTTGGAGTCGTTTGTTGGGAAATCTCTAGACAGATTATGGTATCCTACGAGGACAATAAGAGTTTTAGTTGTCGTCCAAATTTTTTAATTTCCAAGAACTTTATACTATATTAATAGGGATTGCAATACCGGTTAGCCGCTTAACCGGTTAACCGGTTAACAGGACAAAAAACACACGTCGATAATTACCGGTTATTTAAATTTTTTACCGGTTATTTCGGTAAATTCTGAACTTACGATATGTCACGTATTCAACGTTTCTATTTATGTCAGTGACTAGTATTCACTAAATACAGAGTGACTGTCCCAACACAGAGCACTTTTAACAATAAATAAATAATATTATAAAAAGTAAAACCAAAACACCAAGCCTTAAGAAATAAAAGTAAGAGAGACATTGACAATACCTTGCGACAAGAAATAGTTCACTGCCGCAAATATCCGTGGAAAACATTTAGAAGTATGTTATGATCAATTCTTATTAACTTTTCGATCTACCAGTATCGATTGAAGAATGGCATCTTCTGCTGGTGGTATTCTATGCACAAATATCAGACGACTACAGATACAGCTTTGAAAAACTAACCACTTTTAACGGGCTACTTTAAAAAATATATTGTATCTTTAGATTAGGTATTCAGTAAATGCCCTATTTCAGTTGTTTATAATTTTTGTTATTTAAGTTGATATTTTCGTTATATACAGAATAATTATTTATTTAAATTTATTTCATTTCTATTTTTTTTCTTTTGATAAAACACCTTTTATTTGGTCATTACATTAATTATACGTATATAAATTTTTTGTCAAATTTAGATAATTTTGTACATGGAAAAAGACAATTGCCATTTTCGCCACCCTAATCATCCATTCTAAAAATTACCGGTAAATACCGGTTAACCGGTTATTTACATTTTTATTTACCAATTTACCGGTTATTAAAACTTCCGGTAATTGCAATCCTTAATATTAGACAGTTAACTGCACAAATAACATTAACTGTTTATTCACATGACTAAGTCAACAATAACTATAATAAATACTCGAAAAGATAGGGACAACGCTTAGCAGTAGATTCTTGACATCAAAACAAGTCGATTTAACTCAAAAAGTAGTGGTCTAACTCTTCTCGTTTTCAAGATACAGGGTGGCAAAGTAAAAAAATTGTATTCGTAATTTGTCTCTATCTTGGTCTTGATCTATCTATTATACGTATCTACTTCAAAGTTGGTAACGACATGTTTTTCAGGTCGATAATTACAATGGTGATATTGCCGATGCCATATTTTATAGATGGCGCTAGTTACAGGACTTTTACGCGACCCTTTAAGAGATTAGGTTTTGGACATCGTCTTCTAGTATAATCGAAACGCAATTTAGTTTCCTAAAGAAAAGGTGTACTTGTTTAAACGCGATAAAATGCACGCTTTCAGAGAAATACGCGATTTTCAACTTTATCACACACCAGTTTGAGGAATTTCAATTGTACCTAAAAGCGGTTTCTTACCTAGTAGGTGTCACGTATGATGTCTTGAAATCGTCAATAGTGCTTGTTGTAGATACATATAATATTCTCCAAGATAGAGACAAAATACGAAAACAATTTTTTTATTATACCACCCTGTATCTTGAACACGAAAAGAGTTAGAGAGCTACTTTTTGGGTTAAATCGACTTGTTTTGATGTCAAGAGTCTACGCTAAGCGTTGTTCCAATCTTTTCAAAACACCCGAGGTGTTGAATTTCTTCGAACTGGTGTGTGACAAAGTTGTAAATCGCTTATTTCTCTGAAAGGGTGCATTTTATCGCGTTTAAACAAGTACACCCTTTTCTTTAGGAAACCAAATTTCGTTTCGATTGTACTAGAAGACGATGTCCAAAACCTAACCACAAAAAAGTTATGGCTTAAAGTGTCACGTAAGAGTCCTGTAACTAGCGCCATCTATAAAATACGGCATCGGCAATATCACCATTGTAATTAGCGACCGAAAAATATGTCGTTATCAACTTTGAAGTAGATACGTATAATAGTCTCCAAGATAGAGACAAATTACGAATACAATTTTTTTACTTTGCCACCCTGTATCTTGAAAACGAAAAGAGTTAGACCACTACTTTTTGAGTTATATCGACTTGTTTTGATGTCAAGTATCTACGGCTAAGCGTTGTCCCAATCTTTTCGAAACACCTTGTATATAAATAACAACCATCGTACTAGTCAACCATTCTAAGTTGGCAAGTAGCCGCGCAGAAAGAGAAGAAATATCATCAGTGTTGCACACAGACAAACAAACTTCTTAAGCTAGCTAACTAGCTAGCTGTCTTAAGAAGCTTAAAAATCTTGTTTGCCTCTGTCCAACAGTGATGATATTTCTTCTCTCTCTGCGCGGTTATTTGCCAACTTAGGATGGTTGACTAGTATATGCTCCGATTTGCTCTACACGATCGTCATTCGACTACTGACTCACCGCCGCTTCCTATTCCTGTTCTCTACGAAATCTAAAAAATATATATCTATCTAAAAAAATTACGTAGAAAAATGGTATCTGGTTGTTATTGCCAAGCAAGAAACCTCTGATATAGCTTTAGTGAAAAATATTCAAAGTGCGCTAAGAACGCGCTAAGAAATAATTAATAAAAAAAAATGTGACGCAGGATATGTAGGTAACATCATTGTCAGAAAAAAAACCAACTCTACTTTTATTGAAAAAATATATAGGGTGCCTACCCAAAAGAAAAATAACACAGCCACACAAAAAAAAATTGTTTCTGATCTGGGGTCTGACTATGTTTACCATATGTTTTTGGGGTCGCTGAATCCGAATCCGAGGTTTATTTAACTCCATCACATCAAGATTTTGCCATAACCTCAAAAAACCCATAACTTAAGCTATTAAACGCAATAACCCCCAGAAAACCCAAGCTCTTAAACCCCACAACCCCATACCTCAATAACCCACTTAAGCCTCTAACCTCATAATCCCTAAGAATGAAGTTGTAATCACAGCCACATAAAAAAAATGGTCTGGCTTGCGGATCAGACCAGTGTATCCCTGTGTATTTGGACCTGCTGAAACCGAATCCGAAGTCAGAATTGTCAGATTGGCTCGTTTTTCACCTCCAACCCCAAGAAAACGCCCCCTAAATAGTGGTCTGACCTGCAGACCATACCAGTTTATACTTGTGTATTTGGACCCTCTGAAACCGAATCCGAATTCAGAATTGTCAGATTCGCTCATTTTTCATCCCCCCCCCCCCCCCCCAAAAAAAAACAACTCTAAAAACAAACAAAAAATGGTCTGTCCGGCGGACCAGACCAGTGTATTCTTACGAATGGTCCGCCGGACAGATCATTTCTTGAGGGTTAAGGGTGAAGATCCAATCTGACAATTCTGACTTCGGATTTGGTTTCAGCGGTTCCATATACATAAGGATACACTGATCTGGTCCGTAGGTCAGACCACATTTTTTTTGTTTTGGGGGTGAAAAACGAGCGAATCTGACAATTCTGACTTCGAATTCGGTTTCAGAGGGTCCAAATACATAAGGACACACTGGCCTGGTCCGCCGGACTCACCACTTTTTTGTTTGTTTTGGGGTTGTTTTTTTGGGGGGTCAGGGGTGAAAAACGAGTCAATCTGACAGTTCTGACTTCGGATTCGGTTTCAGCGGGGCCAAATAAATACGGATACACTGATCTGGTCCGTAGGCCAGATAAATATTTTTTTGGTTTGGGGGTGTTTTTGGGGTTGGGGGTGAAAAACGAGTGATTCTGACAATTCTGACTTTGGATTCGGTCATAAACTGGTATGGTCCGCAGGCCAGACCACTTTTTGGGGGGGAGTGTTTTCTTGGGGTTAGGGGTGAAAAACGAACCAAATTGAGAATTCTGACTTCGAATTCGGTTTCAGCGGGTCCAAATACATACGAATACACTGGTCTGGTCCGTAGGCCAGACCACTTTTAGTTATGTGGTTATGGGGTTTAAGAGCTTGGGTTTTCAGATTACAACTTCATTCTCATGATTATATGCATTTAATAGCTTAAATTATTTTTTTTTTGAAGTTGTGGCAAAATCCTGATGTGATGGAGTTAAATAAACCTCGGATTCGGATTCAGATACCCCAAAAACGTATAGTAAACATGGTCAGACCCCCAGATCAGAAACAATTTTTTTTTGCGTGGCTGTGTAATCAGCAAGTAAAAGGTGCCAATCAGAGAGGGAAGATTTGCGTAAATGATATTACAGATTTTTTTACGTGTTTCTTCTTCTTTGTCTTGTTCATAACGTCTTGGCAGACGTCTTGTGACCCATGCATTTTTCTCGTTGGTCTCCTTTTGCTGTAAGGCACACAGCAAAACGTCATATATCGTAGTTCCTTGTTAGACTACGTTCTCACCAAACATATATATCTGTTTCGACAATTTTTAAGTTTTTCGACCTGTTGTGTAGGATCAGTAAAAATATAATAAAGAAAAAAAATTATTCCTGGTATAATATACATATTTTTCGGCACAAATAAGTTTAGTTAAATTACATAAATTAACTTATGAACAAAGTTATATTTAATACACAAAATTTTAACGAATCAAATAAATAATTCTGGTTTATCAGACCATGCCAGGCAAGTTAAGTTGTATATATTCAAATCATGTACAATTCATAAGTAATATAAGGATCTTAATAGTTTGAAATTCCTGATAAATTTTTACCATATTTCTAAGTGGCACAGCAGTGGAATTGTAGATGGAACGGAGATACAAGTGAATTAAATTTGCATCCGGAAAGTTGCACTTCATGTTTTCTTGTGAACTTGTTGGTTTCAAAAACTCTAAACTATATACACTATTCGCTAGTTTTAAACATCTTCAACTTCATTTCCGACAATTTATACAATATAATATTACAGTAATAAAAATAGGTATATAAAATTTTATAAATATATGAATTGCACGACCGCCATTTTTATTTTGTAACAATATAACAGTAATTACTGTTTTTCGCTTCACATATTAGAAATAATATTCGTATAAAATTACATTAGCCGTTTCAGACATTAATTTATCTAACAAGGTAGTTAGGAATGTAGTAATTAAGGAATATCGTACAGTAAAATAATGAATCAGGTACAGGGTGTTCCAGAAATATCGGACAATAATTCGGGAGCAATGGTTCAAAATAACATTAAAACAAATCACATAGTTAAATACAGCATTTAATAACAGAAATGAGGAAAACACTACTATGTTTTTTACCACTATATTTATTTACATAATGTTGTGACTGCAGTTTCAACAATTATGTCATTATCAAACAATGGTTCAAAAAAGAATGAAATACAGACGCCAATGTCCTTTGGCAGTGATGACGGTCTCGGATGTCTAGGGTCGAGCAGGACTACTGTTCTTTACATCAACCCCACTCACAAATGTGAACGGTGTGGATGATTTCGGCCCACCTCCCCGGGTCCTAGCTTGTTGGACCTTGCTGGCTAAGGCCTTTATCTTCTGGCGCTCTTCTGTCTTAATGTTCTTTCTTCGCCAGCTTGTCACTCCCAGGGGTAGTCATCTGTCTGTTCGGATACTTTGGCTGGGACTGACTGCCGGTACGCAGAATGTCAATTGACATCCTGCCATCCGGATCATCCGTTTGGTAGGGATGAGCCATGTAGCTCAAGCAATTGCAGACTTAATTGCTTTGGTAGCATTTTTGGTCTGCACGGAGCTAGGTGACTACTGGACGGTGTTTTGTCCAGTACCCGCAGGGTAGTGAGTGGGTGGTTGGGTGATCGTCATTCTGTGGGTTGTCTTCATCGGCGGTGGTATGGTTCTCATACTCACCCATTATCCATAATTTGCATCTTCAGCCTCTTGTGCCTCGGAGCGTCGGCTGGATCGTAGTCAGTGGCCTCCCTGATCAACGGGTTTCCATGCTCCTCTGCAAGGGCGTATATTTTCTTGGCTCTCTCCCGGATGATTTCGGTGGCTGGGGTGTACTGCAAGTCCCAGAAGATGTCTGCGTTGAGTACGAACCATGGTGCGGCCACCGCTGTTCTGAGGGCGACGTTCTCCACTCTCTGAATCTGCTGGAGGTAGGTATCCGCTTGGTAGCCTCAGGCTATGGAGGCGTACGCCAGTTAGGGCCGGATGAGTGACCTGATTAGCGTGAGCTTATTCCTCAGGTTGAGTCTGCTCTGTTTGCCCACCATGGGGTAGATTAGAATTCTCGTCCTCCTGGCCTTTTTGACGATGGCTTCTGTGTTCTGTCTCCATGTTAGGCCTTTGTCCATGATCACGCGAAGGTAGTTGGCGGTGTCGTGCCATTGAATGTCCTCGCCATACATGGATACGTGACTTGTGGTGATTTATTTTCTTACCGTCCTGACGAGTACCGCCTTTTATTTTCTCGGCATTGATTGCTACCTTACATCTATTGTACCAGTCCGCTAGGAGGGAATCTGTCTCTTGGAGGTTTCTGGTGGCGATCCTCGCTTTCCAGGATCTGGCAGTCACAGCTGTATCGTCAGCGTAGAGGGCCTTGGAAGTCCGCTCCGTCCGTGGTAGATCGGAGGTGTACATGGAGTACAAGTGCAGAGAGCACCGAGCCCTGGGGGACTCTTGCCTCGAAATACAGAAGGTTTGGTATCTACTGAAATAACTTATTGAATAGCTTACCGTAAACAGGTAGGAAGAATTATGGGAATTCCCGCAAATGGGGCGGTTTCTTTCAGGAAGGTTACTTTTGTTTGGCAGCGACAAAAGGGGTAAAGATACATTAAATGATTACTCCGGTTATGCTCATAAATTTCTAGGGCTTCTAATTAATCAAGTTTTACACCTTTGTCTGCAAAATGTAAGACAATGCAGGATTTGCAACAAAAATTGTTAATTTGAAACTTTGAAATTTAATCTATTCTGACATTTGTTCTGCAAATGAAATAAGAATACTGTATTTTTATGCAATTTATATATTTATATATATAAGTATTTTTATTTAATTGTGTTTGTCGTTCTGTCTATCGGTATGCCTGTCGGTCTGTCTGTTTGTAACTTTTTTGTGCGCAAGATTACTCTGGAACCATTCAAGATATTGACTTGAAATTTGGTACACATATGTATTTCGACGAGATCTAGAACTAGATTATATTTTCATCTTATTCCGTTGAAAGGTTAGGGGGTAAATTGTGGTAAATGGGGGTAAATAGATAAATCAAGCAGGTAAAAGTCCATAAAATTGTTATTTAGTATATAGAGAGATATTTAGTATATAAAAGAAGCTAATGCCTCAAAAAAAAGCTACCCCCCATCCCATTATGAAAGGAGGGTGAAGAAAATTGAGATTTAGTGTGTCAAGAATCAAAGTCAAGAACCAAAGGCCTCAAATTATTTTTTTTACTTCATACATCCCCTCTACCACCCTTATCACTACCCCCACCTCACTGCCGATTTGAGATATCGTTTTATGCGTTTTTGGGGTAGACTGTTTCAAATATTATATTATTAAAGCTCCATAAACAATTATTTCCACATACAAATTTTTTTCGTTGTGGGTAGCAAATCTGGATGTGGAAGTACTGATTTCTTGGGCAGCGATGGTACTCAAGGAAAGAGGATCTTGTCTTGATTTAGCCGTACTTTCAATCCTAGCCTCTCCTTCAACATAATCGAATGTAACATATAGATAAATTAAAAGTTTAAACCAAATCAAATTTTATAGAATGGAATGTTATTTTGATTCATTTATACTACTATGCTAACATTTATTCAAATATAGTAATAATTAAAGTTATTATATAACTACACTAATATAAATTACGTAAAAATCAACAATTAAATGTTTGTTTTCTATTTATAATGTACAACTGCAATTCAAATATTAATCTAGAAAAAGTATTCCATTTGAAAATGAGTGCATTATTATTATATACATATATGATAATGATGCGTGCAGCTCTATTGCGTGCTCCTAAATCGTTATTCAATATTCATGGTATGATTACGCTTATTTCATAAAAAAACTAGTTTTATATTTTTTGTTTGTATGCTGTCATGTAATTTTGCATTATTTTAACTGATGAGTAATATAAAGGATTTTAAATATAATTCAATTGTGTTGTAAGTAAAAGTACAAACTAGCTAGTTTTTTGTGTTTTGTTAGTGACATTAGGAATTGAAAGTGTTAAGGTTACAAAAGGAGTTAGGCAAATGTTAAGCATATTATTGAGTCGATAAAATTTATCACTTTTAAAAGTTGACAGGTAACAAATGAGATGCAGAATATCGATAGATTTCTTTGATTGCAAACGGTGACTTTAATGATATGCAAAATTAAAAATTTCTATTTATATGTTTGGATTTGCTATAAATAAATTTATGATTTTTTTTAAATGAGTCATATTGGATAGTATAAAAATAAATAACAAAAATAGCGAACATTGAAAATATTTTTTATTGAAAATGTTTTCAACATTTTCAATAGAATTTTTCATAACTGTATTCTACAATTATTGCAATTTATATTTCTACAATAAGTTTGGATTTTGGTTTCAATTAATGTTTACTTTTATAGTATTTTGACGTAATTGTTTAGGAATACGTGTAAATTTTTTTGCAACTATTTATTCATAAGTTCCATAAAACGTGTCAAATTATCGAATTGTAGTGAATCCTATCCGGAATTTGCCATCCGGGATATATGAATCAGTTGTAAGGATTGAAATTTGAAGTATTTTGGACCAACGGCAATTATAACTAGAAACAAAGAGGATATGGCCCATGTCAAATATGAAAGAACTGAAAAGTGTCGTGTTTTCCAACATGCAGTGGCATAGTCAGCTTTTTGGGGTGGAGGGAGCAGTCGTTTAAAAGAAGTTGCAAATAAAATATGGATTTTTATTTGCAGCAAGGGTGTCACATCATTGGTAAAGTGACCATTCTTCCCCCTTTTGATGGAGCTGTCCCCCAATGTGAGTGTCCCCCAAAATGTCTTAAAAATGTCCCCCATTTCCGTGGTTTCAATAGCACAATAAAATTATCAATTTCGACCCATCCCTCGCTCGCCAAAAAATTCACATTTCCCCCTTCCCCTTCTTTTCAATTATTTCCCTGGATTTTTTTCCATTATGTCCCCCATTAGCAAGATTCAAATGTGGTCATTTTAATCACGGGATGCAGAGTGCCCCCTAGTTACACCGCTGCCAACATGCCTTTAATAACAATCATAAAATATACAGGGTGATTTACCACGACATGCGGAAATTTATCAGTAGGTTGTCTTTACCGAAAGGAGTTAAAAATGAAAAATAAAAAAATGAAGAATTGAAAAAACGTGACCAAAAAAATTATCTTATTTTTTTTGTCGGAATGCGCCGCCTATGATTTTAATTAATCTGACGTAACGTGGTCCAATCATATCACTTCCCTTCTCTCTCTTTATCAGACTTGGGACTGACAGCAAAGCTGAAGTGGGTAGAAGTACCTTTTTGGTTTTAATCACACTACAAAAATAGCAAAAATTAAAATAATTTTGGTAGAATATAGCACAATAAAAAACTTAAAAGTAATGGAAAGTCAAAGAAAATGTTACATTAAATGCACTGTTCTAAGCGCCGAATGGCGTACTGAACGTAGATCTACGAACACAATTTAAAATTTAACAGGTCAGTGTCTTTCTGACACATTGACCCTATGCCAGTGAACTTTACAACAACAATAAGGATATTTGCTTAAACCCGTCGATAAAAAAAACATCAAACTTCGGCCGTACTTTGTACCTGCCGCGGCGTTCTACCGAAAGCAAAAAATGCGGCACTTGGAGGACGCGCCAGTTTAACTTTTAATGCCAATTAAGGAACATCTCCTACATATTATTTCCCAACTAAGTTCCTTGCCCTATTACTGACCACAGAAAAATAACAGTAGCGTATCTTTGCAAGTTTTAATGCCACAAAAATTACAAAATTATCCAAGATCACTCTAAAATCTTGCATGAACTTCCCCACGTATAAGAGTAGAACGCCACTTTATTTTCCGCATGTCGTGGCAAATCACCCTGTATATGAATAACTTAAAGTCAATTAGAAATATAACGAATAGTAGCTAGCTGGATGCTTTTGAAAGCTTAGAAATTGCAAAATGTAAAAATAGTATTAATCGTGAAGTAGTCCGTTTTATTGGTTAGTAGGTCACCGCTTCATCAGGCTAGGCACAGATTAGGTAGTGGTAACTGGATTGGTTGATATAGGATGCATTGTTAGATTTACTTTAGTTTATATTAGACTAGTCCACAAGTTCAAAGCCGTGTTAATTCTTGATAAAGCTCGTAAAAATATGAGTAAGGGCTCATTGGATTCGGAATGGTGTCAAGAAAAATGTGTAAAAGTTTCAAACCCGCAGATAAACAATTGCAAATGAAGATTGAAAGAATAACGAGTTTCGTTTTTTGCAAATAACTCGAAGACTATTAATATTTAAGAAATTTTAATGAAAGTATCTTAAAGAGGAATAAATTTACAATAAAAAAGTCCCACCTCCCGAAACTCTATCTCTATTTTTAATAATTTTAATTTAATGTTGAAAATAGAGCTCCGCGCGGCGAACATTAAGCCGTTACGATGCTCTGAAACCGGCTGTAATAAGTAAAAATATTTTTTTATATTATTAAATATAAGTTTAAAATGTTTTTAAAATTATGGTATTATTTAGACACTAAAAGGAACAATATACCGTTGGAAAAAATGTTTTCACCGATTTTTCATAAAATGGGCCTATTGTTAACTAACAATTTTTTTTAGAGTTTGCATTTATATTTCCAGTCGGATAATTGTTAAACAAAAGCCACTAAATTTATTTCACTTCGTGGAGACCTTATGTCAACTATACTTTATGGGATTATGACATTTTATAGTCTATTAGTTATTAATTATTTAACCTAACAAAAAATGAAAAAATGAAAAAGAGAGGTTCAAACATTTTTTTTATTAATTTTAATTATTATTACTGTTTTTATATTCAAAGACACTATACGATTACATAAACTTTAAATTTTTATTGCTATTTGTTTAAACAAATTTTATAAACAAATAGATAAATTACGTATTTTTGAAATTTTTTGTTGCCAATTTATTTGCTATAAAATATTATGATTAAAAAAACAAAAATTTTTCTTAAAAAATTTTTTTAATTGTTTATAATCACTTTTTTTTCATTTTTTCATTATTTAAACGAATTATTAAGAAAAAAATGTATCCTTAAAATTTACTATTTGCAATTCTCTACAAGGTGGAAAAAAGAAAAATGTTGTTGTTGTTAATTTATTTGTTTATTTAATAAACAATTTGTTATTAACAATCGCCGAATGTGTTATATTTTTTTCAGATAGAAAAAAAATAACAATAACAACCGTATACACGTCAAAAAAAATTATATTTTTTATAGGATTTTAAATTTAATTTTTTTTTGACATGTTTATATATACGTTTTGTTTTTTTAATCATATGTTATAGCAAATAAATTGGCAAAAAAAATTTCAAAAATACGTAATTTATCTATTTGTTTATAAAATTTGTTTAAACAAATAGCAATAAAAATTTAAAGTTTATGTAATCTTATAGTATCTTTGAATATAAAAACAGTAATAATAATTAAAATTAATAAAAAAAACCTCTCTTTTTCATTTTTTAGTTTTTTGTTAGGTTAAATACCTAATTAATAACTAATAGACTATAATAAATAAAAACATCGCAATGACATAGTCCCATAAAGTATAGTTGACATGAGGTCTCCACGAAGCAAAATAATTTTAGTGGCTTTTGTTTAACAATTATCCGACTTGAAATATAAACGCAAACTCTAAAAAAATTTGTTAATTAACAATAGGCTCATTTTAGGAAAATCGGTGAAAACATTTTTTTTTCAACGATATATTGTTCCTCTAAGTGTCTAAATAATAATAACAATAATTATTTAAAATATTTAAATTAATATTTAATAACATAAAAAAATATTTTTACTTATTACGGCCGGTTTCAGAGCTCTATTTTCAACATTAAATTAAAATTATTAATAATATAGATATGATTTCGGGAGTCGGGACTTTTTTATTTGATGTTTCTTCCTCTTTAAGAATCCTTCTTTAAAATTTCTTAAATATTAATTGTTTTCGAGTTATTTGCAAAAAACGAAACACGTTACTTTGTCAGTCTTCATTTGTTTATAACTTTTGCAATTGTTTATGCAGTATTAGCTAGAAGAGTAGTTATTTTGGTTGGTTTTCCAATAATGTTTTAAAGTGTTTTCCTAAGTAGTATATTAGCGTGACCGGATTAAGGTACCAATATACAGAAAGTAGATAATTTCATATTGTATAAAAATGTGTGAATGAGTGAATTTAAATAAATGATTTAAGTATTTTTAATACATATTTTTTCCTTTAAAATGCTAAGAATCCTATCATATAATTCAATACTTTGTCAGTAGAGTAGAAGAGTAGTTGTTTTGATTGGTTCTCCAATAATGAGTGTTTTAAAGTATTTACCTAACTAGTATATTAGCGTGCCCAGATTAGGGCAACAATATACAGAAAGTAGGTATTTTCATAATAAATAAAAAAGTGTGTAAGTTGTGATTTGCATAATACCTAAATAATATTCTCTAATATAAACCTAGGTCAACAATGAGCAATGTTCAATAATTGACAAAAATATGTCAAGGTCAAATCCTATCTTGTAATTTGCCGAGACCATCATCTATTTAAACGCATCAAGAACAAACACAATTAATATGAAGAATTTTCTAATTTTAACATCATTATCACTTAATCACACACGTCATATGTATGCGTTTATACGTATATTGAATATCCCACGTTTGCTCTAAAAATGTCAACAAAACACAGGCAGACTTCGCTTATCTTGAATATATAATTTTTAATCCATTGCATAATCTTCCATGGATTAAATTTTATTTTGTGTTACATTATTCGCATGCTGTGTTCTAGTAGACTTAAATGGAAACCACTGATCAACGTTACATTTTCATTTGTGTTATTATGTTACGCAGCACAGAACATTTTCTTTCATTTAGAAAAATTTAAATAGTTATTACTGCATTTGTTTGCTTTCTGTTCAATATTCAAAAATTACACGACTATTTGTGGTTGCTTGTTGAGATGATAAATGAGAAAATAGCTACAGGATGATCTAATAAAGAAAGGTTTAGAACTTTAATACTGGAACTTAAATAGTTCTTGATTTATTAAATATAATCTAGTTTCACTTACTGTTACATAACAATAATGAAAATTTCTTGAAATATTGGAATTCTTGCGTTCGACGATTCCAAACTTATAAAAAAGAGTGACCCCAAAAATCGGCCATTTTCTAGCCCTCGAATTTTGTTTTAAACTAAGTACTAAATTATTGTTAATAATGAGAACATCCTGAATACAAAATTTCAAGATGAGCATATGTTTGGTTTTTGAAATATGAGGGATTGAAGTTGTGATATAAGTGATAATATCAAAGAATATACAGCCCCACAATGAATACTCATCAGCTATGGCAGAGCAATCAAGATATTCTTAGTATTTTTCGACGCAGAATTCATACCTAATATCGACGAATCCGATATCCATTGATTAATTCAGAAGGGTCAAAAACATCCCCTATATAAGGATGAAAATAGGGAAAAATGATGCTATTGAGTTATAGAGCTTCCATGAACAGAAATATACTATAAGTCTATTGGCTGAATGCATGAACGAAGGTGTTGACTAGGACTTACACAAAGTAATTGAGACACACCCTTAAGAGGGTGGAAACTACTCCAATATACAAAACTGCATTGAGCTCCAATAACTGTCGAAAAAGCTTGAACCCTCTAAGCTTTATTAATAGGAATTAACCATAAATCTGTTACCTAGTTCACGAATGTTCGCCAGTTATTGGAGCTTTTATGCAGTTTTGTAATATTGGGGTAGTTTTCACACTTTTAAGGGTATATCTCAATTACTTTGTGTAAGCCCTAGTCAACACCTTGTTCATGCATTCAGCCAATAGACTTATACTATATTTCTGTTCATGGAAGCTCTACAACTCAATAATATAATTTTTCCTTATTTTCATCCTTATATAGGGGATGTTTTTGGCCCTTCTGAATTAATCAATGGATATAAGGATTCGTTGATATTAGGTATGAATTTTGCGTCGAAAAATACTAAGAATATCTTGATTGCTCTGCCATAGCTGATGAGAATTCATTTCTTGTGGGGCTGTGTATTTTTTGATAGCATCACGCATATCACAACTTCAATTCCTCATATCTCAAAAATTAAACATATGCTCATCTTGTAATTTAGTATTCAGGATGTTCTCATTATTAACAATAATTTAGCACTTAGTTTGAAACAAAATTCGAGGGCTAGAAAATGGGCAATTTTCGGCCTATTTCTGGGGTCACTCTGTGAATGCAAGATGTCATAAAATATACAGAACATAATTTAAAATGTGACAATAGAAATATTAAATATTAAAACTTTCAAAAGTTGAGATGAATGTATGCATTGCAAATATGTGAATTTCCATATATATGAGTTTTCGGCAAACTTTTATGTCTTCCAGGGCCGTTACCTCCCCCCCTATGAAGACCACCTTGTATAATATTATAATCGGCGATATGGAAAATCCAAGTTAAAATATAATATAATGTGATAATAATGTGTAATTAGCTAAACATAATGGTCAAAACGATAAAAAAAAATTTATTTCTATGTATTGCTGTAGCGTCATCATTTGCCTCATCATTCTTCTTCTTCTTAGCTGAACGATAAAAGGTCTCTGCACACCGGTCCTACAATATAAAGAAAATTTTCCATTCCACATCCCTTACTTCTTCCAGTATAGGGTATCCAATACCGAAGTGTTTGCTCCTCATCAAGGTCATAAGAACGTATCAGGAGAATATGATGTGAATTAGTCTTCTCCACCTCCTCACAAAACCTGCAATCGGGATTACCAACTACCCTGATAAGTGGTGGCAAATGTACGTACTCAGAGTATAAGAGAATTTAGCCCTAGGTTTCCCACCGTACATCCCCGCTCCAGCAACTTCCTCAAACCTCGATCCATCTGTAAACCAGACGATATCGGCAGGTTTAAGTATGTCTTGGAGTGGGTTTCAATCATCCCTTTTGGGGATGACAGCCTCAAAGGGTTCTGAGAAGATGAATGAAGGCACCATGCCATCACTCCTGTCCTCCAGAAGTGACTACGTCCCCATCACACCGGATAGAGCCCTTGTATGACTTCACCATTCTCCTCCTTTCTTCAACTGACCACCACACTTCAACCTGCAGGCCACCTTCCAAGCCTCTACTTCAGTCACCAGGTGAAGGGGCACAAGACCCAAAGCTGCTGTGGGACTGCGGAAGTTGTGCATAGTACAATTCAACTATTAGTTCCAAACAGCTTCCTTTGAACGTATAGCTTGTCTGTAGCAAGCCATCAAACAACCGAATCATAAGTGTCTCATCATTAGCATTGAACTGGTTTTGAATCACTACTAAGAATTCATTAAACGTAACATTAGTGTTCTACTTCTTTTTTTCTCTGGAATCAAACCCCATAGTAAATACATTTGAATCAGCTAGTCAGGAATAAAAAATTATATTTTGTCCCTGAATCTTGTTGAATTGTTTATAGAACTTTAATAATATAATATTTGAAATCTTCTACCCCAAAAACCCATAAAACGATACCCCACATCGGTAGTGGGGTGGGGGTGGTGATAGGGGGGTGGTAGTGGGAGGTGGATGAGGTAAAAAATATTTTGATACATACACTAAATCACAATTTTTTTTCATCCCCTTTAATAAGGGGGTGGCTAATGCCAAAATTTTTTTTTGAGACCTTAGCTTCTCTTGTATATACTAAATACCAATTTCGTGGACTCTTACCTGCTTGATTTACCCATTTACCCCAAATTTACCCCAATTTACACCCCAACCCTTCGACGGAACAAGATGAAAATATAATCTAGTTCTAGATCTCGTTAAAGTACGTGTACCAAATTTCAAGTCAATATCTTAAACGGTTCCAGGGTAAACGTGCGCAAAAAAAAAGGTTTAGGCAGACAAACAGAAAATTTTTCATGACATTTTAAGCCTATTTGGACAATAAAAATTTTTAAAAATTTTTTTGTCGTTACTATACTTCCACTGGACGTGGAAGTAAAACTAAAGCTTGGTGTAAGAATTATCTTTAAAAATTTTCCTAGTATAAAACAGGAAAATATCTTCTGTTTATATCATTCGGAACTTTAACTGGGGCTATAATAAATAGTTTTAATTATTACATGCTTCATAAAAATAAATTAATTTAGGATTTAGAACTCTATTAAAATATAATAAGAAACTAATTAACGGGTTTTTACTAGGAGCGCGTTGTTTAAACCAATAAATTAAAATTGAGTAAATTGCACGTTGCATTATCTATTGAATGCAAGCGCGTAATATCGTAAAGTTATGAGAGTTTTAATTTGTGTACAAAATTACTTTAAATATTTGTTTAATTTTTTATGTAATATTAGGATAAACAAGAGGATTTCTAAATATGTACAGAACATTTAACGGTTTAAAATAATTTATGCTTTTATGGCAGTTTCTTTAATATAATCTAAATTCGTTGACGTACGTATTAATGTTAATACTACATTTACTATACTAATTGATAAAAACGTTTAAAGGTGAATAGACAAAAGTATATGCGAAAAACGTGAAGAAATTCATGTAAGTATAACTTTCAATTTTGTGCCAATTCTCAAAAATATAAATGTTATAATTTATGAGAATTATTATTTACCTGACCTTGGAAGCTTTTTCTGATATCGTAAATACATACAGCGTGTCTTCATGAAAATCATCCGTCTCAAATAACTAGCCAGAAATTTAATTATAAGAAGAGACCCCATGCACACGTCCACGTAGGTATAAAGGATACTTTTAAGCACAAAAATGTTATCCCGAGGGTGAAACCTTATGTCCTAATGCTACGATGATTTTTTGTCAAATTTTCATTTCATTTATCTAAAAAATCAAGAATATATCAACATAAAACTTTTTATTCAAAAATTGCGTGGGTAAAATGACATAGTTCTTAAACCATCAGACTTATATGATGCACATTGATATTGTGGCATTCATACCCCCAGAGACATCTGTGAGATTTACTCTAAGTTTCAATTATAAGGACAGAAAGCTAGGCTGGTTTAGTTAGTTTGGATGTTATCCCAGACGCGCTGTCCGAATTTAGGGATTTGTAAAAGAACATACTAGAAACATCTGGAAGTAGTAAAGAGCCTTCTGGAAATATCTAGAATAATGACATCATGACATGCTATTCTAGACCTCTCATCTTTGGGTATATAAAGGAATGGACAAGCTGTGTGTGGACAGTCTAGTCTGGTCTAGTTTAGTTGATGTACAGTTCAGATGGACAGAGAGTGAGCAGAGTAGTAGACCAAGTGATCAAGTGACGAATAACACAGGTTTACAAAAAAAAGTTTCTGGATCTGCGGTCAGACCATACGTTTCTTATGTATTTTTTGACGCTGAATTCGAATCTATTTTTAGTTTTGCTCTATCACGTCAGGATTTTGAGATATCCTAACCTAAAAGTGCAAAATACACGGTTTTTTTTACATATTTGAGATTATGTAGCTTTGCGATTTTTTCTTTCCTTAAAAAAACATGTATGGTATCTTAAAGTATAAATCTTCCTCTTTAAAATGCCGTTGAGTTTGCTCAAATATATTTTTTTTTCGCCGAGGTATCGAATTTTGAAAATTGTCTGTTCATCAAAAAACGTGTTTTTTGCACTTTTCGGTTAGGATATCTCAAAATCCTGATGTGATAGAGCAAAACTAAAAATAGATTCGAATTCAGCGTGGAAAAATACATAAGAAATATATGGTCTGATCCCAGATCCAGACAACTTTTTTTTTTTTTGTAAACCTGTGTAATTGAAGTATAGTACACAGTGTAAAATTAGTAAAAGTAATTATCGTTGCCGACTGCGAACATCTATTAAATATGATAAACTCTGCTTTTTTGACATATTTGAGATTATGTAGCTTTGCGCTTTTTTTTTTCTTAAAAAACCATGTAAGGGATCTTAAAGTATAAATCTTCCTCTTTAAAATGCCGTTGAGTTTGCTCAAATATCTTTTTTTTTTCACCGAGATATCGAATTTTGAAAATTGTCTGTTCATATCATTTCTTTCCCAATACATTTAATTAGTACGGAAACCTTATGGTCATTATTTAAATTTCAATATCTCGGCGAAAAAAAAAAAGGTATTTGAGCAAACTCAACGGAATTTTAAAGAGGAAGATTTATACTTTAAGATCCCATACATGGTTTTTTAAGGAAAAAAAATTCGCAAAGCTACAAAATCTCAAATATGTAAAAAAAACCGTGTTTTTTGCACTTTTAGGTTAGGATATCTCAAAATCCTGACGTGATAGAGCAAAACTAAAAATAGATTCGAATTCAGCGTGAAAAAATACATAAGAAACATATGGTCTGATCCCAGATCCAGACAACTTTTTTTTTTGTAAACCTGTGTAATTGAAGTATAGTATACACAGTGTAAAATTAGTAAAAGTAATTAATTGTTGTAATTAGTAAATTAGTACTTAAGTTAATAAATTAGTGTTTAGTGTTACCCTGGTGTTATAGTTTCCAAATCCACGATACAGGGTGTTTACAAAAGGGGTGTATACACGTAACAATATTGATATTCAATTTTTCATCATGTTATACCTCACCACGTTTATCCAAAAACTACATCTTATGAAAAACTGAAAAAAAAATACTCGTGTCAACTTAGTTCAATTAAATTTTCTAATAAAATATTCAGACTTACTGTTCATAATTTTTTGACAGAAAATAGAAATTAAACGAATTGTTCTTGCAGTTAGTCGAGACTTTAAGTTTGAGCAAGTCCGTCGGTTGGTCTGTCTAACTTTTTATGTGCGCACGATTAATCTAAAATTTTTGGTACACCTGTTATATTATAATGAGATCTGGAACTAGATTATATGTCGTTCTTATTCCGTTGATATGTTGGGGGGGTAAATGGGCAAGCAAATGAGAGTCTATAAAATTGGGATTTAGTGTCATACACTAAATCGAGAGGCCAATGTCTCAACATTTTTTTGGCGTCAGCTATCTCCACCATCACCCATTATTAAAGGGGGTAAAAATATAAAATTATAATTTAGTGTGTGCACACTGCACAAAAATCAAAGGTCACAATTTGTTTTGGCATTTGTCACCCCCACTACTGCTTTAATAATGGGGTGGGAGTGGTTGCAGCGGTTCTATTTTATTTTTTTTTGTTCAGACTACTATTAGTCCGCGAGACGACCGCATGAAACCCCACGTCATAGAAGACCCGATTAACTCTTAATACATTTGACAGCATATGTACTAACAAACATTAAACCATCGGTCTACCTAAGCATTTTCTGGCGGGAGGTTTTTAATTAAGTTCATTATGAGCTAATTTACTTAATTATATAGTTAGGTAGATCAACAATTTTGTTGTTTGCTGAATCAAAATCTGATGATGAAAAAGCTGTAAGTCATGAAGTTTTTTCTTATTATCAATTATTTCCTCAAATAATGATCTAAGATCTAAGCATTTTAGATTTTTTGCGTGGGGTTATGTGAAAGAACGAGTTTTTTATACACCCCCTCAAACACTTCAAATTTTATAAAATCGTATCCGCGAAGTTTTTGCAAGTATAACTCCTGCTATGTTGCGAAATGTTATGCGAAACAATATTGATCGAACCAGAAAATGTCAAGAAGAAGGGGATGCACTTTGAACATTTGCTACCATTTAATTCAACTTTTAATGTTTTAATGTTAAAATAAATCATTTCGGACAGCACACTTCTTTTATTTGCAGCGTTGTTTTGTTGACAAAATAAATGTTTTGAATCTCGTTTTATTCAATTTCCACGGCATACTTACTTGATAAGCGTATTTTCTCGATATTTTAATTCTTAGCCACCAAGGAACTTGTTATTTTGGTTAATATCAAACCGATTTTCGATTTGAAGGTATGAGTGGATTTGTCGTGAAAATTAGTATCTAACTACTGGGTGTGTAAAAGATGTTGTCATTAGAAAAAGTTGACATAATTACAAATTAGTGATTTTGGAAATTTTGGTTTATCGTAACTACTAAACCAATTCAAAAAATCTCATGTTTACATTTTTCTCTTATTGTTTTGGTCCATTTAATTCATTTGACTGCATTCACTGTACTCTGGATGCAAAAATAAAAGTAGCCCCAAAGAATCCCCCTGCCAAAAACACTTATATCTTGAAAACTCTGGGAACTATGGCTTGTCTAATGATTCCGTTGACACCCGGTATATTCTTTCGAATTTATCAAGAATCAATCGGATATTAGATGACGTAAGGTTTTATGCTGTCATCGCTTGTCCTATATGTAAGCCAATCTCTGACAAGATCGATATCCAGGAATCCAAAATCTATTTATAATATCTTAAAACTGAAAGCAATAGCGTGATAGAAAACGCCAATCTCCGTCTTCCTCGTAACATAAATGAGAAAAGATTTGCTCAAGATATTATCATCTTTGTATTGCCCTGCTTTGCCGTATTTTCGGACTCAACCGCAAGTTTTGCCATACACGGAACTTGGCGATTATCGTCTTTCGATATCGATATCGTATGGTCTTGCAGCTTCGAAAAAGTTTTATCGAATCCTGTCATTCGCCTCCATTTATTCATCCGTCTTCTGGTCATTGTTGATGATTTTTATAGTGAAAGAACTTTTGGGACTATTTAGGTGGACAATCTTGACAAAGGAGCTCTGGTACAGCAATTGGAACTTATATCTTATCCTATACCTTATACCAAAGATCTCGATATTTTGCTGGTTTTCCTCCCTCAAATGATGATGCCTGTCTCAGCAGATGCCTCGAAATAAATGGCATACTTAACCTTGCTTTGATGGTAAAGTAGGACAATGTCATTGACTTGTATTTACCTGTTGGTCGGGAACATGTAACATCAATAAATAAGTTAATTAATTTAAATTAAGCCATATATAATTAAAGGTTAAACAAACAACAAATATTGAATAGGTATTAGGCAACATTGATAGTCTTTATTTTTACAAATATTGTTTATTTTTACGTTTAATTACTGCATAAATTTATACCGTGTTGGCGGTATTTCTCTTCCAAATTAACACTCATCTTTGTTTTTTATAGAGACATTAACATTAATTTGTTAATTACAGTCATTAAGTGCATTGATTGACATGTTTTCTTATAACGGATCAATCCAATTAAATTTCAAATAAAGCGATTAATAAAAACAAATCTAATGATGTTATCGTATCTTTCAAAATAGTAAATTATAACATTTATAATATTTCATTATCATACCTATTTGATTTAATCACATAGGTATATTAGAGCCAAATAACAATTTTTAATCATTATCGTAGAAAAAAAAATTTGTACAGAAATCCATTTCATAACAGACTGAATTCAAATATCCAATAAAAAAAGTGTGTCAATATGTGTGTGTATGTGTGTAGACTGTTTATTATAAACACGATAACTTCTGTTAACGTTTGTTAGACTTAAATTTTTTAATTCAAATTTGGAACAAATATAAAACAACCTGGTAGAATATTCTTTATTTAAATTGGGCCGTACTCTTCATACAGGGTGATCACCAGAGGACTGATCCTTTTTATGTGAGACATATTTTATATTTCTAATTTTAGAGCAAAATGTTACCAAGCTTTTTGATTAAGCACATGCAAATATGAAAACCCACAACATTTCTAAACCGCTATATGCAGGGTGTCTCTCAAGTTCGAACCAACTTTATATAGGTTAGATGATATCTAAAATATGGTATATGGTATTTTTAGTAAGGCTATTATGAAATAAATAAAGTTGCAGCAGTGCGTTGCCGACTGCGAACATCTATTAAATATGATAAACTCTGTTGGGCTTAATATTTTATTTTTAGAATTTGGAATATACAGAATCGGAAAGTCCTGGGTTTGCTATTGCGCTATTAACCGACCACCCACAGTAAAGACGTCTACCAGTACTCTAGCAGAGGCAAAGAGTGACACGCCCCTTCAATGTACATCATTGCTTGCTTCACTCTCGCTTGCTGCTCTCGTTTGCTCTTATTGCCATACCAAACCGAACACTTTCCGATACTGCATATAAAACAGCATGGTAGAATACTTCCTACTGAAATTCAATCATATTAATCATACAGGATGATCGTTAGAAGCATGCAAACTCTCATCTTTTGTATACACTATGTTCTCTTATAATTTTAGAGTAAAATATTACTGAGGTTTTGGATTACGCGCACAGAAATATGAAGGCGTATAAGATATCTAAACCGCAATATACAAATTGTCTCTCAGATCGAACCGACTTTATGTAAGTTAGATTATATCACAATGTTACCTTAAAATATCATTAAAGTACTTTTAATAAGACTCCCATGAAATAAATCATAGCTGCCGTTGGGTGTTGCCGATTGTGAGTACAATAATTTCTATTGGACTTAAAATTTTCATTTCGGATTTGCAACATATATAAAATAGCATGGTAGAATACTTCCTACTAGAACTGGATCATATCCGTCATACAGGGTGATCGTCAGAAGCATGATGTAAATCAAGTATGTCAAGTTTATATAAAGTGTATTTTATTATAACTTTAGAGGCCAAAGGTTTTTGATTAAGAACATAAAAAAAACAAAAGTATGCAAGATATCTAAGCGGCAATATAAAATGTCATTGAGTTATTTTTAATAAGACTAATATGAAAAGTTGCAGTCGGGCGTTGCCGACTGCTAATGTCTAGTAAACACGATAATATCTGTTGAATTTAAAACCTTTATTACATATACAAAATACAAAACATACAAAATAGTATGGTAGAACACTTCCTAGTGAAATTAGGTCATTTTCGTCATACAGGGTGATCATCAGATCGTTTTATATAAACCATGAGTTATTATGACTTTAGAGAAAAATGTTCCAAAGTTTTTTGATTACATATCTAAACTGCAATATACAGTGCGTTTTTTAGGTTCGAGTGAACTTTATATAGGTTAGATGTCTCGTCCCTATTTTTAATTATTAATAAAATAAATGTATTATGAATTTTTATGAATGTAAAACGTAGATTCTCTATATATATTTTGCTTTACTTTTTCTTCCGTGACCACGTGACAGTCAAGCGTGTGGGTGGCTTGAGAGAGGACTACTTTTTAAAACTCGCTCTGTTCAAGTGTTCGTCTCCATATACACATATATATTTAGAAGTCTTTGTGATTTACCATTAATTGTTTATTTTAAATTGAACTTTGTTTTGTTATTTATTGTGTTCTGTGAGGAGTCCAGGTGGCAACTGAGAAACCACCACTGAATGCCGGAAACTGCAAATAAGGTAAGCCATTTTTTCCTGGCTGTCACGTTCGTTGCCGCTAATGAATTCAAATTAAAATTCCCAAAAATTTAAATTTAGAGTTTACAGTCCGCTCATTTCTTGTGCAATTTTACCTTAAAATGTTATAACAGTATTTTTAATAAGACTACTACCAATACAAATAGAATTTGCAGTCGGGCGTTGCGGAATACCTAATAAACACTATGACTTCTGACAGAAACATTTTATATGTAGAATAGCAAGGCAGACTGTTACGAAAGGGGTGACGCCCCTCCCAATATCGTGGTCGTATTGGGAAATTCAAGCTTCAATTTGGGAGAATTCGAGAAAAATTTCACCCCCGCTCATCAATTTTATTTTGGAAATTTTTTTTTATATTGTGGTGCGGGTTAGGAAATTCAAGCTTTAAGTTGGAAGAATTCGAGAAAAATTTCACCCCCCTTCTCATCAGTTTTCATTGGAAAAAATTTTTTTGAGGGGTTGAAAAAAATTCCTGTAATGAGAGTTGGGAATTATTAACCCCCCCCCCCAACAAAAAAATCCATAGCGACACCCCTGGTCTTAGAAAAGAAGAAAATTATACAGATATACGTTTTATATCACACTGAACTCCAAAGTCGAATGGTGTATGTGTGTATACACCGTTTCTTGTAAACTCGATCTGTTAGACTTAATTTTTTTTTTACTGATTTTTTTTACATATAAAATAGCATAGTACAATAGTACAATACTATCCATTGAAATTGGGCAGCATCCGTGATCGCCAGAGGTGATATCATGCGATATATCAAAATATACATGTACCTTCTCTAGCAGAAGTGACAGAGGGGAAAGGACCACCTCTATATCAATCTTTTTGAGACAAATAAATAAATAAGTAAAGTGCACACAAATCTCTCAATCCTTGAATCGTGATTATTTTGAAAATATTATGTCTATGTTTTAAAAATAGGGCGCTATTTGACACTGAAGTACGAATTATAGTCAAATTACTCAACATTATTCCCCTTGCAATTTATTCAGTATAGCCACTCTTTGCTACAAGTACTTATAATTTAAAATAGTTCAGTGTAAAATATAGTATATATTCTTTGGATAAATGTTATATTTCTATGTTTAATTACTGCTTAAATTTATACCGTGTTAGTTGTATTTCTCCAGAAATTTTACATTCAGCTTCTTTTTTTTATAAAGGTATTAACATTAATTTATTAATTACAGTCATTAAGTTCATTGGTTGACATGTTTTCTTATAACGGATCAATCCAATTAAATTTCAAATAAAGCTATTAATAAAAATAAATCTAATGATGTTATCAAACTGTTTGTATCTTTCAAAATAGTAAATTATAACATTTATAATATTTCATTATTATGGTTATAATACAGTTAAGTAGGTATTCAATATTAATTTATGCTTTACACTGAGAAACTAAATGAAACCATCGTAGTCTAAGTAACCTTACTAATGCAGTTATTATTATTGTACCCCTTAATAAAATAGGTAAAGAATTAATAAATATCGCATAAAAATGTCTTTGCACGATCGAGCTTTTTTGTTTATTTATATCTGTTACCAAGGCGGTAGGTTACATTTACTGATTGCTAAGTAAGTAATTTACTTACCGACGTCTGAACCAGGGTGTATTAAATCTGAACGGTAAGTAAAATTAATATAATATGTACCTATGTTAATTCACAAAAATCAGGACTAAAAATAAGGAAATTTGTATTTATTTAAAGAAGAATAACGTTATTTTCTGCACGATAGAATTAAATTACACTTCAATTAAAATAATACAATTTCTACTAAATAAACGAAAAGTCAAAATACAAATATCATATTAGAAAATTTGGACTTGCCGCGAAATATAAACGTCACTTTTGAGTTTTCGTTTATTTAGAAATATTTAAATTATTTTTATAGAAGTTAAGTGTAATTTAATACGATCGTGCAAAAAACCGGAATAAACATCTCGAAATTTAAGGGTTGTACCGCAGGCCTGTAGCTAGGGGGGGCCAGGACGGGCGACGCCCGTCTTGGAATAAGTTTCGCCCGACCTACGGTGATTGTAATGGGGGCAATTTTAACTGTCTTTTTAATATTTTGAAAGAGATTGGGTAAAAATTTTTTAATTTTTTCGGACTAAAAAGTTTTTTTTTTATTTCTCCCCCCCCCCCGCTCTTAAAAAAATTTTTCGAACTTTTTTACGGGCCCGTCCTGAAAAATTGTTTGCCCGCCCTGAAAGCACTTTCTAGCTACAGGCCTGTTGTACCGGCCTCCGGCACAATTGGCTTCGCCATCGCCTCCAAACATTGCCCTCGACCGGTAAACGTCCCTTGGCGTTCTTGTTACTTTTTTTTTTATCTTTTTATTTAACGTCCGCCTATTTCCGCTACCAGGAGACGAGCTGCCCCCAACCTGTAAATTTTGCCGAACGTCTTTTCGTAAGAAGAGTAGGGATATTTTACTTGCCAAACATTTAATAAACAAGGGACCGTCTGCTTTACATCCCCTCCGAAGGATGGTATATCGACTACGTAACCCTCGTCTTGAAATTACATGGCTCCCGCTGATATACAAGCCGCTAGAAGGTGGGACGAGATCGCTGTGTTTCCCAAGATGGATTTGACCCATCCAAGTACTAACCGCGCTGACCGATGCTTCACTGGAGTATCGAAATACAATCTGAACTGAACTGAACACAAATTTATTTATTTAGAGCTACAATTATGCGTCTCTCCGATGCCTGGCCCGGAGCCAGGCAGACAATGTGGTTCTGGACGGGGACAAGTCCGGTTCGGTTTAACCAGTCAAGGCTCCTGTTTAAAAAATTAAAATCTTAACAGTAAAAATAAACAATTTACATATAATATACAAAGATACTTAAAAATAATTGCAATAAAACTTCTTAAAATTAATTGGTGCACACACGCTATAAAATGTTCAGATTTGAAGGAATTTTTCGGCCTAAAGGGGATGTTAAAAACAAAAGAGGACAAAAAAGACAAACAAGAACAAAATTAAACAAATAGAGAGAGGATAGAAAAAAGGTTAGTTTAGTTTTTGGTTGTGGTAAAGATCGAAGGTGGGGAAATTATAGATTGTGGTATGAAATACAACAGTTAAGACGTCTCTACGCTCGCCCTTTCTTGATACTTAATATTTTATTATGTGTATATGTGTGTATACACTAGGGTGGTCCAAAAATATACATTGCAAAAATTTTTTCATACTGGAGGATCTCGATCCCCCAATTTGATTTCAAATTTAAAAAAGTGCGTACTTATTTTTTGGTTTTTCAAAATTTTGATTTTAAATGGTGCCCTATGAAGACCTGAAGTTTCCCATATAAACAGCATGGGGACAAATCACTTTTGGGATTCTTTGAATAATTGGTCAGGGTTAGGGAAAATCTTGCATTAAACTTATAGGACTTGAAGAGGACTACCCAATGAAGAATTTGGTGTATTATCCATATGGGTTTGTCGCCCCTAATACACCTTCACGGTGCTCCAAAAAAAGGAAATTCTTCAGGGAATTGACACTTTTGAGCACTTTATTCTCGTTTTTTCTTCAAGAATTATTACTATTGGTCTAGTAAAATAGGTATCAACATTTTCAGTCAATTTTCATTTATTTAAACAAATTCCATTTGTTTAAATAATTTTCTTTCTCGAAAATTCATCATAAATCCTGTTTTCTGAGATCGGACTAGCAGTCTATTATTTTTAAGTGACATAATTCATTTTCAAATATTTTCCAGTTGTTTATTATTTTCAACTTTTTTTCAAATTATGCTGGGAAAGTCAGTTTCTTTATAATAGACCCACAACATTTAATGTTTTAGATATCTAATCTATATTATCTAATAAACCCTCACGTGTTTAAACTAATTTAATTTGTTTAAACAAATGATGGCTTGTTAAAATATATATATATAATAATAAGATATGAAAAACAAAACTGATTAGTATACAAATTTCATTATGACTCACAAAAAAGCTGACTTTTCTAGCATAATTTGAAAAGTTGAAAATGAATAATAATTGTTTTAAACAATGGAAGTTATATCAAAATAAATCGATGTCACTTAAAAATGACAGACTGCCAGTCTGATCTCAGAAAACAGTATTTTAGAAGAATTGAAGAAAATTCTTCAAACAAATTAAATTATAACCTTTATAATATTTCATTCTTATTCTTATAATACAATTCAATATTAATTTATGCTCTATACTGAGAACCTAAATGAAACCATCATAGTGGAAATCATTCTCACTCACGCAATCATTATTATACCCATTTGATTTAATAAAATAGGTAAGAAAACCGGACAATTTTTTTTAATAATCGTCGTAGAAAAAATATAATTATACAGATATTCTGACGACGTCAAGTACCAATTCAAAATTATATCATCGTGCAGATTCCGTATCCATATACGAAACACTTAAGTTGGTATTGTGTTACACTTTATGTTTACATGATATATTGCCACGCGTTACTTGGAATAAAATGTTTTATAATTAGGTAAAATTTCGTGTTTTACTTCCACATCCAATGGAAGTATAACACCAAAAAAATGTTTAAAAATTTTTATTGTTGAAATAGGCTTAGAATGTCATGAAACGTCGAGATTTTAAGTTTGAGCGAAAAAAAAATTCTGTCTGTCGGTCTGACTGTCTGTCTGTCGGTCTGTCTGTAACTTTTTTTGTGCGCACGTTTACTCTGGAACCGTTTGAGATATTGACTTAAAATTTGGTACACATATGTACTCTAACGAGATCTAGAACTAGATTATATTTTCATGTTATATGTTCCGTCGAAGGGTTTGGGGGTAAATTGGGGTAAATTTGGGGTAAATAGGTGAATCAAGCAGATAAGGGTCCATAAAATTGGTATTTAGTATATTCAAGAGAAGCTATGGTCTCAAGAAAAATTAGCCACCCCCATTACCAACCCCACCCCATTTTAAAGGGGATGAAAAAAATGTGATTTGGTGTGTGTACAAGAACCAGAAACCCCAAAATATTTTTTACTTCATCCACCCCCACTATCACCCCCTATAACCACCCCCACCCCACTACCGGGGTATCGTTTTATGGGTTTTTTGGGTAGAGGATTTCAAATATTATATTATTAGTTCCATAAATAATTATTTCGAACATTTTTTCGTTGCCCAAATTTCTTCTGGTTGTTACTTTGTAAAGGAATGGAATAATGAGTTCATACTTAGAACATATAATACACTAGTGATACTGAATAAGCACTTGTGCATATCAAATTCGAAAAGTACACTTTTACAGCATTCGAAATAAATTCCACTAAATAATGCAATATGTGACTTTAGAAAATATACATGAGCAATATAAATTTTTATGGAGGGAGCAAAATCAATAAAAAAATAAATTTTAGAGGACACCGAATCAAGAATCCATTTAGACCAGGCAAATCTCAGTGTAAAATGGGTTTGGTTACTTGTTTATTGCAATGGATAGCTCTATTAATGTAGGATAAGTACATAAAGTCGCAAAAAATCCCGACGTGAGCTAAAGCCGCCATTTGGAAAAAATGACCGCCAGAGACATTTTCTTTAAAATCATATATCTTAGTAACGGTTGCTCCGATTTTAGATTTCCTTTTTTTTGTTCCATTCCTCACTTCACATTTTACAGAAAGTATGATTACATATTTTACGATATATTAAACGATAAACTTAGGAAATTAAAAAACAATTAAAATATTACGGAAATTTAAACTTTTGTAAACTCGAGACGTTTGTACTGAAATTTCTAGTCAATTTTTGAAAAAATAATTTTAATAAAAGTTCTAGAGCACACAGTTAGCTTTCATTTATTTTTTGGCCGATGTTACTAACTCAAATATTAACGGAGTACGAGTTATTTGTATATAAAATTGTAATCATTTTTAATAATATACATTAAGGTATAACTTTATAAAAAATCTTTCTTAACAAAACTTTCAATGTTTCGTCTCTACTACAACTTAAAATTATTTTCAATTATACAAGGTATCACAAAAACGAGTCACGCAAGAAAGTATAATTTTTTTAAATTGAAGAGCCTGTATTTCCTTAACGCCAATTAAGCCTCCAAGGGCCCTGTATTACACCCTAAAATATTTTGCCAAGCTATTTTTTTCTGTTTTTTTTTGGGGCAGTTTACAAACATTTTTGACTGGCATATCTCCGCGATTTATTAATCTTATTTCTAAAAATGTGGGATGTTGTTTGATAATGATGTATTTACTGAAAAACATTTTTGAAATAAATCATTAGTATATCGGGTGTCCAAAATATTTGCATACATTTCTTGATATTTAATTATTATTTTTCTTATTTTTTTTAAATGGAATGCCTAGGTATACTTTTTTTACATGAATGAATAAAACATACAATTCCTCACATTTTAATATCTCTTTATTTCTATTTCAAACATTTTTTGAGATATGATTATATCAAATAATTTTTGCGTAAATTAAGGTGCTCTTTACTTTAGCATTAAAATCCATATTTCATTTTACATTTTTTTAAATGGAATGCCTATAATTTTTTTAAATGGATGAGTAACGCTTACAATTTCTCACATTTTGATATTACATTTTCTTTTATGAACGGTTCTTGAGCAATAATTTTTTTCACGATATTGAAACTAACCTAACAACTGCTCAACATATCCACCATTTTGATTCAGGTAACACTGAGGTCTCTTGATAAACGAGCGCTTTACACAATGTAACATATCAACATTTATACGATTGAAACACCGACGAATCCTTTCCATCATATCTTCTCGGGTCGTTGGTTCTACTTTATAAACGTCTGACTTCACAAATCCCCAAACAAAAAAACCCACTGAAGTCAGGTCGGGTGACTTAGGCGGCCATGTAATGAGACCTAACATAATTTAATAAAAGAATAAATTAGATATTATTTAACAGTTTATTAAAATATTGGACCTCCTCTTCCTATCCACCTTTCCGGAAACTGATTTCTAATGGCCTGACGAACATTTCTATTAAAATGTGGTGGTGCACCTTCAAGTTGTAATCACATATTATTTGTAATGTAATCAGGAATATGCTCGATTATTTGTGGAAACGTATTTTGCGTAAAATCTAAGAACATTTCCCTCAAAAAGCAAGGATGAATAACATAATCATGTACAATTCCTCCCCTTACATTTAAACTCTGGTTCTGATTTGTCTGTGCAATATGAGGGTTTTCTCTGGCATAATAATGAAAATTGTGCCTATTCACAAATCCGTTGCGATGAAACGTTGATTCATCCGTGAACAATACAAATTTGAAAAATTCTTCGTTTTCTCCAATTTGATTTTGAGCCCACTGGCAAAAATTTAATCTACGATTTAAATCCACATCCCAAAGCTCTTGATGCAGCTGAGCTCCATAGGGGTGAAACTTATTTTTACGAAGACATAGGAAAACACTAGATTCACTGACCTCTAAATCCCTACTTAACTGCCGTAGAATTTTCGATTACCGCTAAAGTTATAGCCAACTCATTTTCTTCATTACAATACATTTCGTCGTCTCGCCTTCTTTTCATATGCAAAATTTCCAGTACGTTCAAAACGTTCTTTCAAATTTTCTAGAGACCCCACATCAGGACATCTTCTATAGAGATATTTTTGACCATACATTCTTGATGCCATAAACAATTTCCATCACATTCACCAATAACATTACATTTACCATAGATATTAAATCTTATTGACAATAATTATAATTCGTATTTTTGAATATTAACAATATTAATTCAACTTAATCACGATAATCTTAAGCACATTAGAGAAATGTCATAGAGTGAAAAACAAACGCAAAACAAAAGACCAAAGCCATACTAGATTTTAATGCTAAAATAAAAAGCACCTCAATTTATGCAAAACTTATTTGAAATAATCATATCTCAAAAACGGTTTGAAGTAAAAATTAAGTGTATTATATATATTAGAATGTGGGGAATTTTCTGCTTTATTCATCCATGTAAAAAAATTTAGGCATTTAAAAAATTTGAGAAAAATAATAATTAAATAACAAGAAATGTAAACAAATATTTCGGACACCCGGTATAATAATAATTTATTTCAAAAATGTTTTTCAGTAAATGCATCATTATCGAATAACACCCTACATTTTTAGAAAAAATAATTAATAAATCGCGGAGATATGGTAGTCAAAAAATTTTTTGTAATTTGCCAAAAAAACAGGAAAAAAATTATAACTTGGCAACGCTGCATTCGACTGGCAAAAAAATTTAGGGTGTAACTCAGGGCCCTTAGAGGCTTAACAGGCGCTAAAAAATTAGAGGATATTCCATTAAAAAATTATACATTCTTGTGTAACTCCTTTTTGTGACACCTTGTATAATTGAAAATAATTTCACGTTATAGTAGAGACAAAAACATTGAAAGTTTTGTTAAAAATGTTTTTTTATAAAGTTACCCGTTTTTGCACAATCTTCAGAGGAAGCACTAACTGGACACCTCGTATATTTCCAAGAACTCAAGTCTTATTTTCTTCAGTTATCTTCTATTTCATGCCCAAAGATGTAATAAAACTTTCGATTGTCCATAAAAAGGGGAAGAGAACAAAAAAAAGAAATCTAAAATCGGAGCAATGGTTACCGAGATATGTCCTTCTAAGAGAAACGGTTCTGGCGGCCATTTTTTCTAAATGGTGGCTTTAGCTCACATTGGGATTTTTCGAGACTTTTATATCCTCATTCTACATGAATAAAGCTATCCATTTCGATAAAGAAATAGCTGTCCCCAGATAGTTCATACTCAAAACTGGATTTGCCTTCTCATTTATTTCAGAATAGTAATACAACACCAACATAGCATACTTATTAACAACAACAATAACTATAATAACAAAGTTGCATATTAATAACGCACACAGTAACAAGATAATAACAAAATATCAACAGAATAATTGTTCTAAAAGCAAAAAAATGCAGATATTGTCATAAAACTTATTTACAAATTAGAACTATAATTAAATTGTTTGTTCAAAATGTCCTTCTCAGCTTCAGTATATTTTCTAGTGCAGTAGTTCACAAGATGATCGATTGATCTTCTTATCACATCTGCACAGTTTCTAATTTCGTTGCGGCGCGGCATTCAATAATACTTTGAATTAATTGATCTCTACCGTTAACATCCACTCCTTAAATGACCCCAAAATAAATAATTTAAAACTAACGTTTAAACGCATTGTTTAAAGTTGTTATTTTTTATTATAGTAAGCCTTACTTCATAATGACGACTATTAGAAAAACAAATGATGTGTCAACTTTTCTACGAGTGAACTGAGCTAAACTTAAAAAATGTAACTTAGCTGAGCGTTTTATTTAATTTTTTACCTTAGGTTAGCTCAGTCAAATACCTTTCCCCTTATCTACGCCAAGTCTACCGGATTTCATCCTAATCTTTAGAAACTTGCCCAAGCTGATTTCAAGGTGACGATTGGTCATAATACGTAAATCTTAACAACGTGCATGCGTAAAATTTCTGGTTTGTTTTAACCATTATTTTTGCAAGTTAGTTTAGATAAGAATCTCAAATTTAGGTTTTTACAACATTCGTTACCGAATCTTCTAGGAAATGGAAATATCCGAGCTATGTTCTTTCAATATGATGGAGCCCCATCACATTTCTCCAACCAAATTAGAAACCATTTAAATTATACCTATCCAAACAGATGGATTGATGACGAAGGTCCTCATGTATAGCCGACAAGGTTTTCGGATTTCAACCATGTAGATTATTTTCATGAGGTCACTTAAAGAGTGAGGTCTACAAAGTGAGCATCTCAAAGGATTATTGAATACCCAAAGAAATTAGAAACAATCCAGAAGTGATAAGAAGATTAATCGATCATCTCGTGAACCGCACTAGAAAATGTACTGAAATTGAGGAGCACATTTTGAATATAAAATTTAATTATAATTCTAATTTGTAAATACGTTTTATGACAGTATCTGTTGTCATTTTTGTTTTTGGTACAATTATTCAGTTGATATTTTGTTGTTATCTTATTACTATGTGCATTATTGATATGCAACTATGTTATTACAGTTATTGTTGTTGCTCTATTACTAGTATTTTGTAAATGAGAGGAATGAAACAGATTCTTATTTCGGTGTTCTGTAACATTTACTTTTTAATTGATTTTGCCCCCTCCATAAAAAGCTCTAATTAAAACTCAATAATTATTGCTGAAAAAAAAGTAAATGTCTAATTTAATAGTGAAAGCATTTTTTGCGCATTTCATTCATCGTTATTTTCCAAAGTCACATATTGGCATTATTTAGTGGAATTTATTTTGAAGGTGGTAAAAGTGTGGCAAAAAATTAATAAAGCCATCTTGCTCAGTTTTTTATGTACTTTTCGAATTTAATATTGAAATTAAAAAAACATATACAGGGTATTGTTTTCTTGAAGAAAAACAAAAACATTTATTTTTCAAGTTCGGACCTGAATTTTTTTTGTGTGCGATACAAGTGCTTATTTAGAATCATTATATGTGCTAAATATTAACTTTACAAAGTAACAACCAAAAGAGATTTTGGCAGAAATACATAAAACACCCTGTATTTCAGCAACGGGGGCCAAACTAGCTTTTTCTATGGATGATTATGGTTACCTTCAGTGTCCTTTATCTGCCATTAAAGCATATCCGTTTCCTCGTGAAACACCCTGTATTAAAGAGTTATATTTTGTTTATGTATTAGGGTACGGACATGCCGAAGATGCTTAGTAGTTCAGTGTGTAGTTCACTACGATAGCCGCCATCAATTTTTAGAACAAACCTGTACATTTAAATGGGACCGCATATGCCGAGGATGCTTGCAGCAGTTCATTCTAGCAGTTTACATGGAAGTCTCCACGGTAGCTGGCCATTCATAATTTTATATATTTGGTGTGAGGTACCGAGATCCCGGAGTTGCCTCGCAGCTAGAAGTTCAGCCCACAAATTCAGTCTATGCATCGAAGTCGTCAATTTGTAAAACAAACCTGTACCTTTAAATGTGACCGCACATATCGAGGATGCTACCAGAGCAGTTTACTTCCGAAGTCTACCAGCATGTTCACCTCGAAACAAAATAGTTTGTTTTTACATGGTAGTAGAGAGGTAGACTTCGCGGGTGGCGAATATTTACCAGATCTTGAATAAATATTTCTATACATATTTTTTTAAGTTATAGTCAACAACCTTAATTATTGCTTTATAATTAAAATATACAGTATGTCCGCGGATGGGGTTTACAATAGGTGTAATCGCAATTTTTTTTAACTTTTCGAGAAAATGTTATTCTTTATAAAAGTTTTTCCTTGTCTAAAAAATAGTAATGACTTTGAGAAAAATTATATTTTTTATACGTGGTGCGCAAAAATTACAAAACTTATAATTCCAAGAGTAAACTGGTTATATTTTTTATTTTGGAATAAAATGTAAAATAAAAAAGTTGTTTCAAATTATATGGTCTGTCCAAATTCAAAATTTCACTTGAATATTGCAATGTTTCGAAATGAGTGAATTTCTGTTAAAATACTTGTTGGATTTTGTCAATTTTTTTGCTTACTTTTATTTTATTTTGACAAATACTACAAGCCGTAGAAATTTGGAATCCTATTTTATGAACATCTATAATTTTCGTAATGTTCTATTTGATTGTTAGGTGCGTTGTTACCTAGTTACGTCTACATATCATGACATATCTGCATTAAAAATTTTTTTAAATGTTAACTGTCGAGCAAAGAATTATTTTAATAGTAGTACTATGGAGACGATGGGAGTTCATACCGTTACGTTCTTCAACAATTTAGTGAGAAATTTCACAATGTGTTTAAAAAAATAAATGCCCTGATAGACCCCAGGACGAGAAGCGTGTGTCCCTGTTTTACTTCCACATCCAGTGGAAGTATAGTAACGACAAAAAATGTTTTTAAATTTTTATTGTTCAAATAGGTTTAGAATGTCATGAAACGTCGAGATTTTAAATTTGAGCGAAAAAAAAATTTCTGTCTGTCGGTTTGTAATTGTTTTTGTGCGCACGTTTACTCTGGAACCGTTTGAGATGTTGACATGAAATTTGGTACACATATGTACTTTAACGAGATCTAGAATTAGATTATATTTTCATCTTGTTTCGTCGAAGGCTTGGGGGGTAAATTGGGGTAAATTTGAGGTAAATAGGAAAATCAAGCGGGTAAGAGTCCATAAAATTGGTATTTAGTATATACAAGAGAAGCCAAGGTCTCAAAAAAAATGTTGGCATTAGCCATCCCCATTACCACCCCCACCCCATTATTAAAGGAGATGGAAAAAATGGTGATTTAGTGTGTGTACAAGAACCAGAAACCTCAAAATATTTTTTTACTTCATCCAACCCCACTACCACCCCTTATCACCACCCCCATCCCACTATCGATGTGGGGTATCCTTTTATGGGTTTTTGGGGTAGAGGGTTTCAAATATTATATTATTAAAGTTCCGTAAACAATTATTTCCACATACAAATTTTTTTCGTTGTGAGTGACTTGGATAGAAAATCTGTATGTGGAAGTAGTGATTCCTTGGGCAGCGGTTTTTTCTCCTTTGTTGATCTTCAATATTTATTTTTTCATTGTCGACATGGGTTAATTGGAATAAGTGGTTTTTAGGGTAGCGGTTGGCTGTATGGCTAGTGGCCAGATGCCAAAAAAGAAAAAAAAAAGCTCCACTACGGGTTTATTAATATAACTAAAAATAATGAGTAATATATAACACCTTCCATCCAATTTTTATTATAAAAATCAGACTATCAAATAATATGACAATCTATAAATTATCCAACATAGAAAGTTCCTCAAATTTAGGCCGCTATATTGGGCTGGCCATTTCGAGTTTCCAGTTTTATTAATTTTCTTGACAGTTTAGTACATATACTTGCAAAATTTCATGGTCTTAGCATGCCTGAAGAAGCCCAAACAAACAGATATAGCTGTTATATGACTTATTAACTACGTCGAGGCATCTTGCGAACTAAACAGAGTTCCCAAGGAATCAACTACTAAGGAATCACTACTTTCTCATCCAGATTTTCTACCCAAGTTTCTCATAACGAAAAAATTTTGTATGTGGAAATAATTGTTTACAGAAGTTTAATAATATAATATTTGAAATCTTCTACCCCCAAAACCCATAAAACGATATCCCACACGGTAGTGGGGTGTGGGTGGTGATAGGGGGGTGGTAGTGGGGGTGGAAGAAGTGCAAAAATATTTTGAGGCTTTTGGTTCTTGTACATATACTAAATCACATTTTTTTATCCCCTTTAATAACATGGTGGGGGTGGTAATGGGGGTGGCTAATGCCAAAAAATATTTTGGAACCTTAGCTTCTCTTGTATACACTAAATACCAATTTTATGGACTCTTACCTGCTTGATTTACCTATTTACCCCCAACCAACCCTTCGATGGAATAAGATGAAAATATAGTCCAGTTCCACATCCCGTTAAAGTACATATGTGTACCAAATTTCAAGTCAAAATATCTCAAACGGTTCCAGAGTAAACGTGCACACAAAAAAAAATTACAGAGCGACAGACAGACAGAATTTTTTTTTCGCTCAAATTTAAAATCTCGACGTTTCATGACATTCTAAGCCTATTTGAACAATAAAAATTATCAAAAATTTTTTTGTCGTTATTATACTTCCACTGGATGTGGAAGTAAAAGTAAATAAACTAATTACATAGAACAGAATAGAATGGAATTTATGTAATAATTTATAATTAAGCAATTTTCTGTAAATAAAACAAAACGCATGGAAATTTTTCTACCTGCGATAATTCCCTATTTACAGGTAAAGAGTACCCATATTTTATTGCTTTGGCAATATATGCATTTGAATTCGTTCAGTCCGCATAAAGCCACACTATACATTTCCTGTGCTCATATGTATTAAAAAAGATACACACGTATGCACTCACATTCTTTTTTGTAGAAAATTTGATTCTCTACAAGTATTTATTATCAAAAAGTTTCAGTTAATTTTACCTACTATTATGACCAGTAGAGAATGTAAAAAAAGATTTTTTGCACAAATAACGTTTGTTCTGGCAAAATTTTGCAGCACAAACAGAGCACAAACCTGGAGATAATAGAGAAATGTTGCACAATAAATAACACAATAACACACTTCACTAAGTACGTCTATGAACTAAATAAATTATACCCAAACTGTACCTACGTCGCCCGCACTGTTTTCCAAGGTTTTAAAAAACATAGAAGGTCGACCTAGGTACTGCTTTTGTCTTTGTGGTTGGAAAATTATGAAATCTTATTAGCGATTTTTTTATTTCAAATCTGAGTACTCCGCTGGATTCGGCAACTCCTCAAATGGGTTTGTTCCAAATTTCTGAAAAAAAACCTATTTTTGGATTTTTCCCGAAAGAAATAAAAAATTATGAAATTGCCAATGAAAATCCACTTTAATTGTCAATTTGTGTTAAGTTTTAATTATTTTAATTTCTGATTGCAATAATAATTATTGCCATGCAACTTTCATTACATTTCATAATTTTCCACTCACAATAACAAACGCAGTAGGTCGACCTTTTTCATTATATAAAATTTAATGTATCACAAGAATGAACATTTCAGAGATCTACGTTAAAACAAGCCCCAAATCGGACCTAAAATACATGTTTTATGGTGATGATTCCAAACAAAAGCCAAACACACTGCAGAAATAAAAATATTATTTACATGAGATAAAAGCAGGTCAATCCCCCGAGAGACTGAACAAAACACTGAACTGGTGAACTGATTGATAAACTTCTTCGGCATGTGCACCCAGTATCGCGGCATTAATTGACTGAAACTTGCGAGCTGAACTTCTAGCGGCGTGACATCTTCGACATGTCCGTACCCTAAAACTTTACGTATGTGACAATACCATTTGTTGAACGATTGGTTGAAGACCCAGTTAATTCGACATTGTTTTGGTTGGGTTCTATATTACTTTCACTTTTTACTTTATGCGGACTTGCCAGTCCTAAATGAGTACTGCTTACATATTGTTTAATAGAAACATACCGTGTCGTATGGGATGTAACTACTCTAAACGAGCCCTGTGTACCATGTCGCCATGCCGTAGATGACAACTTGTATAGTTACAGCAGCAGTTGTTAACAGAATCTACTGTAGGAAGTCATGAAGTATCTATCATGCGTTATGTTGTATGTTTAAAAAGTGTGAGATGCGTTGAGGAAAGAGGGACTATTAATGAATAATTTATGTAATAATTTTTTTTCAAATAATCATATTCATTTCTAATTTAAAAATGTTAAACATTAGAAGAATCAATTCTGTATATTCGCATAGTTCTTATGTCATCATCGTGAATTCAATAACGCTAGCAGCAAAAAAAATACATGAAAGTGGTTGAACTTATCTTCTTAGCTAATTTCCCAGTAATATAAATCAATACCCTGTCAATAAATAACAATAGGCGAGGCAACAATGCGAATCGAATGAAACAAATCATAAATTGCCAATCATTGTTGCATGTACACCATCGGATTGAACCTAAAATACGAATACGCGAAACGAGTCGCCGTTAAACTACTCTAAACTACTTCTTCTTTCTGAGAATGACAATTACTTGTCGTGGTATTTAAAATACAGCCAATATATTTAATAGACATAGAATATAGATTCTTAAGACTGCAACCTGTATTTTTATTTTAAGGATATTTTCACAAAACAAATAACAGGATAAACGGAAATTATATATAGGGTATTTATATAAACTTCTATACAATATATATTTAGAACTATTATTACTCATACTATCATAGAATACTGTTAGTTGGCAGATTTATAATAAACGTTACCACTCAAATAAATTTAGTATAAATATCTGATGGTCACACTTTGATATATTTTACCAAGGAGTATACTATAGGTGCCGAAAATTTGAACACCTTTGCTTTGCTAGGAAGAATAATGTGGTGGCTTCGAGCAAATACTAGACAGAATCGTGACCTGCTGGATTAGCGCCAATTTTTTTGAGTTCTTATATACCCTCAGTGCTATCAATTCAAGGGGTGTGCCCAATTTCAATGCTCCCCATCTTGAAATACGACGCTAACTTTGTTTTCTTTAGACTGTAAATTTTCGACTTTTATTTGGTTTTTACTAAATATCTCCCCAACTTCTGGGTTTGTAGAAAAAAGAATTTAATTTAAGCTAAATTTGCTACAATTTGAGACCAGAGCCGCTTTTGTGACTTCCGCTAATATTTTGCGAGATACAAGCTTCCAAAGTTTTGAACTTTTTTCAGGTTATTACGAAAATCGGTTGGATTTACAGCAACACTATTCGAATAAATTTTAATCTAGACTAAATTTGCTACAACTTTAGACTATACCGGGTGATTCAGTTTGGTATTCGCCCCCCTGTATCTTTTTTATTCTAACAGAAAACTAGAATAAACCGTATATATTTGTAAATAGTTTGTCAAGCTCTATCGAATGACGTCCTTAAATCATCTCTTTGGTCACATATGCCAAAATAACGATAGTCAACTTTTTTTTTCAAATGGTATGCTATACATTTTTTTGCCGATTATTGTAGAGCTTCTCTTTCTGCATTCAACCATGTGAAAAAAGTATATACTTCCATAAGGAAAATTTCGAGAAAATCAATAAAATACGAAAAAACTTCATTTAAAGGTTTTGTTTCTGATTCAACATAGTTAGCTATGGAAACAATTGAATTTTGTCGTTGTTAGTAATGTCAAATTGAAAATACTGTTATTTGTGACTGTGTTATTCGTCTTCGTTTTATGTTATACTTCTAAACACAATGGTATCTTACACTAATGAAGAAAAATTGGACATGATATTAATTTATGGAGAGTGCGGAAAAAACAGTAAAGCAGCCAAACGTTTATATCAAGATCACTTTCGAAATAGGCCGGTACCATCAGACAAAATGTTTGCAAAATTGGCAAGAAATATGAGCGAAAGTGGAAGTTTTGAGAAAAAAAGAAACGTTTTTAAACACCGTTAGATTTCTTCCTTTGGTTCTATTTAAAAGAAAATGTTTACACCTCTAAATGACATCGGAGATCTTAGAACTAGAATACGAATTGAATGCCGCAGATTAAATGTTGAAATTCATTCTTCAACACAAGAAAAATTTCGAGGAAATTAATAAAATATGATAAAACGTCATTCAAAGGTTTTTTTCTGAATTAGCACAGTTAGCCAAGAAAGCAATTGAATTTTGACATTGTAAGTAATGTAACTAGTACCAACTAGGCCAATCAGATTCGAAATAGAGGGATTTGTACGAGGATTGTGTACGGCACTGATGAGGCGTAAAAATTTCGAAACAAAGTTTAGTGTTTTGACCAAACAAAGTTCTGTTTTTAAATAATTATGTAATTCATTTTTATATAACATTTAATGTCGTCTCTTTAGTTAATTAATGATAATAACACTCAAACAATAATATTAAAATAACAACTAATAATAAATAACAATTACCAATAAAAAAACTAAAAATACTTAAAAACTAACTAACAATTAGGAAAATAAAAACATTATTTATTGCTTCATATGTTCGAAGAGTCCTCCGTTCGCTTCTAAACATAATCGTCCTCTGTTTATCACGCCTTGGGTACATACATGTTGAAGAATTTCAACATTTAATCTGCGGCATTCAGTTTGTATTCTATTTTTAAGATCTTCGACATCATTTAGAGGTGTAAAATACACTCTTTCTTTTAGATATGGCCAAAGAAAAAATCTAACGGTGTGAGATCCGGTGATCTGGCAGGCCACTTGACTCCCTCACTACGATTTCCGATCCATCTACCTGGATAAGCTGCATTTAAATAATTCGTTACAATTATAGCATTATGTGGCGGTGCCCCATCTTGTTGTAATATCATGTTATGTCTAATATGTAATGGAACGTCTCCTATGAAATCTAACAACTCTTCTCTTAAAAACTGGAAATATCTTTCTCCAGTAAGCGTGCCTTCGTAAAACTTTGGTCCTATAATTTGTCCGCTGAGAATTCCACACCATACATTGATTCCCCAGATATTTTGGAAATTAGTTTCCCGAAGCCAGTGAGGATTATGCTGCGACCAATAATGGCAGTTATGTCTATTGACAATTCCATTATTATGGAAACGGGATCATGTGGTCAGACCACATGATGCGATCTAATATAGTCATTTCTTGAGCAACTGCCAACCACGCTACAAAATTTAGACGTCTCTCGTAATCTCCTGGAAGCAAGCCCTGATGTAAATGTATTTTATATGGTCGCAGTTTATTGTCTCTCAGAATTCTTTGAATTGAAGAATATGAAATATCAGTTTCTGTCGCTAACTGACGAATAGAAATATGCGGGTCTACGAAAACACGGGCTAAAACTGCAACTGTATGTTCCTCATCTCGTGCGGTTCTGGGCTTAGAAACGTTTCTTTTTTTCTCAAAACTTCCACTTTCGCTCACATTTTTTGCCAATTTTGCAAACATTTTGTCTGATAGTACCGGCCTATTTCGAAAGCGTTCTTGATATAAACATTTGGCTGCTTTACTATTTTTTCCGCACTCTCCATAAATTAATATCATGTCCAATTTTTCTTCATTAGTGTAAGATACCATTGTGTAAATCTATTTAGAAGTATAACATAAAACGAAAACAACGAATAGCACAGTCACAAATAACAGTATTTTCAATTTGATATTACTAACAATGACAAAATTCAATTGTTTCCTTGGCTATGTTGAATCAGAAACAAAACCTTTAAATGAAGTTTTTTCGTATTTTATTAATTTTCTCGAAATTTTCCTTATGGAAGTGTATACTTTTTTCACATGGTTGAATGCAGAAAGAGAAGCTCTACAACAATCGGCAAAAAAATGTATAGCATACCATTTGAAAAAAAAAAAGTTGCCTATCGTTATTTTGGCATATGTGATCAAAGATATGATTTAAGGACGTCATTCGATAGAGCTTGACAAACGATTTACAAATATATATGGTTTATTGTAGTTTTCTGTTAAAATAAAAAAGATACAGGGGAGCGAATACCAAACTGAATCACCCGGTATAGTGATATGGTCTTCTTACCATGGATCAAGAGACAAATTCAGGATTGCCTAAGAATCGATGTTGTAGTATGGGACATATACAAGCCAGACAGTCTGAAGGAAACTACACGTGTGAAGAGAGGGAAGGGAGAAAGGAGAAAGGGGAAAAGTCACAACCACACTCCCCAAAATCTTTATTACATTCCTGAAGAATTCAGAGAACAAGACAGAATTGTTTACCCTCTAAGTGATGCAGTCGCAGCTTATGACGTACAAGAAGGTATAGAAATATACATCACCTATTGTAAATCTGTTATTTCAAAAAATAGCAGTGCATCGTATGTAGTATGGGACATATACAAGTCAGACAGTCTGAAGGAAACTACACATGTGAAGAGAGAGAAAGGAGAAAAGTCACAATCACACTCCTGAAGAATGATCTCTTTACCCTACTAAGTGATGCAGTCGCAGCTTATGACGTAAAAGAAGGTAAAGAAATATACATCACCTATTGTAAATCTGTTATTTCAAAAAATAGCAGTGCACCGATGTCCGAAACTGACCGCGAAGAAGCTGATACCAGAATGCGTCTTCATATATTAGATGAATTACGAAAGGATGCAACCAAAATCCTCATAAGTACAGTTGACATGTTATTGTGGCATTAGTAGGCATATTTTTCGAGCTACAAACTTACAAACCTAATATTCAACTTTGTACTGCATTTATTTAGTAAAGGTAAAGACTTCCGATTTTATCATATCAACGCCATCTGCCAAGAGCTCGGAGAAAATATGTCGCAAGCATTGCCCTTTTTTCCTTCTTTCACGAGTTCAGACACTACATCACAATTTTTTGGTAAGGGGAAAAAGTCAGCATACTCTCCAGGCACTGCAAAACATCCATTTCAGCCAGTAGATGCTAAAACAAAGGCATTCGAACTTATAGAACGATTCACATGCATCCTGTATGATGGCACAACAGAACTTGACAGCATCAAGAAGCTCAGAGAGGAAAAAGTAAAGATGATGCAAAGTCTACCACCCACACAGGATGTCCTCATTCAACACACTAATCGCTGCATCTATCAATCTTGCATCTGGTTAACCAGTTTGAAATTACTCCAAAATGCACCTACACCTGCTAATTTTGGATGGAAAAGAAACGAAGAGACATGACAATCAATTTGGATGTCTATACCAGAAGCAAGCAAAAGCTGTAGGGAATTAATCAAGTGCGGTTGTAAGGCTGAACACCCGTGCTCTAAGAATTGCGTTTGTAACAAGGCTGCACTTGCCTGCACAGCTTTTTGCCATTGCAAAGGTCATTGTGAACAGTAAACAACAACATTATAAATATAATAATAACAACGTTATAAATATAATTTTTATGATTATTTTCTTAAGTTATTCTGTAATTTTTTTTATTGATACATTTGTAACATGGTCAGATACATTATCTCAGCAAATTGTGATTGTATCGATGTCTTTCTTTACTCACATTGTAGCTTATTTATTCTTCTTAAACATTAATGATATAATGTATGATCTAAAACTGACTGCATTGGAGATATTTAGCAAAACCGACAAAAATATAGATTTTCGTTATAACATGTAACAAGTCCAAAACTTTGGAAGCTTGTATCTCGCAAAATATTAAAGTTACAAAAGCGGCTCTAGTCTCAAATGGTAGCAAATTTAGTTTACATTAAATCCTTTTTGCTGCAAACTCAGAAGTTGGGGAGATATTTAATAAAAACCAAATAAAAGTCGAAAATTTACGGGTTCAGTCCAAAGAAAACAAAGGGGTCGTGTTTCAAGATGGCGGACACTGAAATCGGGCACTTCCCTTTGAATTGATAGTACTGATGGTATATAAGAAGTGTGAACAAATTGGAGCTTTAATCCAGCACGTCACGATGTTTTCACTAAGCCACCACTTGAAAAATATTAGAAAATGAGCTCCAAAGTTTTAAGGCAAGACGCAGTTTGAGGAGGCAAACAAAAAAAACACCACACCCATTTCTTCCGACGGTTTTAAGCCAGAAATTTGCGTATATCCTATTTTTCTTTTCATTAATTTAGGAAAATATACATCTGATAACATTGCCTTTTCATGTGACAGACTATGTAATTACGAAAATTAAGGTCTTTCAATTCCATCCGTTCGTCCGTCTGTTGGTCTTGTGTCTGTCTACCTGTTGGTGCTAAAATAAATAATTTGACAGATAAAAATAACATTTGGTAGACAGTTGACGCTATTACCAGGGGACATACTCTTAGTGGTGAAGAATGTATAGCGTGAACATTCTTAACAATAATTATTGAAAAAAGTGTGACGGAGGACAATAATATTTGACACGTAGTTAACTGTTAAGGAAGAAACTTGCTTTTAGTGGAATATATACAGAATGGCCACCCTACGAAATAATTAATTAAATAGTGATGGTGGAAAATAATGTTTGACACTATTACCGATGAGCCAACCTGATATACTTTTAGTCAGAAATATTCAGCATGGCCACTCTCAAGAAATATGTAGTTAAGAAACGACGGAGGGAAATAATATGGAACGCAGTTGCCATAAGAAGAAGGTCTGACATATCATTGGTTACAAAAAATATACAGAAAAAATAATTAATAAATAAAATTGCCAAATAGAGTGGGATGTTTTATGAAGATACTTCTACAGATTTTTTAGTGAATATTTTTTTAAATATTGGTGATTTACGTAAATTGACAAATGGAAGATTTTACAGTACGAGATCTAATACGTATTATTTATTTACGGTGAAATCAGCTGGAACTGGTAAACTGAGAGACTACTTTATGGACAAAATAAAGCAACATTTCAAATTTGATATTACACACATTTAATAGTATATTACGTAATGAGTGATGTAAGAAGCAAATTACGCACGAATGGAAAAGTTGCGCACGATGCCGCTTAGCGGCGAGTGCGTATTTCCATGAGTGCGTAATTGCCTTACAACTCGAATTATGTACTAAACTTTACCTACGATCATATTTATTTAGTTATTTAGTAAAATCTGGATTTAGTTTACTAGTCAACAATATTATTCAACAAATATTATGTCAATTTTGACAGCGTTTGAAAATTAAGTAGGCGCATTTTTTAAACCCCGCGTCAGCGATATAAGCCATCTATAATTGCGTGTCCCGTGCGTTTTGTTTACCGTGCGATTTGTTTACAGTGCGTTTTGTTTACAATATGTAAAATTCAACTTACATAGATGACAGGTAGTGTGTTTTTTACTATTTACAGTAGTGATCGTAGGTAAAAATTGTTATAACATTATCCTCGCTCACGTCGATGACGTCTATCAAATATCAATATTAGGTAATAAGGTATAACTAACCGGCCGGCCAATTTACATTTTGTTTCATAATTTTTAGTGACGTTTGAAGAAGATTTGTTTAAAAAAAATAATGTTCAACCTTTTTCGTAGCAAAAGCTTTACTCCTAACATGAGTATGCCGTCCCCTGAATATCAAGATCCATTTAATGAAAGTTTAATCAATCTTGGTTTTTTTGAAGTCAGTAGCATATTTGTAGTTTGTATTCTAGAAAATGGTGGAGGAGTCGGTGATTTTTTTAAAACCCTTTTACCGTTTTTCCTGTCTACCTTTCTAGTTCGTGACTGTTATAATATAGCCTATTACCTTTCTCAACTGACTCGCCACATTAGTGAATACTGTTTAAATCATGCTAGTTGTTATAGTGTTATAGAGTTATGGGGCCACAAGAATATTCGTGCATACAGACATACAAACAGGCGGACATATGGGCAAAAATCTAGCTAAGAATCTCCTTTTTGAAGTCGGCTAAAAAGAGAATCGATTTATACGAGGTCTGTTAAAGGAATATGAATTTATACTGGCACGTACTTTTCTTGCGTTGGTAACAAATACGGTATGACCGACTAGAGAATCAGTCGAGTCGGGGGGTAGGTATTGATTTATTATTTTTATTTAATAGCAGTTGATCAAAGGTATGAGGGAGCCAAGTAATTTTATTTTACATTCCTTACCTATAATTTCCAAAATTTCTATCCAGCTAAAAAGAAATAAGACTAATTAGCAATCAGTAAATAAACAAAAAAATTAAAATTGCCAAGATAAATTTATTGAAGCAGTACAAAAAAGAACATACGTTTAGCATCGGCAAAATTATGCAAGGATATCTATGTATTATTAATTATATTACTCCATAAAAACATAACGCACCTGATTCTCAAGAGTGCAATCTGGGATAAAGATAACCAAATTAATTCCTTAAAATTCTTCACAAAATACCTTTATCTACAGATTGTCACAATATGTAGTCAACGTACCTAAGTAGACGTCTAAAAAAACATCATAAAACCTTTTTGTGTGAAATTATTAGCTAATTAAACGGTGTGTTTCTTGGACTCTTACTTATTCTGAATTAAAATCTAATGGAATATTACAATCTAACTCTAATTTTAATATTTAGTCTTACTTTCTAGGCCTATAAAGCATAACTTTGAATATTGTCCAAAATAACATTCGATATATCATTGGCAAAACTGGCAATAACAAAATTTCCTCTATGTGGTACTTAATGTGCAACGACAACTTTCACGCTGAGATTGTCTAATACAAATGCCATGCCGGCGCGACTGTTGCTACCAGATTTCCCTATTAGTGAATTGTGTGAGTCTGACGAAAACACGACTATTGTCTGATGCAATCATATTAGTTCTGCCCCCCCCCCCCCCTATAAAAAAATTTAAAACAATAAATATATTTATTTATTTTTTAATTTTTTATTTTAAATTTATTTTTTATGTTCTTTGATCCCTCATTATGAAAATGTGAAGGGGTATTTTTTGCCATTGAGAGGGTGAACAGGTGTCAAGCACTCGATTCGTGGTCCTTTCCGTGTTCGGCATGCTCGAAAATGGGAGTGAAACCTTTTTGTCCAGTGGTACGATGAGAGCGCCCTCTCACCTCTTTGGAGAGGTGAGAAGACGCCAAGCACGCGTCCCACAGTCCTCCCCATAATTGGCATGCTCGAAAATGGAGATCAATAACTTAGATTCTGTGAAACATTATTAATACGTGTTTGACCCCGTTTGTGGGTGGTTTTTCACCGCTTGCGGGGGTGGGTCACTCTAACGAGAAGCTCTGTCACCACCATGGTATTCAGCATCCTCGAGAACGGAGGGATGAAAACTAATTTGGTTACATCAGACAATAGTCGGGTTTTTCCAGTCTTTTTCCGACTCACACAATCCACTCTATCTTAGTTCTCCCCGAATAATTTAGTTACTTCCATAAATCGATTTTTTACCAAGCCTCCTCTTCTAAGATCATAAACAATTTATAATAATTTATAAGCAGGTGTACTTCGGTAAACTCACACTCAGGCAACAAAAAAAACGCCTAAAACACGAAATAAAGAAATAGTATCGAATCGGACTTCTATGTGAGTCGTATATTAAATAAATATTAAGGAAATCTAAGTGAAAAAATTCTAGTCCTATGTCCCTAGGCACTGAAGAGACGTTTTATAATTTCAACAATTTCCTTCAAAGAATGTATTCAAAAAAATGTCTGCAGACGATATTATTAAACAAACTACCCGTGACAAAGTCGTTTGAAACGTAAAATTGAATTTTAAATATTCACTAGGTGTCTATTCCAGTAATTCACGCTACCAAGTAATGTTTTTAGTCCGACTCGGCGATCGATACCAAATTTATAATTTTTACTTCACAAAAACTAGTTCCAAATAAAAACGACTGATATAGATTTTTAACTAATGAAAACTATATAACTATAATATTATTTGAATATACTGAATTTAGTAATTACCTAATTACTTACGAGATACGAACATACAGGGTAAGACAAGAATTGGGTAAATAAAATGTATTACGCCATTGTTCGAATTTGTACCAAAAATTCGTAACAACTCTTATTCTCCCATCTAATATCACTTATACAGTGTGATTCATAAGTAATGGTACAACATTTAACTGTAGATAGTAGAAGTCAAAATATTAATATTTAGCCAATAATGCCTTAATGAAATGTTTATAGGTAAAAAGATACAGGGTGTTAGAGTCAAAATTAAATTTTTTATTTTCCTTTGTAATTTAATGATTTTTTATCATTTTATCGTGAAGATTGGTGGGTGGGGGTTATTTGAGGTGGGAAATTATAACACACCTTCAAATTTCGTCTAGTTTCTAGAGGGAGCTACGTACGCTATGTTTAATATGATAAAAGGGCTGTAACTTTTTCACCCGCACATTTATCTCAAATTTCACATAAAGTTTGTATTCCTCTATCATTTTTTAATAAAAAAGGTATACTTGTTTCAAGTCTCTAAGTATAACAGCTTTTGAGAAAAGTGCAAATTAAGAGTTGCATGCAAATTCATTATACAATTTGAAAAATTATTTTGGCGGCAAAATTCGACACTCTTTAGTTGTAAATATTTTTTTCTGTGTAGCTAATACCGCTCATGTAGTAATTGTTTGTATGGCGTTTAACAACTTCAAAATTTTAGACATTAAAATAAAACAAATAATGATAAACTTTTAACTAGTAGACATAAATAATTTAATTCAAAATGGTAAACAATGTATCACAAATAATAAGAACTAGAACAATAATAAGAACAACTTTAAAATACCTACTGCAATAAATGTTCAACATGACCACCATTAACCTCAATATATTTTTTAAAACTTATATTTAGAAAATATCTAACTTTAAATAACGATTCTCTGTTATTCCTAATAGTTTCCACAGATTCTCTAATTTTTTCCCATCATTTTCCCGGGTATTTATGTTAGCATTGTATACTAAATACTAGCTAGCCCCAAAAGTGAAAATCCAAAGGACTGAGGTCAGGACTACGAGGTGGCCGAGGAAATTCACTTCCTCGACCGATTCAGTGATGTGGATAGTGCATACATATGTGGATGTGCTGGGGCCCCATCCTGCATGTACCACATATTGTTTCTTTTTATCGGAACATCATATACGATTTCAGGAAGAATGTTTTCTAAAAAGTCCAGATAGGTTGCATTCTTTAAATTTGGTTGTAACTCAATCGGCCATAGTATGCAGTCTCCAATGATAGCACATCACACATTTATTTTAAATTCGTGATGGAAGTGTTTTTCCTTGTATAAATAGGGATTCTCAAGTTCCCACGAATGACTATTTCTCCAATTAAATACCCCACGCCTGGTAAAAGTGGCCTCATTCATAAACAATATTCGTTTCATAAACATATGGTCATTATGTTGTTTGTTACGCAAAAATAATGAAAACTGCGACCTTTGTGGAAGATCACGAGGTAACAAATTTTACACTGGAGTAAAGTGATATGGTTTAAGTTTTTCTTTCTTTAATAATCCACGAATTGATGACTGACTTAAACAAGTTGTTGCCGATAACCGCCGCGTACTTATTTGCGGATTTTCTGCCACACGAACTAAAACGCCTTCTTGATCCACAGATATTTTTTTTGGAGGACCAGCGATATCACGTTTTGGGCGAAATGCACCTGTTTCTCCCAAACGATCAGAAACCTGTTTCTCCCAAATGATCTGGCTGCCTTCTGTTTGGATACAGTTCTAAATACCTTCGAGCTGCAGCACGACCACAATTTACTTGCCAGTATACACAAACCATGTCTTTCATTTCAAAAGTCGAAAAAAATGTATGGCGAGGAATTTTTTATAAAACGACTTTAGAAATGAATAAAAAACACAACACTTAATTAAACAAAACTCTCCGCAACAACTAATTATGGTTTGAAAGATTAATTTTTTGACAGGTACTTTTTGTCTTTATGCCTACTGGATAAATATGCTTCTTTATTTACTGTGATAATGCTGTATCACAACGCCTACTTTTAAAAATTATTATTCGAAAAGGCTTTTAAAAAATGTACATGAAACTCTTGGTTTGCACTTTTTTCAAGACCTGTTGTACTTAGAGACTTGAAACAGGTGTACCTTCTTTATTAAGAAATGATAGAGGAATACAAACTTTATGCGAAATTCGCGATAAATGTGCGGGTGAAAAAGTTGCGGCCCTTTTAACACATTAAACATAGCGTACCTATCGCCCTCTAGGAGCTAGATGAAAGTTGAAGGTGTGTTATGATTTCCCATCACCCACCAATTTTCATGACAAAATGTTAAAACATTATTAAATTACAAAGGAAAATAAAAAACCTGTATCGTTTTACCTATAAACATTTCTTTAAGACATTATTAGCTAAATCTTAATATTTTGACTCCTACTATCTACAGTTAAGTGTTGTACCATTACTTATGAATCACCCTGTATAATAGATATATAGATGCCAACAAGCTGGAAATGGTATAAGAAAATGAACTTTTAAATAACGAAATTAATCTGTTAAGAAATATATCTTTATGTATATACCATTATTATTGCAGTATGCTATATATCACTTATCTTATACATATGCAGGTACTTCTTTTTATTATTGTATACAGGGGGCAATTATTTTCATGTCATTAAAAGAAAATTTTAAGTGGGAACGACCCGACGAATAGATAATCTATCTAACTCTTTTTCCTAAGGAAACTTTAAGAAGATTGACCTAGGTAAGAAATTACCTACGAAAAGTTTGAGAACCTCTGCTTTCTGTGGAGCAATGGATGTGCAGTTGTCAAATAGGACGGGTGACATTTACCTGATGTTCTTTTTACGCTGTTTATTTCTTATTATCGTTGTAATGACCATTACAAAAAGCGACGTAGGTCGCAGAAAGGCCTTGAACTTAGTTTAGTTTGAGAGCCGTTATGAAGTAGTCAATATTATATGAACTATCTGCTAGACATTCTCAACCAGTTTTATTAAAAAAATGTTTTTCCTTTCATCAAAACTACGAGATTAGGCATTATGTTACATAAGGTTTTTTTGTTTGTATGATCGTTCCCTACTGTCAATTTTTTAATGACCTGAAACTAACCACTCTCTGTATAATACAATAATATAATTAAATGGGATTGTGTCTTCACTTGGTCAATGCTTAAATTAACTACACAGGAATACAAAATAAAAAGTGGTCTATTCCTGGAACTCAATTGAATGACCCCCTATGTATTTAGACGTGCTGAACACGAATCGAATCAGTTGTATGTTTAGCTCCTTCACCCACCATTTTTTGTAAATGGCGATACTAACTTAAAGAAACTCATAATATAGGTTATTTTCGCGACTTACTAAAAATTGGTGAGTGATGGAGCTAAATGGAGTCCCAGAAACAGCCCACTTTTCGCTTGTTGTGTGTGTAGCTGTAACATATTTGCATTCGCGGTTTTTTAGAAAATGGCGGAGGATCCGGTGATACTCATATATTGCAGACACACACACAAAGAAATTGGTCTGTTTCTAGGACTCGATTGGGTAACCCCCATGTATTTCGACGTGCTGAATACGAATCAGGTGTCCATTTAGCTCCATCACCCACCAATTTTTTGTAAATCCCGAAAATAACCTAAATTATTAGAGCTTTTTTAGGTTATTTACAGAAAAATAGTGGGCGATGGAGCTAAACGGACACCTGATTCGTGTTCAGCACGTCGAAATACATGGTCGCCTAATGTTCAAGAAACATTCCACTTTTTCCGACGACAAGGGAGTTGCTCTGTGTCTACGTTGTTTCCAAATATAACCTCATTCCGCATTCATTCTTCTTTTTGTTTCTAGTTTTGAAGGTGGCCTAAATTATCTGATTTTTTTTTATATTAATTTTTTACTGTTCGCATTTCATTGGCATATAATGGCAATACAATTTATAGCATTTTTGAATATACGTAATTCATTGACATTAAGATTACACAGCCCCACAAAAAAAAATAAAAGTTCTGTACCAGTGACGTGAATACATAGATTTTGTGTATTTTTACTTCCACGTCCAGTGGAAGTATAGTAACGACAAAAAAATTTAAAAAAATTTTTATTGTCCAAATAGGCTTAAAATGTCATGAAACGTCGAGATTTTAAGTTTGAGCGAAAAAAAAAATGTCTGTCTGTCTGTCGGTCTGTCTGTCGGTCTGTCTGTAACTTTTTTTGTGCGCACGTTTACTCTGGAACCGTTTGAGATATTGACTTAAAATTTGGTACACATATGTACTCTAACGAGATCTAGAACTAGATTATATTTTCATGTTATATGTTCCGTCGAAGGGTTTGGGGGTAAATTGGGGTAAATTTGGGGTAAATAGGTGAATCAAGCAGATAAGGGTCCATAAAATTGGTATTTAGTATATTCAAGAGAAGCTATGGTCTCAAGAAAAATTAGCCACCCCCATTACCAACCCCACCCCATTTTAAAGGGGATGAAAAAAATGTGATTTGGTGTGTGTACAAGAACCAGAAACCCCAAAATATTTTTTACTTCATCCACCCCCACTATCACCCCCTATAACCACCCCCACCCCACTACCGGGGTATCGTTTTATGGGTTTTTTGGGTAGAGGATTTCAAATATTATATTATTAGTTCCATAAATAATTATTTCGAACATTTTTTCGTTGCCCAAATTTCTTCTGGTTGTTACTTTGTAAAGGAATGGAATAATGAGTTCATACTTAGAACATATAATACACTAGTGATACTGAATAAGCACTTGTGCATATCAAATTCGAAAAGTACACTTTTACAGCATTCGAAATAAATTCCACTAAATAATGCAATATGTGACTTTAGAAAATATACATGAGCAATATAAATTTTTATGGAGGGAGCAAAATCAATAAAAAAATAAATTTTAGAGGACACCGAATCAAGAATCCATTTAGACCAGGCAAATCTCAGTGTAAAATGGGTTTGGTTACTTGTTTATTGCAATGGATAGCTCTATTAATGTAGGATAAGTACATAAAGTCGCAAAAAATCCCGACGTGAGCTAAAGCCGCCATTTGGAAAAAATGACCGCCAGAGACATTTTCTTTAAAATCATATATCTTAGTAACGGTTGCTCCGATTTTAGATTTCCTTTTTTTTGTTCCATTCCTCACTTCACATTTTACAGAAAGTATGATTACATATTTTACGATATATTAAACGATAAACTTAGGAAATTAAAAAACAATTAAAATATTACGGAAATTTAAACTTTTGTAAACTCGAGACGTTTGTACTGAAATTTCTAGTCAATTTTTGAAAAAATAATTTTAATAAAAGTTCTAGAGCACACAGTTAGCTTTCATTTATTTTTTGGCCGATGTTACTAACTCAAATATTAACGGAGTACGAGTTATTTGTATATAAAATTGTAATCATTTTTAATAATATACATTAAGGTATAAAGGGTGTCCAGTCAGTGTTCTCTCGGAAGATTGTGCAAAACGGCTAACTTTATAAAAAATCTTTCTTAACAAAACTTTCAATGTTTCGTCTCTACTACAACTTAAAATTATTTTCAATTATACAAGGTATCACAAAAACGAGTCACGCAAGAAAGTATAATTTTTTTAAATTGAAGAGCCTGTATTTCCTTAACGCCAATTAAGCCTCCAAGGGCCCTGTATTACACCCTAAAATATTTTGCCAAGCTATTTTTTTCTGTTTTTTTTTGGGGCAGTTTACAAACATTTTTGACTGGCATATCTCCGCGATTTATTAATCTTATTTCTAAAAATGTGGGATGTTGTTTGATAATGATGTATTTACTGAAAAACATTTTTGAAATAAATCATTAGTATATCGGGTGTCCAAAATATTTGCATACATTTCTTGATATTTAATTATTATTTTTCTTATTTTTTTTAAATGGAATGCCTAGGTATACTTTTTTTACATGAATGAATAAAACATACAATTCCTCACATTTTAATATCTCTTTATTTCTATTTCAAACATTTTTTGAGATATGATTATATCAAATAATTTTTGCGTAAATTAAGGTGCTCTTTACTTTAGCATTAAAATCCATATTTCATTTTACATTTTTTTAAATGGAATGCCTATAATTTTTTTAAATGGATGAGTAACGCTTACAATTTCTCACATTTTGATATTACATTTTCTTTTATGAACGGTTCTTGAGCAATAATTTTTTTCACGATATTGAAACTAACCTAACAACTGCTCAACATATCCACCATTTTGATTCAGGTAACACTGAGGTCTCTTGATAAACGAGCGCTTTACACAATGTAACATATCAACATTTATACGATTGAAACACCGACGAATCCTTTCCATCATATCTTCTCGGGTCGTTGGTTCTACTTTATAAACGTCTGACTTCACAAATCCCCAAACAAAAAAACCCACTGAAGTCAGGTCGGATGACTTAGGCGGCCATGTAATGAGACCTAACATAATTTAATAAAAGAATAAATTAGATATTATTTAACAGTTTATTAAAATATTGGACCTCCTCTTCCTATCCACCTTTCCGGAAACTGATTTCTAATGGCCTGACGAACATTTCTATTAAAATGTGGTGGTGCACCTTCAAGTTGTAATCACATATTATTTGTAATGTAATCAGGAATATGCTCGATTATTTGTGGAAACGTATTTTGCGTAAAATCTAAGAACATTTCCCTCAAAAAGCAAGGATGAATAACATAATCATGTACAATTCCTCCCCTTACATTTAAACTCTGGTTCTGATTTGTCTGTGCAATATGAGGGTTTTCTCTGGCATAATAATGAAAATTGTGCCTATTCACAAATCCGTTGCGATGAAACGTTGATTCATCCGTGAACAATACAAATTTGAAAAATTCTTCGTTTTCTCCAATTTGATTTTGAGCCCACTGGCAAAAATTTAATCTACGATTTAAATCCACATCCCAAAGCTCTTGATGCAGCTGAGCTCCATAGGGGTGAAACTTATTTTTACGAAGACATAGGAAAACACTAGATTCACTGACCTCCAAATCCCTACTTAACTGCCGTAGGATTTTCGATTACCGCTAAAGTTATAGCCAACTCATTTTCTTCATTACAATACATTTCGTCGTCTCGCCTTCTTTTCATATGCAAAATTTCCAGTACGTTCAAAACGTTCTTTCAAATTTTCTAGAGACCCCACATCAGGACATCTTCTATAGAGATATTTTTGACCATACATTCTTGATGCCATAAACAATTTCCATCACATTCACCAATAACATTACATTTACCATAGATATTAAATCTTATTGACAATAATTATAATTCGTATTTTTGAATATTAACAATATTAATTCAACTTAATCACGATAATCTTAAACACATTAGAGAAATGTCATAGAGTGAAAAACAAACGCAAAACAAAAGACCAAAGCCATACTAGATTTTAATGCTAAAATAAAAAGCACCTCAATTTATGCAAAACTTATTTGAAATAATCATATCTCAAAAACGGTTTGAAGTAAAAATTAAGTGTATAATATTAGAATGTGGGGAATTTTCTGCTTTATTCATCCATGTAAAAAAATTTAGGCATTTAAAAAATTTGAGAAAAATAATAATTAAATAACAAGAAATGTAAACAAATATTTCGGACACCCGGTATAATAATAATTTATTTCAAAAATGTTTTTCAGTAAATGCATCATTATCGAATAACACCCTACATTTTTAGAAAAAATAATTAATAAATCGCGGAGATATGGTAGTCAAAAAATTTTTTGTAATTTGCCAAAAAAACAGGAAAAAAATTATAACTTGGCAACGCTGCATTCGACTGGCAAAAAAATTTAGGGTGTAACTCAGGGCCCTTAGAGGCTTAACAGGCGCTAAAAAATTAGAGGATATTCCATTAAAAAATTATACATTCTTGTGTAACTCCTTTTTGTGACACCTTGTATAATTGAAAATAATTTCACGTTATAGTAGAGACAAAAACATTGAAAGTTTTGTTAAAAATGTTTTTTTATAAAGTTACCCGTTTTTGCACAATCTTCAGAGGAAGCACTAACTGGACACCTCGTATATTTCCAAGAACTCAAGTCTTATTTTCTTCAGTTATCTTCTATTTCATGCCCAAAGATGTAATAAAACTTTCGATTGTCCATAAAAAGGGGAAGAGAACAAAAAAAAGAAATCTAAAATCGGAGCAATGGTTACCGAGATATGTCCTTCTAAGAGAAACGGTTCTGGCGGCCATTTTTTCTAAATGGTGGCTTTAGCTCACATTGGGATTTTTCGAGACTTTTATATCCTCATTCTACATGAATAAAGCTATCCATTTCGATAAAGAAATAGCTGTCCCCAGATAGTTCATACTCAAAACTGGATTTGCCTTCTCATTTATTTCAGAATAGTAATACAACACCAACATAGCATACTTATTAACAACAACAATAACTATAATAACAAAGTTGCATATTAATAACGCACACAGTAACAAGATAATAACAAAATATCAACAGAATTATTGTTCTAAAAGCAAAAAAATGCAGATATTGTCATAAAACTTATTTACAAATTAGAACTATAATTAAATTGTTTGTTCAAAATGTCCTTCTCAGCTTCAGTATATTTTCTAGTGCAGTAGTTCACAAGATGATCGATTGATCTTCTTATCACATCTGCACAGTTTCTAATTTCGTTGCGGCGCGGCATTCAATAATACTTTGAATTAATTGATCTCTACCGTTAACATCCACTCCTTAAATGACCCCAAAATAAATAATTTAAAACTAACGTTTAAACGCATTGTTTAAAGTTGTTATTTTTTATTATAGTAAGCCTTACTTCATAATGACGACTATTAGAAAAACAAATGATGTGTCAACTTTTCTACGAGTGAACTGAGCTAAACTTAAAAAATGTAACTTAGCTGAGCGTTTTATTTAATTTTTTACCTTAGGTTAGCTCAGTCAAATACCTTTCCCCTTATCTACGCCAAGTCTACCGGATTTCATCCTAATCTTTAGAAACTTGCCCAAGCTGATTTCAAGGTGACGATTGGTCATAATACGTAAATCTTAACAACGTGCATGCGTAAAATTTCTGGTTTGTTTTAACCATTATTTTTGCAAGTTAGTTTAGATAAGAATCTCAAATTTAGGTTTTTACAACATTCGTTACCGAATCTTCTAGGAAATGGAAATATCCGAGCTATGTTCTTTCAATATGATGGAGCCCCATCACATTTCTCCAACCAAATTAGAAACCATTTAAATTATACCTATCCAAACAGATGGATTGATGACGAAGGTCCTCATGTATAGCCGACAAGGTTTTCGGATTTCAACCATGTAGATTATTTTCATGAGGTCACTTAAAGAGTGAGGTCTACAAAGTGAGCATCTCAAAGGATTATTGAATACCCAAAGAAATTAGAAACAATCCAGAAGTGATAAGAAGATTAATCGATCATCTCGTGAACCGCACTAGAAAATGTACTGAAATTGAGGAGCACATTTTGAATATAAAATTTAATTATAATTCTAATTTGTAAATACGTTTTATGACAGTATCTGTTGTCATTTTTGTTTTTGGTACAATTATTCAGTTGATATTTTGTTGTTATCTTATTACTATGTGCATTATTGATATGCAACTATGTTATTACAGTTATTGTTGTTGCTCTATTACTAGTATTTTGTAAATGAGAGGAATGAAACAGATTCTTATTTCGGTGTTCTGTAACATTTACTTTTTAATTGATTTTGCCCCCTCCATAAAAAGCTCTAATTAAAACTCAATAATTATTGCTGAAAAAAAAGTAAATGTCTAATTTAATAGTGAAAGCATTTTTTGCGCATTTCATTCATCGTTATTTTCCAAAGTCACATATTGGCATTATTTAGTGGAATTTATTTTGAAGGTGGTAAAAGTGTGGCAAAAAATTAATAAAGCCATCTTGCTCAGTTTTTTATGTACTTTTCGAATTTAATATTGAAATTAAAAAAACATATACAGGGTATTGTTTTCTTGAAGAAAAACAAAAACATTTATTTTTCAAGTTCGGACCTGAATTTTTTTTGTGTGCGATACAAGTGCTTATTTAGAATCATTATATGTGCTAAATATTAACTTTACAAAGTAACAACCAAAAGAGATTTTGGCAGAAATACATAAAACACCCTGTATTTCAGCAACGGGGGCCAAACTAGCTTTTTCTATGGATGATTATGGTTACCTTCAGTGTCCTTTATCTGCCATTAAAGCATATCCGTTTCCTCGTGAAACACCCTGTATTAAAGAGTTATATTTTGTTTATGTATTAGGGTACGGACATGCCGAAGATGCTTAGTAGTTCAGTGTGTAGTTCACTACGATAGCCGCCATCAATTTTTAGAACAAACCTGTACATTTAAATGGGACCGCATATGCCGAGGATGCTTGCAGCAGTTCATTCTAGCAGTTTACATGGAAGTCTCCACGGTAGCTGGCCATTCATAATTTTATATATTTGGTGTGAGGTACCGAGATCCCGGAGTTGCCTCGCAGCTAGAAGTTCAGCCCACAAATTCAGTCTATGCATCGAAGTCGTCAATTTGTAAAACAAACCTGTACCTTTAAATGTGACCGCACATATCGAGGATGCTACCAGAGCAGTTTACTTCCGAAGTCTACCAGCATGTTCACCTCGAAACAAAATAGTTTGTTTTTACATGGTAGTAGAGAGGTAGACTTCGCGGGTGGCGAATATTTACCAGATCTTGAATAAATATTTCTATACATATTTTTTTAAGTTATAGTCAACAACCTTAATTATTGCTTTATAATTAAAATATACAGTATGTCCGCGGATGGGGTTTACAATAGGTGTAATCGCAATTTTTTTTAACTTTTCGAGAAAATGTTATTCTTTATAAAAGTTTTTCCTTGTCTAAAAAATAGTAATGACTTTGAGAAAAATTATATTTTTTATACGTGGTGCGCAAAAATTACAAAACTTATAATTCCAAGAGTAAACTGGTTATATTTTTTATTTTGGAATAAAATGTAAAATAAAAAAGTTGTTTCAAATTATATGGTCTGTCCAAATTCAAAATTTCACTTGAATATTGCAATGTTTCGAAATGAGTGAATTTCTGTTAAAATACTTGTTGGATTTTGTCAATTTTTTTGCTTACTTTTATTTTATTTTGACAAATACTACAAGCCGTAGAAATTTGGAATCCTATTTTATGAACATCTATAATTTTCGTAATGTTCTATTTGATTGTTAGGTGCGTTGTTACCTAGTTACGTCTACATATCATGACATATCTGCATTAAAAATTTTTTTAAATGTTAACTGTCGAGCAAAGAATTATTTTAATAGTAGTACTATGGAGACGATGGGAGTTCATACCGTTACGTTCTTCAACAATTTAGTGAGAAATTTCACAATGTGTTTAAAAAAATAAATGCCCTGATAGACCCCAGGACGAGAAGCGTGTGTCCCTGTTTTACTTCCACATCCAGTGGAAGTATAGTAACGACAAAAAATGTTTTTAAATTTTTATTGTTCAAATAGGTTTAGAATGTCATGAAACGTCGAGATTTTAAATTTGAGCGAAAAAAAAATTTCTGTCTGTCGGTTTGTAATTGTTTTTGTGCGCACGTTTACTCTGGAACCGTTTGAGATGTTGACATGAAATTTGGTACACATATGTACTTTAACGAGATCTAGAATTAGATTATATTTTCATCTTGTTTCGTCGAAGGCTTGGGGGGTAAATTGGGGTAAATTTGAGGTAAATAGGAAAATCAAGCGGGTAAGAGTCCATAAAATTGGTATTTAGTATATACAAGAGAAGCCAAGGTCTCAAAAAAAATGTTGGCATTAGCCATCCCCATTACCACCCCCACCCCATTATTAAAGGAGATGGAAAAAATGGTGATTTAGTGTGTGTACAAGAACCAGAAACCTCAAAATATTTTTTTACTTCATCCAACCCCACTACCACCCCTTATCACCACCCCCATCCCACTACCGATGTGGGGTATCCTTTTATGGGTTTTTGGGGTAGAGGGTTTCAAATATTATATTATTAAAGTTCCGTAAACAATTATTTCCACATACAAATTTTTTTCGTTGTGAGTGACTTGGATAGAAAATCTGTATGTGGAAGTAGTGATTCCTTGGGCAGCGGTTTTTTCTCCTTTGTTGATCTTCAATATTTATTTTTTCATTGTCGACATGGGTTAATTGGAATAAGTGGTTTTTAGGGTAGCGGTTGGCTGTATGGCTAGTGGCCAGATGCCAAAAAAGAAAAAAAAAAGCTCCACTACGGGTTTATTAATATAACTAAAAATAATGAGTAATATATAACACCTTCCATCCAATTTTTATTATAAAATTCAGACTATCAAATAATATGACAATCTATAAATTATCCAACATAGAAAGTTCCTAAAAAAGTTGACTCAAATTTAGGCCGCTATATTGGGCTGGCCATTTCGAGTTTCCAGTTTTATTAATTTTCTTGACAGTTTAGTACATATACTTGCAAAATTTCATGGTCTTAGCATGCCTGAAGAAGCCCAAACAAACAGATATAGCTGTTATATGACTTATTAACTACGTCGAGCCATCTTGCGAACTGAACAGAGTTCCCAAGGAATCAACTACTAAGGAATCACTACTTTCTCATCCAGATTTTCTACCCAAGTTTCTCATAACGAAAAAATTTTGTATGTGGAAATAATTGTTTACAGAAGTTTAATAATATTATATTTGAAATCTTCTACCCCCAAAACCCATAAAACGATATCCCACACGGTAGTGGGGTGTGGGTGGTGATAGGGGGGTGGTAGTGGGGGTGGAAGAAGTGCAAAAATATTTTGAGGCTTTTGGTTCTTGTACATACACTAAATCACATTTTTTTTATCCCCTTTAATAACATGGTGGGGGTGGTAATGGGGGTGGCTAATGCCAAAAAATATTTTGGAACCTTAGTTTCTCTTGTATACACTAAATACCAATTTTATGGACTCTTACCTGCTTGATTTACCTATTTACCCCCAACCAACCCTTCGATGGAATAAGATGAAAATATAGTCCAGTTCCACATCCCGTTAAAGTACATATGTGTACCAAATTTCAAGTCAAAATATCTCAAACGGTTCCAGAGTAAACGTGCACACAAAAAAAAATTACAGAGCGACAGACAGACAGAATTTTTTTTTCCCTCAAATTTAAAATCTCGACGTTTCATGACATTCTAAGCCTATTTGAACAATAAAAATTATCAAAAATTTTTTTGTCGTTATTATACTTCCACTGGATGTGGAAGTATAATAACGTAATAAATAAAGTAAATAAACTAATTACATAGAACAGAATAGAATGGAATTTATGTAATAATTTATAATTAAGCAATTTTCTGTAAATAAAACAAAACGCATCGAAATTTTTCTACCTGCGATAATTCCCTATTTACAGGTAAAGAGTACCCATATTTTATTGCTTTGGCAATATATGCATTTGAATTCGTTCAGTCCGCATAAAGCCACACTATACGTTTCCTGTGCTCATATGTATTAAAAAAGATACACACGTATGCACTCACATTCTTTTTTGTAGAAAATTTGATTCTCTACAAGTATTTATTATCAAAAAGTTTCAGTTAATTTTACCTACTATTATGACCAGTAGAGAATGTAAAAAAAGATTTTTTGCACAAATAACGTTTGTTCTGGCAAAATTTTGCAGCACAAACAGAGCACAAACCTGGAGATAATAGAGAAATGTTGCACAATAAATAACACAATAACACACTTCACTAAGTACGTCTATGAACTAAATAAATTATACCCAAACTGTACCTACGTCGCCCGCACTGTTTTCCAAGGTTTTAAAAAACATAGAAAGTCGACCGGTACTGCTTTTGTCTTTGTGGTTGGAAAATTATGAAATCTTATTAGCGATTTTTTTATTTCAAATCTGAGTACTCCGCTGGATTCGGCAACCCCTCAAATGGGTTTGTTCCAAATTTCTGAAAAAAAACCTATTTTTGGATTTTTCCCGAAAGAAATAAAAAATTATGAAATTGCCAATGAAAATCCACTTTAATTGTCAATTTGTGTTAAGTTTTAATTATTTTAATTTCTGATTGCAATAATAATTATTGCCATGCAACTTTCATTACATTTCATAATTTTCCACTCACAATAACAAACGCAGTAGGTCGACCTTTTTCATTATATAAAATTTAATGTATCACAAGAATGAACATTTCAGAGATCTACGTTAAAACAAGCCCCAAATCGGACCTAAAATACATGTTTTATGGTGATGATTCCAAACAAAAGCCAAACACACTGCAGAAATAAAAATATTATTTACATGAGATAAAAGCAGGTCAATCCCCCGAGAGACTGAACAAAACACTGAACTGGTGAACTGATTGATAAACTTCTTCGGCATGTGCACCCAGTATCGCGGCATTAATTGACTGAAACTTGCGAGCTGAACTTCTAGCGGCGTGACATCTTCGACATGTCCGTACCCTAAAACTTTACGTATGTGACAATACCATTTGTTGAACGATTGGTTGAAGACCCAGTTAATTCGACATTGTTTTGGTTGGGTTCTATATTACTTTCACTTTTTACTTTATGCGGACTTGCCAGTCCTAAATGAGTACTGCTTACATATTGTTTAATAGAAACATACCGTGTCGTATGGGATGTAACTACTCTAAACGAGCCCTATGTACCATGTCGCCATGCCGTAGATGACAACTTGTATAGTTACAGCAGCAGCTGTTAACAGAATCTACTGTAGGAAGTCATGAAGTATCTATCATGCGTTATGTTGTATGTTTAAAAAGTGTGAGATGCGTTGAGGAAAGAGGGACTATTAATGAATAATTTATGTAATAATTTTTTTTCAAATAATCATATTCATTTCTAATTTAAAAATGTTAAACATTAGAAGAATCAATTCTGTATATTCGCATAGTTCTTATGTCATCATCGTGAATTCAATAACGCTAGCAGCAAAAAAAATACATGAAAGTGGTTGAACTTATCTTCTTAGCTAATTTCCCAGTAATATAAATCAATACCCTGTCAATAAATAACAATAGGCGAGGCAACAATGCGAATCGAATGAAACAAATCATAAATTGCCAATCATTGTTGCATGTACACCATCGGATTGAACCTAAAATACGAATACGCGAAACGAGTCGCCGTTAAACTACTCTAAACTACTTCTTCTTTCTGAGAATGACAATTACTTGTCGTGGTATTTAAAATACAGCCAATATATTTAATAGACATAGAATATAGATTCTTAAGACTGCAACCTGTATTTTTATTTTAAGGATATTTTCACAAAACAAATAACAGGATAAACGGAAATTATATATAGGGTATTTATATAAACTTCTATACAATATATATTTAGAACTATTATTACTCATACTATCATAGAATACTGTTAGTTGGCAGATTTATAACAAACGTTACCACTCAAATAAATTTAGTATAAATATCTGATGGTCACACTTTGATATATTTTACCAAGGAGTATACTATAGGTGCCGAAAATTTGAACACCTTTGCTTTGCTAGGAAGAATAATGTGGTGGCTTCGAGCAAATACTAGACAGAATCGTGACCTGCTGGATTAGCGCCAATTTTTTTGAGCTCTTATATACCCTCAGTGCTATCAATTCAAGGGGTGTGCCCAATTTCAGTGCTCCCCATCTTGAAATACGACGCTAACTTTGTTTTCTTTAGACTGTAAATTTTCGACTTTTATTTGGTTTTTACTAAATATCTCCCCAACTTCTGGGTTTGTAGCAAAAAGAATTTAATTTAAGCTAAATTTGCTACAATTTGAGACCAGAGCCGCTTTTGTGACTTCCCCTAATATTTTGCGAGATACAAGCTTCCAAAGTTTTGAACTTTTTTCAGGTTATTACGAAAATCGGTTGGATTTACAGCAACACTATTCGAATAAATTTTAATCTAGACTATACCGGGTGATTCAGTTTGGTATTCGCCCCCCTATATCTTTTTTATTCTAACAGAAAACTAGAATAAACCATATATATTTGTAAATAGTTTGTCAAGCTCTATCGAATGACGTCCTTAAATCATCTCTTTGGTCACATATGCCAAAATAACGATAGTCAACTTTTTTTTTTTCAAATGGTATGCTATACATTTTTTTGCCGATTGTTGTAGAGCTTCTCTTTCTGCATTCAACCATATGAAAAAAGTATATACTTCCATAAGGAAAATTTCGAGAAAATTAATAAAATACGAAAAAACTTCATTTAAAGGTTTTGTTTCTGATTCAACATAGTTAGCTATGGAAACAATTGAATTTTGTCGTTGTTAGTAATGTCAAATTGAAAATACTGTTATTTGTGACCACGGTCAGTAAACTATACGGTTGCATCATCCCGCAGCTTTTAGACGAAGGAGCGCGCGGGGGAGGTAACCGAAAATGACGTAGCCTCTAGACCCAGCTAGGGCCGGCACTAGACATTTTGCTACTCACTCAATTAATAAACACTGATATAGACGAATAGTATACACTGGGGCGACAGCAAACTAGTTTATTACACCGGACAGTGACAGTGCGACGTGCGACAAACAATATAAAAATAAACACACTGTCGTTGTAGTATACCAGACAAATTGAAAATAGGACACGTGGCAACTAGTGCCGGCTCTGAATCTACCTAGACTTTGACCTTGATCTGAATAATTAAACAAATAAAGCGTGCAAGAGAGACAGATATCCTATTCCCATGCAAAAGATAGAGACAAAGATATAGGTGGCTACATGACGTAGGCGCTAGACCCAAGTTCCCCCCCCCCCGCGCGCTCCTTCGTCTAGAAGCTACTGGATGAGGTAACCGTTATAGTTTAATGACCGTGATTTGTGACTGTGTTATTCGTCTTCGTTTTATGTTATACTTCTAAACACAATGGTATCTTACACTAATGAAGAAAAAATGGACATGATATTAATTTATGGAGAGTGCGGAAAAACAGTAAAGTAGCCAAACGTTTATATCAAGATCGCTTTCGAAATAGGCCGGTACCATCAGACAAAATGTTTGCAAAATTGGCAAGAAATATGAGCGAAAGTGGAAGTTTTGAGAAAAAAAGAAACGTTTTTAAACACCGTTAGATTTCCTCCTTTGGTTCTATTTAAAAGAAAAAGTTTACACCTCTAAATGACATCGGAGATCTTAGAACTAGAATACGAATTGAATGCCGCAGATTAAATGTTGAAATTCATTCTTCAACACAAGAAAAATTTCGAGGAAATTAATAAAATATGATAAAACGTCATTCAAAGGTTTTTTTCTGAATTAGCACAGTTAGCCAAGAAAGCAATTGAATTTTGACATTGTAAGTAATGTAACTAGTACCAACTAGGCCAATCAGATTCGAAATAGAGGGATTTGTACGAGGATTGTGTACGGCACTGATGAGGCGTAAAAATTTCGAAACAAAGTTTAGTGTTTTGACCAAACAAAGTTCTGTTTTTAAATAATTATGTAATTCATTTTTATATAACATTTAATGTCGTCTCTTTAGTTAATTAATGATAATAACACTCAAACAATAATATTAAAATAACAACTAATAATAAATAACAATTACCAATAAAAAAACTAAAAATACTTAAAAACTAACTAACAATTAGGAAAATAAAAACATTATTTATTGCTTCATATGTTCGAAGAGTCCTCCGTTCGCTTTTAAACATAATCGTCCTCTGTTTATCACGCCTTGGGTACATACATGTTGAAGAATTTCAACATTTAATCTGCGGCATTCAGTTTGTATTCTATTTTTAAGATCTTCGACATCATTTAGAGGTGTAAAATACACTCTTTCTTTTAGATATGGCCAAAGAAAAAATCTAACGGTGTGAGATCCGGTGATCTGGCAGGCCACTTGACTCCCTCACTACGATTTCCGATCCATCTACCTGGATAAGCTGCATTTAAATAATTCGATACAATTATAGCATTATGTGGCGGTGCCCCATCTTGTTGTAATATCATGTTATGTCTAATATGTAATGGAACGTCTCCTATGAAATCTAACAACTCTTCTCTTAAAAACTGGAAATATCTTTCTCCAGTAAGCGTGCCTTCGTAAAACTTTGGTCCTATAATTTGTCCGCTGAGAATTCCACACCATACATTGATTCCCCAGATATTTTGGAAATTAGTTTCCCGAAGCCAGTGAGGATTATGCTGCGACCAATAATGGCAGTTATGTCTATTGACAATTCCATTATTATGGAAACGGGATCATGTGGTCAGACCACATGATGCGATCTAATATAGTCATTTCTTGAGCAACTGCCAACCACGCTACAAAATTTAGACGTCTCTCGTAATCTTCTGGAAGCAAGCCCTGATGTAAATGTATTTTATATGGTCGCAGTTTATTGTCTCTCAGAATTCTTTGAATTGAAGAATATGAAATATCAGTTTCTGTCGCTAACTGACGAATAGAAATATGCGGGTCTACGAAAACACGGGCTAAAACTGCAACTGTATGTTCCTCATCTCGTGCGGTTCTGGGCTTAGAAACGTTTCTTTTTTTCTCAAAACTTCCACTTTCGCTCACATTTTTTGCCAATTTTGCAAACATTTTGTCTGATAGTACCGGCCTATTTCGAAAGCGTTCTTGATATAAACGTTTGGCTGCTTTACTATTTTTTCCGCACTCTCCATAAATTAATATCATGTCCAATTTTTCTTCATTAGTGTAAGATACCATTGTGTAAATCTATTTAGAAGTATAACATAAAACGAAAACAACGAATAGCACAGTCACAAATAACAGTATTTTCAATTTGATATTACTAACAATGACAAAATTCAATTGTTTCCTTGGCTATGTTGAATCAGAAACAAAACCTTTAAATGAAGTTTTTTCGTATTTTATTAATTTTCTCGAAATTTTCCTTATGGAAGTGTATACTTTTTTCACATGGTTGAATGCAGAAAGAGAAGCTCTACAACAATCGGCAAAAAAATGTATAGCATACCATTTGAAAAAAAAAAAGTTGCCTATCGTTATTTTGGCATATGTGATCAAAGATATGATTTAAGGACGTCATTCGATAGAGCTTGACAAACGATTTACAAATATATATGGTTTATTGTAGTTTTCTGTTAAAATAAAAAAGATACAGGGGAGCGAATACCAAACTGAATCACCCGGTATAGTGATATGGTCTTCTTACCATGGATCAAGAGACAAATTCAGGATTGCCTAAGAATCGATGTTGTAGTATGGGACATATACAAGCCAGACAGTCTGAAGGAAACTACAAGTGTGAAGAGAGGGAAGGGAGAAAGGAGAAAGGGGAAAAGTCACAACCACACTCCCCAAAATCTTTATTACATTCCTGAAGAATTCAGAGAACAAGACAGAATTGTTTACCCTCTAAGTGATGCAGTCGCAGCTTATGACGTACAAGAAGGTATAGAAATATACATCACCTATTGTAAATCTGTTATTTCAAAAAATAGCAGTGCATCGTATGTAGTATGGGACATATACAAGTCAGACAGTCTGAAGGAAACTACACATGTGAAGAGAGAGAAAGGAGAAAAGTCACAATCACACTCCTGAAGAATGATCTCTTTACCCTACTAAGTGATGCAGTCGCAGCTTATGACGTAAAAGAAGGTAAAGAAATATACATCACCTATTGTAAATCTGTTATTTCAAAAAATAGCAGTGCACCGATGTCCGAAACTGACCGCGAAGAAGCTGATACCAGAATGCGTCTTCATATATTAGATGAATTACGAAAGGATGCAACCAAAATCCTCATAAGTACAGTTGACATGTTATTGTGGCATTAGTAGGCATATTTTTCGAGCTACAAACTTACAAACCTAATATTCAACTTTGTACTGCATTTATTTAGTAAAGGTAAAGACTTCCGATTTTATCATATCAACGCCATCTGCCAAGAGTTCGGAGAAAATATGTCGCAAGCATTGCCCTTTTTTCCTTCTTTCACGAGTTCAGACACTACATCACAATTTTTTGGTAAGGGGAAAAAGTCAGCATACTCTCCAGGCACTGCAAAACATCCATTTCAGCCAGTAGATGCTAAAACAAAGGCATTCGAACTTATAGAACGATTCACATGCATCCTGTATGATGGAACAACAGAACTTGACAGCATCAAGAAGCTCAGAGAGGAAAAAGTAAAGATGATGCAAAGTCTACCACCCACACAGGATGTCCTCATTCAACACACTAATAGCTGCATCTATCAATCTTGCATCTGGTTAACCAGTTTGAAAGTACTCCAAAATGCGCCTACACCTGCTAATTTTGGATGGAAAAGAAACGAAGAGACATGACAATCAATTTGGATGTCTATACCGAAAGCAAACAAAAGCTGCAGGGAATTAATCAAGTGCGGTTGTAAGGCTGAACACCCGTGCTCTAAGAATTGCGTTTGTAACAAGGCTGCACTTGCCTGCACAGCTTATTGCCATTGCAAAGGTCATTGTGAACAGTAAACAACAACATTATAAATATAATAATAACAACGTTATAAATATAATTTTTATGATTATTTTCTTAATAGTTATTCTGTAATTTTTTTTACTGATACATTTGTAACATGGTCAAATACATTATCTCAGCAAATTGTGATTGTATCGATGTCTTTCTTTACTCACATTGTAGCTTATTTATTCTTCTTAAACATTAATGATATAATGTATGCTCTAAAACTGACTGCATTGGAGATATTAAGCAAAACCGACAAAAATATAGATTTTCGTTATAACATGTAACAAGTCCAAAACTTTGGAAGCTTGTATCTCGCAAAATATTGAAGTTACAAAAGCGGCTCTAGTCTCAAATTGTAGCAAATTTAGTTTAAATTAAATCCTTTTTGCTGCAAACTCAGAAGTTGGGGAGATATTTAATAAAAACCAAATAAAAGTCGAAAATTTACAGGTCAGTCCAAAGAAAACAAAGATGGGTCGTATTTCAAGATGGCGGACACCGAAATAAGGCACTTCCCTCTGAATTGATAGTACTGAAGGTATATAAGAAGTGTGAACAAATTGGAGCTTTAATCCAGCAGGTCACGATGTTTTCGCTAAGCCACCACTTGAAAAATATTAGAAAATGGTCTCCAAAGTTTTAAGGCAAGATGCAGTTTGAGGAGGCAAACAAAAAAATACACCACACCCATTTTTCCGACGGTTTTAAGCAAGAAATTTGCGTATATCCTATTTTTCTTTTCATTAATTTAGGAAAATAGACATCTGATAATATTGCCTTTTCATGTGACAGACTATGTAATTACGAAAATTAAGGTCTTTCATTTCCATCCATTCGTCCGTCTCTTTGTCTTGTGTCTGTCTACCTGTTGGTGCTAAAATAAATAATTTGACGGATAAAAATAACATTTGGTAGACAGTTGACGCTATTACAAGGGGACATACTCTTAGTGGCGAAGAATGTATAGCGTGAACATTCTTAAAAATAATTATTGAAAAAAGTGTGACGGAGGACAATAATATTTAACACGTAGTTAACTGTTAAGGAAGAAACTTGCTTTTGGTGGAATATATACAGAATGGCCACCCTAAGAAATAATTAATTAAACAGTGATGGTGGAAAATAATGTTCGGAATATAGTTGACACTATTACCGATGAGCAAACCTGATATATTTTTAGTGAGAAATATTCATCATCTCAAAAAATATGTAGTTAAGAAACGACGGAGGGAAATAATATTTGGAACTTAGTTGCCATAAGAAGAAGGTCTGACATATCTTTGGTTACAAAAAATATACAGAAAAAATAATTAATAAATAAAATTGCCAAATAGAGTGGGATGTTTTATGAAGATACTTCTACAGATTTTTTAGTGAATATTTTTTTAAATATTAGTGATTTACGTAAACTGACAAATGGAAGATTTTACAGTACGAGATCTAATACGTATTATTTATTTACGGTGAAATCAGCTGGAACTGGTAAACTGGGAGACTACTTTATGGACAAAATAAAGCAACATTTCAAATTTGATATTACACACATTTTAATAGTATATTACGTAATGAGTGATGTAAGAAGCAAATTACGCACGAATGGAAAAGTTGCGCACGATGCCACTTAGCAGCGAGTGCGTATTTCCATGAGTGTGTAATTGCCTTACAACTCGAATTATGTACTAAACTTTACCTACGATCATATTTATTTAGTTATTTAGTAAAATCTGGATTTAGTTTACTAGTCAACAATATTATTCAACAAATATTATGTCAATTTTGACAGCGTTTGAAAATTAAGTAGGCGCATTTTTTAAACCCCGCGTCAGCGATATAATCCATCTATAATTGCGTGTCCCGTGCGTTTTGTTTACCGTGCGATTTGTTTACAGTGCGTTTTGTTTACAATATGTAAAATTCAACTTACATAGATGACAGGTAGTGTGTTTTTTTACTATTTACAGTAGTGATCGTAGGTAAAAATTGTTATAACATTATCCTCGCTCACGTCGATGACGTCTATCAAATATCAATATTAGGTAATAAGGTATAACTAAAACCGGCCGGCCAATTTAAATTTTGTTTCATAATTTTTAGTGACGTTTGAAGAAGATTTGTTTAAAAAAAAATAATGTTCAACCTTTTTCGTAGCAAAAGATTTACTCCTAACATGAGTGTGCCGTCCCCTGAATATCAAGATCCATTTAATGAAAGTTTAATCAATCTTGGTTTTTTTGAAGTCAAGTAGCATATTTGTAGTTTGTATTCTAGAAAATGGTGGAGGAGTCGGTGATTTTTAAAACCTTTTTACCGTCTTTCCTGTCTACCTCTCTAGTTCGTGGCTGTTATAATATAGCCTATTACCTTTCTCAACTGACTCGCCACATTAGTGAATACTGTTTAAATCATGCTAGTTGTTATAGTGTTATAGAGTTATGGGGCCACAAGAACATTCGTGCATACAGACATACAAACAGGCGGACATATGGGCAAAAATCTAGCTATGAATCTCCTTTTTGAAGTCGGCTAAAAAGAGAATCGATTTATACGGGGTCTGTTAAAGGAATATGAATTTATACTGGTACATACTTTTCTTGCGTTGGTAACAAATAAGGTATGACCGACTAGAGAATCAGTCGAGTCGGGGGGTAGGTATTGATTTATTATTTTTATTTAATAGCAGTTGATCAAAGGTATGAGGGAGCCAAGTAATTTTATTTTACATTCCTTACCTATAACTCTAATTTCCAAAATTTCTATCCAGCTAAAAAGAAATAGGACCAATTAGCAATCAGTAAATAAACAAAAAAATTAAAATTGCCAAGATATATTTATTGAAGCAATACAAAAAAGAACATACGTTTAGCATCGGCAAAATCATGCAAGGATATATGTATTATTAATTATATTACTCCATAAAAATATATAACGCACCTGACTCTCAAGAGTCTGGGATAAAGGTAACCTAATTAATTCCTAATTAATTCCTTAAAATTCTTCACAAAATACCTTGATCTACAGATTGTCACAATATGTAGTCAACGTACCTAATACCCCAAGTAGATGTCTAAAAAAACATCATAAAACCTTTTTGTGTGAAATTATTAGCTAATTAAACGGTGTATTTCTTGGACTCTTACTTATTCTTAATTAAAATCTAATGGAATATTACAATCTAACTCTAATTTTAATATTTAGTCTTACTTTCTAGGCCTATAAAGCATAACTTGGAATATTGTCCAAAATAATATTCGATATATCATTGGCAAAATTGGCAATAACAAAATTTCCTCTATGTGGTACTTAATGTGCAACGGCAACTTTCACGCTCACGAGATTTCACGAGATTTTCTAATACGAATGCCATGCCGCCGGCCGCTGCACAGTGGCGAGAAATACCAGTGTTCCACCCAAATTACTCTAGAGGTCGTAAATTTTAAGTTATTGAGACATTTTTTTTTAATGTTCGTCTCGAACTTACCTCTAGCCGGATTTTGAAATTTCATTTTTCATTTTTTATAATTTTTAATAAAAGATCATATTTTTGCAAAAAGGTACTGTTTTTTCTATTAAATTTATTCTAACGGGCCGTAAATTTGAGTTTTCGTAACAATTTTTTTTTAAATCTTCGTCTTTTAATCAGCTATTGATATGTCTAGATGAATTTTTGATTTAGTTGTTGACAACTGTCAAAATTACTGTCAAGTATAAAAAAAATACGATTTTTAGATAAATCATTCATACAATAACAGGTTGGTGTTCAGAAAAATATATATATAGTGTTTTCAATGTACCTGGTTCCGAAGTTGACAGGAGAATAAGTATTTCTAAATTTGGCAGCTGCCATAATTGTTGTCAAATTTCCAAAGATAGGTAGAAGAGCTTATTAATTTTAAAAATACCCTGTAAAGGTATAGAACAATAGATATATATTGTTTTTGATCTGTTTGATTTAGTAATTGACAGGAAAATATGAGTTTTAAATTTGGCAGCTGTCATAATTGTTGTCAATTTTCAATAGCTTATTAATTTTAAAAATGCAGTATAAATGTATAGAAAAATAGATATATATATGTATTGTTTTTAAACAGCCAGATTTAGTGGTTGACAGGAAAATATGGTTTTTAAATTTGGCAGCTGCCATAATTGCTGTCAACTTTCAAAAAATAGAAGTTAAAGCTTGGAACTACTAAATTTGGCAGTTTAGAAACATTATATATCTATTTTTCTATACATTTATAGGGTGCTTTTAAAATTTATAAGCTCTTACCTCTATATTTTGAAATGAGACAGCAATTATGACAGCTGCCAAATTTAGAATTCATGTTTTCCTGTCAACTTCGGAACCAGGTACATTAAAAACAATATTCACAAGGTATTTTTAAAGTTAATAAGCTCTGACTTCTATTACTTCCACATCCGGTGGAAGTATAGTAACGACAAAAAAATTTTTAAAAATTTTTATTGTTCAAATAGGCTTAGAATGTCATGAAACGTCGAGATTTCAAGTTTGAGCGAAAAAAAAATTTCTGTCTGTCGGTCTGTCGGTCTGTAACTTTTTTTTGTGCGCACGTTTACTCTGGAACCGTTTGAGATATTGACTTGAAATTTGGTACACATATGTACTTTAACGAGATCTAGAACTAGATTATATTTTCATCTTGTTCCGTCGAAGGGTTGGGGGGTAAATGGGGGCAAATTTGGGGTAAATAGGTAAATTAAGCAGGTAAGAGTCCATAAAATTGTATTTAGTATATACAAGAGAAGATAAGGTCTCAAAAAAATTTTGGCATTAACCACCCCCATTACCACCCCCACCCCATTATTAAAGGGGATGGAAAAAATTTGTGATTTAGTGTGTGGACAAGAACCAGAAGCCTCAAAATATTTTTTTACTTCATCCACCCCGACCACCCCCTATCACCACCCCCACCCCACTACCGATGTGGGGTATCGTTTTATGGGTTTTTGGGGTAGAGGATTTCAAATATTATATTATTAAAGTTCCATAAACAATTATTTCCACTTACAAAATTTTTTCGTTGTGAGTGACTTGGATAGAAAATCTGGATGTGGAAGTAGTGATTCCTTGGGCAGCGGTTTTTTTGAAAGTTGACAGCAATTATGGCAGCTGCCAAATTTAAAAACTATATTTCCCTGTCAACTACTAAATCCGGCAGTTTAAAAACAATATATATCTATTTTTCTATACATCTACAGTGCATTTTTAAAATTATAAGCTCGAGCCCCACAAGCGGTCAAAAATCATCTCCAAACGGGGGGTTAATGCGTATTATAATGTATTATAATTGTTTGAAGGACTCTTACTTGGTGATCCTCCGTTTCCGAGGATGCTGAACACCGTGGTGATGGTGGAATTCCTCCCCGGGATGACTCAACCCCGTAAATGGGTGAGAATGCGTTATCAGCATACCCCCGGGCAAAGCTTCCGCTCCCCCCCCGGCCTTTGAGGATGCTACACAGCAGAAAAACATTAAGGATGTCAACTCGATCTCGTCAACGAAGTTGTCATCTTCTTTTACTGTGGAGCTGGAAAAAGATGAATGTATATTTTTTGGGAAAAATAGGTTTATATAATAATTGAAATATTTGATTTATTTAATTAATTATAATTATATTAATATTTTTATAAAATATTTTTATTGACGTAAACAATTACTGCATATATTGTTTCGCGGGCTTTTCTTACTATATCTATAAAAAAAAACTTAAAACAATAAATTTATTTATTTATTTTTTAATTTTTAATTTTTAATTTTAAATTTATTTTTTACATTCTTTGATCCCGCATTATGAAAATGTGAAGGGGTATTTTTTGCCATCGAGAGGGTGAACGGGTGTCAAGCATTCGATTCGTGGTCCTTTCCGTGTTCGGCTTGCTCGAAAATGGGTGAAACCTTTTTGTCCAGTGGTATGATGAGAGCGCCCTTTACCCCTTTGGAGGGTGGTTATAATTGGCATGCTCGAAAATGGGGATCAATAAGTTAGATTCTGTGAAACATTATCAATACGTGTTTGACCCCGTTTGGGGGTGGTTTTTCACCGCTTGCGGGGGTGGGTCACTCTAACGAGAAGCTCTGCCACCACCACGGTATTCAGCATCCTCGAGAACGGAGGGGGGAGAACTAGTTTGGTTACATCAGACAATAGTCGGGTTTTTCGAGTCTTTTTCCGACTCACACAATCCACTCTATCTTAGTTCTCCCCGAATAATTTAGTTACTTCCATAAATCGATTTTTTACCAAGCCTCCTCTTCTAAGATCATAAACAATTTATAATAATTTATAAGCAGGTGTACTTCGGTAAACTCACACTCAGGCAACAAAAAAAAAACGCCTAAAACACGAAATAAAGAAATAGTATCGAATCGGACTTCTATGTGAGTCGTATATTAAATAAATATTAAGGAAATCTAAGTGAAAAAATTCTAGTCCTATGTCCCTAGACACTGAAGAGACGTTTTATAATTTCAACAATTTCCTTCAAAGAATGTATTCAAAAAAATGTCTACAGACGATATTATTAAACAAACTACCTGTGACAAAGTTGTTTGAAACGTAAAATTAAATTTTAAATATTCACTAGGTGCCTATTTCAGTAATTCACGCTACCAAATAATGTTTTTAGCCCGACTCGGCGATCGATACCAAATTTATAATTTTTACTTCACAAAAACTAGTTCCCAATAAAAACGACTGATATAGATTTTTAACTAATGAAAACTATATAACTATAAGATTATTTGAATATACTGAATTTAGTAATAACCTAATTATCTACGAGATACGAACATACAGGGTAAGACAAGAATTGGGTAAATAAAATGTATTACGCCATTGTTCGAATTTGTACCAAAAATTCGTAACAATTCTTATTCTCCTATCTAATATCACTTATACAGTGTGATTCATAAGTAATGGTACAACACTTAACTGTAGATAGTAGAAGTCAAAATATTAATATTTAGCCAATAATGCCTTAATGAAATGTTTATAGGTAAAAAGATACAGGGTGTTAGAGTCAAAATTAAATTTTTTATTTTCCTTTGTAATTTAATGATTTTTTATCATTTTATCATGAAGATTGGTGGGTGGGGATTATTTGTGGTGGGAAATTATAACACACCTTCAAATTTCGTCTAGTTTCTAGAGGGAGCTACGTACGCTATGTTTAATATGATAAAAGGGCTGTAACTTTTTCACCCGCACATTTATCTCAAATTTCACATAAAGTTTGTATTCCTCTATCATTTCTTAATAAAAAAGGTATACTTGTTTCAAGTCTCTAAGTATAACAGCTTTTGAGAAAAGTGCAAATCAAGAGTTGCATGCAAATTCATTATACAATTTGAAAAATTATTTTGGCGGCAAAATTCGACACTCTTTAGTTGTAAATATTTTTTTCTGTGTAGCTAATACCGCTCATGTGGTAATTGTTTGTATGGCGTTTAACAACTTCAAAATTTAAGACATTAAAACAAAACAAATAATAATAAACTTTTAACTAGTAGACATAAATAATTTAATTCAAAATGGTAAACAATGTATCACAAATAATAAGAACAACTTTAAAATACCTACTGCAATAAATATTCAACATGACCACCATTAACCTTAATATATTTTTTAAAACGTATGTTTAGAAAATATCTAACTTTAAATAACGATTCTCTGTTATTCCTAATAGTTTCCACAGATTCACTAATTTTTTCCCATCATTCTTCCCTGGTATTTATGTTAGCATTGTATACTAAACACTAGCTAGCCCAAAAGTGAAAATCCCAAGGACTGAGGTCAGGACTACGAGGTGGCCAAGGAAATTCACTTCCTCGACCGATCCAGTGATGTGGATAATGCATATTTAAATGATTGCGTACTTCTATCGAATAATGTGCTGGGGCCCCATCCTGCATGTACCACATATTGTTTCTTTTTATCGGAACATCATATAAGATTTCAGGAAGAATGTTTTCTAAAAAGTTCAGATAGGATGCATTCTTTAAATTTGGTTGTAACTCAATCGGCCCTAGTATGCAGTCTCCAATGAGAGCACATCACACATTTATTTTAAATTCATGATTGAAGTGTTTTTCCTTGTATAAATAGGGATTCTAAAGTTCCCACGAATGACTATTTCTCCAATTAAATACCCCACGCCTGGTAAAAGTGGCCTCATTCATAAACAATATTCGTTTCATAAACATATAGTCATTATGTTGTTTGTTACGCAAAAATAATGAAAACTGCGACCTTTGTGGAAGATCACGAGGTAACAAATTTTGCACTGGAGTAAAGTGATATGGTTTAAGTTTTTCTTTCTTTAATAATCCACGAATTGATGACTAACTTAAACAAGTTGTTGCCGATAACCGCCGCGTACTTATTTGCGGATTTTCTGCCACACGAACTAAAACGCCTTCTTGATCCACAGATATTTTTTTTGGAGGACAAGCGATATCACGTTTTGGGCGAAATGCACCTGTTTCTCCCAAACGATCAGAAACCTGTTTCTCCCAAATGATCTGGCTGCCTTCTGTTTGGATACAGTTCTAAGTACCTTCGAGCTGCAGCACGACCACAATTTACTTGCCAGTATACACAAACCATGTCTTTCATTTCAAAAGTCGAAAAAAATGTATGGCGAGGAATTTTTTATAAAACGAATTTAGAAATGAATAAAAAACACAACACTTAATTAAACAAAACTCTCCGCAACAACTAATTATGGTTTGAAAGATTAATTTTTTGACAGGTACTTTTTGTCTTTATGCCTACTGGATAAATATGCTTCTTTATTTACTGTGATAATGCTGTATCACAACGCCTACTTTTAAAAATTATTATTCGCAAAGGCTTTTAAAAAATGTACATGAAACTCTTGGTTTGCACTTTTTTCAAGACCTGTTGTACTTAGAGACTTGAAACAGGTGTACCTTTTTTATTAAGAAATGATAGAGGAATACAAACTTTATGCGAAATTCGCGATAAATGTGCGGGTGAAAAAGTTGCGGCCCTTTTAACACATTAAACATAGCGTACCTATCGCCCTCTAGGAGATAGATGAAAGTTGAAGGTGTGTTATGATTTCCCATCACCCACCAATTTTCATGACAAAATGTTAAAACATTGTTAAATTACAAAGGAAAATAAAAAATTTAATTTTAACTCTAACACCCTGTATCGTTTTACCTATAAACATTTCTTTAAGACATTATTAGCTAAATCTTAATATTTTGACTCCTACTATCTACAGTTGAGTTATGAATCACCCTGTATAATAGATATATAGATGCCAACAAGCTGGAAATGGTATAAGAAAATGAACTTTTAAATAACGAAATTAATCTGTTAAGAAATATATCTTTATGTATATACCATTATTATTGCAGTATGCTATATATCACTTATCTTATACATATGCAGGTACTTCTTTTTATTATTGTATACAGGGTGCAATTAGTTTCATGTCATCAAAAGAAAATTTTAAGTGGGAACGACCCGACGAATAGATAATCTATCTAACTCTTTTTCCTAGGGAAACTTTAAGAAGACTGACCTAGGTAAGAAATTACCTACGAAAAGTTTGAGAACCTCTGCTTTCTGTGGAGTAATGGATGTGCAGTTGTCAAATAGGACGGATGACATTTACCTGATGTTCTTTTTACGCTGTTTATTTCTTATTATCGTTGTAATGACCATTACAAAAAGCGACGTAGGTCGCAGAAAGGCCTTGAACTTAGTTTAGTTTGAGAGCCGTTATAAAGTAGTCAATATTATATGAACTATCTGCTAAACATTCTCAACCAGTTTTATTAAAAAAATGTTTTCCTTTCATCAAAACTACGAGTTTAGGCATTATGTTACATAAGGTTTTTTTGTTCGTATGTTCGTTCCCTACTGTCAATTTTTTAATGACCTGAAATTAACCACTCTCTGTATAATACACTAATTAAATTAGATTGTGTCTTCACTTGGCCAATGCTTAAATTAACTACACAGGAATACAAAATAAAAAAGTGGTCTGTTCCTGGAACTCCGTTGAATGACCCCCTATGTATTTAGAAGTGCTGAACACGAATCGAATCAGTTGTATGTTTAGCTCCTTCACCCACCATTTTTTGTAAATGGCGATACTAACCTAAAGAAACTCATAATATAGGTTATTTTCGCGACTTACTAAAAATTGGTGAGTGATGGAGCTAAATGGGGTCCCAGAAAGAGCCCACTTTTCGCTTGTTGTGTGTGTAGCTGTGTAACATATTTGCATTCGAGGTTCTCTAGAAAATGGCGGAGGATCCGGTGATACTCATATATTGCACAGACACACACACAAAGAAAGTGGTCTGTTTCTAGGATTCGATTGGGTAACCCCTATATATTTCGACTTGCTGAATACGAATCAGGTGTCCGTTTAGCTCCATCACCCACCAATTTTTTACTTTCACATCCAGTGGAAGTATAGTAACGACAAAGAAATTTTAAAAATTTTTATTGTTCAGATAGGCTTAGAATGTCATGAAACGTCGAGATTTAAAGTTTGAGCGAAAAAAAAATTTCTGTGTCTGTCTGTAACTTTTTTTTGTGCGCACGTTTACTCAGGAACCGTTTGAGATATTGACTTGAAATTTGGTACATATATGTACTTTAACTAGATCTAGAACTAGATTATATTTTCATCTGGTTCCGTCGAAGGATTGGGGGTAAATTGGGGTAAATAGGTAAATCAAGCAGGTAAGAGTCCGTAAAATTGGTATTTAGTATATGTAAGAGAAGCTAAGGTCTCAAAAAAAATTTTGACATAAGCCACCCCCATTACCACCCCCACCCCATTATTAAAGGGGATGAAAAAAAAATGTGATTTAGTGTGTGTACAAGAACCAGAAACTTCAAAATATTTTTTTACTTCATCCACCCCCACTACCACCTATCGTCACCCCGCCCCACTACCGATGTGGGGTATGGTTTTATGGATTTTTGGGGTAGAGTTTTTCAAATATTATTAAAGTTCCATAAATAATTATTTCCACATACAAAATTTTTTCGTTGTGGGTGACTTGGATAGAAAATCTGGATGTGGAAGTAGTGATTCCTTGGGCAGCGGTTTTTTGTAAATCCCGAAAATAACTTAATTATTAGGACTTTTTTAGGTTATTTTCGCGATTTACAGAAAAATAGTGGGCGATGGAGCTAAACAGACACCTGATTCGTGTTCAGCACGTCGAAATACATGGTCGCCTAATGTTCAAGGAACATTCCACTTTTTCCGACGACAAGGGAGTTGCTCTGTGTCTACGTTGTTTCCAAATATAACCTCATTCCGCATTCATTCTTCTTTTTGTTTCTAGTTTTGAAGGTGGCATAAATTATCTGATTTTTTTATATTAATTTTTTATTGTTCGCATTCCATTGGCATATAATGGCAATACAATTTATAACATTTTTGAATATACGTAATTCATTGACATTAAGATAACACAGCGCCACAAAAAAAATAAAAGTTCTGTACCAGTGACGTGAATACATAGATTTTGTGTATTTTTTTATGCTGAATCCGAATCTGCAGCCAAAAATATGGGTTACCCAGGTAGTTTTTTAGTAAAACGCAAAAACATCCCCTAAAATAGAGAGACACGGTAAAGCTTTATAATGAAATGCAACAATTTGTAAATACTTTGAGAAAACATTTTAAAATAAGATTTTGAGCATTAGAAAGAAATATATGCAAATTAAATCCATACCCACCCCTACGAGGGGGTTAATTCCACCTTTAAGATCAAATAACGAATGTTATAGTGCAAAACAATGTGAAAAGCCATAACCTCGTAGTTTGTAATTCCAAATATACAAATGTAGGTTGACAGACAGTATACCTAAAAAATATAGTATAATCTTATTTTTAAGGGGCTTGAAACCACCTCTGCAGATCTAGGTATTTCTTACCCCTTTGAATCACGTATTTCTCTATTCAATGGTTTGGTCTAAATTTTGTTACCGCGGGTTTTTGTGATCGCTGATTACGAATCTGAAGTCCGAATCCGAAAATTCCTGAATAAAAGATGGCGGATCCAATATGGGGGATGTAAAAATCGGAAAAGCATTCAAAATTTGAAGATTATGGCTGAAACTTGTTACTCGGGGGTTTTTGGAGTCGCTGATCACGATTCTGTGTAGACGCCTATTTAGTAAAAATTATTAAAAAAAATTGTCTGTCAAACTTACAGATGTCAAACTGACAGATGTCAAACCTAACAGATGTGAAAAGGGATAAACGTCATTTTGACAGATGTCAAACGGGATAAACGTCATTCTGACAGATGTCAAACTGGCAGAATTTTCGGATTCGGACTTCAGATTCATAATCAACGATATTGTTTATAATTTATTATTTGTGGCATATTCATGATTTCTTAGTTTGTTGGGTATTTTGCCACTGTAAAAATCTTTAAAAATTTTGATGAAATAAACCTCTGCGAAAAAAGGATCAGACAAAGGCTGGTTTTTATACTTCTATTACAAAATGTCTCACACCTAAAAATATATAAACTGAAACAAAATTGCTAAATGATAAATTGAAAAATTAAAACGAAGGCAGTTGACGTTTCGGAAAATAGTTCTTTTTCCGTTATCAAAACTTTCACTTTTGAGAATGTCAAACCAGACAGTTTGTTGTTTATGTATTTCCATAGGCACGTAAGACATTAAATTATATTTATTTTTACTTACTTCGTCTCTGAGGATCGGCAACCAGCTGGTACAGACATCTACAGAATAATTAGAAACACATTTATCTTCATTTAACAAAATAATAGCGGATTCCTTAAGTTTTCTTTTAGTTGAGTTGCTTTCTTTTTCCAAAATTTTCGCGGCGTCCCACTGGATCCTATGATTGTTATCCCACGCATGTTCACAAATTTTTGATTTTTGAAATTCTCCCTTTCTAGCATAATCTCGGTGTTCACCAAGCCTTACGTTGAAAGGTCTAGATGACTCACCTACATAATGCTTACCGCACTCACATGGAACACTATAAATACAATTCTTGGAATTTTGAATAATATTCACCGGTTTAGTCTTTGATAAAACAGATCTTATGTGGTTCCTGTTTGAAAAACTGTTCGTACAGAAAATCTATTTCCGATTTTTCTCAATTTATCCGATAAACCTTGTATGTATGGAATTACTGCTAAAGATCTAAATTCAGGTTGTAAATGTTGAGTGGTTACTCTACTTTCAATGTTTGCCATCTGGCTATCAACAAAACCCTCGGGGTATTGATTATTCAATAGAACGGTTTTAATAAATTTTTTCTCATTACTTAAACTTTCATCATTTGAAGAAATTACTTTAGCCCTATCATACAAACATTTTACGACACCTTTCTTAACGCTAATATATTAGCGTTAAGAACACCGAGATTATGCTAGAAAGGGAGAATTTCAAAAATCAAAAATTTGTGAACATGCGTGGGATAACAATCATAGGATCCAGTGGGACGCCGCGAAAATTTTGGAAAAAGAAAGCAACTCAACTAAAAGAAAACTTAAGGAATCCGCTATTATTTTGTTAAATGAAGATAAATGTGTTTCTAATTATTCTGTAGATTTCTGTACCAGCTGGTTGCCGATCCTCAGAGACGAAGTAAGTAAAAATAAAATAAATATAATTTAATGTCTCACGTGACTATGGAAATACATAAACAACAAACTGTCTGGTTTGACATTCTCAAAAGTGAAAGTTTTGATAACGGAAAAAGAACTATTTTCCGAAACGTCAACTGCCTTCGTTTTAATTTCTCAATTTATCATTTAACAATTTTGTTTCAGTTTATATATTTTTAGGTGTGAGACATTTTGTAATAGAAGTATAAAAACCAGCCTCTGTCTGATCCTTTTGGCGCAGAGGTTTATTTCATCAAAATTTTTAAAGATTTTTACAGTGGCAAAATACCCAACAAACTAAGAAATCATAATCAGCGACCCCAAAAACTCGCGGTAACAAAATTTAGACCAAACCATTGAATAGAAAAATATGTGACTTAAAAGGGTAAGAAATACCTAGGCCTGCAGATGTGGTTTCAAGCCTCTTAAAAATAAGATTATATTATATTTTTTAGGTATATTGTCTGTCAACCTACATTTATATATTTGGAATTACAAACTACGAGGTTATGGCTTTTTACATTGTTTTGCACTATAACATTCGTTATTTGATCTTAAGGTGGAATTAACCCCCTCGTAGGGGTGGATATGGATTTAATTTGCATATATTTCTTTCTAATGCTCAAAATCTTATTTTAAAATGTTTTCTCAAAGTATTTACAAATTGTTGCATTTCATTATAAAGCTTTACCGTGTCTCTCTATTTTAGGGGATATTTTTGCGTTTTACTAAAAAAATACCTGGGTAACCCATATTTTTGGCTACGGATTCGGATTCAGCATAAAAAAATATACAAAATCTATGTATTCACGTATCTGGTACATAACTTTTTTTTTGTTTGGCTGTGTAATGGTTGGTGACGGCTAATCCAGCATCAATATAATCATAATCGTTGCTTCATTTCATAAAATACCATCAGACTTTCACCGATAGAATTTGTTAATTCATTCATCAAACATTGATCATATTGTTTTTTAATATATCACCAACTCAGATTAATGAAGTTCCATTAATGTATTGATAAATTTAAAAATCTAAATAAGAAATGAGTACCCACTACAATCGCACGCATATATTTTTATGACAGTTCTAACATATTTATAAAAGAAATTATAATTAGGTTGAAGTCATATGTTTAGCCATGACTGAAACAAAACCTTAAATTTTATAAATATGTGACTGGTCAGGTCACCTTGCGGAAAAACACACAAAGTGAAGAAAATGCTCTTTTTTAAAAATAACCTAAATTGCGAGGGTTTCTTAGGTTATTTTAGCGATTTACAAAAAAATGGTGGGTGACCGATCTAAATGGATATCTGATTCGTACTCAGCACGTCGAAATACATGGGGGTCATCTTATTTTCCAGGAACAGACCATTCTTTTAATTTAATATGCTTTTGCTATTAATATATAACAATTAAGTTACGTTATCTTTAATATAAAAAGACGGCAACATTCATAAATATAAAATATTTTGTTGTACAACATATTTTTTTTTACATTTGTATAGTATATTGTATTTACGAAATATGACTTTATCTGCTTGTTTTATTGACATATATAATTTATAACCACAGTATGTTACATTGAATTATTTGTGTTATGTGGCATTCATTATGTTTAAATAAAGAACCTATTATTTACTCAAAGAGGTTGACAATGTTAAGAAATAAAAATTTTGTAGACCCTCCTAAATTCTTTAAAAAAGTTTGTTTTTCATATACCATTAAGAATTTTAAAATTTTATCATAATTGTAAGCAGTCAAAAGAAAAAGGATCTTACGGGAAAATATACAGTGCAGAACTGATAACTTGGACCTACTCAAACCTTCATTTTCTTCAAAGGAACTTATGACTAAAAAATGAAAATTTGTACTTGGTTTGCCATCAGTTGACCGGGAAGGTTACACTTAAAAAAAAAGAATTTTCTCCACTTTGTGTATTTTGCCGTATTTCCAGACCATTCACACATTTATAAAATTTAAGGCTTTTTGCAAAACACATAACTTCTACTTCGTTATAATTTCTTTTATAAATCTGTTAGAATTTTTACAAAAATATATGCATACGATTGTGGTGGGTACTCATTTCTTATTTAGACCTTGATTTTTAAATTTATCAATGCATTAATCGAACTTCATTAATATGAGTTGGTGATATATTAAAAAAACAAGATGATTGATGTTTGATAAATGAATTAACAAATTCTATCGAAAGTCAGATGGTATTTTATTAAATAAACCAACGAAATCATTGATGCTAGATTAGTCATCACCAAACATCATGTTAATGTCAATGAATTACGTATCATATTCAAAGAATGGCATGAATGATATTTAATGAATCATATGCCATGAATTGGATTCTATTTTATTTTCATGCTGTTTTATACTTATAAAAATAATGCCAATGAAATGCGAACAATAAAAAATTAATATAAAATAAATCAGATAATTTAGACCATCTTCAAACGGAGGAATGAATGTGGGAATTGAAGATAAAGAATGAGAATTGAAATAAACAAAACTCTAAAATTACATATTTATGTAGAATGCGACTTCTAAATCAAAGTAAAATTAGTCAAAAAATTCCTTTGATGAAATAGGGTGGAAATAAAACTAAAACTCCCAAAGGCAATAATTTATTATAGGTGATTTGCACGAGCGGTCATAAAGTTGCATTTTGCAATCGTTACTATTAAATAATTTTATCAGTTGATCAATCAT